>JASGLE010000023.1:3624166-4235000 GCA_030179965.1 Cyperus esculentus | reverse complement strand
TAACGGAGTCCGTTTGGCGCTCCGTTCGGGATCAAAATCGGACACGACTCTTAAACAGATCAGACGGTTAAAAAGCTTGGCAGCATTTGCTTGAAGTGCTGCCGATAGCACGCTAGCCAAACTCCATACATATATACATACATACATATATATATATATATATACATACATACATATATATATATATATATATATATATACATACATATAGAGTTAGACTATTATACTAACGTTAGCATTTCGGACCGAAATGCTAACGCCTCAAAATTTATGTTATTGTATCCGAAATCACGATTTATGATGCTCAATAAATCTTTATATGAAAATATTGGGGAGTACAAAAATTTTTCATTTTTAGAGTTTTTTTAGTATTTATTTTGGATTTTTAGAAAAGAGCTCATAAATATTAATAAAATATTAGTGTTTGACATGTCATTTTCAAAAATGCAAAACAGATACTTAAAATACTCTAAAAATGAAAAATTTTTGTACTCCCCAATATTTTCATATAAAGAATTTGTTGAGCACCATAAATTGTGATTTCGGATACGATAACGTAAATTTTGAGGCGTTAGCATTTCGGTCCGAAATGCTAACGTTAGTATAATAGTCTAACTCTATATATATATATATACATACATACATATATATATATACACATACATATATATATATACACATACATATATATATATACACATACATATATATATACACATACATATATATATATACATACATATATATATATATATACATACATATATATATATATATATAGAGTTTGACTATTATACTAACGTTAGCATTTCGGACCGAAATGCTAACGCCTCAAAATTGTTGTTATCGTGTCCAAAATCACGATTTATGGTGCTCAATAAATTATTTATATGGAAATATTAGGGAATACAAAATTTTTTCATTTTTAGAGTTTTCTAAGTATTTATTTTGAATTTTAGAAAAGAGCTCATAAATAGTAATAAAATATTGATGTTTGTACATGTTATTTTCAAAAATACAAAACAAATACTTAGAAAACTTTAAAAATAGAAAATTTTTGTATTCCCCAATATTTTCATATAAAGAATTTATTGAGCACCATAAATCATGATTTCGGACACGATAACAATAATTTTGAGGTGTTAGCATTTCGGTATGAAATGCTAACATTAGTATAATAGTCTAGCTCTCTCTATATATATACATATATATTTTATTAAAGTGGACCAAAGATAATTGATTCATATATTATATGAAAATAATTATTAATTTCTTAGATAAATTTAATTAAAATTGAAAATAGCACATCTCTGTGGATAAAATGATGCCCCGGAAAGGATCTAAATCCGCTATTTTTATGAAAAGAAAAAGAGACCTGTTTTTTTTTTATCCGATGGTTGAGAAATACCAAAATAATTTGAGATTGATACGGTAAACACTGAAGTGCTTTGAGATCAGTACAACAACTGATCCCGACCATCCGATCAGAAATTAAAGCAGCGGATTTAGATCCCTTTGCGAAGTGCAAACTTACATACATGAAATTAGCGCTGAAATCAGCTAATTCGACGGCTCTGATTATTTACAAAACCCCTTCTAAAAATCACATCCGTCGGATCCGGATCTCAGGCTGTGAGATCCGATTTGGATCGCAGCAGACACGGACTCCATGAAATTAAGGGTCGACGGATTCCAATGTGTATCCGTGTAAAATTTAAACTGTTCATAATCATCTTGACTGTTGCACAAACTTTTATTGTGTGCTTTCCAGATGAAATGGGTGCTTTATTTTTCACATACATCACTTCTGTTGGATTACAAATTCAAGAATCTAAACCTTCTGTAACAGGATTAAAACATGATGAAGAATATAGCGAGTCAGAAAGATATAAATAAACCACTAATTCTAACTCTTATTTTGTACAGATTAGTAAAGAGTTCACGCCTTGCTTTGGACTGAAATTGTTATTCTTATAATAAATTTCTAAGATAATATGTAATGGGCCTTAAGTTGAGAAAATCGATATGAGCCTTAAGTTTTAATGGTTGAGACATTAAAGTACGTCAACGGTGGTAATCAATCTAAGTAAATAATTAACGGCTGAGATTTATTTCTTGGAGAAGATAAAACTTTCATGTTAAAAAAATTCAATATCCTTTTATTAGAAGGATAAGGATAAAAACCTCTAAAATTTGTTGGTTTTGTCAGTGTTTCTCTACATGGTATATTGTCTACTGAAACAAACCATAATAAATCTGGTCTCAGAGTTCAATAAGTCCCATTGGAAGCATGAAAAGGCTGAGGCCAAGTGTTAAGCACTCTCACACTAACCCATGCTTTCTCCACTTGTTACCCTCCCCCTTTTGGAATCATCTGTTGATCTGTTCCAATTTTATGAGTAATAACCAGCGTCCATAGAAAAAATATTCGTAGCGTCCATAGGTTACATTCTGAAATGTATTTGTTGCGAACAAGATAAATCTGTTATATTATGTGTACATCTATGGACATATGGATGGTTTTTCAATTGACGCAAGATGTAATTTCTCCAATTTTTATGCTCACTTGTGAGTGACGCCATACTTGTGGCAATGTAGCTAGAGTAAGCACTAGCTAGCGTCTGCCCTTTTACTAATCTACTGGTCCACTGTATTTTAATGAACAAATACCATTTTTCAGTAAACATTTATATCTTTACGATTAATAAATATCGTTTTGCAGTGAACAAATACACTACGGTTTCTAGTAAACATTTATGCGACTGTAGTAAGCACATGAGGCACGTGATGTGTCAGAATTGTGAGAATAGTAGATGGGTGGCCTACAAAGTGGGGGTGGACTGCACATGTTTTTCATGTAATTACTAGCTGACATTTTGGTTGGGAGAATTGTTACTATTACTCTCAATTAAATGCAGTGAAGATGGTGCTATACATATACATACATGTATTTTGTATCTTAAAAGGTTTGTCATTTTAAACACTGAAATTTTAAAAGAAAAGATGTAGTTTGTGGATGCACTCCACGTTATTTTGTATAGGATGTGAATTAAAATTCAGTTTATTTGAAATTCGATTGGTTATTTATCAGAAATTCTTTGATAAAAGACTATACTACTTCTGATTCGTCCAATCTTAATCCTATTCAAAATGATGAAAACTAAATTCACAATTTTGAATTTTTTTTTTACTTGTCTTAAAGATTTGAATTATATATACATTACTACAAAAAGGAGATATGCGCTATAAAAAATATATTTACGTAACAATATATATACGTCCTAAGATCGATCTGCATGTCATGTTCTACAATAATTTATGATAGAGGAGAAAATATGACCCGTTAATAATGTCATATTCAATAAATATTTAAGATTCATCATATGGGCCAATTTATTTGCTGGAAAAACATACTATTATTGTTTTCCATATTTTTTTATGAACTCACTACGTACATACCTCCGATAATTTTAGTATTAATTAAATAAAAAATCAAAATTAAATAAAAAGGCACCCGTGACAAATATTTCTGGATTTAGTTTGGTCTGTGTTCCATTCACCGGCCCCAAACACATTGTTCGAAAAAGTCACAGGTTTTCAAAAAAAAGATTCTTTTTTTGGGGCCGACGTTTCTTTCACGGACCCGAAGACTGGGTCCGTGAATCAAAATGTAACATGAACTTTGGGTCCGCATACCATTCACCGGCCCCAAAAAAGTATCTTTTTTTTTTTTTTAAATCTCTGGACTTCCTTGTACGTCATGTTTGGGGCCAGCACTCCATTCACGGACCGGACTATATTCCGAAATTCGGGTTCCGTATTCCTATTTATTTAATTTTTATTTTCTATTTAATTAATATTAAAAATATCGGTCCATACCTTTGTGTCGGAAGTGAATTAATGTAGATATTAAGATATATAAAATGAGATTCTCCAGAATAAATTAATTGTCTGTACAGCTAAGTTTATCTTGTAAAATATAATAAGTGCAAGTATTGTAAAACAATTTCAGCCTAATGTTTTGTTATTTCCCCAAAACAATGCATGCCAAAGTAAAAACATATGTTTTGAATAATGGACAGAAATAATAATACAGCATTGATACTAATTATACATAAGGAGAACTTTTAAAAAACAAGCATGTAAAGTTGTAAATTATAGCATGAGCCTATTTTTACCATTTCACTTGCATGATCATGTGTAAACAGTATAGAGACTAGGACGTTGCTTTCATGCTCACACCTAAATAATTTTATCGGTTATAGATGGATCTCATAATGGGTAATATTCATTTATAACCGTTAGATCGAAAATAAAATTTTTGTGGTGGGAGTATTGGAGTAAAATTCTAGATGTACTATTGATAATGAAGCCTTTCACCGTTTTATCCCTAAAACTTCGCCTGAAGCATTTCCTCATGCAAACACATGCTATATAATATGGTGTCTGCATTTTAATTAGGGGTAAACAGTCACTGATAGCAAATTATCAAACATAGAAAAATAATTTATAGGCCTCTCTAAACTTTAGCCGGAATTCTTGTACACTTGAAAATATATCTCAATAAAGGAAAATTCTTAAGATTTGTTCTTTTGCTATGTATTGCGAATAGCTGAACATGGATGCAAGAAGACCAAAGTTTCTTTGAAATCTTTTACAGCTTAAAACTTATAACATGGATCAAATTCACATTCGTAATACAAGTGCTCCTACGAAGAACTAGAGGTGGCAGATTGTCGGGTCAGATCAGGTTCGGGTCAGTCTGATTTTCTCTGAAATACGGGTTGGATTCGAGTCAGTTTAACTTTTCATGAAAGTCAGGTCGGATAGAGTTTCAAATTAGACGGATTTTTCGGGTCGAATAAGATTTTGCCACCTCTACAAATAACTGCAATACCTGCCCACAACAAGTTAGTGCATCTTTTTTTTTTTAAAAAAAGGATCAAAGTGTCCGAAATCAATATCTTGATAACATATCTTCAAACAGAAATAATTAAATCAATATATATAACATGTTGTCTGTTTTATAAATTGACCGTATTTATTTATCCATCAAATGTACTTTACTATTGACGAGATTGTCAATCTAGTGTTAGTAAATCTCGTTGTCTTAAAATCTATTATTATTTTTTATGGTTAAACTAACAATCCCCCAACAAAAATCCCTCAATTCTGTCCCCGCCAATCAGAACACGCCACCTATCAAAGCGTGTTGACCGGTCAAACTTGAAAAACGCATATTTATTGAACTCGTATCACATGTAGCGCAATGCCCCCGCATATCACTACGGGTGTTTATTTTTCAAAGCCAAGTGTTTATATTGCAGATTCAGGTGTTTATATATCACTTCCGGTGGTTTATCTCACAGGTGTTAATATTTCAAAGCCGGATACTTATGTTTCACAATAAGGTGTTTATATTTCACATCCGGGTATCTTATCTCCCAAGTGTTAATATTTCAAAGCCAGGTGAGTTATATTTCAAAACAAGTGTTTATATTTCACATCCAAGTGTTTATGTCAAAATTCACGTGTTTATGTTTAAAATTTAGATAATTACATCTCAAATTCAGGTATTTATGTTTCAAAACCAAGTGTTTATATTTCAAAACCAGGTGTTTATCTCAAAGCCAAGTGTTCATATTTCTAAGTCAAATGGTTATATCTCAAATTTGGGTATTTATTTTTAAAGTCAGATGTTTATGTTTCAAAACCAGGTGTTTATCTTAAATGCATGTGTACAAAACATTTCTTTGTCATTCCCATTCGTCTTTCTTCTTTCCAACTTGAACAACTCCATTTTTTATCCTCAAAAACCTTGGTGAGATCATCAATGAAACGATCTAAAGAAAGAAGTTGGAGAAAAGATCAACACGAAAGAGAAAGGAAAAAACGGAGAGGCTTGACGAGCAACAATGAGTCTGACGCGAAAAAGCTTGGAATATGGGAGGGAAAGAGGGTGGGAGGAAGAGAGGGCTGTAGAGGGGAGAAGGAACTCAAATAGAGAGAGTGTGTGTGTGAGAGAGAGGAGAGGAGGCAGGGGAAGAGCGTGAGAGAGAGAGGAGACGAGGAAGAGAGAGATGAGGAAGAGAGGAAGGAAGGAGATAGAGAGTGTTTGCTGCTATGGGAAGATGTTGATAAATGAGTTTGGATATAATGCTAGTAAAGAGCCCATGCATTGCTTTGGGCTGAAATTGTTATTTCTTATAATAATGTTTTAAGATAATATGTAATGGACCTTATATTGAGGAAATTGATATGACCTTAAATTTTAACTTAACGTCAACGGACATTAATGTAATTCAATGGTTCTGATTTATCCAAGAAAATGATCAATGGTGAAGGTTTCTTATTTGGGGAATATAGCCCTTTCATGTCATTTTTTCCAATATGCTTTTATATATAGTAATGATATAATATAAGAATACTAAATGGGTCTTGATTCGGGGGACAGAGTCGGGGGATTTAATATGGGAGATAATAAGATTTTCACTATTTTATCCTACCTGATTTAAGATGATAATCATCTAATTCCATTTTTCATAAGTATTTTGCCCTTGTGGAGATTGTCAATTTAGTGTTACAATCTCGTTCTTTATAAATTTTTAATTATTTTTTTTTTTATCCTAGATGATTTAAGATAACAATAATAAAAATGGGAAAAATTAAGTGTCCACTATATGGATGTCAATTAGTTACTTTTTGTAATTGTAGTGGTTACAAATAGAATCCATTGAGTCTCATCTCTCTGCCTATTTATTACATATCCTAGTGCTCATAAAAATGAGGGTGCATGAACTTCGTATGTCACTATAGTGTCAGTAACTCACTACACCCTGTCGCTGCTGGTCTCAGAGAGAGATACTGGTACTAACTCACCTAATACAATGCCCAGTATTTCATACTATGAAACTAATAAATACTACCTTATTAATTACCAGCGGACCCCTGAAGTTATTAATACCTCATTATATTCTCCTTCTTTGTTTCTCCTGTATATATATTTATAAATACAGAGAGACACAAACACAACCTCCATAGCTAGGAAACCACAAGTGACAATTGCCAAAGTTGAACTGCATTTCCAATTCTGGCTGTATCTCCTCACATAACAAACCAGCATGAAGAAACCACCAACTCCTCTCTCTCCAGCTCTATCTTCTTCCTCCTCTTCTCCTTCTCCTAATTCTCCCCCCTCTGATAATTCCATCAAGAGATCTCTCAATTTGATCCACATTGCCAAGACAAAAACCAAGCAACCGAAGAAACGATCACCGGCGAAAATCCAACGGCCGGCGTATGAGAATGGAAGTGAGAGTCCCCCAAAGAAGAGTTCCATCTATAGAGGTGTCACAAGGTAGGATAAACAATGAAACAGAGTAATTATGTCCTTTTCATTTGTTAACCTTTTTTTTACCAATCAAAATTCCTACATTTTTTAAGGGTTTATTGATTTTGTAATTATTTTTCCATTTTTGCATTTATATCTTTAGGGTTTATTGGTCTTGAAGTTTTTCTCTCCATTTATTTTTTTGCAAGTTCAAGAACTATAGATGTGTGCTTGCCAAATATTTTTGTAATTGATTTAAAATAGTGAGTACAATTTTAACTATTTGTAGTTATTTTACTGCTATTTTTTTTTTTTCAATTATCTTTTGTTCATATATAGTCTATGCGATATTAAGCTGCATGCAAAAGTTAATTTGCTTTTTATTATTTTTACTGGGATTGCATGTCATGTCAAGTGGCACACCTCTTTTCCCAATTTTAGTAGTAACAAATATCATGATAAGAGACTAACAGTGTTTCCAAGTTATATGAATATGAGAATTATCTTGCGTCCATTGAAAAACTGTCAACACATCCATAGATATGTACGGAATGTAATAGATATATCCCGAAATGTAACAAATACATTCCGCAATGTAACCTATAGACGCTATGATCGGTTTTTCTATGGACGCTAGGTTTCACTATGAATATATACATGAACATGATTAGTGTTGATATGTTTATTGCTCTAGGCATAGAGTGACTGGAAAATTTGAGGCTCATCTTTGGGACAAGACTTGTTGGAATCCTCAACAGACCAAGAAAGGAAAACAAGGTAATAAAACAAATTTTTTGAATAACTGGGGTTTGATGGGCATTTATAATAATTTTTATATATTTATTAAAGAGGTTAGCTGACCCTCAATTTTTCTTTTCATCCTTTCTTTCTGTCAAATTTCTTCGTGGTTTGTCTGGGCCAACTGCATGTGTGATGCCCAACCTCTGCTCCCTGCAATAGTTTATTTGGGTAAGTGAGGAATCTCCCGATTAGAAAATTTTATCTTAATTATAAAAAGAAAATAAATTATTATCTTGTTATATTTGAAGAAAAAAAGGAAAAAAAAATGTTTGCTATTTTTACTCTTATAGTCTTATTAGCAAACATTATAGAATGCGGGTCCTGCATGCAACTGCTTACTACAAAAGGCACTTCAGGAATTTAAACTATAAAAACAAAAAAAGTTCAAAGCAATTGCAAACATGTATTGTGAAAACTGTGATTCTGATGCAAAACAATTTCTTATTCTGGGGCATTTCATAAAACATCTCTTGCGCTACCTAGAAAGATTTCACAGAAAAAGGAGGTCATATATTGAACTTGCATAGCATAGGCCAGATGCAATCCGGGAGACAATGGCAATTATTTTTTCATTAAAGATTCAGCCCACCAGAAATGTACCACCTCAGTTACTGTCAAATAACGACCAAAAATGCTTTTCTAGAATTTATGTACTTCAGTACTTGAGCCCTCAAATGAGAAAGTTGTATAGAATGAGAAAAGTATGATTCTCAGATGCATCGTATATATAGAGTGAGACTACTGCACTTTGCAAAGCGCGGTGACTAGTGCACTTCGGCCTCATATCTCTTCAACCATAGCTCGAATGACCAATCCAAATTGCTCACCATAATCTTAATATTGAAACCTAGTTGCATACCAAAATTTTCTATTTTTGGAGTTTTCTAACTATTTTTTTGAATTTTTGAAAAATGACCCATTTTATATACAAGTTTTTGTGCATTTTCTATACAACTTTCAAAAATCTAAAAAAATAGTTAGAAAACTCTAAAAATAGAAAAATTCGGTAATCTATAAGGTTTCAATGTGTAGATTGTATTGAGCAACTTAGATTGGTCGTTCGAGCTATGGTTGATGAGATATGAGACTGAAGCGTACTAGTCACCGCGCTTTGCAAAGTGCAATAGCCTCACTCCATATATATATATATATATATATCATTTTTTTTCATATCGTTACACAATTGCATCCCTTGTGAAGTTTAATCTGGTTTTCAGTAGAACTACACCCAGATTATTGTCAAAGAAACTTATAATTAGTTTTAATTCCTTTAGATCTTCACTAATTTATAATTTTATAATGGGTTTACAGGAGCTTACCGTAACGAGAAAGATGCTGCACAGACCTATGATCTAGCAGCTCTGAAGTACTGGGGCAGAGATACAGTGCTGAATTTTCCAGTAAGCTGTACTTTCTTTTTACTTGCAATGTTTTCTATTTATTTTTCCTTCTTTATTGTTAATTCCTTAGATATGTTTATGACAAAAAAAAATGTAGTTTGACAATTACATGGAGGAGTATGAAAGAATGAAGGACATGACAAGGGAAGAGTACTTGGCCTCACTGAGGCGCAGAAGCAGTGGCTTTGCAAGAGGGGTCTCGAAATACAGGGGGGTTGCCAGGTTAAAACCAAGACATTTTTATACTGACAGTACATTAGATAACTGAAATATATCTGCGGAAAGTTTGCCGTAATGGCACCAAACTAATTAATACCTTTATGATCTACTAGCATCTTTCTAGCTTTTTTGGCTGCGATCTCTACTAATATGGTTACAGTACTCAAATGATCTTTCCTTTTTCTGTGGTGTGTGGTGACATACCGCATTGACCATTTAATAAATTATATTCCCTAGCCTTTTAGCTTTACAACAAAGATTATATCAGTTGTCCGTGTTTTTTTTTCACACTAGGCACCACAACAATGGAAGGTGGGAGGCGAGGATTGGTCGAGTGTATGGAAGCAAGTACCTCTACTTGGGGACATACAGTACTTATATTTGTCTCTGTCTCTTAGTATCCTATTCTTATCTGTGATAGCAACAAGAGTGCTTTCTCGATGACATTCTCCTCAAATCAAATGGTTTGCGTATTTACCAGTATAAACATTCAGACTCTCATCTCAGACCCAGTTCATAGAGAATAGATATGGTGACCACCTAATAGAAGACATCGGTGCTGATAAATGATTGTGTTGAAAAAAGATTGAGCAAAGTCTAAATTTTGGTTGCGTAGTTTCCAAACATGGGTACTACTGATACTGATCTTGATGATACACTCAGGACTATACATCTGCTGGCCAGCCAAAAGAAAGAAGAAATATATCCAGAACAACACACAAAATAAATAGTAGATAAAGCTTAAAATAATTATGCAAAAAATTTACTAACAGGTACTGAAGAGGAAGCAGCACAAGCCTATGATCTTGCTGCAATAGAATTCAGGGGCACCAATGCCATGACCAACTTTGACATCAGCTGCTACGTCGACAACCCACAACCACTCTCACAGACCCAGCCACAGAATACATCACATCGAGACACATGCCAAAGTTATCTCAAAGAATCTGAACCTGTTAAGTTAATAGAACCAGTGGTACTAATAGGTGGAGAAAACTCAACTGGGCATCCCATGGGAGACTTTTACATGGAGGAAAGCATTGAGAAGTACCCTAAGATTGGGGACATGGATATGGATGCATCAGATTTGAGTAATATGCTTGATCTGTTTCATGCTGACAAGTTTGAAGATGACATCGCAAGCCTATTTGAAGAGAAATAGGTTTCCTCTTACTGGTGTTGTTATCTTTTTTGGGAATATGTATAATCTAGTTCTTAGCTTGTATGCTTTTGTTGATATTTAGTCTGCTGTAACATTTTGTTGTAATTTGGGGTTTTAGAGTTAGCATTAGGGTGTTCAGGAAATGCTAACTAGGGAACCGATGTTTTATTGCTTTATATCTAGACTTGAAACATCCATGCCCTCTCTATATATATCTCTGAGAATCCTGGCAGAAGCTGCCAAGGTGCTCTCTCTTTCACTCTCTTGTATTATAGTTGGTTTTTGTGTTCTCATCCTGATATGTTGTCATGTAGGATTCAAAAACTTAAAAGGTGTTGTCTAGTAAATGCCATCTGGAGTGAGGAAAAATGACACTACAGTAATTCAATAAAATGAGATTTACATGAGCATTACAATTTTGATCTCTACTTTTTCTTTTTTTTTTTCACAACTTAATGAACAGTGAAGCACATAGCTCATCCAACTTAAAATAGCATTTGAATTGAAAACGAAGACAAAAATATATGCCAGGATGTGACAAAAATAAACTATTCTATACAAGCTGAAAAGGTCTACCTATTTTAACATTTTAAATGCCGGCATCTCTCTTATGGCAGAGATTTCTTTCATTCCAAGCTCTTTTTCTAATTGAAATCTCGTTGATTTCATCACCTCCTGAAAAAAATAGGAAGCAATTCAAAATGTGGCCAGATATATTACCGACTACAAGTTGATAAGTTCAAAATTTCTGAAATAGTGGAAATCTCCAAGTAGTTGTCACAATTTAAAGTTGATAAGTTCAAAATTTCTGAAATAGTGGAAATCTCCAAGTAGTTGTCACAATTTAAAATGGCAGATTAAATACAGTGAATGCACGTAATTATGTATTTATTTTCATTAAATGGATATGAAGAATAAAGAAACAACTAATGATGCAGATGATTTTCTGCAAGAGACGAGGAAAAAAAAATTAAAAGAGAAAAATACAAACATTGAATTCCATGTAAGTTGCTCTTTTAGACAACCACTCCGAGTCCAGCAATTGAAATGCCACACAATATAGTCTATCAAAAGCCATCTCATCTCCTCCCAGTATTTTCAAGAAGCAAATTCCAGCTTTAGTAGTTGGATGTCCTTGAACAATGAAAAAAATAAAATATAAATACATGTCTATTGGCAATGTAAGCTCGAGGTTACAAAGAAAGAGGAAAAATACAACTGTGAATTAGTATAAGGGAATATATCATCAGCTCTTATACACTCTGGAGGCCAGCAGTGGCTGCACTTAATGTTCATGAAATTAATTAGCCTATTGATGTAATTGCCTAGTAAAAGTTTATCTCTGCACAAATTGGGGGCAAATTGGGCCATAATCTCAGAAATTGAGCTTATGTGAGAATTTCCGAATCAACACCTGTTTATCCAACCTTACCAAAATTAACTGGGCCAAGGTACAATATAAAGAACGAGAACTTTGGCTACCTGGTTGCTTCAGCATCAAAGGTATTGGCAATACCATTCTAATTTCAGTTCAGCACCATCAGTTCAGCACCAAAATCATTATATTTTCACTACATATACTAGTTACCTGAATGCAATTCCAGCATTTGGGCCAGCATAAAAGATATGTTGATACCAGCAACTGCAAATGGATATTCCCACTCGGATCGAACACCGTCTTTCTTGTGTAAAAGCCTCTGGAAGGACTCCTTCAGAAAATAGAAAAGAAAAGGTGAGCAGAAGATAGTTCTCAGGAAACAATTACATTAAATGGAATTGTGGGTGATATAATAGCAAACCACCACAAATATACAAGTGGACCCACAACTTTGGCTTCATTAATTGGTATCCTTGAAATGATTCCTTTATAACCAAAAAAGAACAATCTTCTACTTTTAATTTTAATTTTTTTTTTTCCGGAGGGGCACAGTTTTTATGATAAATTGATAAATAATGATTCATTACAATACATTGAAGACTAAAAGGTAAGTTACAAAAGTAGCAGTTTTAGTCATAGAGGAAAGGTACCGGATAAGTTTTTGCAAAATAGATCAAGTTCTCCAATGATATAAATCCACCACCCCTGAAAAGAAATAGGCCATCTTATAAGAAAAAATACTGGAAGTTTTTGATACTATATCTACTGGTATACATCAATGGACAAGCAAATACGTCAACGAAAATAACCTAAAATCAGTAGAGGGATCAACATTTTGCCACCCCATTTCCTTCCATAGCTCTGATTTAAGAGATGGTATTGATCTTTCAGGATATGCCAATCTCCACAGTTGCCTCAGTGCATCCTGAAAAATTTAACCAATGTACCCTAATTATTAATATGCATATTTTCTTATTTTCCTTTTCCACCTTAGATTCAAACAGTACAGGACATCAAAAATATTGAACACTTTTGTTAATTGCATCATATCTTAGCTTATTCACAAAAATAAACACCATTGCATTCTACTGGCTATTGACTCCTAACATGTTTTAGGCCACTCACAGGTCGCAAAGACTCCCATCCACACATTATACTACTGTCAAGTACAAAATTTATCTGATGAAGAGCTGCCTATGTATTGCTTATCCATAAATCAAGGTCTATATGTAATATGCTCTTATAACTATTTATATATCTTTGCCAATATACTTTTGAGTTTACCAGTGAGGTGTTCATTAAAAGCGATTTTGAGTTTTATAGATACTATATGAAATATCCACAGAAAGAGTCTGTAAAGATAGAAATAGAAATAAACCTGATGCTCAACCAATGAAGCATCAAAGGGGATCTCCAATCTGTGCCTTAAATTTTGCAACCTTTCTTCCTGTTGCTCAGTACATAATGCATAATGCATAAGTTATCAATGCCATTATTTATCTCTCCATTATAAAAAAAAAAAAAAAAAAAAAAACTATATTGTGTTGTAATAAATAGACACAGACACGCATATATAATGCAAAAATGTCTTAACAAACCTGTAGTGGACTGATTGCAGGAGAGTTTGCCACTTTGTTGTTCAAGCCTTGGGCAGTAAAATTAAAAGTGAAAAGCCTCTGAAGAAAGGATCCAACGCTGACAAACAGATCAGCTGAAAGAATAGGATACCCATTTTAAAAGGTTGAGATAATTTTAACTGGTAAAGATGCATATTTCAGTGCCACTAATGATATTTCTTGTACCATGTAGTGTCACCATGATCTTCAAAACATAGAAATGCACAAATAAGCTTCTCCAACATTTTTTTCCCCAAAAGAACAAACAATGTACCTTTTTTTCTTCATACTTTTCAAATAAAATAAACAGTAAGGAAGGACACTTTTGGGAAGTTCTGTATTAATAACTAATGAGAAATGGAACAATTGCACAGAATATGTCCTATCATCACAGATATCAATACTCCATATCTATTTTAGTGACATACACATACTATACTACTTTACCAGGGAAAAAAGTACGAAGTCTATCTAAATCCAAAATACATACTTCTTACTCCAACATAACATAGCAGAACAACATCCACTGATATCGTTTGTTCAGTAGGGGGTTTTAAAGAAGCTGTTGTGTGGTACTGATTCATAATTTCATATAAATCAAACTATGTTACAGGTTATAACAAGTACCTATCCTTCTCCCCAAGTGCTTAATAAACTGCGACAGATGGGAAATTCCATGACAGATCTCGTTCTTTTTGTCATCCCAGGCATTTACCCTGACTTCCTGATCTTTTATATTAACCTAAAACCAAAGAAACCAGAATAGGCGATCATAAGTTTTTTTCCGATAAAATGAGGGTCAGGCCACTCAAATTTAAATATGATTGTACAATATCCTTAGCCGTTACCTGATCACTCGGCAGGAGAGGATCTCTGAGAGGATCAGGCATAGCTGGGGTGCTCTCCATATCCTCTTCCCTTCCTCCTCGGTATCTACTAATTAACACTACGCCTCTTTTTAATTCCCTGAGCTGCAATGCTACTACACTCTTCCATCACTCATCCATCCTTCTGCAGTAAAAAGTAAATCCACATCCAAACTCTAACATACACTACACTGCATACATAGTACATACAGTTGCACAGTGTTCATGCTGGTGAGAGCTATATGAGATGAGGGAGGAAGAAAGAGAGGAGAAATTGAGGAGATCTGTGGCAGACCTGAAGGTGGAGATCGATGGATGGATCAGCGGGGGAGTAGGCGGAGCTGGATCTGCGAGTGCATGGATGGAGAGGGGAAGAGGAAGAGGAAGAGGAGCAGATAGATGATAGTAGATCTGACCGCGCGAGAGCTTTCGCGCGGTTGGTTCGTTGGACTGGTTGGTTGGTGCTGTTAATAAAGCTCACAAGTGCTGCTTTGGATTGTCAAAGAATAGCTACTATTCAGATTAGTAAGTAATATCCTAACTTGTGAGTGCATCCAAACACGTAATAAGATTAGTAATCACTAATCCGGAATAATAAAATTAGTTGCTATTCTACTAATTCGTATAAAACATAGATTAGCTACTATTTTTTTCAACCATCCATTACTATTCTAAATAAGCAATCCAAACAACATTTTTACTATCCCGAATAGTACCATATTCTACTATTTTTTAGCAAATCTAAAAATCACTATTTTTTTACTAATCTCATCTAGTATTTTATATTCTACTGTTTGATCATTTCACAATCCAAACGGATCCTTCATTGATTGAATGTTCGGAGTAAAGTGAGAAATTGAGAGTGTTGACCACTTCGCAGCTCCGGAAATAAAAACTCCCGAAAAATTGACCAACCTTTCACTGGGTAGTGGGGTCCACTGGCTGGGGTCCAAGGTTTCAGCTGATGATAATTTATAAGAATTTTCTTTGACATTTCTAATAAGTAATAATGAAACCTCTATTGCATTCGATAATTTATCGTTTGGTTGATAGTCGATACATAATTTACTAAATTACAGTTACAATTATAGTAAATTGTATAAAATTTTAAGAATTTACTGAACAATAAGAAATTGTATGAAATTTAAAATATCGTCAAGCTATAAGCTAGGTCCCAAATATTGTTTATCCAATGATCATTATCAAAGTATGTTATTTTCTTTTCTAAAATTTATGTTAGGCGGATGATATAAATCACATTCATCAACATATTAATTTTGTCAATCAGAATATACATTAGTAACCCAATACCGAAATATACACAAAAAAATAATATTTCAGTGTTGTTCTCTGCATAGTTTCTAGTTATGTGTGTATATATTTGAGGGAAATATAACTTAGTAACAATTATTTTGACATGACAATGAGATTTCAAATAAACAATCAAACACCCATTAAATTTAAACTATTGCATATATTCTATAAAATTTTGATTGCCTTTAGTGAACTATCAGACAAATAGTATAAAATTGTGCTAAGTTTGAAAAACATGATTATGTTTATGTTTTTTTATTAATGCATGTAAAATCTAATCATCAAGATTGTGAAACTAACCAGAGTGATCATCCCTTTTATATGCTCAATGACAATGTTTCTAACTGCTAGTTTAGTAATTAGTATGAAATAAAAATCTTCTTATGACTCTGTCTGTAGGTTGCCTCTCTAAGATACCAATTACATTAAAATATAAAGGGAGAAAAATACATCCTTAACTCTGAAGCACTATTTAATAATTAATTAATCAAACATATTTAATTTAATACATAGAGAGAAAAATACATCCTTAACTCGGAAGCTCTGTTAAGTAATCATGTGCTGCAATAAACAAACCAAAACTTTTAGTAATCTTGCTCTTTTATGTATTTGTGTTTGTATAGTTTGACATACACAAAGTAGTTTCTCCAGTTCTAAGTCTCCGAGTAAAGATAGTGTGAGCCTAAGTTTACGGTGTTATCCTGTGAACGCACCTCAAAAAACATATCAAATTATCTTCAAATTCTAATTTATACGGCTCAATAAATTCTTTATATCAAAATCGTATGGGATACATAAATTTTCCATTTTTAAAAAATTTTAAGTATTTATTTGAGATTTGTTAAAATAATACATAAAACATTAATTATTTTATTAATATTGTATAATCACTTTTAAAACATCCCTTCCAAATTTTATTATTATTTTTCTGAGTGAGGCTATGGTACTATTAATAGTACAAAGTGCCCTGTACTATGACTCTATATTATCATTTTTAAAGTTTAATTAACTGATCCAAATCGCTCAATATGATATATATATATATGTCATTGTAGACCAAAATTTATAAGTTTTTTTGCTTTTTTACTATTTTTTTTAGATAATTAGAAAATAACTTGATGCAAACATTATAGACCATTCAAAAATGTGGTTTTTTTATATATCAAAATATATAGTTAAAAATTTTTAAAAAATATAAAATTTGGTCTAGAACTACATTAACATATGAAGATCGCATTGAACGGTTTAGATCGATCAATTGAACTTCAAATACCATAATATGGAGCCGTAATACTACCTATTTGTACTATTAATAATACCATAGCCTCGCTCTATTTTTTTTTTTTTTTGTTGTTGAAAGATCTTCCATGAAAATATTATTGGGGGCCCCCACAACTTATTACAAGGTGGGAACTGCAAGTCTGCAACTGGGAAGGCAGGCCTCCATCGCCCGTCTCTATAAATCCTCATTTTCGCCGAGCTCCGTTATTATTCACCTCCACACACAAAATCTCCCCTCCCCTCGCACAAGTCACAATCTCATTCTATTTCAAGCGCATCCATCTCTCTATCCATCCATCCATCTGAGAGCGCGCGCGCGCGATCGAGCGAGGAAAGCAAAACAATCCGTGCCCCCGCCGAAGAAGCATCGCCGTCGTCCGGTAACTCTTCCTAACTCCCTTTTGATTCGCCGATAAATTGAAAACCTAGGTTTTTATCATCGATCATGTCATTAGATTGTAGCTGTAGTGATGTCTGAATGGTAAACGGTAAAATCTAGATCCGATCGATCGATATGGATTATTAGACCTAATAACGGCGATCTTTCTTTTGCTCTGATTCTCAGCAGATCTTGTTAATTCGCTGCGCTGTATCCGGTAGATCCGCTTGCAAAACCGGCATTTTTGAAGCTTTTTGAGTGGTGAGTGATGCTTGTTTGAGTTCTTAGATTGATTGAACTTATTATGTGTGGTGTACTGTAGGGTGAGAACTGATTGGTTAAGGTGGTTTTGTGTAGGGGGAGGAATATGGGGCTTACGTTCACGAAGCTGTTCAGTCGCCTCTTCGCGAAGAAGGAGATGCGGATTCTCATGGTCGGTCTCGATGCCGCCGGTAAAACCACCATCCTGTACAAACTGAAGCTCGGTGAGATCGTTACCACCATTCCCACCATCGGTGAGTAATTATTCATTAATGCCTATTGATGGATGTGCTTTTAATCTCATTTAGCATAATAGTGAATGCATGTTAGTTGTGGTAGATTTGATTATTGTCGTAGAGAGAAGTAATGATTGAAGCATAAGGGAAATGCGGAATAAATACATTACTTATAAAGTAGGCTGCCTTTGATTTCACCTTGGTAGAGGGTTGGATGAGATGCAGTGATTGCAAGTATTTGGAGACCCGACAGTTCAGTTGGTTTTTCAATTCAATACCAGTGATAAGTCCAATTTGGAAATCGACATATTCTATAGTGATATTGCTTTTGGCAGTATGTGAAAACGGTATTTCAATGGAAACCATACAGTTCAACTGTTTATATTACTGGATAATTTTTAGGTTTTAACGTGGAAACTGTCGAGTACAAGAACATTAGCTTCACCGTCTGGGATGTTGGGGGTCAAGACAAGGTGATATTAATACTAGTTGCAGATTATCTTTCTTTTATATTTTAAATTTGTTCAGCTACTTCTTTACTGATTTACCAGCTTAATTCAAAGTTCCATTAGTAGGTGCGTGCATGTATAAATTGTATGTTATTTTGTACACGTCTTATTGTTCAGGTGTAAATGACCTAACTGAAGTATCAGTATCTTGTATATATATGATAAATTGTTAATCCTTGCTTTAACCATCTACCCATGATGTACTAGGTAAGTTATTTGAAATTTCATGTTAGACTTTTGTTGAGCGGTATCTAAGTTCACTCCGTGTGTCGTGTTGGTCACATACATGAAGTTCATTAAGGTTGTAACCCCATATCCTGGATCATCTTTATGGTCAAAACTGTATGCAGTATTCACAAAATCTGGTTGTAGGTATGCTGAACTATGTCTGATATTTCCCTTTTTCTATGAAAACAGATCAGACCACTCTGGAGGCACTATTTCCAGAACACTCAAGGTCTCATCTTTGTAGTTGATAGCAATGACAGGGAACGTGTTGTTGAGGCCAGAGATGAGCTCCACCGCATGCTAAATGAGGTTTATTTGCATATTCACATAACTTTTTAATTTTAATTTGAGTACAATTCAGAAGCAATATTAAGCAGTACCAATTTGTACGAGAAGTGCACTGTGCAGCGCTTGTAATGTATTATACTCTTTGATACTTGGTTGATTCTAGTGTTCTCATTTCCTCCTACAATTGGTGACAGGATGAGCTGCGTGATGCTGTGCTGTTGGTCTTTGCAAACAAGCAAGATCTACCAAATGCCATGAATGCTGCTGAGATCACTGACAAGCTTGGTCTCCATTCCCTTCGCCAGCGCCACTGGTACAACTGTTTGATTTGTTTTCTGTCTGGAAACTGTTGCATGCTTGTCTATGGATGAAAAACTAATAGTTTTTTTAATGTTATATTGGGTACAGGTACATCCAGAGCACCTGTGCAACATCTGGTGAGGGTTTATATGAAGGCCTTGACTGGCTCTCCAACAACATTGCTAACAAGGTCTCCTCTATCTCTGAATCGACAACTAATATCCAATTAATTAGTGAGCTTGTTTATATGAGTCTGAGATGGTATTAGTTACTTACTTATATCTAACTGGTTGTGATTTATTTTTCAGGCCTGAAGTCCTTGAGAGTGTTGGAGGCGCACTAAATAAGTTGAGTGGTTTGCGCTTGGGTTGCTTAGATAATTATTGATATACATACAGATAACAGAACTTGTGTGCTTCTGGAAGTGCTCTGACTTTGAGCTAGTCAGATTGTTTTGCTTTGATGGGGGTTGGTTTCTTCTGTTTGCATACTTGTCCTAGTATAATAGCTCTGTTGCCTTGTTTACTTCTTTTTGTTGCTGGCTTCTTTTTGCTGCAGAATCAGATGTATCTTTTCTGTTTGTCTGATGCGTGCTTAGCCTTGGTACAATTACTATACCATCTTTGGAGCGACTAATAATTTCAGAATCCTAAACCGAAGTATTAGGTATTGAGAACAGATGGATACCAAAATTGAAAATTGATACCAACCATGGTAGAGTTGGTTACATGGGTTTTTATTCATATTAACTTATTTATTATTTATGTTATTCATATTATATGTATAGTAATATTTGAACACTAATTAAATCAGTATCAACCTGTAAGTCTGTAACATTTTCCTTTTAAATATTAACCGAGTACTTAAGGTATATTCAGTGATATACTGGGCCTGTGTTGAAAAAGATGGATCTAGTGCATACTAATCACGCAGCTTGTACAGTTGTACTACTTCATTTGCTGTGTTCAGTCTGTTCATTGATTTATCGTTGAAGTCCACGCCTCAAACAATATATGGCCCGTGCTCTAAAAAACAAGACAAATTGACAAGTAATAGGCCTTGTACATTAATTCAGAGCTACCCTCTCTTTTTTCTCAGAATTTGCACGACTATTAACTCTCGATTTTCGATTTTTCTCTGATCCTCTGGATCGTATGCTTTGTTGTAAAATGATGAGACGGGTCTGGATTGCTTATCGTTATGACTCAAGCTACACAATCTACATAGAACGTAGTTTTAGAAAAAAAAAAAAAATTCTGATTTTTTGTGGACGCTTTGTGTGTAGAAGTCTAAAATTAGTTGTTTTTGTGTTTGATACACGAAGAGTTGCACAAATGAATCGTATATCGTGGCACTATTCTTTTTATTTTTGTTTCTGCTGCCATATCAAACAATTTTTCTTCTAACCCCACTTACGAACTATTGACAAGTATGATACCCTGACATTCTTTTCACATATATATATCTAAATCAAATGTCTATGCATATTTTATTATTCAAGCTAACCAAATATTGTTAAGATAATGGTGTCATGAGCATGAAATAATTGATTGAGAATATATTATCTATGGAGTTAGACTATTGTGCAAATGTTACTATTTTCGTCCGAAATGGTAATGCCCCAAATTTATATTTCATGTCCAAAATCATGATTTTTGGTACTCAATAGATTCTTTATATAACAATATTGGGGGATACAAAATTTTTTCATTTTTAGATTTTTGTAACTATTTGTTTTGAATTTTAGAAATATCTCATAAATATTAAAAAAATATTAATGTTGGTATATGCTACTTTTAAGAATATAAAACAAATATTTAAGAAGCTCCAATGAAAGAAAATTTTTGTATGAATGATTTATTGAGTACCATAAATAATGATCTTGGACACAATAAAATAAATTTTGAAGCATTAGCATTTCAGATTGAAAATGCTAACATTAACACAATCAAACTCGTTATTTATGTTTCAAGTATAGTATAAAGTTTTTAAATCATTATATCTAAAATAATGGATGAAATTTTTTATTGATTAATGTAAATAATATTTTTAGACTATAGAATCTGCATCTTATTTATCAAACTTTATTTTGAATAAGAATAAACAAATATATTATTGTAAAAACTTTCATTAATGTTTGGAGAGTCAAAATTATCTCAAGAGAGTCATATATATTAATATTTGTAAAATAAGATAAAACTGAAATTTTTTTTTTTTATTTGGATTATACGGCTGAATTCGATTTGGATTATACGGCGGAACTCGGCCCGTGCTTATCCTATGGCCTCTGCAAACCCAATCCCTCCAAGGACTGCTCTGGCCTTACATTTACATACAATGCAAGCATGTTTGCTATTGTATAATTATTTTGTTGTGTGATATTATTAATGTCTCTTTGCACCTTTTATTCTTTTTCCCTTTGTTCTTTACATATTTTTTTTCGGATGAATTCTATTTGGATCCGGATCCCCTGCTTTTCTAAAAAGAAAAACAGGCTCTGTTTTTCTTGATTCGACAGTTGAGAAACACCGAAGTACTTTAAGATCGGTGCAAAAAACACTCAAGTACTTTAAGATCGGTGCAACAACCGATTCCGACCATCCGATCGGAAAAGCAACGGATTTTTATCCGTGCATATATAGTGTAAGTAGGCAAAACAACATATTTACTATTTCATGTTATTTCATGTTGTTAAAGCTCAAATTATTTATTCTTCCAAGTTGTTAATTAGATTAATAATGCTATAATTATAACGAGAAATGAGGATACATTAAAAAAATAGACCGTTTTATGATTATACGGATAGTGGACTATTTACTTCTTTATATTAGTTTACTATGTTTCTTGTCAATTTACTCCTCAATACATTATTTCAAAATTTATACAAATGAAATATAGATTAACAAGCCATCTGATGATAAAATAATTTCAAATTTTAAGGACCAAAATGATACGTTAGTGAAACTTTTAAAAAACCAAAATGGTACATTCAAAACTTAGGGACCAAATTGGTAGTGAATAAATAATTTTAAGGACCAAATTGATAATTTTGAAACTTTAGAAACCAATTTGGTAAAGGTTTCAAAGTATCAATATTCAAAGGGTGATTTTCTATGGACTGTTTTCGTTTCGTGTAATTTACCTAAAAAATACATATATAATTGGATAGTTTAAATTGCTATAGACATTGTCAAGTGATGGTTTAATTTCCTTTTAAATTATGTTTTCTATAATATTCACGTTTGCCTACGGGCCTTCTGAGTTTCAAAAAAAAATATATATAATATTCACGTATGTTTCATTAAGTTATGATACTTATCTATATTCATTATGGAGGTGATAATGTTCCCTTTGAAAAATCCTCATTATTTTAGTTCTAAATTTTTTGACGTGCGACAAGTACTTTTTCTAGTTGCATTGTACATCCCCAACCATCCAAGAGACTCATACATGCACAATGAAAGAATAAACAATGAAAAAAATTCACTCAATTTTGGGATAGCAGAAGGCAGAAAAAAAATAATATTACCAAGTTTAAGTAGGCATTTGATTATAAAACAATAAGAAATAATTGATCCGCCCATAAACATTGTATGTTTTGATTAGTTTTGGTTCATAAATAATTGATCCGGTCATAATACATATATTATTTGGAGGTTCCGAAACTTTTGAGTTATCACATTACTATTTAACTTAAATTTAATCAATATATCCAAACTTAGACCATGATTTGATATAAAATATATATAAGATAACATGTAATATTAATTTATGATTAATTTTATAGCACACTAATAATATTAAATAACATAACAAAATAAAATATTTTTTAAACCATTTATCTATTATGGACATCCTTAAAATAGATTTTATTTTTAGATAAATTAGAATGCAAAATATTTTGTAAACTAAAGCAATAAAACGCATCTCTGCACCCATCTAAGATATAATGAAATCAATTGACATTAAATATTTATTCATAATAAGCAAGAGCACCAAATTATTTAAGGATATTAGTTCAAAATTCGATAGAGATAAAAAGAATGAAGCTGAAGCAAATTAATTTATGTTTATTTTAGTTTTCACAGCTAACTTAATTAAACATTGATTTAATTGTATCTAAAATTTTTATTTATACAATATTTAGTAACAAAAATATTTTAAAAAATGTAAGCCGAAGCAACGCGAGGCCTCGACACTAGTATAATCTATTCTCAAAAGCTTAAAAGATCAATGTGCAGATACCTATAAGATTTTTCAAAGAGTGGTTGTGCTATGGATTATATCTCATCCAATCCATAGCACAATTAGCCTTTTTGAAAATAGTTTGAAAATTGAATAGTGAATTTTCTGTTTTATTTTTAACTAAATTGATTGAAAGATAAAAGAAAAAAAACAGGAATTCCTTGACTATTATTTATTTTGACAATTTTAACAACAAAATGTGCAAATAATTATATTCTTAAACTAACAATTGCATGATTTATAACACTTAAGTTGCATAAAATTTAAGCTTAAATTTTTGATGATCTATGGTGAAGTATTAGAAAAACACTTGAATTGCATAGAACTTAAAATACAATTAATCTATAACTTTAATAGTATAGTTGTTATTTTTTTTTTCCCATTATGGAAACTTTTTAGAATTTATTTAAAACACATAACATTCTGATCCTGTAAGAAAAGTTGGATGTGCACAACTTAAGCTCTTTGCCGCTATCATCATATTACACATCCAATTGTTGTATAAGATAAGGTATTTTGTTTTCTATAGCTCAAAAAAAAAGGATCAGCTTTATATCATTCCCGTGGATGGCAAAAATAGCAGCCGTACAATTTTTTCCTCAAAAAATCTCCCGATGGGAGCTGTACAAAACAAAAGCTCCAAAATGTGGTTACACAATTGATATAAATATTACATTAAAATCCACCTCAGCATGACAAACCTGTAGCTGAGACCCAGGCATTCAGTAACCCATGAGATTTGATCCTGGAAGCAAAGCATAAATCATCATCAGATAATTACAATAGAGGTATGCCACACCAGCATATTACAACTCCGTATAGTGATAGTTCTAATTTCTAAACAATTAGTGAAACTATCGATAATCAACAGCTGTTGCAGCATGATGTAATTTGATTCTTTGAACTAATGTAAAAAGACTATAGTCACTCAAAATTCAAACTTACGAGTATATATTAGCCGGATCAATTTCATTGAACAGATTGATATAGAAGCGAAGGCCTTCAGCACTAACATCTCTGCACAGCAGACCTGATTTGTAAAAAAAAAAAAAAATGCAGAATTTAGTTTCTGTTCAAACATCAGGTTGCTTCTTGGTTATCCAAAGCTGTTAATATACAATTTTACATTATTTTGACACGATATAAATAAATAAACTAAAATTTTCGTACCTCTGCTTTCAGCACCTAAAAGATGTTCCTTAGCCAGAGCAGGTGCAATACCTAATGTAAATGCTGCATCACTGGGGCTCACTCCTTTTCTAAGAGCATCAGGCTTCTGTGCTAGGGAAGATATTCTCGCAAAGAGCTGAGAAAAAAAGTAATAACATTGATTCTCTTGGTAAAAATTACAACAACTCGAAAGCTAATGGGACATTTTGAGAAAAATAAAAAGAACCTCATCATCACTGTGCGACTTATTTTGGATCACTTTCACGCCACTGTCGAACTTTCTCAGCATTACTGGACTGCTCGTCATTAAACCAAAAAGAATTGAAAAAATTCAAAATCCAACAAATGAAAATTCTTTCATTCTTCCCATAATTAGATGAGAAAAACAATATGGAAAGTTGAAAGATTAATTAGCACATACACATCAAATTTCTCCCATAATGCACATGCTTGCAAAAGATCTTCTGGTGATATAAGCTCTGAAATGATAGAATATAAGAATGCACATAAAACAAAGTTCTCCATCACAAGTGTACAATAGAGAAGAATATAAAAATAAATAGCATTATATTACTTTGCCATACACAGACACATAAAAACTACACCTGTTCCTCTAGCTCTGTTGAAGTGGCAATAGATATCAACCAAAGTGATCATTCCACCTGACTTCTCAAGTGGTTCTTTAACGAAGTCTGCAAGCTATAAGTGATCCAAAGGTGTCCAAAGAGAGGGAAAAAAAAAGAAAGAAAGAAAAATTCAGCAATTTAACACAATGGAAGGGTTTTCTGTCCTTTTGAACAGATTTAGCGGAGAAAACCCTATAAATTCGAAAGAGTTGATTTTACAAAAATAGTACCCAACAAAATACTGTCACACGGCAACCATGTTTTTACACAGCATAAATTAGCAGACCCCCAGCTCCAGCACATCAAAAGTTCAAATTATTTAAAATATGGCATGCTGCAAGAGTTCTCTGATTTTTGCTTTGGTGTAGAAAAACATTTACTTGTTGATTCTACATGTACCTGGCGTGCAAGTTGTTGATGATATAGAGCACCGGCTGTCTCCTTTGTGACAGGCGACACAATACCAACACTCAACAGCCAATCTTGCATGTCTTGTTTTCCCATTTCTTCATCATTTGACTGGGAATTCGGGCCTGTAGCTAGTAGCTTCTGGCGCATTTTCTCGGCTAGCTGGACCATCTCCTTGGCTTTACTCTGTACGAACATTCAATTCATTCAGCTTTTCTCAATATACAAAACATTGTGTGTCTTGTTTCGACTAGATAATCACTTGTCTTTTTGTTTTATTAAGTTTCCTATCTAGTAATTTTAAATTCTATTTTTATTTCTGACTATATTATCTTGTCAGCGGGATCCACTAAAGTACTAGCCTACAGCAGTCTACTGATAAAGACTTAATGGGTGATAACCAAAAGATAAGTAAACCCAAGATCACTAAAAATGAATATTTAAAACTCTTTCAAACTGATAAAGGATGTAAAGAAAAGTAAACAAATAGAAGGAACAATAATTACCATAAGTGCATTAAGATCCTGAAATGCATCTTGGAGACTTTTATCAGTGCTCTCCCAGATCTCCTGCTCTTTCCTAAGTATCCCTGAAATACCCACCACTGGCATTGATATTCTCAGATCGTTAACCCCAGAAGCCGAACTGGAACCTTCTGTTCCAATATTTCCTTGGTTAGCTGATGCAGTAAACTCCCATTCTCTTGCACGGAGCACCTCCAAAAATCTCCCGTAAAATACATCTGGATCTATGTTCTTCCCACGCATAACTAACGTTATGACAACTGATCTTGTTCCCTTCTCACTGATGGTGGCATCATTGGAGATTGAAACCTGGATTAACATCACAATTCAAGATTTAGTATTCATTTGCCAGACCAAACTAATACAAAGCAAGAGACTTCCATGAAATTACCACTCCATAAATCATGAACACTGTTTTGAATCATTCATGGCCGAAACAGACTTACGGTGTACCTAAAACCTCAAATTATGATACAATCATACAAATGCAAACAAACAGTTCATATAATGTCAAACAGGCACAAAGAATACCAAACAAATTCACATTTTCAATACCAATTGTGCCAAAGGGGATGGATACACAGATTAAAACCCTCACCTTTGAACAAGATTAATTAATAAGTTGATCCTACAATTCAATAACAATCACACACACATAGAAACAACACACAGATACAGAATAAAAAGGAGGGAGAATGGTTACAGTGCCTGGAGACGGACGCGGGGGGAGGCGAACATGGACCGGATGGACTTCTTCAGGGGGAAGGCGTGGACGACGGCGGCGAGGGGGATCTCGCGGGCGGACGCAGAGGTCTCGTGGACGAAGACGAGGCGGTGGGAGGTGAGGACGAGCAGCGCGGAGTGGAAGGGGAGGAGCGGCGCCGCGGCGCGATCGGGGCGATCGGAGGCGGCGTCGGGCTCGAGATCGACGCCCGGGAGGAGGTAGCGCTCGACCTCCCCCGGGAGGAAGATCGGCCGGCAGGAGGTGGTGAGCGCCGCGGCCGGGAGGCGCGGCGTGGAGGTCATCGGGGCAGGGTTTGAGGGTTGGGAGTTGGGAGAGACGGAGAGCAGGGAGGAAGAGGAAGAGAGGAGTAGAGGATAGAGGAGGAGTCTGTATCTGCTGTTATTCTCAAAGAAAAACAGGACCCTGCTATTCCATTGTGGGCCGTTAGATCAAAATGGACGGATCCGATCGGCCCACTTTAGATTTTAGGGTGTCTTTTTCAACTAAATCTGATCCGTTGATTTTGATCCAACGGTCCATAATGGAATAACGGGGTCCTGTTTTTCTTTTTGGAATAACAGCCGATTTGAATTCAGTAGAGGAGTATTGGGCTGGAGCTGGACTAAGTCGATGGTGGATGGATGATTGCAGGCTTTGCAGGAGCTGGGGCCGAACGCATGGACCGATCGGACGGACCAGGTGAGACCGAGAGAGCGCCGGAGTGACCGAACTGACCGTGCCAATTTTAATTTTACGTGAAGGTGGGAGATTGTCGGGTCTGTCGGGTCAGTCGGATCGACCGAATAGAAATATTTTTTTTGAAATCTTGACGGCGGTTGTGAAGTATAATTTTTATTACTACCTCTGTCCCATTTTAGATGGATTTTTTGTAGTTCAAATGAACTACAAAAAATCCATCTATTTTGGGACAGAGGTAGTATTAAATAAAATATAAATTACAATCACCACTCTACATAAACATCATCATCCTAACATAACATCAACATCTAAACCACAACTACATCAAACAACATCATCTAAACATCAACTGCATCCACAATATCATCTAAACAACCAACAACATCAAACAACGTCATCTAAACAACCAACAACATCAAACAACGTCATCTAAACATCAACTACATCAACAACATTTTTCGGATACGGATATCGGGTCGAGTCGGGTTCAAGTCGAGTACAGATATTGGGTTGACGGCTGTTGACATTTTTTTGGGTTGGGTCAAGTATCAGGTTGATATCTCCCAGCATTTTCTCGGGTCAGGTCGGGTCGGGCGGGTTTTTCGGATCTGGTCAGATTTTGCACCTCTATTATTGGGTCATCTCGGGTTTCGGGTCGTTCGGTTTTGGGTCGGGTCAGCTTCGGATTTGGGTCAGTTTGATTTTCCTTGAAACACGGGTCGGGTCAGTTTGATTTTCCCTGAAACACGGGTTGGATTCGGGTCAGATTAGATCCCATCAGATAGGTTTTTCGGGTCGGATCATATTTTGCCCCCTCTAATTTTACGTGCCAAGCCTAAAATTCATATTCATGTACATTTAATAATGTGTTTATGGCTTTATGCAATCAAAATATAGATTTTTTATAGTATTTTTTCAATTGTGTCTAAACGATATATCATTTCCATTTGAATTTAAAAAATTGAATGGTGCATATTTTTCTTGATCTATTACAGTTACAGAATTAGCCCTCAAAATATTATATATTATATGAGTAAAACTATTGTGCTCTTAAGCTCACGGGGGCCTCCCGTGAGCTTAACACAAAAAACATATCAAATCATATCCAAATTTTGATTTATATGGCTCAATAAATTCTTTATATCAAAATCATGTGGCATGCAAAAAATTTTCATTTTTAGAGATTTTTAAGTATTTATTTCGTATTTTTTAAAAGTTACATATGAAACATTGATTATTTTATTAATATTGTATAGTTGATATTAAAAATTCGAAATAAATACTTAAAAATCTCCAAAAATGAAAAATTTTGCATGCTAAAAGATTTTGATATAAAGAATTTATTGAGCCATATAACTTAAAAATTGGATGTGGTTTGATATGTTTTTTGTGTTAAGCTCACGGGAGGCCCCCGTGAGCTTAAGAGCACGGTAGTTTTACTCTATATTATATATTATATATTATATATTTTCACCTACCTAGATTTGCTAGTGACCATACGCCAGTGCTGTTGCGTACTGAGCCTAAAAGGATTTGCCAACCAACCAAATTCCGTTGCGAGAATTGGTGGCTCCTGCACAAGGACTTCAGAGGGGTGTGTGAAAGGGCGGCTCAACCCAACTTAAACTGGAGGCAGCTCAGGTCGAATTTGAAAAGGAAGTCAGGCAGTGGGTCAGGAAGGTACCACGACCAGACAAGCGGCTGAAAAAGCTAGAGGAAAAGATGATCGCACTGAATGGGGAGCCACCCACGGAATGCAACCTCGCAGAAGAGCGTCACATTCAGGAGCAACATGCACAATGCCTCCTCATGCAGGAACAATACTGGCACCAGAGATCTCGCATTAAGTGGGCGTTGTTTGGGGATAGAAACACACAGTTCTTCCATGCAACAGCTGTCACACAGAAAAGAAGAAACACGGTGCAGGCTTTGCAGAATCAAAACAGTTCCTGGATCACAGACGAGAAGCACATCAGACTGGCTTTTATTGAGCACTTCAGGGCAATCTGTACTGCTCATCAGAGGTCGTCTGTCAATGAACTGGTACCACCACAACTGATACAGTCCCTCCCGCAGATACCAGAATGTGCTTGGCAAAGCCTGGAGGCACTTCCCACAGAGCAAGAAGTCAAGAAAGCAGCTTTCAGATTGGGGGCTTTCAAGGCAGTAGGGCCTGATGGAATCAATGCCAAGCTGGTACAGGATCATTGGGATCTGATGGGCCCTACAGTGTTCTCAGAGGTAAATTTTTTCTTTCAAACTGGAGAAATGACAAGTGTTGTTGCAAGATCTAACCTGGTGCTGATACCCAAATGTGAAAAGCCAACTAAGGTGACTGACTACAGGCCAGTTAGTGTATGTAACTTCATATACAACGTTATAACCAAAATCATAGCACAGAGGCTGGAGAACTTCATACCACAGCTGGTACAGAATACTCAGTCAGCCTTTGTACCTGGAAGGGAGATATCTGAGAATATTATTCTGCTTAGAGAAGTCATACATTCTTTCAATGGTACTGGCATGTCACATGAGGGATTCTGCCTCAAGGCACACCTGTCAAAAGCCTTTGATAGAGTGGATTAGAGCTACTTGACCCAAATCTTGCCACTCTATGGGTTCCCTCAGAGACTGTGTCACTGGTTGGAGGCCTGTATTACCTTTGCTGAATTCTCTATAGTTTTTAATGGAAGGGGTGATGGTTTTTTCACCCTACCTGTTTATCCTTGGAATGGACATGCTGTCCAGGCTGCTGCAACACAAACTAATGCAAGGCGAGATCCAGGGACTGAGACTGGCACATACAGCCCCACCACTGACAGTCTGCATGTATGCTGATGACCTACTTCTTATGGGGGCAGCTTCTCAACAGGAAGCCAGCTTCTCTAGGTAGGATGCCCTTCCACTTCCATGCTCCTTGCCATAGACTCCTCTCACTCTATGATAGTTCAGGTAGAGACGGGAGAGAGACAGACCTTGCTTAAACATAGCCAGGAGAATTCAGACTGCAAATCCAGACTGTGCACTGTGTGAGGGGCAGAGAGAAGATGTGCTGCATCTCCTTTTCTACTGTCCATTTGCCAGGGCCTGCTGGTTAGCCTCAGGTATTGATCTCAGATCAGGAGAATTACATGGCACCGTTCAGGACATCTTTCAGTACCTAAAGGGGGTGTTAGACGAAGAACAATGGGGGCATATGCACTAGCACCATGTGGGCTATCTGGAGATGCAGAAATGAAAAGACTTACCAGGGCAAAACACCAACAGTGCGGGCCTTTCTCAGATACCTCTCACAAGCAAAGACTGAGTTGTGCCTCTCATAAATGGCAGAGGGAAGCAACAACAGTCAGCTGCCACCTAATCCACAAGGCTGTAACTGGAGATGTTGGGTGGATGGCTCATGGCAGTCTGACACCACCGCAGGGGGAGTTGGGTGTTTGCTCATGCACAGAGGGGAGTTACATGTCTACTGTACCAAGGGAGTAAAAGCATCAAGTGCTATCCAGGCTGAGGCAGTGGCAATGCTGGAAGCAATTCAACTGATACTAGCAAGGACCTCTGATTGTTGTGAGTTACTATCTGATAACATATCCCTAGTGGAACAGGTAACTCAGTTGGGACCACCGATTGAAGCAGATTGGAGAGCTTACAGGGAGATACAACAGATATGGAGATTCCTCAAGGTGCATGGACAGATTAAATGCGAGCACATTGGAAGAGAGTACAACGTTCAAGCAGATGGGCTAGCAAAACTGGGGAGGCATCACAACTGGGGCCTTACAGGATCCACCTACCCCATGTTCGTTTTAGTTTAGGAATATCTATGTGTTTTGAGCGTATGCCAGGCAGGGATTATATGTTGGTAGAGAAGTTTGCAAATTGATGTATTCTAAGAACTCTGTTAAATTTCCCTGTTTAGGATTGAAATGTAATGAGCCTACGGGCATGTTTGAATGCAAAAAAAAAAAAAAAAAAAAAAAAAAAAAAAAATTGAATATAAGAAATACATTATGTAGGTTTCTTTTAGAATTGCAAAATTTACACTTCTCATGATAAAAACAGATAGAGATGCCCTCACTTTTTTAATAACTTAAAAGAGTTGAAATCTTACGTTGCATACTTCTACAAGTAAGAATATCAAATGAAACATTTGTTCTGACCTTGTAAACAACAGAAGTCTCTCTCTGTGTTCTTTTTTTAAAGTCTTGACATCGGCTGTTAAGCAAGGTCTGTCTCTCTCCCGTCTCTATCTGGTTTGATTATTTCCTATTCACGAAAAAAAAAAGGGAAAAAAAAAATACAAAAGAAGAATATTTCTGTGCAATTTTATTGGCAAAAAGTATTCATTTATAAGTTACCGTATGATTTGAAAAAGTATTATCAAGCAAAGTCATGAGTTTGAGTGATTCTGCTTTATGATATATATCTATCATTTATACATTTTTACTTTTTTAGTGATAGAGAGTGCCCACGAGCTGCTCATAAGTCATAACAAAAAAGAAAAGAAAATTGAGCAGAAACTATCTTAAACTCACTTTCCAAGCTAATAGTTGAGTACTTGGGTGCCTTTACTTCCCCTTTTTTCCAAGTTCTTTGATGAAGAAATCTGTTAACTATATAAAGCTATTTAAGGTACATTTGTAAACCAAAAAGTGAATCCAACACCAAGTCCTCTCAAAAAAAAAAAAAAAAAAATCCAACACTAAGCAAAAAAAAAAAAAAAGTTTTTCAAAAAGAAAAAGCGCATTAAGCAAAATAAACGTGGCACACTGTGTCACTGTCACTCTCCAGTCTCCACGAGTGGACCTCTCCATTATTATTCTTGTTTTGCCATTAATTTAGCAAGGAGAAACATCTTGCGTCCATTGAAAAACTGTTCGTACGTCCATAGATATACACAGAATATAACAAAAACACTTCAAAATATAACCTATAGATAGTTTTTCTATGACGCTAGGCATCACTCTTTAGCAAATTGGCATTCATGTAATAATCAGACAAACCATGTAATAATTTTTCAGCTATCCCTACTCCTAATAAAATGAGATTGAATTTTTTGATATTAAAGTTCTATCTTCTCCCAAAAAGAAACCTCAGCTGTTAATTGTTTAGATTGATCACCACAGTTGACGTACATTAATGTCCCGGCCCATTAAAATTTCCTCGGCTCATATTAGTTTCCTCACAAGAGATGAGCTTTCAGCCCTTTATTATAAGATATAATAATGTCAGCCAAAGCAAGGCGTGTAATCAGTATAAACAGTGGAGAAAGTTGGCATACAATTAAAAAAAAAATGTGGTGCTAAAAATTGATAAAGGGAGGTGGTTAAGAGCATCTTCCATAATTCCGTCCATGCAAATTGTATAAACAGAATTTATTTGTCACGCCATTGACTCAACAACCTTCCTTTCTCATATTTGTTTAAGAATGATTAATTTGTCCTTGTAATTGCTAACTACTAACAAAAAAAACATCACACTAAAATTAAACTTAATAAATCATTTGGCAGTTGAGATGAAAATAAACTAGTGATATATTGATAATTTGATTGTTCGGATTCCAGATTTGAAAAGGGAAGCGTTATCTATGTCAAAATTTTGCTACGCACACCAAACTAATTTTTTTTTTTAATTTTTGTATTCGTTCCAATTATATCAAAAGTTATTATAATAATTTTGAAATATCATTATCCTTCTTAACGACATATTTTGATACAAGTAGATCAACTAATTTTAAGGAGAATAATCATTAAAAAAATTAAGTTTGATGTATTGATGTAGATTGCACTTCCCATTTGAAAAGAGGCCGTTAGATCTGTCAGCTAGAGACAAAAAAAAGAAAACCATCATGTTATATTATCTATAATTAATAATTAGAATTTTACTCCAATACTCCCACCAAAAAAATTATATTTTCGATTTAACGATTATAAATGAATATTATCCATTATAAGATTTATCTATAACCGATAAATCGATAAAATTATTTGGGTGTGAGCATGGAAGCAACGTACTAATAATTAATATAATTAATGCATCACCTCTGATATAAGTATGCAATTTGAAACTTAAATAAATAAACCATCACAGTATCAGTGGCTCACTGGGTCCCAAGTTGTTCTGGCAAAGAGTAAGACAGACAGGACAGTGTTTGTGTCTGTGCCATATTCATTCATTCATTCATTCATGTGCTGGAATATTTTTTCATTTCATTTCATTACATTGCATCTCCACATTCCCTCCATATAGTGTTGTGACAAAACCCGTCCCACCCCCGACCCGCCCGGCGGACCCTTACCCTTCGCCCGCCCTTACCCGCCCGTGCGGGGCTTCGGACGGGTCGGCCGGGTCGGACGGGTCAAGGGTAAGGGGCGGGTAAGGGTCCGGGTTTTGGACCTCACCCCCCGTAACCCGCCCACCCGTCTAAACCCGTGCTCGCCCTTACCCGTTACCCGCCCTTACCCGCCCTTCTCGCCCGTCGGACCCGTGCCCGTGCCCGCCCTTCGGACCCGACCAGACCCGTCGGACCCGACCCCCCGACCCGCCCCACCCGCCCCCCCGACCCGTCCGACCCGTCCGACCCACCACACCCGCCCGACCGACCCGCCCCACCCTCCCCCCCGATCCGTTCTCCCAGAAGCTAGGCCGCCCAAGATCACCTACAGTCACCAAGGAAATGGAGGTGTCCCTTTGAATCACGTTTCTTCATTTCTGATCTAATGGATTGCAGCAAATCATTTCACCTAGTCATTGCAAATAATTCAAATAAAATATATTCCTTCGTATAAAATTATGAAAATATTTATAATGATTTTATATTATGTTTTAAAGCTTGTCACCAAAATATGTATATTTTCGATATTATTAAGCCACTCTAAGCCGGTTATTACATTTTAGCCGTCCGATTTAAAACCGATTGATCAGATATAAATGTATTGAATTTTGTCACATTTTTACTTTCATTAAGATCAGAATGCAATATTTTGTACTAGGTACAACTTTATTTGTAATATCATGTATGTTAAACTGTCCATCAAGCCAAATAATTTTACAGCCGTTCATTAGTGCGAAGTTTAAAGCATCAGATGAACATCAAAACCAAAACTAAATTGAAAGGGATTTGCACAAAACAATCATCTTTTCATAGAATAAAAAATGAACGGAACAGATTGACGACTCTTTGATACCCAGTGTATCTCACCATATTTTTGTATGAAACCAACGTTCAAGTTCTATATTCGACAATTAAGAAGAAGGAGATTATGTTGTCACAACCGGTAAACACACAAACTATTTTCCATAATAATTCATATACACTTCTCCAACATTACTATTATTTTTGTACATTTTTTTTCATTAACTGTTTTTTTATTGAACCTATAAATACCCAAATGTTAATGCAAAAATAATTTTCTCATCAACATTTCGACAAGCACATGCCAACAAAACTCTTATTGTTTAATCACTACATAATGAAAAACATCATAAAAATGTTTGTTTTAAAATAACTTTGGTTTTATCGTTTCGGATTTTTAAAGTTTCGGGTTTTTAACGTTCTTCGGAGTTCGGATTCTAAAAAAAAATTTGTTTTAAAAATTTATTTCGTTTTTTTTTAAATATTATGTTTTAAAAAAAAATTATTTTAAACATTTCTTAAAAAAATGTGAAAAAAAACACGCCGGAATCCGCCCGAAAACGTCGGAACATGTCGGAAACCGCTGGCGATCCGCCCGAAGCCGACACGACCCGCCTTGCCCCCCGCCCGCCCCCCGCCCGCCCTTGCCCGCCCGTGCCCGACCTCGCCCGAAGGGCGAGGGGCAGGTAAGGGTGAGGGTTTTTCCCCTCGCCCGCCGGACCCTTCGCCCGTCGGACCCGTCGCCTCCGGACCCTTCGCCCGCCGGACCCGTCGCCTGTGGGACCCTTACCCGCCCGTTTGTCACAACACTACCTCCATATGGAATTTTCATATCCTCTGTAGCGCCGCATTGTGTAGCGCAGGATGTGAGCCGTTGGATCATCTCGAGATCTGTGCTGGGACGAATCTCGAGATGACCCAACGGTCCATATCCTACGCTACACAATGTAGCGCTACAGAGGATGAGCACCCATCCGTTTCCATCTTTTCTTCTTACCTGTAAGTAAACATCACTCCGCTCACCATCATCCATTCATCCCCATCCCCATTCCCATCTCATACCTATATTAATTCGGGTTTTATCCCGAAATATGATATCAAATATATAATAAAATTTATAAATTTAAAATATTTATGTTAATATAATTGAACAAAATTTTTACTATTTAATGCGACTAATAATAATATAATATTTTATAAATAATGCACGTAAATTTTATTAGACTATTTTATAAGATAAATTTTGTCTTAGACATATCATATCATCTTATTAAATAAGGAGAGAGAATAAATATAAACCATTTGATCAAAGTAGATGAAGAGATTTAAACAAAAATAATTGTTAATAATATTAATGATGTGGCATAGTTGAGGTGCTTGGAGAGTTACCCCTCTTTCTAGAGTATAAATTTATACTAGCACATCCAATGCCCTGCTACCACATCACCGCAAGTAAAACAGCGTACACTCTCCCTGCCACACCAACCCATAATCCACCCCACTCCATTCCCCATCATCAGAACTGAACATAAAAAAAATAAATTAAAAAAAAAAAAAAGAAAGCAAATTTATGAAATATGATTTATTTCAGTTTAATTCGTTTGGGGGATTTTACAATCAGAGCTACTAATAACTTCATTAATTCATGATTATTAATTTATTATTATTATTATTCCCATTTCGTACAGTACAATTATACAAGCCGACTCCTTTTTTTGTAGTTTCTTTCTTTCTTTCTTTCTGCTTTCATCCCAATTATTCCTCCTCCCTCGACTCCCCCCAAAAGGCAAAAGCCCTAGCTGCCAGCCAGACCCATCTCCCAGTTCCCGATTCCGAAGAGGGATTTCTGGGTTTCAGTCGATTTGGGAGGGGCTTAGTGACAACCCAACATCTCTAATCGTTACTATTGGGATTGTATTGGATTTGAATTGAATTTGTTTGTTGGGTGTTAACAAAAAATGAGTAGTAAGAAGGAGGAGGAGAGGAATGAGAAGATCATCCGGGGCTTGATGAAGCTCCCACCCAATAGGCGATGCATCAATTGCAATAGCGTGGTAATTAATTTTTGTTTTTTTTTTTTGGAATAATTGGTTTTTTTTGTTGGTGGTGGTGCTGCAAAGAGTAATTCATCGGATTATTATAAACTAATTGGGAAAGAATGGTACTTTTTTTTTTCTTACAGGGTCCGCAATATGTGTGTACCAATTTCTGGACATTCGTGTGCCTGTCATGCAGTGGAATTCAGTGAGTGGTTCAATTTCTTTCAAAGGAAATTTGTTTAGATTTTTGGGATTCTTTCTCTTTAATTATTCTTGTACATGTAAATTCCCCCCCCCCCCCCCCCCCCCCCCCCAAAAAAAAAACACTATCAATTTTGTCATTCATACTCTCAAAAATGAACCTCAGTTGTTAAGTTTATAAGTGAAAGATTGAGTTTTCTGATTTAATTATAGAAATAATGGCGACAGAGTGACAATCACTGTACTAGGTTATCGGCTTAAACTAGTGTTTTAAGTACACAGTAATTTTTATTTGTTACTGTCCATGTACAGTCGAGAGTTCACGCACCGAGTAAAGTCAGTTTCGATGGCAAAATTTACCAAACAGGAGGTTGAGGCTCTACAGCAAGGTGGTAATCAGGTAAAACACTTACTACGGTTTATGATTTAAATCTAAATATCATGCTATATCTGAGTTGGGTAATTTTCGTTGTTGAAGCGAGCACGAGACATTTATCTGAAGAATTGGGACATGACACGCATGAGGTTACCCGATAGCAGGTAAACACAAATTGTCACTTCCTTTTATCGTTTTGTTCTTGCTCAAATTAGATGAATTAGGAAGTCATTGTTTTTAACTTTTTGGCAACTTATTATATTTTCAGTAATGCTGATAAAATAAGAGACTTCATCAGAAGTGTATATGTGAACAAGAAGTATGCTGGTGAGAGGTCATCTGAGAATACTTCAAAGGATTCTGAGGTAATCAATTGTTTTGTACTTCCTTTTATTTCTGTGCAATCATGCATTAATTTTGTTTTTGAGAGAGATTTTATTTCCTTGTACTTGTGCAGAGCATCAGAGCCAATGAGAGTGAGCTTAAAAGGCCGAATTCGTACCATTCATTCTCCCAAAGCCCGCCATACGATTACCAATATGAAGAACGTCGATATGGGAAGAATTCTGCCCTGGCGCCAAAACGGTTGGCCTCTGACAAGGGATACGAAGGAAAAGTTCCCAGTTTCTTATTTAGTCCTGGTCATGCACGTGAACGTGCCATGTTTGAAGATAGGTTTGCAAACGAGAGCTCTGGCTCAAGGCACTCTGATTTCTCTGTGTCAAGTGCTGGAGATCAATTCAGATATGATACTCAGTCACCTACTTCACAAGGAGGTTTTCCTAGTCCTAATGCAGCATACCAGTCAAACCGACACCCAAATGCACGTCCCCAGGTTTGTAGTTGTATTAACTTTGTTTTCTTACCAATTACTGGTATTGTATCAATCTGATGGCACCTGCTTGTACTGCAATTGTTGTACCCCTTATGCATTATTGTATCTCTGCTACAGTTTTGCAGTCTGTTAATGTTCTATATGTGTTTTATGCAATTATTAGAGTACCCTAAATGTAGTGCGGTTTGGGTAGCCCCGTTGATGTTCAAATGCTATAGCTTAGGGCCCCAGATCAATGACATGGTTATGAAACCTTATGATCAGTGTTCCTTTTTTGAAACTTGGTTTCCCTGTTTATTCCGAGAGAACATCCTATTCTGGTGCCACTAATTGGATGTATGTAATACATGTTGGGTGGTGGGTGCGTTGAGGGTGGGGGGTTGTCAAGGCTTACTGTTACAGCTGTATGTTGTTACCATACACATTTCATGTTTTTTATTGTTACCTCACACGCAGAGAACCGCGTCTTCAAGCAGTATTGGGTCGTTAGATTCCAACAGTATTCCAGAGAGTACTTCAGAGCAACAGCCAGTACAATTGGCAAGTGGCTCCCAGCAGTTGGTTACATCACCAACTTCTCAGCGTCCTCCTTTGAGCGGCAATCCTGTAGGCACTCGACCTGCTTTGATTAAATCAGCCGCTTCATCTCATCAACCGCCTCAACAAACATCTTCCTCTACTCCTGATACTTCTATAGATTTATTTGCTGGATTTAATGAGCATAATATGACTGGATTGAACAGAACTGTTTCTGACGGACTGGTTGTGACATCACCAACTCAACCTGCTTTAATCAGACCGGCCACTTCATTAAACCCGCCTATACAACAACCAGCTGCCTCCACCCCTTCTGTTACTTCCATAGATTTATTTGCCGGATTTAATGAACAGAACACAACTGGGTTAAATAGAACTGTTTCAGATGGACTGGCAGTGGTATCATCAACTGGACCTGCTTCGGTCAGACCGGCTGCTTCATTCAATCAACTGCCTACACAACAACCAGCTGCCCCTACCCCTCCTGTTACTTCTGTAGATTTATTTGCCGGATTTAATGAACAGAACACAACCGGGTTAAATAGAACTGTTTCAGATGGACTGGCAGTGACGTCATCAACTGGACCTGCTTTGGTCAGACCGGCTGCTTCATTCAATCAACTGCCTACGCAACAAACTGCTGCCTCTAATCCTTCTGATACATCTGTAGATCTATTTTCGGGATTTAATGAAAATACAACTGTCTATACTGGACCAGCGGTGACATCACCGACTGAAATGGTCCCTGCATCCTCTTCGGTAGACCTCTTTGCTGGCTTCAACAACCAGCCTTCCGTGGAGGTGAAAGATGACGGATGGGCTAATTTTGGTTTTTCTCAGCAGAAACAAGGTGTAGCTAATAGTAGCATTCAATCATCTCCAGCGGTGACCTCAAGTGGAAATGATTTGACAAGAGGAATGCAACCGCTGGTAGGTCAGATTCCAGTTAACAATGCAGATACTGTCCCACCGGTTCCGCAAAGAGTAGCAAAGGCACAACCTGTAAATCAAGAAAGGTTTCAGGTTAGTAGATATATTTGTACTGGTCTATTGTACAGTCTGGCATGATATAATATATTTATTTTGTATCGGATGGCTTGCCAACTCAAATAATATTCTGCTTCACATTAAATACATGTAACAAACATGGCATATAGGTATTAATTGAACATAAATCAAGTTCTTTGCCCTATATGGCAACTGATATTGCAAATATATTCTTCAGCCTTGGAATGTGTTTGGTGAATTAAGCACTAGTGGCTTGTATGTGACAAACACCCAGATGCAGATGCCATTGCCACAGCCATCAGGTGTGACGCAGGTTGCTCCTGGGACTAGTGCTCAAGTATCATTACAGACTACCATGAGTCCGGTGCCAGCTCAGCCACAGCCGGTGGATCATTGGTTTGCAAATCCGCTCGGTCCTAATGTGTCACCGTATCAAGGAATTTCTCAGGTTAGTACCTGCTTGGTGCTGCCTCTATTTTGTTTTATGGTTGGGTGGTTGTTGAATTGGTACCAAAGTCTGAAACATGACCCAGGGTTTAGATTCATACTTATATAGCCCTTTGTAATTATCTGATATATACCCATAAAAAACGATGGGAGATCCTTTAAATAAAGTTTGGAATAGAAGAGCTCACTTATATTACTGGTAGTTTTGACTCTTTGGAAAGATGAAATAGTAGCTATTTTCATTGGGTACTTGCGCTACATACTAATAGACACTATCTTACATAATGCTTTCTGGTATTTCTCCAGGATCTTGAAAGTTCAATTTCTAACCTTACAAATATACCAACCAATGTCATGGGACCAATGCCTCAGCAGCATCAACAGTTGCAGGTTTGTATTGTACCTGTTGATTTTGTTGTATTTATAGCTATTCTGCATTTCACGGCATCTAAGTTTTAAGAGCCATTAACTCTTTTAAGACTGCTACTGTGTCTAGTGCCAAGACACAATGATAAACTAGTAAAATATAGTACTTTATAAGCCAGTAATACATTCCATAAATTACGTAGAAGTGAATCCTTACTCCATTTTAGGATACTGCTACTATATTGTCATCAATATACCAGTCAGTATATATTACCAGAAAAATGTCATTGTTCATGTTTCTTTTATTTTCTTGTACATGTGCAGGGGTTGCCATATCAGGCCACGCAATCAACAAATCCATTTGATTTTCTAGATGACTCGGATCCACCCAGTAACACGGTACTTTTCTTAATGGCACGGAACTTGTTTGTTTCCTATTCCATGATTTCATCCTTAGATTGTGTACCTGAAAGATTAAACACCTTTATTTCCCTTGATATCTGCTTTTTGTGTAATAGTAAGGAAACATATTTAACACTTGTTGTATGTATCTTGCGTAAGATCTTTATAATGAGTATGATATGGATCACGTCTACAAGCTTGTACTATCAGAAAATGCCCCAAGCTCACTTTTCTATTTATATTTTAATATTGAAAAAAAAAATTAATTATTGACTTTTAACCTTAGATCTTGTTCAGTTTCAATAGAGATGTGTGCATATGAAATTTAATTATTGACTGTAAAGTTTCTTTTATACTAGATCCAGTGGTAAAAGATTGAATGCATAAAAATAATATACAATAGTTAAGAAGATTTGTTAACTCATTACCACCTGATCTGGTATAAAATTAACTTCTAATCTCCATCCACCTAAAGAACATTGCTGGAAGACTTCAATTTCTTCAGTAATCTAATCTAGCATGAGAGGGACTTCGACAAATTTAAATGATGAACATGTTGTGTTTTTGTAGTTCATGGACATGGGCTCCATACAAGCAGCATTGCCGGCCCAGCAGCCTGCTGCTGATTATTACAGTAGCGGGACATTTCATCCTGAACACTATACACAAAACCCAATTTCCACGTATCCCTCTCATTTTTCTCAAGGTATATACATATTCAAAATACACTGACTGACGTTAGATTAAAAATAGGGGAAAATGAATCTGTAATAACCCGTTTTCTTATCTTTTAGGTGATATGCAGCAGATGAGCGATCAGGTCTTAAATGCTCAAATACCGTAAGCACTTTATCATTTATCTCGATTTCTTTCTTTCTTTTTTTAGTTATCGGACCCCCATTTTTACTGCATCAGCTCAAAAGGAACATTTGTTTAAACAGGAATTCGTCACCTCAAGGTTATCAATCTCTAGGCAGCAACCCATTTGCATGAAAGGGGAAAAAAAAATCTAGTACGAGGCAAATCTCGAAGTTCTATTTGTACAGTACCCAAAGAAGGGTGTTCAATTTTCTCTCCTCTTATGTTCTTATTCACTTATTCATCATCTTGGCATTCACAATGTTTTGTAAAACAAAATTTTTCCGGTCCCTTTTTAGTGGGGTTCCGGGGGATGCTCCGGGAGAAACTTGCTACAGCTGGGATTTGGCACGTACGTGTTAGCCAGCTTATTCTTTGTAAAAAGATCGTAAGGCTTGCAATATATATGTGATATTCCCTTATCTAGTTTTTGTTGGTCTACCTAAAATCTTCTCTTGCAACACCGGTGCGTGCAAATTACAATAGTAGATAGCAATACTCTCTCTTTTTGTGTGGCGTAATGGTGTGTCATGCTAATGATTAAGATACAGTAGCTGTAGACCGGTGCGATGGTTTTTGCTTCCCGATTTCCTTCATCAGTAGTTTACTTGTTTTTGATAGATTAATCTGTAGTTTCTGACTGGTGTTGTTGATGCCATCCAGCGGTCTGATCCATGCTGTACTTCGTATAATCTGTATTGCCACTTCTTTTCCCCTTTTAATTTTGTCTTTGGTAGTAGGAGTTTATTTTGTTTCTTTTATGTTTAGATTTGATGTCTGTCAGCTGATCTAATAGTTCGATTGTTTTGTTGCTATGAATTTTGCTAAAGCTAGATGGATCATAATATAATATGTGCTGCAAAACTTTGATGAGTTTGTGAATTACCAATAATCTGGTACTTATATAATTTGCAATCTTTCTTTCAAATGATTTCAAATATATTCTTTGATGTTTATTCATGTTTTAACTTTTTTTTTTTTTTTTTTTTTTAAAAGAAAGGCTTATAGGCCCATTTCATTGCTGAAATTAACCAAGTATTTTCATGATAACTTTAGTTTTAGAAAGTATCAAATAATACTCCTTTTCAATTCCTTGGTTGGGCGTATTTTAGTCCCTGAAAACAATTATCACGACAAGACAAGAACTTTCACTAACAAGTAACAAAGACTAGGAAATTTCCCTCATTGACACGAAGTGACGAAATGTCCAAGTCTTCTAGTCAACAAACCGTATACTCATCTATGGTCCAGGAGTCCAGGAATCTATTTTATCATCACTAATTTCACTTGAAGAAAAAAAAAAAAATCTTCTTATTGTATTTCTGTTGTCTACAATGCAACAGCAAGATCCTGGTATTTAGGATTACGAAAGAATGTAACAGATACACTCCGAAATGTAACAGATATATCACGAAACGTAACATATAGACGCTCTTGCGTCCATTGAAAAGTCATCTACACGTCCATAGACGTACAAAGAATGTAATACCAGATACACTCCGAAATGTAACAGATATATCACAACACATAACATATATATATATATAGATGCTACGGACAACCTTTCTGTGGACGCTAAGGTATTACTCATTACAGAACATGTATGTACACACAGTACACTGATCAACTATGGATAACTCTAGTGTTTCTCCTCCTATTGCAAACACAAGGGTGAAAAGAATTAAGTACAATGGCAGCAAACTGAGACAACCTTCCAATTCCATCCTCCAAATTAACTTAGAAATTAAGAATCAAGAAACACTTTCAAGTTTCAATCTCCTGTGCTTCCTGTCTTTCTCACATCCCTTTACTCAAACAGGTTTTGTACTCTTCATTAACTCTTTATATATCTTGCACAACTTCTATTCGAGTGCGAGACCGTAGGATTTCTGCATACTGATGTTTAGACACCTGCCGGCCGGATTGCTTCTGGAAATTTAAAAGAGAGAGTTGCCTAATCTTGAATTCAGATGCATTAAGGCGAGTTAATTCGGATTATATAAGGAACGGTGCAAAAATTCAAAGAATTGCTATGAGAGTATAGATTCAAAAAAAAAAAAAAAAAAAAAAAAGTAGAGTGATCATGTAAGTGTGAGAATAGTCGATATGTTGTGCTGTATACAATTTGGAATGGTGTGAAAATATTGTTTGGATTACAAAATTTGGAATTAATACTGTTAAACATTTATATTACAAGGAACAATATATATAATAGTATTGTCCTCGACTGTTCGAAGCATATAGCGAAGTAGTTTTTGGATCAGTATCCGAGTGAGAGTACCAGAGTAAGTAGTTTTAGAATGGTGTTATTTTGCATAATTATGAAAGTATGAACTAATTAAATATTGTTGTTGTTTTGCCCGTGTTACAGTTCTCTTATGATGCAGCTTCTCTCCATTTACACAAAGCTTTGAAAGATTCTCAAAGTCAAATCCATGGAATCCCTGAAGAGTGCTATTAGTAATATCCTTCCGGGGTTCACCGATGCGATTGTTGAGCACGTTGTGTATCCTTTCCAAGTCAATACAAGAATAAGAGAACTGGAGTCGGCCACGAGAGACATGGTGGCCATGAAGGAGGATGTGAAGACTGACTTAGAGAGTGCCATGAGGAAAAACAGTACACCCTCAAGGCAAGTCATAGAGTTGCTTCCAAAGATGGAAGATGCCGAAAGGGAAGCAAAGGAGATCCAAGAGACAAATCTGAAAAGGCACCATTCAGTCCTGTCGAATTACACAACCAGCAAGAGTGCGGCGAAGAAGCTTCGTGATATTAAGAGTTTGTGCGATCAGAGAGTCACTGTTGAAGTGTCCGTTCATCTGCCGCCTCCTCTTTCTCAGGAGATTCCTGCTTATTCACCAAGTTTGTCGAATCTTGAATTAGCACTTCGGTATGTCAAAGACGATGTGCATGGCGTCATTGGTGTTTGGGGTATGGGCGGTGTAGGGAAGACGCATCTCTTGAAACAAATCAACAACGAGCTTTCCAAAGATAGCGCCTTCGATGTTGTGCTTTTCGTCACTTGTTCCAGAGAGTGTTTCGAAGAAAAGGTTCAGAATGAAATAATTAACAAGCTTGGTCTGCAAAAGAACGACAGTATCGAACAAAATCGGAGTACAATTCACAACTTCTTCAGTCAACGGAGCTTTGTGTTATTGTTGGATGATTTATGGAACCGTGTTGATTTGGAGACAATCGGGATCCCCAAACCAACGATGAACAGAAAAGTTGTCGTGACAACTCGATCGACAGAGGTGTGTGGCCAAATGGAGGTACGGAAAAAGATCAAAGTGGATATTTTAGGTGAACATGATGCATGGTCCCTCTTCGAAGAGAAAGTGTCCGAGGAGACCATCAATTCAGATCCACTCATACAAAAATGTGCTGTGGAAGTCCTGAATGAGTTGGGTAGATTGCCGCTGGCTGTCATAACGGTTGGAAGAGCTATGCACGATAAATTGGATCCCAATGAATGGGAGCGAGCCGTTGTCCTGCTTAAGCAGGCACGACTTTATGATGTTGAGTTCTCAGGTTTGAGCATGTCAGTTTTTCAAATTTTGAGGTTTAGTTATGATAGTTTGAAAGATGATATCCTCAAACAATGCTTTTTACTTTGCGCATTATGGCCCGAGGACTATTGGATAAAAAAGAAAAATCTCATTGAAATCTGGATGGGTTTAGGATTGATTGACGAGCCTGAGATACACATAGCTTACAGTACTGGGTACAGTTACATAAGAAGGTTACTAGCTGTATGTCTATTGGAAGAAGCCGGTGTTCGCAAGAAAATCAAAATGCATGACGTGATTCGTGATATGGCATTATGGATTGCTAACAACCATGGAGCAGATAAGTCTGAATGGATTGTTCATGCCGGCACATATAAGGGCCAACAGGTAGAAGTTTCGTGTGACACAAAAAAGCTATCGTTGATGCATAGCAAAACAAAGAAAGTATCTTTCTCTATGCCGGGTTCATCTACCAAGCTCTCTACTTTATTGTTGAATGACAACTGGGTGGATGATTCAAAGATTCTTAAACTCGAGTTGTTCTGTGAACTAACCGTTCTCAACTTGTCGAACAATAATTTAGAAGCCTTTCCTATTGAAATATGTAAATTAGTACATCTCCGTTTTCTCAACTTATCCGAGAACCGAAAGCTAAAATCATTGCCAAATGAACTGAATGCCCTTATCAATTTAAGATACCTGCTTTTGAGGGGAATTGTGTGTAGCATACCGGAAGGGGTACTTTCAAAACTGAAAGTCTTGCGAGTGCTAGACTCAAATTGCATACATTGCGGTAGCAGAACCGAGCAAAATTCGGGAACAGTTGCTTTTCTGGAGCAAGAAATGAAGTGCCTTTCCAACTTTCAAGCACTTGGAATTACCATGTCTACAATGAACGATCTTCGGAAGCTATCTCAAGCAAATCTTCCTGTTAGATGGCTAGAATTTGACAATTTGGAGAAAGAAGATTGCTTTTCCTTTACAAATTGCCTTCCTGAGAGCTCCCAGTTACAAAACAACTTGTGCCATCTTTCTATAAAAGGCAGTGGCCTGGTGTGGGTGAAATTTGAGAGAACAGATAATGATCACAAAGATTATTCATTTGCAAGACTAGAGAAGCTGTGCTTTATTCGAATGGAGGACATGAAAGGAGTATTATGGAATGGTCTATCTCCGAAAGACGTCTTTCTGAGACTGCAAGTTCTGCATTTTATCGGTTGCGATAAACTGACAACCGTTTCGTGGGTTTATTCTCTCCCGTGCATTCGGAACTCAAGGTGTATTTTTGCTCCAGCATAAAGAAACTGATCCACTTTGATGAGCTGATCAGTGGTGAATTCATGGTCAGTCAGCCTTCATTTCCATTCCTGAAGAAGATGTTGTTATGGCAAAACGAGGAGCTCGAAAGCATTTCCGACCCCGTAATTCCGTTTTCGGGTTTGGAGTTCTTGGAGGTTGATCGATGCAACAAGCTGAAGAAACTTCCTTTCAAGACTGACGACCCTCCGAATAAACTCAAGGTTATATTAGGCAGTGAGGAATGGTGGAGTGCTGTTGAAATGGACGATACCGGCCATCGGTCTTCACTCCAACGCCTTTTCCAGAATTTGTACTGAACAATTGTTCCAATGTCTTGCATTCAACAATTACAATTCATGATTGATTATTTGTGTATGTTTTGTTATGCTTACTTTTTGATAGAGATGTTTAGTTTGATGTCAACAAATTTCAAAAAAAAAAAAAAAAAAAAAAAAAAAGAAGAAATAACAACAGGAAGAAGAAGGCATGAGACAGGAATTCAGACTTTCTTCTATTTTTATTGCATGTATTTAAATGTCAGTTGGATCAAAATACAAACGTTTTGGCAATAGTCATACTCGATACTTATTGCATATATTCAAAAGGTGGGGATTGGATGACAACTAAATATGGTGAAACCGCCACAACGGATTCTCAAACAAATATAAATAAAATCTTTAAAATAGGAAATTTTGTACAAACATGTTACCAAACTCATATATTGATTGTGTTTCAAATTTCGACCAATCTGAAAGTCCTTTGATACTCCATCAGGTCATCAAAATTTCTTAATATTTTCAACGGTTCAAAACATTATGAATTTTGATACAGTATCAAACAATTTTCATGGGCCTGTTGGGCTTTGGAACCAAAAGTTGGGCCATCAAAATCTCCCAAGTATCAAAAACCCATCTTCAAAAAAGTTCCGCCCTCTTGTATACAATACTATCCGACTACAGTGGGGTGCTTATCCTCTGTAGCGCTACATTGCGTAGCGCAGGATGTAAACCGTTGGATCATCTCGAGAGTCGCGTCGGCACAGATATCGAGAATATCTAACGGTTCACATCCCGCTCTACACAATGCAGCGCTACAGAGGATATGAAATCACTACGGTGGCCCAGTCCTGGCGAGATCGGAATTGATATCGTCTACAGCGCAGTAATTTACTGCGTTGTATACTAGCCGTTGGATTAGCCTTAAGATTCGTGTAACTCGATCTCGAAAAACTCTTCGCGTAGTCCACATCGTTGATTCGCTGCGCAGTACAACACTGCGCAGCAGAGGATAATCACTCTGGCGATTGGCCCCCACCTGTCAGTGGCTCCAACCAACCTAATGCTTCTCCTTTCTTTCTTTCAGCCCTCAAGAAACAAATAAAGCTTCTCTTGAAAGAAAGAACCTCCGAGGGTTTGCCACTAAAACCCTACTTCTCCCCCTTCTCCTCTCCTCTCCTCTCCTCTCCTCTCTGGAAGCTCGTAGCTATGTTCCCCTTCTTCCCTCCCGGTTCCAATCCCATCCCTCCTAACGGCGCCGGCGGGGGTTCCGGTGGCGCGCCCGACCCGAAAGCCCCTCCTCCTCCTCTGGTATATCCCCTTTTCCCCCTTTTTAAGTACCTTTTAATCAATTTTCCTTCATTTGTTGTCAATTTGTCATCACAATGTGTGATTTTGTGAATGTGTTAGGGTTCAGGGTTTCAACCTTTTCCTATGAACCAAGCGCCGCAGTTCAACATGGCGAACGCAGCGAACATGGCCATGGCCATGGCAATGTTCAATCAGAACCCTCACGCTACGTTGCAGCTGGGACTGAACGCTCTGGCAGCGATGCAGTTTGTTAATCAGGGCGCGAACATGCAGCCCAACGTGGGGTTTCAGATGCAGCAGAACCTGAACATGCTCGCGTCGATTCAGTCCGCTAATAACATGATGCAGCAAGGGTTGAGTCCGATGGCGGCGGCCAGCAACCCAATGTTGCAGCAGATTGCGAGTGGTGTTGGGGGTTCGCAAGGCAGTCAAGGGGTAGTAACTCAGCCGGGTTTCTCTGGGGCGGTGCTGCAAGGGGCAAACATGGTACGATTGGAGTAAACTGTTTTGTGTTATATGTTATGGATGTATTATTGATTACCGATATTTGGTATAGCAAAACAATGTTAGCCAGAGCACAAGCAGCGCAACGAATGCGACCCATGGCAATGTTGCCGAGAAAAGTTTTAAATCAAATCAGCATAGCATCACACAGACAAGGTAAATTTAATTTATCTTTTTGTCTACTAGAAAGTAAATGTTCATCCTGGAAACTTGTTATTATTTTCTGTGGGACTAAGTGTGAAATCTAAAATTTTTATTACTAGGTTTCGAGATAACAACTCAAGGCAAAATGTGGGCCAATTTAGTGGGAGCCGAGGAAGAGGGCGTGGTGCACCTTCTAGTCAAACCAGAGGACGGGGTGAATCTTTTTTTCTAAGTCTTTTGTCGTATGATCCGAATGATATATTATCTCTGTGCTTTAACAATGGAGCAGTGAATTTATCTACAATTGCCATTTGTTCGCTGCATTTTTGTGTGTCATTAGTGCACCCTTTTACTGATCGAATGTAGCGATTCTTTTTTTTTTTTTTAAATTTTACTGTAACAATATTTTAAAATGGTTAGTTAAAGAAGTAGAAGTCCAGTAAATTAATATTAGTTAATTGTGAAATGATAACATTTGCTTAGTAAAATAATGAGCAAATTTCTAAGCAGGGCAAAGTGACTGGAGAGAAGCACTACCTGAGGGAAAATCTCCTGGGCCTCCAGAGAATAGCAGAAAGAGGTAAGGTTCAGTATTACTCTTAGGTACTTCTTGATTAAGAAAATAGTTGAGCGTATTTGCACTGATATTGACAATACATTTGATAGAAATGCATTTCAGATGCAAAATAAAACCTTAGCTTGCTCTATCATCATACAGTTTTAAATATTGCTTGTTTCCTTTTCTCTCTTAATAGGCGACCAACAATAACGTATGATGAGAAAGAAATTAAACTGTGGCGTGAAGCTCGTAAGAGAAACTTCCCTACCACATCTAATGTTGAGAAGGTTTAATTTTTTTTATTTGTAACTTAGCACAAGAATTATTTAGTTTCAGTTTGTAACTAACATATATTGCTTAAGTTCTCTTTTCCCCTCTGGGCTTGGGGAATGCACAAACGATTCCAAACTGGTGCTTGACTGGTATTATACTATTTTGTATAAGCACCAGAACTGATTTGTACCGATCTATGCAAGAGTTAATTTGATTTACTTTCATTGTGTAGAAATTGGTTGCAGAACGTAATAGATCAGAGAGTGAGAATGATGATACGGAGCTTCGAAGACAGGTGAAAGCTCTTAAATTTTTTTTTTTTATATCAATTATTTGATGATTACTTAATTTAATTCTCATTTGGAATCACTTGTTTGTTTTCAGTTCTACCGGCAACCTTTTTTTGACCAAATGAGAAAAAGTGTTTTCCTTTTTCTATATTTTCTGTGGTATTTGCTTTAGCTTCATCTGTGATTCACCATTTGTTTTATAGCAAATGAAAGAAGTCTTGGCCAAGCAGCAAGAGCTGGGATTTGAAGCAGCTGAGGTTCCCGATCACTACCTTGTTGGTTCCAAAAATCATAATTATGGTAGTAGAGACCGGACACAAAGCCGTTTTAATAACAAGAGGGGCAGACATGAAGGCCGAGGCAGATTTCATGACCGAAGGAACTTATCTACACATCCTGATAATACCAGACATCATCCTGATAATACCAGACGTGACCATCATGTGAAGCCGAGGGAACCAACCTTGCTAAAGAAGCTTCTCAGTGCTGAAATCAAAGCTGATAAATGCAGGATTTTGCAGGCTTTTAGATTTATGACAACAAATTCTTTCTTTAACAAATGGCCTGATAAAGAGTTGGTGTTTCCACCTGTTATGGTTAAAGAAGCAGGGATGGACAGTGAAGAAATGAGAGAATTGGAAGGTAAAAGTGGATTGGATGAAAGGGTGCAGAGCGAGGGTAGTGAGAAAGAGAGTGAGAGCAACAGCGAGATTGGAGAGGAGAAAGAAAGTGGGAGTGCAATCAGCATGAGAAAGATGGAGAAAAACAATGAGGAAGCTGACAAACCAGAGGAAGGAGAGATAACTGATTAATTGTTAAGAAAGATTCCATATTCCATATTATTTGGAATCAAAATTTTCATTAAATCTTCTGTCTTGGTTTGCATGTTAACATACAATTGAGGTTTCATGGATTATACCCCTAGAAATGGATAGATGATGTAAATGAATTTTGTTTGGAGAGAGGTATTCAAGCTGTCAATTGAATGAATTTCTTAGTTGGAAGTTGAAGGTGAAGGTGCTATCTTCTTGTATATATTATCATTATTTATGTATTTCTCCTCTTTCAGAATACTACACAAATACCTCTCAAATTAATGCACTGTCAAGAACACAAGTCGTAAGAAAGTGATGGAGGGTATACTGAACAAATATAGGCAATGAGGATGACATTTCCTTGCTTAACTTGTGCTGTATATAAGAACTATATTAGTTTTCTTTCTGCTAAGCTTGCTTCCTGTGAAAATGATTTTTTCTGTGGTCTGAAACATGTCCAGGATTAGAGGTGGCAGAACCCGACCTGATCCGAGAAACCTGTCCGACCCTATTCGAACCCGACCCGGTATTTTTCAGAAAGTCAAACTGACCCGAACCCGGCTCGACCCGACCCGACCCGAGATCAAATAGCATCCAATCCAACTTAAATCAACATACAATTCAAAAAAATTAGATATTAAAAATTGACCCGACCCGAACCGTCTATCACCCAACCCAACCCGAGATATTCTAGAAGGTCAAGTTGACCCGACCTGCCCGCCGCCTGCCCGATTTGCTAACTCTATCCAGGATGATGCTTAGAATTGTGCAATAAATGGCGTCGGCATATTAATACAAGTCTCTTTCAAATTCCATGCGTCTCTGTACACAGCTTGGCTGAGGATGTGACATCTAACTAGAATTTTTCAATGATATAGGTGGATTCACCAAAGAAGTAATGATTTATTATCCCCATTATATAAATTGGCTTTGATGATATGTTATGGGCAATGCTTTTGGGGTACGTGAAGTCATCATAAAATCCCGGATATTTTTGTTTGATAAATGCAAAAAATTAATGTTAAATTGAGAGGTAGATGATAAGTATAGACAGGGACATGAATTCCTGAAGTTTAATGTACATTTTTTCAAGTGTGAATAAAGGAAGAAACAAAACAAGAAAGAAAAACATGTGTAGTACATCTTTTATTGTTTCTCACCCTTCCATTATGCCAGTATATTATCAGGTTTTTTTTCGTTGACAGTGTATATTTTGTATATAGCCTCACTATTTATATACAAAAGATTGGGTTTAAGGACAACAACCATATTACTTAAGATAACAAAATCTTTAAATTATATAGAAGAAAACCTGAGAAGATCATATTATAAATAAAAAAATTTTATTGTCCCAAGCAATATACTTGCTGTTCTTAGGACTGACCTACAAAATATTATAACACGAACTGCATCAGTTGAAGTCGTGTTTACACACACAAAAAAAAAAAAAAAAAAAAAAAGAAAAAAAAGAAAAAAAATAACTATAATGATGACAACAACAGCAACTACAACAAAGAAGAAGCATGATAAAGAGTTTATGCACATTCAATGTTCTACTTTAAAGTATATATCTATTATTTTTGGTGATAACTACAAAAAAGAAGCATGATAAAGAGATTCATAATCATATAACTTGAAAATATAGTTTTAGTTTTCCTACTTTCATTTGGTGATAACTGATAACTGGCAATTTTGCAGAGTTGAATTGACCAAAAAAAACAGGAAAGAAAAAAACGAGGCAAACTAATTGAACATTCTTTGACAAGACCGTCAATCCAATTCAACTATTTTAAAGCAAAACTCGGTACATAAAATTCACGTCTTCAAATCTCAAATTCCGGAGAAAAAGAACTGCAAATCTGTTCCTTTTTTTCTTTCATAACGACGGATGTTTTCACAACCCAAATCCGTAAAAACTGAAAAAATAGCTTCAATAAACAGCTAGCACGTCTCTCCTATGCCTGGAATTGATATCAGACCCCCATTGTAAATGCACTTACAAACAACTTACAAATTATGTGGAGAACTCCAATTATATTTGTGGGTTAGAGGTGGATAAACAATTCCTTGAATTTTTTTTGGATTTATTAACGCGGAAAATAGAAAAAGAAACTTGAATGTGTGAAATATTTTTGAGTTCATATTTATACACACATGAATCAATAATAATGTTCAGATTTGTTCTGACATGTACTCAAAAGTTAACACAAATATTGGAAATCTACACTTACATATGTTAAATTAAATCATCCACAACATTAATTCATACATGAATTTCATATTACTCACCAGAAATTAATAAGTAACAAAAAATTGTACATGATTTTCTAAGTGACTGTTATCTCCCACAAAAATCTATTTAGCCAAAGAAATCAATTTCATTCTTTAAAACAAATGCCATGTAAGAATCAATCCATTGTGTTGCTCAACCGGGGTACCCAAAAAAAAAAAAAGAAACCAACAACATCCAACTGCAAAAGCACACAGCCCAACATCACAATTCACAACTCAGTTCAGTTGGGACAGTTTGCCATAAATTCCCTTGCATCTTATTTTGACACTATAAAACACACTCAAAATACCCTCAAATCTGATCCAACCTCACAAATTCCCTCTCAGACATCTCAAAGTTCTCAACTTTCAAACTCTCAAAAAAAAAAAAAAAAATCAGAATCATGTCATTCTTTCAGAATTCTGATAGGACAATCTTTATGATCATGGTGTTTTTGACAGTCATGTTAGCATATGTTACAAATGCACAGATGACGATGGCGCCATCGCCGGCGTCGTCCGTGAGCTCGGAGTGCGTCAATGCGCTGTTCAATCTTACCGACTGCTTGACATACGTCGAGACTGGCAGCAACTCGAGCAAGCCCGACAAACCGTGCTGCCCCGAGCTGGCTGGACTGATCGAGTCGAACCCCATCTGCCTGTGTGAACTGCTTGCGGGTGCGGCGGAGTCGTATGGCATCAGCGTGGACAATGAGCGCGCCCTCGCACTCCCGAAGATTTGCCATATCGAGGCTCCTCCTGTCAGTACTTGTGCCGGTAAGTTGCGAGGTGTTCTGTGTGGTGAAATTTTTTTTTTGAGATACAGATAATGGTCAAGCCACTCAGATTTAAATGCCTATAAAAAATCCTCCATCTGAATTTCAAACCCGTGACCTCCCAGACAGAGAGCATTACTCTTAGCCACTAAACTAAAGATTGGTTCTATTATGTGTGGTGAATTTAAGCTTACATGATTCAGTTTGTGCCATTTTCCAGTTAAATCTGCTGAATCCAGCTAAAAAGGGATGCAATTTTGAATTTTGTTGGTTGCTGACACCTTCATTCACATTTTTTTTTTTAAATTCAGTTTAGACATGATATCAAATTTATCAAACAGATTTATTTATTTGTTATATATAGAAGTGCTACTTACTATGATTTTACCCCAAATGACACCAAAAAAAAAAAGTACTGTTATACTCATCAGTACAGTAAACTTGATCATCTGGTGTTTTTCATAATGATCATCATCATTTGAATTTGAAGTTTTGAATCTTTTTGGGTTTGTTTGGTTACAAACTGGCACTAAATTGTTGCAATTTATTTACAGTTCTAGGAGTTCCAATAAGCATGGGACCCTCTCCTGCTGAGGCTCCAGGTCCATCTGGCACCTCCCCTCTACTGCCAGGTTGCAATATTTCATTTTCCCCCTAACAATTTAAATTACTTGCAGTTCTCAAAACCAATAATCTGAAATTCAAGTAATTTAATTTAAATTGTTATTTAATTCAAAGAACAATTGTAGAAAAGTAATGTGAATCTTATTATTTTGAGGAATCTATATTTCTTTGCCAAATAGTTTGTTATTGGCTTATAGATCATATATATAGATATATATTCACATTTTTTATCTTTGCAAAATGCAAATCTAACATTTTCTCAAAAAGAAAAAGAAGTAAATTTAACTTCAAAACTCATGAAATTTTCTTTCAGTTATAACAACAACTTTTTCTTTTTTCTTTCTTTTTTTTTTTAATTTTATGAAACTAATTGATACTTTTCCTCTGTAAAAACAAATGAACAGGATCATCAGCTGCTTCGCCGGATTCAGGAGCAGGGTCGAAGTCGAACGGAGCTGCACGCATCAACTCCGCGAACTCGATCGTTCTGGTTGCATCGTCACTCATCTTGACCGCCTTCGCCATTTCCGGCAAACTTTAGACATCTTTCATGAGTCTAATAACAATTGTTCTTTGTTCTTTGGTATTTTTCCTAATTCCATAAACACATTTGTGAGATTTTTATGTATGTATGTATTTATGCACTAGTTATTCTCTGTTTTTGATCAGTTTTTTTTCCATCTATTTTTGAGTTCATATGTATCATTGAAATTGAATAAATTGGTACCATTTGGAGGTGTGGCTGCATTTAATTTAGTGATATGATTATTGAAATGTAACAAAACAAATCCAGCTACTGTCTGTCTGCTATTAATTTCTTTTTTCCCATTTTTTATGCCCAAAATTCAAAGTTTTCTGGTGGAACAGACAAAACTGTACTATTTGCATTTAGGGACAATAAATCCTCTTTAAATGCTCTGCATGTGGATATTTAATTCTTCCAACCGTATTTGGTATTTCCATGTGATTGTGGCTGAAGAATTTATTTCTGCGGTGAGGATGATGGGAAAAAAAACCCTTTTTTTTTTTTTTTTTTTGAGTGAAGATGGGATAAAAACCTACTTTTAATCGAAGAATTGTTTCCACGAGGAAGCTTTAAATGTTAATTATGATATATATACGGATAAATGGAAAAAAAAAAAAGAAAAGAATTGAAAATAGAAAAAGAAAAAAAAGGGGAGTTAGAGTAAGAGGCAATTTATATTTTCTGAAAAATTATTATGTAGCTATCTTTCTGAATTCTGATTGAATTTTGCAGTTCACAATAATAATTGTATATATATAATATAACAAGTAGAACAAAAGGTTTTTGGTCCCGAATAAGTTGGGGAAGCAAATAATAATAAAAAAAAGAATAAAGAAAAAGGAATACAGCTATACTAATAAAAATTATCTATATATAAAAGTTACATTAAATTGGTTTTCATCCAATATATTTTGTGTTTAAGAAACAGTCAAAACTATGAAACAAACATATTTGTCAAACTTAAAAATTGGACAAGCAAAGAATTAGATGCATGGGTCTCTGTCTGAATAATTATCACAAAAAAAATAATAAAAAAAAAATCTAGCTAGCCCGTGTCATCACACGATACCCATGAAAATTGTTGTACAAAAAAAAGAATAAAAATACAACGATGTCTAGTTATGTTTCACTTTCCAAAGTATACTATAAAGTTTATAAAATAAAATAAATCATCAGGGAGCTGCTGGACTCACAATTATATATATATTTCACACATAACTGTCGTATGAATTGTTTGCCTTTCCCACGGAATTCATTTGAACACATGATGTTTACTCTGCTATTACTACAGGAGCCGGCTATTCATTCTTTACCACAGCACCTCCTGTGTATAATAGAAAATGTTACTTTCAGCAATGGAAATATAATTATATAAATAAATTACAGATACCTTTTTTTTTTTGGTTTTCAGGGAACATTACAGAAACTAAAAAGAGTGATTTTTTTTTTTTTTTTTTGATTTTTTGAGATTAAGATTTAATAGGCCCAATTTGATGTTAGCTAGTCAAGCATGAAAGAAGGTAAGTTCAACTTAGGCCCAATTTATCCAAGTACCACCAAAAGATGCATCCTTTTTAGCAAGTTAAATAAAAGTTGATAAGAGTATATTAATTTGTTGGACGTTACTTCTATGCTCACACCCAGATAATTTTATCGGTTACAGATGAGTTTTATAATGAATAATATTTATTTATAATCGTCAGATCTCAAAGAAAATTTTTTTGGTGGGAGTATTGGAGTAAATTATAATTGTTTGTGACTTCAGGATTCTGTAAAGGACAATAAAATAGACAAAAAATTGTTATCTGGTTATATGTGTACCTTTGTCAGGAAAGAAGCTGAAGCTGTTACTCGGACCGATACGCTCTTCGAACCGAGCTTTCAGTGTCTGTGCAGGCTTTGGCTTACCAGCAAGCACACCAACTTCCACTATAAACGCTGCGCATACCGGTCGGTGGTCCGAGAACTTCGACTCCCCTCTGAAGTAGGACAGCTGCACTATTCCATCTCCGTGCCACAGTACCCGATCGCACCTGAACAGATTTCCAAGTTTAATATCCATTGACATACATACCTGATTATGTTGATAAAATATCTCAGAGAATTTCTGCTATACGTTGCGAAGGATTGCGTGAAACTTAATAACTTATATTCAGTAATTTGCAATGATGATGAGCACTCACCATGCGGGGGTTCGTCGTTTCTTCTTAGATGTGACTGTCTCACCGAGGTACGAGTCGGAGTTAGAAGAGTACTTATAAGTAGGCGCAAAGTAGATCTTCCCTTCGTTCCACCCCTTGAACACCCGCCCCGCTTCTCTCTCGATCTTGAGCTGCAATGCAAAAGCATTACAAACTTAATTACACCTATTAATTCAGATATATCATCATTTTTTATTTTATGAACAGACAAATTATCTTTTTCTTAAACAGTTCGATTGCGCTATATCCGGGAAAATATTAACAGTAATTTTCATCCACACCATCCTTCAAGCAAAAAAAAATATATTTGTACCAGTAAAAATATAATCTCTGTTTCAACAAGAAAAATGTTTTTTTACTAATTTAAAAGGAATGAACTGATTGAATTTCCTGTATTAACAGTATTATAGGCCAGGTACTTTCTAAATTGTACCAGTAATGTTACATGAACAATAACTGAATGCAAGTCTGTAGAGGGAACCTGATCTTTCTCAAAGAGGGCATCCCAGTTGTTTTCATCTAGAAGCTTGCGGGCATCGGCGTAGCTCAGTGCAATCCTGTAATTCAAGTCCCCTAGCCATATAATTCGGCTGGAACAAACAAAAAAATTTGAAAATCTCAGAAATAAGATGCAAAATAACAAAGCAAAAAAAAAAAAAAAAATGGTACAGATGGTTGTCTTTGACTAAAATGCTTACTCATGATCAGTGATTTTCTCAGGGATTCTCCTCCCTGATCTCTTGCAAATCCTCTGAAATTGTGTGTTCTTCAAAATCTCTATAACGTCGTAGTTCCTCCGCAGTTCGTCCCCTTCTTTCTCTCCCGAGGCCAAGTGGCTGCATATGAAGCAGAAAGTTGTCTGGTGCAGAGACATGCTCACTGATATACAACCCTATATTTAAAATCGTAAACTTTCAGAATTGCTTCTGATTTTCTGAAAACAATTCAAATTTTTCATGTTACAATTTACTTGGCACAACATGTGCAGATTGCCAAAATGTTTTGCCAGTGCTATCATAGTTCTGAGAATTAAAATTGCAGCATGAAAACACATATATACCTTGTTTCCGAGATAACCCATCAGGCCCCGGCTAACGCAAGACAGCCTCAGATGGCCGATATGCTGTACCAGATCTTTTCTTGCCCAAACCGAGACGAAGATACCAACCAACTTTTTACATGCGACAAGGTTGTATTTCCTTTGATTGAGGGGTGTGGCTGTGTACTCCATTCCATCGAGCGTACAAGTTGTCATCTCGGCTTCTTCCTCTTCCTCCTCTTCCTCTTCCTCGTCGGAAGAACCTGTTTTTATATGAACACCAAAAAGAAAAGTAAAGAAGAAGAATTTGGTTTAAGAAATTTGCTATAATTCTTTATTTTTTTTTTCAATTTTGATGCTTATTATATTCTTAAAATTAATAGAATGTTGTGATCGAATACCCTGAACTTAGAATAATTACGACCGGTAATTTTGGAAAAAATAATATTTATATTGAATTACCGCTCTCGTGTTTCTTTGAATGTTTGCATGAGAAAGGAGCGAAGCATGCGTCCCTGTACGATTTCCTTGTCATCTCCACAGGACAATTGCATGCCTTTACGTGCTTTCTGTCTTGTGCCATGAAGGCTTTACTGAAAGATTTTAGCGAAGGTCTTTGGAAGATCAATGAATTGCCTCCACTCGAGGATTTCGGGTGGTGGGATGACGAGTTGACAGACGCCGGTTTCATATCTTGGGAGGAATTAGCGGAATGTGTCGGATGAAATTGGAAGCTTTCATTGCCCGGTTGATCGTGTGGCGAGTTGTTTAACGCTTCGTTTATGAGAGCCAGCCAGATTGATGCCGGTTCAGTGTCTTCTATTACTAGCACATTTCCAGCGTTAAGCGGTACGATTTCCTGAAATCTGTCATTGCGAAGAAAAAAAGGAAGTCACCGATTAAAATTGCGAAGAGATGGCACATAGTTAAGACAAATAGGTGTGCAATCTTAGATCTTGAATCATGAAACTTACCCCAAAACATATATATCTGAATGATCATTTTCAGGAAGAAAGTCGTTCAAATTCAAATCCATCGTCGGTGATTTCCCTCCAACGTTCCAGGTAGCAACGAATACCCTTTTCAGAAAAGAAAAAATAGTAAAATTAATATAAAAATATATTGATTTGGACCCTTTATACTTGATTCTTTAATAGTACATAAACAACTTGAAATGATAAAAAGGCAAAGATTAGTACCTGAAGGCTTCTGTTTTAACGGGGGGTGTTGTTACATGGTTACGGAAGCTGCTGAAGCGCATTGGTTTGTGCTCCGTATTCCTTTTATCTTCAATACAATTCATATCAGTAAAAAAGAATCGCACGTAGCTATCACTGTGATATATGGTGTCTGCAATGTGCCTTTAGGTGTTACTGGTTCGTACCAACTCTTCACCGGTCTCGAATTAGCGAATTTCAGCCAAATGACATTACAATTGATATTTTGGTGGTGGACCAAATATGATAGGGGAGCAGGACATTATTACCTACTGACATGCTTCGTGCGAAGAACGAAGGAGAGCCCGACACTGTGCGATTTGCGTTTGCCTCTTCAGAAAAAAAATCAAGAAATTTCAGATTACATCTAATTAACTGTTAGTAAAAGTTTGCAACTTTTAAGTGAAATTAAAGAAACAGTCACCAGGTAAGTATCTGAAGGAAGAAGGCGACGATGCCTTTGGATGACTCGGGCTTTCTCCAATAACACCTGTTGATAAATAGAAAAAACAAATATGATCCAATTTTAATAGCATTTTATTTAAATTGTGATTTTGTTAAAATTAACAATTTATAAGCCAAACAAAGTAGAAATGATAGAGGTACTTTTGTGTGAGGATTTTACGTACCAGAGGGCTTTTTGGATTTTTCATCGGCCTCGTCTGATTCTTTCTTTTCTTTTGATGACCAGAAAGCTCTTGGTCGAAACGACTGAAAGTTGATTCAATTTGAATGTTCCTTATTTTCAGAGTTGAAGATAACATAGATATACAGATATAATATAGAAGAAAAAAAGGGATTTAACAGAGTATAATACCTTCCTTTTATCCTCGTATTTGAGCGCCATTTACTTCTTCTAACAGATTTCGCTCCTTTTGTTTTCTATCTTTCCCTTTTGCACCAACGATGATCTTCTTCAAAAACCTGCCATTAGAAAAGGCAAATTCAAGAAGAAGGTACCACATTTTGTGATCAATCAAATGAAACCCACAAAAAGTTAATGAAGAAGGAAAAGACTATGCCGGTACCAAGCAGTACCTGCTGTACCAGTATAATGTATTGGAGCCAGAATATATCAATAAAAAGGCATGAAAATGCTCCAATATTTCAACTGCATTACGGACAATGAAATACACAACAAAACCATTCAAATTCATCATGCAGAAAAAGAGAAAAATAGAATTAACTACACATCAAAAGAAAAACAAAAACTCTGATACATTTCTTGCAACAGGAAAAAAGATATTAGATATTAGATACATCTGCATACCTAAAACTTGGAAAAGGTACCAAGAACAACCAAGAACACTACAGTTAGTTAGAGATCCAATTTCAATTTCAACTTTAAGATAATGTTGAACATGTAGTACATTTGTATAGAGTTAGTCGCACCTCACTAAACCAAACGTTAACCAACATTTGATTTTTCCATTCTCTCTCTTTTTTATATAGTTTCAAATAACGCGCTAGGTGTAATCCTGAAATGTTTATACAATAGAGGAATGTTAGTTTCCCCCAATTTGTACCTATTATCTGCATGCACATATATATGTAACTTTTGTAATTTTATTTGTTTGGTTTTTGTCTATTCGATTGAAAAAAAAGTAAAGATTTTTTGCATTAAGAAGTAGTATTCAAAGATTTTTTTATTTTCTAATGAAGTTGTAATGCTTCAGTTTGTTCATATTTCTTTTATGTAATTATGTTGCTTAACTATGTTTTATCGTGTAATCTAAGAATATATATGATCCACATCCATACCCTTTCAAATGTGTTTTTTAGTTTACTAATTAAAGCCTATATCGATACCAAGTACAATTAATTATGCATCAATTGACATTGTATTTCTTAATAATAAAATTATTAATAAGTACTAAATTAGTTTCTTAATAATGCGTAAAATAATTTACATGTGAATAAAATTATAATCAAAATTTTAAAATTTCTAATTTAATTAATTCAATACCATTTTGATGTAAATTCACTTTAAGATATTAATTTCCATGACATCTAAAATTTTCTCAACAAATTATTTGAGCTGCCTATATTTGGTACTATTTGGTGCAACTTGGGAGCTCAGAACTGTCCTTATATTTATACACCAGATAAAATTTAAAAGGAGGAATTGGATACATAGTGGGGTCATTTTGGAAAAAGAGAGGGAGCCACGACAATATTGTCTCCTCCCAAATCCTTCCATGATTTGTTGGGTCTCAATTATGAAACAAAAATAATAATAATAATGGGCGTGGTAGATTTATTTATTTGTTTAATCCTTATACAATTTTGAGAAAAATCTAAGCACACAACAATTATTGTTATCTTTTTTTTTTTGGGGGTCGAGTAGCTTGTTATTATGGTATTTATAATTTATTCAACACTGAATTGGGTGTGTTTTGTAAACACTTGCTTAAAAATTAAAATTAAACATGCTACATATATATATATATATGTAAAATCAAATTAATTCCCAGATAGATTTTTTTAATAAATTAAAATGGACATTTGTGTATTAATTAATAAGAATAATTTGTGAAATATTCAATATATATTGGTTTAAATGTGTAATTAGAAGTGATAACAGCTACGCATGTATTTATTAATGGCCATAGTTTAAGCAATCCAACCAAGATTAGCTGTAACCTCAGTTTTCTTTTATTTGTTGGAAACCTTTGACTACCTGGATTTAGAGGATTTGACAAGTGAACTCCGTCTATAACACAATATATATTGTGCATACAAAAATAAAAAAATAAAAAAGGAAAAAAGGGTATATATAAAAATATTTTATGGAAATTAAATTACTGAAATGTGCATTAGCAGAGCAATTGAACGAACTAATTTACATATATTATTTATCCAAATTAGTAAAGAGCCCACGCCTTGCTTTGGACAGAAATTGTTATTTCTTATAATAAATTTGTATGATAATATGTAATGGGTCTTAAATTGAGAAAATTGATAATGGCCTTAAGTTTTAATGGATTGAGATATCTATGTAAACAATCAACGGCTGAGATTTATTTCTTGGGGAAGATAGAATTTTTATGTCAAAAATTCTAATCTTCTTTTATGAGGGGTAAGGATATTTCCAGCATCCTTAAAAACGTCTGCATTTTATAGAAAATTGTTTAACTCCACTGCCATATATTACTCTGTGGATTTCATTACAGCCTATTTGTTCGACCTGTTCTATGTTCAAATTGAGACTTTGGAAATAAATTCAACGGGCTTTAAGATATGGTTAAGATTTAGTATAAATATAATGTATATAATTTATGGCCTTATCCTACATACATATAGACATATCAAGGTTCTGAAATTTTAAGAAAGAGAATAAATTCTGTGAATAATTCAAAGATATTCCGTAGCAATTGGAAAATACACGAACAATTGCAAATAATTCGAAAAATTGGAAATTTATTCAATTTGCCTTTTTTTTTTTTTTTCATTCAGCCAATATAACAACTAAATACTTTTATAATCCTTTTTTGAATTTATTTGGCTAAAACCATATATAAAAAGGAAGAACCTTTGGCTTTGCAGTAAATTCAAGACCTCACAGGAAAGAGAAGCAATATCTTTGAACAGTTGAGACAATTCCATCTGACAAACTACAGGTACAGTAAATTCAATTCGGTACGATATGCTAATTACCATTTTGCAATTCACATCAACATATACAGCAAAACACAAGAGGAAGTAAACAACAGAGTGATGTCGTGGTCTCGTCATAGAGAGAGACAATTATTGTACAAAGTAATTAAGCGCATGGTGAAATCGTAAGTTCATAACACATTAATTAACACACATGATTAAACTGAGTTCAAAACTCTCCTCGAATCACAGCATACAAGCCCGTTAACTTGATAATGAAATGTCGGTACCCATACCAACCATACAAGAAGATCGTGACTCGGAGTTGGCTGCTCTTGAGAAATCACCCCAGTCAGCTGGCCTCGGCAAGGGGGATGTGAACTGTGGAATTGACCGGCTCTCGACAAAAACTGGCCCCAAACTTTAGCTCCTTTGTCTCACTAGTTGTCGCCTTGTTGTTTGCATTGACATGTTGTTTCTTTGGTACTGCCAAGCTGGCCATTGGAGCCTTTCCCTGCCTACCTTGAGACCTGCATGTTTATCTTATGTTAGAAAAATGATGCAATAATAACAACTTTAATATGGTAAAACCTTCAGTTAATCAGATAACGATCTGATGATATTCGACATAAGTTGAATACGGCACACGAGTATGGTAAGTTAGACAAGTACACTGTTAAACTATTACTATACTTTTAGCATTAGTGTTACATGCACTTCTGCAAAACTGTCAGAACATGACATATAACCCTGCAAACCTAACTTTTTGCTCCAAGCTACAAAATATATCCACGTTACCCCCACATTCCCAGGGTTTATCCATCTCTAAACAATTAAAAAAATTAATAAGAGATAAATGGGAATAATATGGAAAGTTCTTTCGGCAAAACATAATGTAAAAATACTTATCATTTTGAAGATCATATAGTGATATTTTGCTCTCTCGTAAATCAACATATTGTTTGCACGGAACAAAACAAAGCTATAAACAATATTATAAAACACTGCTGAGTCTCTAGGCAAGAGTACCACCCCTTGGCACAAAAGTTATAATAAAAAAGAACAATAACGAGCCATGTGGCCAGCTGTCACCACCCATCTGGCCAGAATGTGACAGGGAACATAGCTATATAACAACAGGCATGGGCAGAGCCAGAATACACATTACTAGGGATGCACAAAATATGAGAGTGGGCATAGTTTCATAACTAGTTTTGAATTTGAAGTACATTTTTTGTAACTTTTTTTCTGAAAAAATGTACATAAAAAAAAAGGTACACTGAGTAAGTTTTTTGGCGCCAGGGATATCAACCTGGCCACATCTGACTCTGCCTCTGACAACAGGAACTCCGCTATTGCACAAAGTAGGCACAGTGCACCAGCCAAAACAAGTAAAGCTAGATTTAAGACAGAAGGCTCATAGATAGTGGTACATTGGTACCAAATCATGATAGATATCAACCAAAAGAACAGCCAAAGTACCTTCTGTACAGAAATTTCAGGATCTCGGTATCCAGGGTACCTAGATAAGCTTCACTGATTAAAGAAATTAAAAAAGAAGAATACCTAAGAACACGCTGATCAATTTTCTGGCTGCTACTTTTACTGGTATGTTGCGAGCGACTTTTTCCCTGCTGCGAAGATTTACTCTTTGAGTATTTGTATTTGTGGCTGTAGTACTCCTTTTTGATGGGCTTCGACCGTGGCTTATAAAGAACCTTCTTTAATGTGTGATCATCAGAGGTGACAGGTGGGTCATACACGTCAGGAGCCCACCTAATCCTCCGGCCAGACTCTACCACGATGCCCTCTTTCACACGGCTTCCCTTGATAGCAGAAAGTAGCCTCCGAGGCTCAGCCTTCAGAAAAGAAAAAGAAAGTTAAATTCAATGAATTAACTCATAGGTCGGTGCTCATAAATTGTGACAAAAGACTAGCAAGAACTGAACACGAGAACTATAAGGTGATAAAATAGAAGCTGATATTGTGAACTGAATATTACAGTTGTATATATTAGAGTCACAGAACTAAAGCTCTAAGAATTTTCCAAAACAAAATAAGCAAAGATCAAATGAAAGTTAATACAGGTAGAAAATAAACAAAATAAGCTGTATGTTTAGCCATATAATAGTGTAATCTTACAGCTGAGCATTCAGTATTGGAAGTATTTGTCCCCGTTAGATCCTCTTCACTTTTTGTCGTGTCAGTTAATGTTTCTCCTTCCTCAGATGGATGCACTCTATCACTAGTTAATCCTTCAGTTGAGTCGAGATCATTAGAGAGGCATTCAGAGTCATCCGATCCGTTCCCATCAAAAATACTCTCGTTTTCATCAACATCATGAAAAATTATCTCCTGGCTGAGATCAGTCACAATCTCGTCTAATTCCAAACCATCATCGGTTTCTTCATCGCCGCTGATGTCAAAACCAGAGAAGTCCAGTTCCTCAAAGTAATGGATGCAGAGGTCATCGTCTGCACCTGGAACCTCACAACTGCAGTTGCGAGGACATGAGTTGAGGGAAGTAGTTTTGCAGCTGACTGTGTTGCCCAGGTAGGAACCACCCATTCACGTGCTATTACAATAAGTGTATATAAGATATATAAACTCCTGTCATGAAAAAACAAAGAAAAAAAAGAAAGCCTATAACTTCAAAGTTCAATGTTTATGCGGACGGATCTCGTAAAACAAACACTAACATACAAACAACAAATAACATAATTAGTAACAAAACACAATCACCCTATCTACAAACAGGGATACCTTATATCCGCTAATCAACAATATTAAGCCTGGTACACAAAAATTCATGTGTAAAACATGATTATATTGCGTGCCCCGTTCTTCTCAATTAACTTGGAGTACAAAATTTGGACAACTCTCTTCTATGTCGGTTCAATTAAGGATATTTTCCTCATTCTCAGATACCATATTAAACAATTAAGCTTGTCCAAATCATCAATGAACATTTATCCACATCTGGTAGAATATTTCAGGTAACAGAATTCACAGAACGTTAATTGCTTTCAGAAAGATCAAATCTTGGAAGATTATCTTCAATTCTTCCCATTTCTTGCTTCAATTTATTCCAATGGAACGACAGTATTTACAATCAGAACAACAATTGGGCTCAGAAATCTTACAATCAATCCAAGAACCACCAGTATCACGCACGGATTAATCAAAACAACATATTCCTAAAATCTCCCTACAAAATCTAACAAAAGGTGCAATCTTTTTAACCATCCGTATCTCAATTACGCATAATACAATCCAATTGCCCCAATTACCTGTGCAAGAAGGCAGTAACAACAACTCAAACTTCAAGAAATTCGAGAGACGAGAGGAATCAGAAGAGCGAGCCTTGGAGAAAGAAAGCAAATGTTAGCTAAGATTATTGCCGCTACTACTACTAGTATTATCGAAGAACTGGTGACGCTTGAGGCGGTGGGAGCAGACGCGGGTAGCGGAGGAGGCGAGGGAGTTGCAGCAGGTTAGCGCCCTCAGAACCGAAGGCATCTTAGAAATCTCGGGCGGAGGATCGGATCGGCTCTTCTACTCCTCGATCGGAAATTCAGAACCGAACGTGTCAGAAGGAAGAGGAGGAGGGATCCATGAGAGCTAGAGCGAACGCGCGTGCGATCTTGATTGGAGAGGAGGGGATTTGGGGAAAGAAAGAGGGAAGGTGGAATTGGGGGCGATGGGAGATATAAATAGTACTGGGTGAAGAAAGGATTAAAGGAAGGGAAAGGAAAGGGAGGCTAACAATAATAACGAAGGATGGAATGGATTAATGGAAGGGTGACGTGGTGTTGTTATCGCTATCTATGGAGCTTAGCTTGGGTTGGGGCCTTGGGGGTGAGGGAATGCTATACGAGGGAGGGATGGATGGACAGAATTCGGGATGGACAGGATGATTATCGTCTAACCTATGGCACGGTATGTGAGTCGTTGGATCTCCTCAGGATTCGGATTTGCTCAAATACCAAAGAAATTCAACCGAATCCCGAGGAGATCCAACGGGTCACATGCCATTCGGTCAGAGGATATGAATTCGGGATGGACATGGGACATGGGACAGCTCGTCGGCGTCGGGCGCTTCGGATGGTGAGATTATTATTACCGTGTGCGTTTGTTGAATGGTCAACGATTACGGATAAGATGGATTATATATATGGTAAATACTATATTTCCTCCTCCACTTTATTCATTAATTCGGTTAATCGATATATAGAGTTGATATGTTAAGCTAAAGAATAATTAATTATATCAATCATTATTATTAAAATTAATAGGCTAATTATAAGTTGATATGTCAAGTTGATTAATTAGTATGTTAGGTCAAAATTAGTATTTACTCATAAGTTGATGTTAAATTAAATAATTAGCCTATTAAGATGCACAATTAATATGTTAAGTTAAATAATTAGTTACAAAGCTAAAAAATATAGTATCCCAAATTCCCAATAGTTTCATCAATGTATCACTATATCTGGGATTCTGGATACTTCATATATTCGCTGAAAAATCTAAAATTGAAGGTATTAACATAGTTTTCAACTTGTAGAAATCTTTAGCAGTATCTGGCCGCTTGGTCATAAAATCGTTCAACGCTGTTATTCAAGTTGATTTGTAATTCCAAACCGAGTGAGAACGTTTTTCCTCTTCTTTATACTCTCAAAATACTTTCTTGGAAGACCGGTTATACCACTAATTTAGTTTTTAGAAAAAAAAAAAAAAAAACATGAGATGATAATATTTTGCTTAATTGTTGATGACTAAATCTAATAAAAATGTAAAAATGTGCATATACATTAAAGTAATGGTAATTTTAGGAAGTCTCAGATTTAAAGGATATTTAAGAGTTTGTAACATATTGTCGTCTTCGTGTACAACATAGATATCATCTCAAATAGTGTAAGACCTTTTTCTTAATTTATTAATGAAAATTGTAGGCAACCTACTAACACTTTACTTAAAAAAAAGAAAGAAAGAGAAAAAGCATATACATTATCTCAAAAAAAAAAACAGAAATTATAGAGACGGGGAAAGGTGGCTTTGATGCTAGCGCTTGTTCTTATATGCTGGCATCTTACCCTAATTAAAGAAACCTATACCAATGAAAATAAACATATTCGTCAATGACTCAACTGTATATATTCTTGATCACTTTTCATCTTCCTCATTTCCATTTTTAAATTAGCTTGTCATTGTAAATTGTCATATTCGTTTCGGCAATCATTGAGAAATTTTTCACACTCCGCTTTTGCTGGTTTATTCGATAGAGGAATGCAGCGTTCATTAAGAAACTATCCATAACGTCTCTATGTTATATTTTATGATATATTTATTATATTTCGAGTATATTTGTTACATTTCGTACACGACTATAGATGTATGAACAATTTTTCGATGGATGCAGGATGTTTCTCTATCCGATATAGGGTCAGAATCTGCTGCCATAATCGTGATGGCATACCATAGTCAATCTAAACGGTTGAGATTAATGTGCACAACTAAGATTTTTAGATAAGAGGAGGGATCCATTGATAATGATTAACTTGACAATCTTGACAATATCACTTTTCAAAAATTTATAAAAAATCATAAAAAATCATAAAAAATCTTAAAAATGAAAAATGATTTATGGATGTATTAATTGATTTATAGATTGATAGTATTTCAAATTTCAATCAATTTGAACACCGTTTAATGACTTATCAAAATTTTGTGCACTTTTCAACGATTATAATTTAGCGGATCTTTAAAGAGCTATTAACCGTCGCTTAAATTGAATATAATCGGAAACATAATCAATCTATAAGTTAAGCAATACTTCCGTAAACTTTTTTCTATCTTTAAGATTTTTTATAAATTTTTAAAATGTGTCATTATTAAAATTGTCAAATTAACCATTGTCAATGGATCCCTCCTCTTTAGATAATAAGGAGCTATTTTTTGTGGGTCCCGCCGTCATAGAAACTATGGCGGCAAGCTGCCATCACAACCGTGGCAGCATATAAAAATCCATCCGATATATGTTGTACTGCTAATGAACAACTTGTAGGCTCTGCAAATCATCTTCACCTCCCCTCCGCAACTTAATACTTCCTTGTCCACAATTAAATGAATTTATACCCTTTATTTGAATCCACTTTCTTCCTCAAAACAAAATATATATTACGAAATTCCTAAAATGCCTTTCTTCTCCTTCCAAGAATGTTCAATTTTCTACTAATTGAGGGCATAAAAGAATTTCACTCTTTCACTATTTCTTTTTTACTTTTGCTACAAATTCATTCTTTTGTAAACGGAGGAAGTACATTTTAACTGCATTTTTTAAGAAGTCTAGAACAGTGTCAAATTCCTATATATTATTCATTTCAGCACCTGTTCAACCCAGAGAAAAAAAAAAATTAAATCTAGAAAGCAACGACAAGTACATAATATACATATCAACAAAATCAGATTAATTACCGATGGTAATTGGTAAATCGATAGATGGAATTTAAGAAATCAACAAAATCAGATTAATTACTGATGGTAATTGGTAAATCGATAGATGGAATTAAAGAAAGGGAAGAATCTTCCAGATTTTTTGACTGAAAAATTAGCCGAGACCAACAAAGACAGACAGACAGTGTCCACATGTCGGTACGGTACGTCGGTATCAAACTATCAATGCTCGTACGTACTTCTCTCAGGCTGCTGCACTTCCGCCTCCTTTTTTGACCCGTTACACCGCCTGAATTGCCGTAAGCGACTAGAAAAAAGAAATGATACAAATTTTACAGGGATAGTTAAAAAAAAAGAAAAGAAAAAAACTCAGAACAGATGACAAGGAATCAGCACGGAATTATTCCGCCAAGTAGTATACTCACGTAAGCATTCTACATCAAGAGAATGGAGCAACATATAAAACTTGAAACAGTTTGAACTAAGCATTGTACAAGCATCCCAGTACACTTATAATTTAAAAAAAAAATGTTAAATTCAGTGTGGCCATCTAGAGCAGTTTTTTTTTTTTCCCTCTCCCCCTTTCCCTGACTTGGCTCCTACCCAGTTCCATGCAAATAGCAAATATTAATGTTAATCATATATATATATATGATTATAGCAGTAACTAGATGTGGCAATCAGACATGTTGAATTGGGTTCGGGTCGGGTTGAATTTGGCACCTATATTGAGTCGGATCGGGTTAGTTTTAAATTTTAATGTTGGCTTTATTCTGATTCTCGAGTTGATTCAGTGGATTTTCAGTAGCTTCATCTCAAGTTGTTCAGCCAGGTACTCAGGTTAACTTTCTGAAGATGCGGCAACTTTGTTGGGTCAGGTCAAGTTTTGCCACCTCTAAACCAGCATCCATATCTTGTCAGTCTGGAGAACCATCTGGGATCAAACAACTGAACAAGTTTATCCAGACTAAAATCTAGCACAGGTGATGTAAAATGATGTTGTGCCTGAACAATTGGTGGGGATTCAGCTGTAGTGGCAATGCCTACCAGGTCCATGAATCATCTTTTTCCAGCTTCAACCAATGTGTAGTTGCCTCATCAAGAAATCCTCATTTTAAGACATGGTCACAAGACAACAGTGGTCAATTCTCGATGCGTAGGGGTGTAAACCGAGAAGGTTCAGGACAGATAGTGTAGAAACCAATCCATATCCGTTTCTTATAATGACAATATAATTATGGCTAACTATCAGATAGGGCACAGAACGGAAGGAACAAATATCTGCTCCATTTGCACGCCTAGTTGCATGTCTTTGCTTTAGTTTCATCGTCTCTGTCATAATTTATCAATCAACATTTAGTTAGAAGACCATAAGCTGATAAACAAACATACTGACATCAAACAGCTTAGATTCATAGTAAACAGAACTCACATTGACTGTGTTTGCGTTTCTTCTTCCTAATCTTGACCTCATTTTTCTCTGGCACCGACTGATCACTCCGCAAGGGTTGATATTTCAAAGAACGCACTGCCTCTTCATATTCTCTGTACCTCTCTTTCTCTTTATTCTGCCAGCAAACAATAAATTCATAGCGATAATAACAGTACTCAGCTTTCATTTGCTAAGTTATCTATGTGGAAATCAGAAGCCATACATAGGATTTGTTGTATGTTGCAATTTGTTGCTTACAAACTTGAAATTCCATTTTTAAGGAATCAAGACGGGACTGGATAGGCACAGTACACTGCTCCACCATCTGCTTCTGGCGCCCACGGACAATTTCTGGCTGCCACACATTTAGAGCCACCGATGCGCTCCTACACAATTCATCATATTTTGACAGTGAATATTATATCCAGAACATTGTTGTCAATCGATGAGCTGTTACACTTTGTAATAAACCCATTGTTGTCAATTGATAACAACATTTAAGACTGAACTGCTACATTACACCTGCAAATCTGAAAATCTTCCTTAACTGTATTAATCCATAAATTTTCAAATATTAAGTTATTCACGTTGCAAAATGACATTAACCAAAACACCTTAGTCAAGTGTTTCAAAGTTTGGACAGAAACGTAGCAGAACAAAATAAACTACATGGTTTCAATTTGAACATCACTGATTTGGTATGATTAACACAAGCTCATAAATAAATAAACAATCTGGAGTAAATTGAAAGTATAACAAAACCAAATACCCAAATAATGTGTATGGATTCATATCTACCAACACTAATTAAGTAATTAACCGATTACATTCACAGTAAATTTATAAAGAGAAAAGACCTGGTCCGTTCCAGATTACCGATCTCCTCGGCAGTAGCCTTCAGCTTCCTGTTCTCCTGCACGATCCTCGCCTCCAAATCCGTCAATTTGCTCCTGCACACTGCCAGCTGAGACTCCGCATTCAGGACCTTCCTCCGCCACTGCGTCAGCCTCCTAGCCCTATCCCTCTCAAACCTGGTTTTGTAGAGGGATTTGGAAGGTGGAGCCGGAGGAACAGGGGGATCGGAAGAAGAGGGGAAATCGCGCGCGAGGAGGACGGTCCACAGGGAGGAGTCCAGTGAAAGGCGGTTGAGCCGGCGGGAGGCGATGGAGAGGCAGCAGAGGTCTCTGTAGTCCAGCCGCGAAGTCTCCGTGCCAAGTTCCAGAATCCGCTGCCATATCTCGTCTGGTAACATCGCCATGACTCGGTCGCTTCGACTCGTTTGACAGCGCCGAGTCTGAGTTTTAGACGGAACGAAACAACGTGGGGTTGATAAAGGGGCTGGCTCGTGCTTAGTCGGTCCAGGCCCAAATCAGATCCGGCCCGTTGTATACTTGTATAGATGCAGAACTACGATGCTTCCATTTACAACTTGCCGACTCCTACAAAAGTAAACGCAGTGACCCGCTACATGTATTGTTACTGACGAATTGATATAGACTAACTTGGATACAGGTATTGACTGACCCGGGGCCCGGGGGGTCTGTATCTGCTACCATAACAAACTATGGCACGACGCTGCAATAGTCAATCAGTACCGTACGATTGATTTTAGCGGCTGAGATTTTACAAATAGGGCTGCTTTTTATTGACCGGGTCCCACCTGTCAGTGTGTATAGTAGATACTGCCATGGTTTTAATGGTAGCTAAATACAATTCCTTGACCTTTTTCGGATCGCGCGGGCCTTGCCTTGCTCTCGCTCGCTGAAACCGAAGGGTACCATTGTAAAGAAAAGAGAGAACAAAACAGCGGCTCGCAGTACTGTTCTTTTCCTCCGTCGTCGCAGATCACATTTCCTCCCAATTTCCGAGTTGCAATCTGCGATCTCCTCAGATTCGCTGCCGCATTGCAGGTATACTCTCTCGATTTCTGTTCGTCCGTCTGACCTGCTGCATTCGCTTTGCAATGGTTGTTTGTCGATTCTGCACGCGTTGCTCGTTTTCTTAGGTTAAATGTTGTATGTTTGGTGTTGGTCTGCACTGATCCCTGATTTGTTAGATGCAATTCACGGTTTCAATTTTCAATTTCAATTGTGAAAATAGGATTTGGTGAGCTATGAGTTATGATCAGATCCACTGGCTCAGATTTACTGTATAGTGTTCACTTCACTAAACCCCACAGAAGAAAACCTCATTCCCTGTAAGAGGAATGCATCTTAGATGAAATTGCTAACTAGTAACAAGTGATGTCCAATTAAAGCTATTTTAATTGAGGCGATAGGTTCGATAGGATGCGGTGTATTCGTTTTGCGCACTTAATTTGCAGCATTGTGCAATGGTTGTCCAGAATCATGCTTTAGAGCTACTTATGATTGATTAGTATGAATGAAATTCAGATACAATGGAGAAACAAGAAGTTGAACTACAGTCGCCTTCTTCCCAAACTACTGCCTCGCCCGAAAATGCAACATCCGATGCTAGTGTGGAGGATCAGTTTGTTGATCCTTCCACCCAAAATCAATCTGCGCCATCCATTTTCTCTTCGTGGACCAAGAATTTCAAAACCCTACAACCGACGAGTCAGCAGGGCCCGCAGGCTCAGACCACGGGGCAGTCGGCGTTCACTCGCATAAGCAGTGGCCTTGGATTGCGTTTCTCTGCGGCTCCTGCTGATTCTGGTGCGAAGGGTGAGGCGAGTGGGAATGGCATTATTGGCTCTTTGACCAAAGGCATAGTCGACACTTCAGTGAGTGCAGTTAAGGCTGTTCAGGTCAAGGCTCGACATATGGTATCTCAGAATAAAAGGAGGTTTCAGGTAATTTGAAGGCCACGGATACATTCATAACTAAGTTTATACATGCTTTTGACTTTATGCATACTTAAAATTTTTATTTCATTATTTTCTCTGTGTATGTTCTGAACTTTTTTATCAGAAGCAGTCTGATATTTCCTCCATTGCTGATGCAGGAGGATGGATTTGATTTGGATATGACATATATTACCAACAATATTATTGCTATGGGTTTCCCAGCGGGCGACTTGAGCTCAGGCTTATTTGGTTATATTGAGGTATTTTAAAAGCTACTTTAGTTCATTAGACTATTGTCGTATAAAAGCAATACATGGGTTCAAGTGCTTAATGCAAGGTTATTGTCTGATGTAGGGATTCTATCGCAACCATATGGAAGAAGTAATCAGATTTTTTGAATCACATCACAAGGTAATACATTATTTTTTTTAATCATATATTTTCTTAGCTTTCAGAATAGAAGTTCTTTTTTATTGAAACTTGTTTTATTTGTGAAATGTTAATCAGTCGTTGAAGCCTGTCTTTAGTTGCCAGGGGCGGAGCTTCCCATAGGGTAGCCCGGGCTATGGCCCCCCTTAAGTTCCAAAAATTATTTAGAGAGAGTGTATTTTTTAGGCTAAATGATATTTGGATTTGAATTTGGCCCCCCCTTAAATATTAGTCCAACCGCACATCAATTTAACTCTCTGTATTTTCTTATTAATCGAGTCTAGTTATTTTTCTTAGTCTCAATGCTTTGTCTACATGCATCGACATCGATCACTGCATCAATACAGTTTAGGTTCAATTGAATGTCCACTTTTTTACTGTTAATTTTATTTTTAAGTTTGACTGCATTTTATATCCATCATCTCTTCGTACTCTTTCGAGTTTTAATTAATTTCACGCCGTCACCTCGCCCAATTTAGATCCCTTAACGTACTGCACAATGCAGTTCATGACGCCAGCCGTTGGATAGTCTTGAGATTCGTGCCAGCGTGAATCTCAAGACGATCCAACGGCGTGCGTCATGAATTGCATTGTGCAGTACGTTGGAGGACGACTCCGCCTCGCCTTCAACGTTATGCCTCTAGTTTCAGCGGCTCAGCTCTACGCTCTGACCACCCATTGCGTCATTCGCGTCGCTGTACCCTCATTTTTTAGTCGTGCACTCTGCTGTTATTGTTGGATCGGCCCCCCCTTACATTCATCCCAAGCTCCGCTACTGTTAGTTGCTGACTATTCCTTCATTTCTTTTGGTGATAGGGAAAATACAAGGTTTATAATCTTTGTTCAGAAAGGCTGTATGATGCATCACTTCTCGAAGGAAAGGTCTGTACTGATGTTACTTTTTTATTTTCTCTGTTGCTTACACATGATTTAAGACATTTGAAGCTTAGTAGAACTGTAACATAAGTCGAGTAGCAATGTTAGGATATCTATTTAATCATTAAGCCGCATTTCAAACTTAGGTGTGCGCTGCGGTGATACGATCAGTCCGACCCTTTTTTCCTTTTGTATGACAAATTTAACTAATACTGTGAATATGCTTTTAGGTGGCTAGTTTTCCATTTGATGATCACAACTGCCCTCCACTCGGGTTAATAAAGGCATTTTGTGAGAGTGCTAGTCTGTGGTTAAAGGCAGACCCGGAAAATGTGGTGGTAGTGCATTGTAAAGCTGGTATGGGACGAACTGGTTTAATGATTTCCAGTCTTCTACTTTATTTAGAGGTAATGCTTTTTGGTGTTGATTTGGTAACTGGAAGATGTAAAATTACACAAAAGTAATGGTTCCTGGCTGGTTATGAATTCCAGGTCAAGTCTCAGCACCAACAAATTTCAGAAACTTTCTTCTGGAACTGAAAAGTAGGCATGTTTATTCCTAAATCTCACTAAGTAAAATCTGTGGAAAAAGCTGAAGAAATAATTAAATTTTTAACATGAAAAACTGGGTAAATGCATGCTGCATTATTTGGTTGTAGCACTTTACAAAAAAACATAGAAATGTAACTTCTGTATTATCATAGTTCAATCTAAAATTTGATGGTATTTACCTTTCAGCTTTTCCCAACATCCAAGGAGTGCATTGACTTTTTTAATGACAAGAGGTGCATAGATGGAAAGGGACTTGTTCTGCCTAGTCAGATTGTGAGTTCTTCTTGCTAAATTATTGTTTCTCCTGCCCATTGCTACTTGCAAGTGATAATTAGAATAGGGTTTCTCAAATTAATATATTCTTTTTTATTGCTCCTAGAGATATGTAGAATATTTTGAGCACGTCTTAAAGGATCTGAAGGGAGAAGTTCCAGCAGGACGAAGGTAATATACTAGCCTGAGATATTTTGTGAGCTATTACTTGATCTTCTTTTTGTCTATTTATTTCTCACCCAAAAACCTAAACAACATCAAAGCCTCATATAAATGCCTGCAGGCTCACATGTATCATTTTGTGTACTGTAAACATAAATATCTAAATGCTATTATACATATCCTTTATTTTTTCAATTTTGGGTAATATCTGGCATGATAAAGGAGCTCTTTACGGTGTGAATGTTTTAAGAAACCCTAGGAACAATAATTTGAAACATTGACAGATTTCAGGGAATCAACAGTAAATTTTCCATTTTTAATTATGGAAAACATTTAAAACATATTATGTGTTACTATATTGTTTACTTTTCATTTTCAGATGTATGCTCAGGGGATTTCGCCTCCATAACTGCCCTATTTGGATCAGACCTTCTATAACAGTCTCCAACCACAATGGTAAGTACAAAAGATTTGTCAATTTTTACATTCTAATATAGCACCACAATGACCTAATTTTTTTCTTGGTGTCTTATGTGGTCCATACTAGCTTTGCATAGCAATAGACATAAGGTGTTTGGTAGAGATATGTACTAACTGATTGTTGGTTATGCTATTGCCATAATGGATAACTTTTTTTTTTTATTTTATGACAATTTATTTACTGTAGGAGTTCTTTTTTCAACAAAGAAGCATACTAGTACGAAAGATTTGAATGTAAGATCCTTTTCATCTTGAACACTTGAATAATTAATTAGTGTTAACTAGTTTATACACCTCATGTTGGTGTGTAACCAGATGGTTTGATGCAATGGTCTCTAAACAAGTAGGAAACTATAGAGGCCAACTTATATCATTCATGATTTTTTTTTTTTTTTTTTTTTTTTTTTTTTTTTTTTTTTACATATTTCAGTCTGCAGAGTTCTGGTTTAAATCACCAAAAAAGGGGATTGTGGTGTTTGGCTTACCTGGTGAGCCTGGTCTAGCTGAGGTGTCTGGTGATTTCAAAGTTCACTTCCAGGATCGCCATGGAGATTTCTACTTGTAATTTGTCAATTATTAGAATTTTCTTTAAACATTACTTGAAAAGAAGCAACTAATGCTTCTGCTTTTACAGACACAAAAAAAAATAATAATAAATAAATAAACGATAAATCTAGTTTTTATATTTGCAGAAGACATTTTTTGGTTCTTGCGGAAAGTTATTATTTATTAATTAGATAGTTCTTTCCAACATTCTCTTGGTCAAGTGTGCCTCACTCATTGTAGCTCAAACCTTTATTTTTATTTCAATAAATAGTTGGCTAGATTTAAAGGTTTTTGAGATTATGGCTTTTTGTAAGTTTGTAACTATGGAATAGGGATAATTTTCAAAGCTTCCTTAACAATAAGCCAGTTTTGTTAAATGCCAACTGCTTTTTTCTGCAATTACCATAAAGTAGGTCTTTTCCAAATTCTTACAAATAGTAGCTATTTGCAAGTTGTATACTGTACTTCCATTAGTTTTAGACTTCATTCAAATTTTTCTAAAATATATAGCGCATCAGGAAATAAATATTTACTATGCTCTTCTATTTACAGTTGGCTTAATACTACAATGACAGAGAACCGGAAAATGCTTAACCCTGAGGACCTTGATGGTTTTGACAAGGTACACCTACTATTATATGATGAACAAATAGTGTTCAATATAACCATTCTTTTTTCTTTATATAAGCAAATCATATCTTGAATTGCAGAGAAAATTACCATCTCCAGGATTCCTGCTTGAAGCGGTGTTACTAGATTATGATGGCTCTCAGCCACTAAAACCAACTCTTGCAAATGTTAGAAGAAATTTAAAACCAGCAGAGAAAGCTGCACCAAGTGAAAGCAAACCTGCACCTCAAAAGACCGACATGAGCTCTTCAGATAAAGACAAAGATAAGGTCTTTTCAGATAGTGACGGTGAAGGAAACGGATCAAATAAAAGCAAACAGGTTAAGGATCCGAGTTTGCCTGATGAGATAACTCAATCCAAGATCAGCCAAGCAATGGAAGGTGTTTCTCTTAAGGTTTCAGAAACTGCTGTGAAAGAAAACAACGCAAGTGATAATTCCAGTTCTGCAAATGATTTCAAGGCAATTGCGGCTGACGCATCTGTGTTTTCCTTTGGAGATGATGAAGATTATGAAACCGAGTGATGTTTGCAACATATTGGATGTTTAGGAACTTGTATCGATTTTCTTGATTTATTTACATGTAAATTTTCTGCAGCCGTATGGGGATCATATTTGAGGAACTTACGACTGAATTAGTCTTTTCAGTATAAGTTTTAGGGGTTCATATTAGTAATTTGTGTAGTGTGCTTGTGGAAAAAAAAAAAAAGTTCTTGATACCTGGCCATATTTAAAATGGCAGGTTGAAATGAACAGGAACACAGCAGGTATGGTTGTACCGTTTGCTGCTCCCTGCCTTCTTTCCCATTACAAGAATAATATAAACGAAGGTTGTAAGGTAATTTGACTAATCTCTACAATATTGTACCTAGGGTGTCAACGCAACGAAACGATCACCAAAATGGGTTGTTTCGTTTTTGTTTCGTCTCGTTTAACGAAACTGTAAATCGTTTCGTTTGGACAAAACGGAATGGAAGAACAAAAATAATTGCTTTTGTAGTTGTATTATTATATGAAAATGGAAAACGAAATAGAATAGATTGTTTCGTTTCGTTTCGTTTAACGAGACTGCAATTTGTTTTGTTAATCATTTCGGTTAGACGAAACAAAATAACGTAAAACTTTGTTACATTGACAGCCCTAGTCGTGCCACGCTTCTACAATAACAGCACTAAGTCTGCACAGATTAATTTTACCAGTAAAATGTACTCTCAAAAGAAGACAAAGAATAGAACCTAACCCAACATGTTAAAACAAACTGACAACAATGGTATCCAAATTATACAAGTCTACTATCATATCAGATCAGATCATATCATATCATACCAGTAAGTCATACCATACACATACAGCCCCTGACTGACCTGACCTGACTGGTAAATACTAAATACTAGGATTCAGAGCACTCCTTCGTAGCATGTCAAAGTCAGGCAGGTTCACTCTGAAGCAAAAAATTAATGCACAGTGGTACACTGAGCACTAAATTGTCTTGGAAAATAATTGATGACATTATTCATCATATGTGACCAGAGAGAGAGAGGGGAATTAATTAGCAGAGCTACCTAGGTGTGACCTTCTCACTACCCCCCCTCTCTGTTGTCCTCTCTATTGTGTTTTCTTCCTTTCCTTTCCGTTAGAGCAATTGTACCACCAACACATGCATTGACGCATTGGTAGCATGTCTGCTGTCTTATTTAAGTTCCTGAGTCCAACTTCTGATCCGAAACGGAAAATCGCAACGCTGCTGCTCTCTCATCCTGTTTATATATACTCCGGTGCTTTCATGTCCAGTCCAGAAGGAAATATCTGCTGCTCATCTCTGAGGAGTATATAGATCAATAGATGTCCATATACAGGTGTATGCATATATATATATATATATGCACATATATATGATAGTATGACCAAACTTAATTTAAGATGCTGCTGTTCTGATGTCCAGTGTAAGATTTAACATATATAGCTCATAAGAAGGGTACAAAAGTAGTAGTATCAGGATCATCATATGAACCTACTGATTTCTGACCTTTTGGATCATTACTGTCAGTTAAAAAATTATCATTTCATATATCGGAAACCAGAATTTGATCGATGAACGTTAATTCGTCTGCGAACAAATTTATTTGCTTGAGTAACATAAACGAGTTAATTAATTAGATCTTCTATTTAAATTTTGATATGCAAGATTTGGCTACCACAGTTATAGTACTATTGCTTCTTTGAAGTATACCAGTAAAGAGTCCACACGTTACTTTGGGCTGACATTGTTATTTCTTATAATAAATTTTAAAGATAATGTAATGGGCTGAAACATTAACGTCAACAGGCATTAACGTAAATCAAAGCATCTGATCTATCAAAGAAAATTATCAACGGCTCAGGTTTATTATTTGAGAAAGATAGTTCTTTTATGTCTTTTTTTCAATATGCTTTTATATATAGTAAGGATATATAAGGTCCTGTATTAATTAATTAATTAAGAAAGGGGTTGTTCTTTTTTATCAGAGGTGAATGAGATTGTTAAAGCATGCATATATGCATCCACTTCTTGCAACACAAATGAAGATGCCAGTATATATAGTAAACTAAAAATAGGGATTGTATTTGTACGTATATGTACTTCATGATTAACTATCTTCATTCTTCGGTTTGCCCATTTGCTGCTTCTGTTTTCTTTATTATTGTCGGCAATGGAGGGAAGGGTTGTTTTAATTAATTTCTTAATTTCCTTCCAATTAATTATGGCTAATTCTGTTATGGATCGGATGAAATATCTGCCGTTCATTTTTCATAATCGGATTGTCACAATATTAGATACAATTAAAAATGTGCCGTTCATTTTTCATAATCAAATTGTCACGATATTAGATACAATTAAAAAGATATTTTTAATAATAACCGCTCGATTCAAAATGAAAGGTTGATTGGCCGATCCATAAAATTTAAACTTAGAAATACTTTCTGTTGAACCAAGCTGGCTTGTGAATTTAAACTTAGAAATACTTTGTAGCTTGTTCTTTATATATTTTCTACTATAGATTTGCAATATTAAAAGGTTAAATAAATAACAATACCAAGCTGCCAGTACGTACATTAAATATATTTGTGATTATTCCTCGGAAATTAATGTGTTATTATATATATATATGTTATATTATATCCATACGTCTTAATAAATAAATAATAAATAATTGTATGCTTCGTACCAGTCTACGTCCATGCAACAGAGGAGCTGACGTGTAGTAAGCAAAGACTACTCAAGCTCATCCATCTTCAGCATTTAATACAAAGAAATTATATTATTAAATCTGTGTATATTTACTTACTTTTAAAATTAAATTATTACTAGCTGAAAGCAAAAGCTATATATATACGCGCATGATACAACATACATACATTCCCAAACTGAGAAGTAATATACATATACATACACTAGTAAAGAGCCTATGCCTTGCTTTGGACTGAAATTGTTATTTCTTATAATAAATTTTAAGATAATATGTAATGAGTCTTAAATTGAGAAAATTGATATGGGTCTTAAGTTTTAATGGGTTGAGACATTAAAGTACGTCAACGGTAGTGATCAATTTAAATAAACAATAAATGGTTGAGATTTATTCCTTGAGGAAGATAAAACTTTCATGTCAAAAATTACAATCTTCTTTTATCTGGAGGAAGGATATATATATATATGTAGCTAGGAAGCATATTTTATATTCTATATTATCTATACATATATAATAGGAGAAATTATATGGTGCACCGCGGTGCAAACCGCTTATTTGCACCGCCATCAAATCACTCTTTCTAAAACTCAAATGACCTAACCGTTTTGCTCAACACAATATACATATTAAGATTATGCAAAGTACCAAATTTTATAATTTTTGGAACATTTTAACTATTTTTTCAGATTTTTCAAAGATGGATAGTTTTTTATATTCCAAATGACATTATTTTATTATTATTTTTGGTTCATCTTTTAAAAATCCAAAAAAAATAGTTAAAAAATTCTAAAAATTGTAAAATTTGGTATTCTAACATATTTCAATACGTAGAATGTGTTGGTTCAATTAGATTTGACATTTGAAGTTCGGTTTGTGAGATTTTGAAAATGGTGGTGCAAAAACACGGTTTGCACCGCGGTGCCCCATATAATATCTCTATATAATAGTATTTTAGTATTTGAAGAAATTGATCATGAGTACGCAAACAGAATAATAATGTTATGTTATAATAATAATAATAATATAATATAAAAAGTAAGAGCATGTGCATGGCGTTAGCAATACGATAGTGATTGATGTTAGCGTGCATTTAATTAATGGGGGCAACAAGAGAAAGAGTGAGATCTACTTATAATAAGCTGTAATTACATTTAGTAAATACTAATATAAAGTTATAAACTACCAATTTTTTTTTTCATAAAGGAAACCTTAATAATTTGAGCATTTATGAAAAGTAATCATGCAATTGAATGACATCAACTGTTCTTTTGATATTTCTCCAGCACGAGAGCTAATGCACATGTAAGTTTTTCTGTGACTCTCACACTTTGATATCTTGTATTGCATATATAATTATATATGTATATATGTCACTGAGGCTATTGCACTTTGCAAAGCGCGGTGGTTAGTGCGTTTGGCCTCATATCTTCTCAACCGTAGCTCGAATGACCAATCTAAGTTGCTCAACACAATCTACAAATTGAAAACTTATAGATTACCGAATTTTTCTATTTTTAGAGTTTTGTAACTATTTTTTTAGATTTTTGAAAGTTGTACAGAAAATGCACAAAAATTTGTATTTAAAATGTGTCATTTTTTAAAATTTTAAAAAAATAGTTAGAAAACTCTAAAAATAGAAAATTTTGGTATGCAACTAGGTTTCATTATTAAGATTTGGTGAGCAACTCGGATTGGTCATTTAAGCTACGGTTGAGGAGATATGAGGCCGAAACACACTAGCCACCGCGCTTTGCAAAGCGCAATAGCCTCACTCATGTCATTGTCTCACTGAATATAGTCACTGTATCTTTATGTGATGCTCAATTTGTTGCATGAAGATTGTCACAAATTAAAATGCTTTAATTTCAACGCTTGTGCAGATTGCACAGAAGAGACAAAAGGGACAACAGTGGAGAATTACTCGGAGGAATTCATATGGTAAGATGTCAGTTAAGAGGAACAAAATTGTGTAGTGCATTATGTGAACCGTTAGATCATGCATCTTGTGATTCGACCAGCACAAATCCCGAGATAATCTAACGGTTCACATCCTGCGCTACACAATGCAGCGCTGCAGAGGATATGAAATCGGCAAAAAAAAAAAAAGTAAGTGAAGAAGAAAAAAAAAAAGGTCCAAAGGCTCCTCTGTTTCTCACTCACTGTGTCACTTGGTTCATCCTATATAAACCCCATTGACATGTTGATGAAAAGGCCATAAGAGCACAGAAAAAGAAAGCTTAATACGTCTTCGTCGTCGTCGTAGAGTTAGCTAGAGAGAGATACTTACTTACTTGACACAGCTAGCCAGCCTCTGCCAACAAGGTTTCGAAAGGGGAGGAAAAGGGTAGAGAGATGGGAAGGCCACAGTGTCCCTGCTGCGAGAAGATTCGCGTGAAGAAGGGCCCGTGGACGCCCGAAGAAGACGGCATATTGTTCTCTTACATCCAGCAGAACGGTCCCGGGAACTGGCGATCCGTGCCCATAAACACCGGTAAACATTCATCACCTCTTTGTGTTTTTTTTTTCTCTATTTTTTACAAAAGAATTTTCATATATTGTGATGATTTATAAACACTTCTCATTTTTACTTAATCTTAGAGTTTTTATATTGTTCTGTCTTTTAACTAAAAAAATAGATACAAAGAAGCTATATATTTGAATTGTTGGTACCATCTTAATTCTTACATTCTAGGCAAATGCAGCATTATAGGAAATGATATAACTTTTCTGTGCTTAGTGAACATATAACTGAAGGTGTCAAAAGTATATATATCTCATATGATATTGAAACTTGATTGTGTGAATATATATAGGATTGATGAGGTGCAGTAAAAGTTGTAGACTAAGATGGACTAATTACCTTAGGCCTGGGATTAAGCATGGTAACTTCACTCCAAGAGAAGAAGGGATCATCATCCATCTTCAGGCCTTACTTGGTAACAGGTAATTTCTTAATCTCTATTAGCTTAAGATAATAACTAAATTACAATACTTAATTAAAGTACAGAACATCTCTGTAGCTAATTGGTTATTAAAGAGTGAAAAATTATATGAGCAGCTAGCATATGGAACTTATTTAATGCTGTATATTGACACATTTTCAAATGCTTGAATAGTCCCCTTTTTAATGACATAGATGTGACAATACTAGATTACTGTTCTTTATATAATTGCATACATAGTTTTTTTTTTCTTCCATTCAATTCTATATAGGTTTGTGCAAATTCTACTTTTTTTTTTATGTTCTTTATATACTTGCATACATTTTTTTTTTTTTTTTTCATTCATAACATTTTATATGCTCTTTTGTTGATGTAGGTGGGCAGCAATAGCATCCTACCTCCCACAGAGAACAGACAATGACATAAAGAACTACTGGAACACTCACTTGAAGAAGAAAATAAAAAAGCAGGGAGCCACAAACAGCAGCAAAATAACCACGAGCGGTTCGAGCACGACTCAGAACGAATACATGAGTGCAGAATTGTGCACAGCACCTTCCCCCATGGAAGTTAGTTCAGCCTCTTACAGTACCTCTGCTTCAAACTATGCCTCAAGCACAGAAAACATCTCAAAACTGCTAGATGGTTGGATGCGATCCTATTCGAACGATAAGCAATCGGAGGACATGAAACATAGCAGTGTAAACTTGGAACAGTTTGGAGGAATTGAGATGAAAGTTGATCCAGTGTTGCATGATGAGTTTGAGTCGTTGCTCGATAAATGGTTGCTTGATGAAGCTCTAGGAGGTCAAAACGGAATATAATCAATCTGTTCTTACATACTATATTGGGTTCTGTGAACCAGCAAAATACTTTACAATTTCCTAATTAATTTTGTACTGTGAATTCATTAATTTCCCTTTTTTTTTTTTGTAATAGAACTCTGTTATAAACAAGTGAGATGTGCAAGCAAAAAAGCTATACATAATATCCAAATTTTTATCTTTTAGTGTATTATCTTGAGAAATTTATTCATGCTTCAAATTAGGAAATAGGAATAACTTCAAATCCTTGCTTTGTTTTGTGTCTGTGTGCCTGTCAATTAATAATCAATTGGAATGATTTATTCTTCTTCTTCTTCTTCTTCTTCTTCTTTTTCAGCATGAGTATTGAATGGTAAAAATGTACGTCGACCTATTTTTATTAATAAAAAAAAAAAATTCTACATCCCAATTACTTGTAACCAAACCACCCTCTTCCAAACACAATCGAACAATCGAAAACATTGAACTAACAACCTTAACTCAATAGAAATGCGATGTGCAGCATTATACCATCTTGCTGCGGCACCACCTACCAGTTTATACAGCACTACAGGCCATCAATCAAAGCAACAAATAAACCAGCAGCCTATATCTCACTAAACTGCCCTCCAAACTTGTCGAAAGGTACCACAGAGACACTGATAATTCTTTTCCCTTTCTTTTAATTAGTAAAACCCAGCTTTGAATGTGTTTTGACTGTAGTTGGCACCACAGTTTGAACTTTGAAAAATAATATAGGTCACTAGAAAAATTGAAAGGGGGCTGACTTCAATGTGGCACAGTAATACCAGCAAAAATTCAGTGGTGTACTTACAGACAAGATGTCATGATAATAAGCTGGTCCATGTAAAAAACTAGTCTGTGTGGAGCTATATGAGAAAGTGGACCTGAGATGAATGAACAAATTTGTAGAAGTTAAAATGAACTCTGAGGATTTGGCTAGCTTTCAGCATTTGAGCAGGAACTTGCTGTTTGTCCCAGTGAGTACTGACAACTGAGTCAAAGAATATGGTAACAGTGGATAATAAGAGATGTCAACTTTGAGTATTAAAAATAGTTGGGACCATTTAGTAAGACCAGCTAGCTAGCCATGGTGAGCTCTTTCCAGGAATTATTGGAAATATTAATGGCATAGTATCTTACCTTTCTGCACATGCTGAATTTTTTTGCAGTTACTGATCCATGGCGGTCCTTCCATTTCTTCTTCTATGATCTAATTGTTACTGCACAATTCAACAAAACATCTGTTGTGATTGGTGATACTAACCTTCAGTTATGATGATGATGTCATGCCCGTCGTCTTTACTGGTGAATCTGACAAATTAGAAGCTTCATACAATTTGGATTCCTGGGTACTTGTTTCTCAATATATGTATGAATAACATAACGATGTAATTACACACATGGCATTGTTTTATATTTTTTTTTCCTTTTCCTCTCTTTATCTTTTGAGCATGAGATGAGGAACAATAAGCTTATGGCATGCAATTTCAATCCGCTATCCAATTTAAAGCCAATTTATTTACAAAACTGATAGATGTTGAAGCTCATCAAAACAGTGAATGAAGTAATTAAACGATATTTAGCATTCTAAAGGAAGGCAGTAAAAGAAACTATCATGAAGTTTGGTTAATAGTTTTATAAAACAGAAATTCCATTTCAAGTTTCTGAGAACACAATAAACTGAACCTAAATTTGAAAAGGCTAACAGGTATTAGTGTGAGATTTACTGTTACTTTGTACCAAGTTAGATAGCTTGAACATGGAAGTCAAAATTATATATCCTGATCTTATGGGAACTCAAAAAGCAAAAATACCCCAAAAATCGGCTAATAAGCACAACACTGTGCCCATGAGCTGGTGCTGAAATCGACTTGCATGCAAAATATGAGGCTGGGAGAAGACCACATTTCTGTTTGTCCCAAATCTTATGCAGCTTGATCATCTACAGGTCTCCATAGTGTGGGAGCACATGGTCTTCCCTTTATTACTAAATTTAGTAAAGGAAACAAACAAAAAATCCAAAAAAAATCAATAAATGAAAAAAAAGATGAGAGAAAACAAATTTTGCATCGCTCATTTTTTTAAAGGAAACAAATTACCAACTGCAGACAAATTTGGTCACTTCAAGACTCAGTACATCGTCTCATCTATTCAAATTGAATCCTGATTGAACGCCCCTTATAATTTTTGTTGATGTCAATGTTTCTAGTAACTGCACTAGTCATTTTTCAGGGAAAATGATAGCCAGATCAAAACAAGCATGACCTTTAGTATAATTCCATTGTTTTTTTCATATTGCTTTTGTTCCTGAGTTGTTGTCTTTTGGTAACAGTTCACCTATACTATATCAGCTATCAACCCATGTACTATTAATTCTTTTGTCCCTAGTAAACATTTAACAAGCGTATAGTTTAATTTCAGTTATTAGCGGTAATCTTTATATTAGTTTCAATAATTAATATTACCAGGTCCTGATTTATAACAAATTAGATAACTTTTTTACTATAACAATATTCCATAATGAATGCCATTTTAACAAAAGGATGGCTACATAAGACGCCCATTATTTCACCTCTCTATAGTGCAGATAGCAAAAGCATTAAGCCAAGAAAAAACTCACCAGTGGAGAACCAGTTCATTACAGCAAACAATAGAACCTATCCACTCACCCCCGATGACTTTCTCATCATGAAAATGATTTCTAAATAATTAATAAATGGCCTCACCAGTCACCCTCTTTTGCATTTAATGTATACACAAGTTCCCCCCTCCCCTTTCCTTCTCACCAGAAAAGCCTGACCCATCCCTATTTAATACCCCTTAAATAGCCCAGGTGGGTCCCACGGCACAGAGCATTCATCAAAAGATTTTGATTGACTACCTGATTTTGTTTTCATTACAACAGAATTAGAGAAAATCAAATGGCACATTTTACCGTAATCTAACCTAAGGAAAACAAAAAGAAAGAAACAAATGAGAAACAAACAGATGATTTGGTACCAGCAAAAAAAATTGATGACAGAAGGCGCTGGAACATGTCAAAACTTGTATCGTATTTGAAAAGGCCTAACTGGTGGAGTGTGAAAGCTACCTCGTGCGTATTTTTCTAACTTCCTCATATAGGGGTTGAAAAAGTTGTGTCTGGATGTATCTCTCTCCAAAGCTAGGGAAAATTACCTGCAATTTTATTTTAAGCCAAATAAGGAATTGAACAAATGACCCCAACCCTCCTCTTCCCCCGCCCCAAAACACAACATTTAAAAGCTGAATATTAAACAATAATGTAATTTAGAAAAAACCATTCAAGATATATATAAGAACGGTGGTCATAATTGAACATGTCACTTCTCCTTTTCAATCAAAAATCAAGTTGTATTTCTTTTTTCTGTGTAAAAGCATCAAATAGCCTTTTATATCAGCAAGAATGTGCTATTACATATTTAAGAGAAACTTTTTTACATGGCGCATCCAGGTTACTTCGAAATTTAATGTGGCCTACAAATAACAAGATAGCCTGCAGGGGCTTATAAGCAAGAATCCCAAAAAGTAATAACTGCCTCTGTGCCTCATGTTAAACACTAAAAAATAGAAAAGTATGGCATACCACAATAAGCTTCCCCGCATTTTCAGGTCTTCGAGCCAGATGGATGGCTGCAGCTGCAGCACCACCTGATGATATTCCGACCTAAATTATTATAATAAATTTACAAATTAGCACAAATTCAGAAAGTGAGGTCCATGTACAGTATACCATACAGATATAATCAGACACTGTACATCCCAAAATCAGTTCTTCAGTCTTCACTGTACACCCCCTTATCTCAAATGTAGTAATGAATCCAAGATCAAAAGTAATCCTCTTAAGTCAACATGACTGTTACAGAAGGAAGAAACGTGGAAGAGTCGAACACATAAAAGAAACTCCTTCAACACATCATGCCCTTTCATTCCAACTGATCAGGTAAGCCGCCACTAATATGGTATTGTCCATAAATTAACAGACAGTTAAATTAACTCACCAATAATCCTTCCTTGATTGCCAGTGTCTTCGCCATTTTCAAAGCTTCGACTTTGCTTATCTATTAAATCAATAGGCATATGAAAATGAATAAACAAACTGTACAATGTAAAGATAGGATAGAAATAAGAGTAATAGCTACCATTTACTTTTGATTTTTGACAAGATATAGCAACAGCAAGGCTTAATGTGAACCTAATTAAAAAGGGTTGACCATATAAAATTAAAATTGAATCAAAAGTTTCTTACATTACATATACTAAAGAATTTACAAAGTTAATTCACACTCACCTTCACAACCTCATCAAGCAATTTGACATTCAATAAGCTGGGTACGTAAGCTGCCGAAAAATGAAAAGAAAAAAAGAAAAATCATAGGTCGGCAGCAGAAATCAAACATAACAGTTCTTGATTCTTCTTAGCATCTATTTATATTATATATTGAAGAATGGTGTCATTCTAGAAAATAGAGCTAATTACCTGGATTAGAACCAGAGATTGCGGTGGTCTCAGCAGGTTCTGCTCCAACAATCTATTAAAAAATAGATAAATATTAGCAAAACAATCACCTGTAACTCACAAATTTGCTATTAGTTTAGTTTGTCATAACTAGGCATGACAAGTTATTGCAGAAGTCCAATCAAAAGTAAATGGTGCCAAGGGGTAGTTAATCTGATTATCTGACCATCCTTTTGGGTCCATATCAGCAATACAATAATACTTGCAACAGGGAGAACTTTACTGTGCGATCCTCAAAATAGTCGACTATCAAATGTGCCTAAGTTTTTCCTCTTTATTTTAAATAGTTAACTACCACTAAATATATATTTTGTTTCATAGATAAAAATAATGGTAAAAGAAGAATGACACGGGTGTAAGTGGATTAAGTACAGGTTAGTCATATGGATAAACTGTACAGGTACATCTTTCAGTCTCACACAGACATGCATAATTCTCATTTAATCATGACAACTATGAAGAGTTAAAAGTTCAAACCTTTATATCACCATTCATCCTTTTCAAATATTCTCCTACACCAGTTATGGTTCCACCAGTACCAATGCTCGCAACTAAGATGTCAACATGACCCTTTGTATCATCCCATATTTCTGGGCCAGTGGTTTCAAAATGTATCTGTGTATCATCGTAATTGTCATTTTAATTAATTATTTAAAACAGGGAAAGGGACGCAGTGATAACAAACAAAAATATTGACCACCATGTTAACCAACAATATGGCTATTAAAATCAAAATGGTTAACAGAAATGTTATCTGCAGTATAGCTAGGTTGAGGTCAAACTTTGAAAGGTTAATATGTCGACGTGTTCTTTATAGTATTGATAGAGTACACGTCAATTTTTGGTGCAATTGAGAGCACAAATTTGTCATCAACACGTTTTTTTTACATATGTTCTTGATAATTAACCGAATCTCCGTTTCTTTAACCGCTCAAAAGATGAACACTTGGTCTTCAAATTGCATGAAATTGATACAAAACTTGTCTATACAATAAAGATGTCTGAAGTTTAACTTTCCTACTTCGGTTACTATTTGGTTGGTCTTGTCAATATTTTCTCTCCCTCTTTCCAAAACCTACCACACTCTCTCTTTATAAAACAACAGTTGATAATAACCTCTTATGTTCGTAAATCTACTTGTGCACACTGCTCAGACACTTAAGAAACCAGTTATCCGTTGTTTTTTATTATATTTATATTTTTTTTACATGGCAGTACTAGTATGTGTCCAAAAACATCTTCACACAACAATCGCAAGCCAAAAGAATAGTATAGCATTTCAGGTTCATATTAAAAGAAGAAACAACATGTTTTTCTCCTCAGATGACTTCAAAAGAATTATTTTTCTTACGGTAACCTCGTTGATTTACATATACTCTTAACCAACTTCACAGATATAATCTATTAAAATTTTCAAATTCTATTGGCTCATGGCAATACCTTAGTGTACGCAGGATTGTCAAACTGCTCTAACATGTATGCATTAGGGGTGCGTGCAACAATCTCCCTTGCCTTATCAACAGCCCCTTGCAAACCCTTTGTTGAATCAGTTAGTACTATGTCTGCCCCAAATGCACGCAAGAGAATACGCCTCTCCACATCAATACAAGCTGGCATTGTGGCTATTACTCTGTAGCCTCTAGCAGCAGCAACAAAGGCTATGCCGACTCCTGTGTTGCCGGTTGTTGGCTCCACTAGTATCGTCTATATGAAAACACACAAAGTAATAAGGAAAAATGTCATCTGCATGCCACTCCGAAATTTCGCGCAACTGTTCTATAATGTGTGATACTTGTTTGCTTTATCCTTCTAATTTAATTTATTTATAATCCTACGCAACCAATAAATAATATACATACTTATGGCCAGACAGTAAATAAAAAATGCGTTACAAATCGGAAGAGTACCCAGTAGCAAATATAACAGCTTCAATGTACTGGCATCGTCAATAGTACAATTCATTAACTGGTCATGGTCATAACCACCTTTTAGCTTGACTATTTACCAGCATACTAGCAGCTGGCTTTAATTTTGCATTTTGTATATATCCATAATTATTCTACCTGAGGCTGTTACAATGCTACCATAGTATTATAATAGTGTATATTTGCTTATTAAAATGAACCGACCTTTTTAGGACTAATGAGGCCTTTTTCTTCAGCATCAATGATCATGCTATATCCTACCCTACAGAAGTGTCGAAACAAACAGCAACCCAACAATGTTAAACATGAAGAACAGCATTAAGTAAAGCAAGATAAAGCACATAGAATGCACAATTGTAAGGTATACCTACCTATCTTTAACACTCCGGCACGGCTCCATGGACTCAAGCTTCGCTGCGACGGTAGCCACACAGCCTTCCACCACTTTGTTGAGGTAAACCATCGGTGTGTTGCCAATCAACTAATTCAAAACCAAACATACTTTGAATTTCAGATTAACACAATTGCACATTTTCTGACAGCACAGATCAAATTCTCTGAAAGAAAGAAACCGAACAGAGCGGGGAAGGAACATACCGACCTGGGTGACGTCGTCGGCGATATTGACGGCCTGCACCTCCTCCACGCGTTCCACAGAGGCGGCCCTCGCGGCCACGCATGACTTCCTTCTGCGCCGCGGCACGGCGACCTGCACGGAGGACGGCGGGGTAAAGGAGCGAGGGTTGGCGGTGCGGAGGTGGCGCGAGGTGGAGGGGGAGGGGGAGAGGAGAAGGGAAGGCGAGCGCGTCGGAGTCGCCATTGATGGATGGATGGATGGATGGATAGGGAGAGCGAGGGTTTTGGCGCGGGTTTAATAGAGTTGAGATTTCAGTAGAATATGAGAGTGAGGATAAGAGGAACTCATATCCCCTGCTGTACTGCACTGTGCAGTTCACAGAGTCAGCCGTTGGATTGTCTTGAGATTCGTGTCAGCGCGGATCTTGAGGCCATCCAACGGATGAAGTTGTGACCTGCTCAATGCAGTAAGTTAGGGGATGAGCACTCGGGATGAATGAGAGAGCTGAGTGAGAGGAGGGAGGATGTTAATGGGCCGGGTTTAAGTCGGGTATTGGGCCTTCATGTTGTATGGCCCAATACTTCAGAGTAGGATCAAGGACGGAAAGTTGTCTTTACCTTGCCAAATTAAAGTAAGTGATTTAAGGCGATTTAAGTCACCAAATGAAAGTGATTTAAGGTGTAGTAAGTTAACGCAACTAAATAGGTGTAGTAAACTAAATCACAAACTTTTCACATCTTTTACACATTCTACCAACTTTACTTCACATATTTACTTCACTACTACCACCACTGCTTTAAAGTGATTTAATGTTTTACTCTGTTTTAACTTGCCACACTACCAAACGGAGGGTTAAGGTGTATTGAAGTTCAACAAAAAAAAAAATTTGATTCAATTTTCTAGAATGATATATGAAACCTATTTGAATTAAAAAAAAATGAAAATGTAAAATAGAAGGTACATGTTGAAAAAGATGAATCAAGGAAATGACTTCTTCTAGCATATTGTTATCCCTGATAGTGTGATAACAAATCTGTATACTTATCAAACTTGAATTGAATCGTCGATGATTAGCTTATTGTTTATCGATCCAAGATATTTTGACCCTTTTTTCTAAATTTTGTTGTCTGTTTTAAAGGGGAATGATTTTTCTTCTTGTCCAGCTTCAATTTGAAAGCTCTTTTGATGCTTTGCAAAAAGTATAAAATAAAAGAATTTTCGTCCGTTGGCTTGTCCTTCCCCTCAAGCTCCTATCTGAAGGTCCATGTTTAGTTCCTGTTTGGCTTTCAAAAAGCTGAAGCCATTGATGGCATTTTGAAATGCTGAAGTCTCACCGTTGCCAAGTTGTGGTCCAATAATCCAAGGGCGAAAATAAAACTAATCTGATTTGACAAAAAAGAAAATAATTGAAACTTATAATGTGCAATTCCCGTACACATGCAGTAAAGCAGCTCAGAGGAAAAGGGCCATCAGCCCACCAGAAACGGTGTTCATTAATTGATTAAGAACGGGACACAATAGTCCTACAATAGGAGAAATGGGGCTCATCTGCACCTTGCAAGCTTAACAGACAAGAAGCAATAAGAGCACCAGTACCAAACATTAAAAAGGAACTGATGAAGCAACAAAGGCTGCTCAGTCTGAAAATAAAGGTTGCAGCCGAAACTAAGTACCAGCAAAACAGATGGTCCCAAGGAATAATAACCATAACATTTGAGAAGGTAATGAATGAACTCTGCACCAACAGCAGAGTGAAAATGGGAAGGCTTGCATGCATCAGCAGTTTATGTAGTGCCATGAATTTTCAGATTGATGCAAAGAATGAGAAATCTTTATACTTCATCAGCCCTTGGGGGCTCACACCAGTTCTCTCTTCCTTTTTCCCTTCTAAATCAAATATCCATTTTTTTTCCCAATAGTTCAAAGACTACACAAAGTAAAACTTGAGATTCTATTAATCCCATCAGAAACAGTATTAAAAATTATTGGAATGCTGAAATAATCTATCCAGCTGGGTAAATTAAAACTGGAACTGCATCTCCTTTGTGTAACCAAGGTCATCGAGGTGTGCAGCCATAGCCTTGTTCATTGGGGGAGGCCCACATCTCAAAATCTATCAATTAATATCAATAAAGAAAACAGATGAATTCCATAATAACTTTGAATAAATATTCCACTTTCTTTAACAAAATTATACCTGAATGTCAGATGCAGGGGCTGGCAGCTGATCCTTGATCATATCCTTGGACACAAACCCAACTCCGCCATTCCAAACCTCAGGAGGCTGAATTAAAACAAAGGTAAACAATTAAAATTGAGAAAACATTATTTCAAAACTACAATAGGCATTATTTTTTGTTCAATGAATAGATTTAAAACCATGGTAAGCCATCATTATAAGATAATCCATGATTACAAGACAAACTCCCAACATCACATTGTTAAAGATCATTAGGTACCTGATTCAACACATAGTAAATTTTGAAGCGGTCTGGGTAGTTCTGAGCCAGTGCATCCAGCTCATCCTACATTATTAATAAGTTAGTGTTCCGCTTGAATTGATGACTTACAATATTCTGAAGAATATATGTGATAATTACAAGTACCTTGAGAAGGATGTCATCATAGGTAACATTAGCATAAATCAGATAAACCTTTGTCTTGTCCGTTGGGTTTTCAAGAATGGCCCTTGCAACCTAAACATTAGAAAATATGATGTCATTTAGTATGGACTAACTATGAAGAAAACAGCAAATTGAGAAATTGTTATAGAACCAAGGACATGTATAGCTTCAAGAATAAAATTACTTGAAACATTGGAGTAATTCCTGACCCACCAGCCAACATCCCAAAGGCCCTTACTTGGCCTGGCTTGTATGAGAAACGCCCCTAGAAATAAAATTACTCTTTATTGAGAAGCACAATATAAAAATAAACAATAAAATGGGGATCATAGTGTACCAGATTAACGGCATTACAAATTCACAATACGTTTTAGGCAATAATTATTAACATTGATACCATATAATCACATAATTGATCAAGTGAGCTGTCTCTAATAAGGTGATAAAAGATATATGGCATTAAACTATGAACAGATAATATGCCATCAAATTCAACCACTGACATAATGATGATAATTAATAAAAAGGTGCATAAAATTAGAAAAAGATATTACCTTTGGTCCTTTCACAGAAAGGTAGTCACCGACCTTCATCTCACGGAAATGATGAGACATTCTTCCTTGCGGGTACATCTGATTAGAGAATACCCATGAACTGAGTTATACTATATAATAGAAATAATGATGAAACTAATAAAAACATCATACATGATTACCTTGATAACTAGTTCAAAGTAACCAATATCAGAATCAAGCGTGGTTGGGGTGTAAGGCTTGATCACTTCATCGCCCACACTATATTTTCCTCTGTTACATAAAATCGAAACATAAACAAATAAGTACACATAACAAGAAAAGATGAAATAAAATTGAATTGACCAACTGATTTTGAATCCCAAACCAAGCCAAATGAGAATAATTGGTACCTCAACTTCCAACCCTACACAAACTAAAAAGAATTGCCATTGTAACAACTTCAGGGAGCAAACCAAATTGGAAATGGAAATACAATGTAAAAATGAATGCCCGACCTGCAGCTGATGTGCTGCCCGATTGGTAAACCCAGAACAGAAGTCGGTGTAGGCAATGCAAACTTGAATTTGGCCACGTTGTGGCTCAGCTGCTTCTTCTCTACCAGTTTGAATTCCTTGAAATTCTCTGGGTCCAACGAACCTGATGAAATATTTAGCAGCAATCTACTCACTTAGCTATGTAAATAAAACATAATTATGAAATGATATCGGCCCAAAGAGTTATGATGGTTGTAAAAGAAGGGATACCATTGATAAACAAATGCATGTATAAAAAGAATATGCCCACAACAACAATATGCAATTAGTACACATAATTTAGTGTTATGATTGACTTCACAAAGGGTTTTAGGTTCAAACCATCAGTGGATTCTGGATCTACAATTATTAGAGTGATCTAATTCAATCAGATACATAATCATGCAAATTAAGATCTTCTATTCAATCAATCAATCAATCATTACTTAACCAAAATCTGCTTTTATCGGCATAATTATCTAACCAAACAAACCAATTCCAATCCAAATCTACAAACAGACTAAAGATCTATTATAACTCTTAACCATCAGAATCGAAATTTAAAAAAGTAAAAAAACGAAGGAAGGAACCTCTGGGCTTCCTATTGGTGTAGAAATAGAAGGCGGCGGCGGCCCCGACGGCGGCGACTGCGACGGCGATGGAGATGATCTCGGCATTGGTGTGGCCAGGCATGAGCTCCATGGTGCTGTCTCGCTGTCGATCTTGGTAAGTGGCGCTGCCGAATTTATTTGTGTTGCGGGTTTGGTGACTGGTGAGGGGTTTGAGATGGGGAATTCAAATCGGCTGTTATTCCGAAAAGAAAAGCAGGACCCCGTTATTCCATTTTGGACCGTTGGATCAAAATCAACGGATCAGATCTAGTTGAAAAGGACCCCTAAAATCTAAGGTGAGCCGATCGGATCCGTCCATTTTGATCTAACGGCCCACAATGGAATAACAGGGTCCTGTTTTTCTTTGAGAATAACAGCAGATACGGACTCTTGAGATGGGGATGGGATGGATGGGTAGGTGGGCTATAGCGGAGAGGGGACGTTGGGGCAGATGCTTTGGGGTTTGATGGGTGGGAGGAATCAGAAAATCAGAAATGTGGGGATGTGTTTTTCTCACTGGGGAGTTTCTACGACTTGTTCAACATGTGTTTATAGCAGTAGAATGTTCATATGGATTTTATTTAGAAATCACTTCTACTCAAATTCACATTCTTAACCGAGCAAAAGACTTATACCTATACAATAAAAAGATAAAGAATAAAAAAAATTCACTCAAAATTTATAAAAAAAAAAGCATGAGAAAGAAAGATAACAAATCTAACTTAAAGGATAGATAAAGGGGGACAAAAATATTTTTACTTTTTTTTTTTTTTTCTGTTTGGTGGAGAGAATGTGTTATTTTATTATACTAAATATAGAGTCTCGTGGGTTTTTAATTTGAGAAAAAAAATAGAGAAATTATGAATTTGTGGGATGAAATATTTTTCCCTATTTGTTTTCTACGAAAAAATTGTTTGAACGTGTGCACAATGGTTTGAAAAAATGGATCTAAAATAAATAATGATTGATGTGTATGACAGTTATATGTCTAAATTTTATCCAATTGAATTTTGTGATAAAAAAAAAGAAAGAAAAAAGAAACAATTCAGCATGTTCGTCAGAGTGGATCGAGCCTCCTCAACGAGCTGATCCCTCTTAATCCATCTGAACAGAGCTGCCTCAGCTAGGATTAAGACACTTTCTCAACTCCATTTCTTAATCCACCCCTCCCCCTTCCTTAAGATCTGCCCCTCCTCAATACCTCTTTATTCTTTTTGGATAAATTTGACTTCAGTTATAATATTTTTTTAAGGAACATATCATTCTTTAATATATTTTTTTTGTTCTTTTCATCTCCATACACAGACACAATGTTAATCCTACCATGTCGCCGAACAACCGCTCCTCAATGGAGATTAATTTTTGATCTCTCGTGTCTTGATCTTGGTTACCGAACATCCCCTGCAAATAAATAAACATGAACATAAACAAAAATGGTTATGCATGCATGTATGTGTTTGGTACTTCAATTACAAGCAAATCAAATACTGTTTCTTTTATAAATTTTCTGGCAAATAAAACTTTTGGATTATTTTTTAACTATCCTGTAAAATAAAAAGGTGCCGACCTGTTTAATACTAGTTCAACATTGGCGTCTCCCGTCATCCCGGTGAGGAATTTGTTGTTCCGTCAGAAGTCGGAGGTGCAAATAACACAATAAGCCTCACTCCAGACATCTGAGGCAAAATATGCTTAAAATGCACATAGAATTGGTTTACGACAGTCCCACAAAAAGATGTTCTGAAATTCAGACTCGGCAAAGTCGCGGACTCGCAGTGGGGGTGATTAAATGATTAAAGGCTCTTTGAATTAGGTAGTGCTTTTGACAAGTGTGTGAACCGTGTCTAGTTAAAAAAGCACTGCAATGAGGGAGGAAATTTGAATATTAACTGAACCAGGACTAGTTATGGGTCCCACTGTCAGAGATACAGTCATTCCTTTCGTCAACTATGGCTTTATTTGCTTATGAATGGTCCGAGTCCATGTCAACGTGCTGGTTGCTGTCAGGAGTAGATATAGTCTGACCAACAAATGCATTTTTTTTTTGAGACAAACAAATGCATTCCTTCAATTCAAACAAAAAGAAAAAGAAAAAAGAGGTCTAATGGATTCCTTATTCAGTTCGTCTCCAGTCTATAAAGTTTGCAATATAATATAGTACGTGAAAATTGGGTTAGTGAGGATTGATTTGAACACTCCGATTGGAGATGGATGGTCCAGATCAGGTATGAAGATGTTCGTTCAAAGTTCAAACCGCTGGTAATGGAGAAGACCTTAGCTGACTTTGGAGTCTGTGTGAGCAGGCGGGTTTCAGGGTGGAAATGGAATCTGTGAGTGAGTACAAAACTGTGGGCAGCTTAGAGTGGATTTTATAAGGAGCTTTTATCTATCTACCGGTCCATCGTATTTTACTATTTTTTATGAACATATATCATTTTTCAGTAAATATTTTATCTTTCCGACCAATATAAATTATTTTATAGGAAACATATACACTACGGTTTTCAGTAAACATTTATGTAACTATGAGAAGCATATGGGGGTGCACGTGGGTATGTCAGATTGTAAGAGAGGGGTGGATGGGTGACTTACTTTATAGGTGGACTTTACATGTTTTTCTTTTATAATGTAGCTTTAATGGCTTTTTTATATTTTTAGAGGAGGCATATATGGATTCCATATCCTCTGTAGCGCTGCAAAGTGTAGCGCAGAACGTGAGCCATTAGATGATCTTGAGATCTGTACCAACACGAATCCCAAGATGATCTAACGGCTCATGTTCTACGCTACCGGGGATGAGCACTCAGGCATATGATATCTGATTTGTAGATTGAGTTCAAGGGCGGAGATTACTAGACAATGTTTATTATATAACAATTTTGATAACTGAATTTGTAAAAAGTTTGAAAAAGAAATTTAAAATGTTTTAAGATTGAGAAAATTTTGAAATGTAATTATCGACTCATATAATTACTAATATTTTAATTTTTAATTACTCTGGATATAGTTTAACAACCCATCAAAATTTTATACGCATTGCAATGAGTCTTATTTATTATTATTTTATCACTTTTGGTCCCAGCTCAAAATTCATTCTTGCTTCATAAAATTATCTTCCCTAAAGAAAAATGTGTACAAACAATACTGTATGAATCAAGGATCAAGCTAACAAAATTACAACCAAAAAAACAAAAAGCATTAATTAATGAAATTGATGGGCAATGGCAAGTCTTAACGCTGCCCTTTGATCAATTTGGAAAAGAAAAAAATATATATATATAAGAATATAAGATGAAAGCACCATTGAAGCCAAGTAGCCAACCAACAACGACAAAGATATGTCCTCTAATCAACTCTGAAAACAAAAACAAAAACCGAAAAAGAAAAAAAAAAAAAATCATAGATACATACACGTAGAACAGCAAGTAAGTAACAAACAAATGCTAAGGGTTATTTTTAGCCTTTGAATCTCCAAACTAAGAGTTGCAATGTCGAATTCATAGTCGCAACGTTTTGTTGATTATAGACTTCATGTGTAAGAGCTCATGTACGTGTGGATTAGATCTCTCCAACAAACAAAAATCCTTTCGTTGTTATTTGTACAAATATATTAAGGCAAAAGCCAAGACTTACCACTATCTGAGAATCAAGCCGAAATATGCGTTAGAGCGAGTGATAGCTTTAGGTTAGAGCTCAGTGGATGCCCAATCATACAATAGAGTGTGTGGAGCATTAATCGGCGAATTAGATCTCTCTTTTTTGTTGATGTGAAGAGGTGTTCGTAATTAAAATATTAATATAGAAGATACAATGGAGAACTCCAGTCATATGCATAATGGAGATTTGTTATCAGCAATTCATCAACAGTAAACACAAACATTGACCACACTGTAACGATTTTGATTCCATTCTCTGATAGTTAACCATATGGGTTACCTTGGGTTAGATATACTTAAGCTTTACACTTGTCTATATGACAAAGCTCTGTAATAGAATAATGAAATAGAGAATGAATCAGTAAACACAACACCTTCTTCTTCTCTTTACTTGTTTATGGTATCAAAGCCCTTTGGCTCCCACCATGGCTACCGACCAAACCACACAACCAATGACAACCAGTTCCCTCTCCCTTTCTTCTTCTTCCACCGACTCTATTATTTCACTTAGCCTTCCAATTGCCACAAAATTGACTGACTCAAATTACTTGAACTGGAAATCCCAAATCCTCCCACTCATTACTGGATACAATTTGAGTTGGTTTCTTCAATCCTCTGCTCCTTCTCAAACCATTCAAGATGATACCGGCTCTATTGAAGTCAATCCTGCCTTCTCTTATGGCATCGGCAAGATCAACTTCTCTTGGCATGGATTCGGTCTTCATTGACTGAACTTATTCAAGCTCAAGTCGTGTCATGTACCACCACCGCTGAGCTCTGGCAAACACTGCAGTCCAATTTCTCTTCCTCATCTAGAGCCCGGCTGACAGATCTGCGACGTCAACTCCAGTCGGTCTCCAAAGGTACCTCTTCTTGCTCTGCCTATCTTCATCAGATTCGTCAGATCTCTGATGAACTCGCGTTCATCGGCTCTCCTGTCAGCGATGAGGATCTGGTGCTTCATGCTCTTAATGGTCTTGGACCAGATTTTAACTCCTTTGTGGTCGCCGTTACAACTGCTAGTCGGAATGATCCACTTCGTTTTTCCGATCTTCGCGGCCTATTCCTTGGCCATGAGTCACTCCTTACTGCTCAAAACCCTCAGACCACTCTGCCTTCCCTCTCTTCTCCAAATGCTTTCTATACTAAAACCAATTACGAGAACAACATCAACCGAAAACCTCAATTTCGCCCACCCAAACCACCCTTTCAACAGAACCAAAATCAGTCATCCTATAACACCCAATTCAACGCTCCCTATCAACCAAGACCAATTTCATTTCACCCTCCTACTCAACTACTTCACCAACCCGAGCTCCCTTTAATCCACGAGCTACTGGCAAGTACAAGAGTCTTGAGTTCATTTGTCAGATTTGCTCGAAACAAGGTCACTCCGCCAAGATTTGTTACTGGAGGTATAAAGCTGATCATGTCACTTCCCCCTTTCAGGCTCTCACTGCCCAGTCCACAACTGTTGCCTTACCTTCTCCATCCGACTGGGTGTTAGACTCTGGAGCCACGCACCATGTACAGTGACCTCAACAACCTCTCTAACTTCTACTCCTACACAGGCATGGATGCTCTTCATATCGGCAATGGTACCAGTCTCCCTACTTCACATCTCGGTTCTTGTTCTTTAACCCTCTCTCAATCTACCATTCAATTAAATGATGTGTTACATGTACCAACCTTCTCCAAAAACTTAATTAGCTTGTCCAGACTTCTTACTGATAACCCTCATATTGACATTACTTTCTCTTATTCTTGTTGTTATTTGAAGGACAACCACACCCATCAAATCCTTCTCCAAGTACCTAGTCAGTTTGGCCTTTTCTTCCTACATCCTTCTTCATCCATACCTCCTCAGGTCTTCCTTGGTGTTAAGGCATCGGCAGACATTTGGCATGCCCGACTTGGACACCCGTCACCTTCAACAACATTATCTGTAATTAACTCTCATGTTTTACCATGTCTATCTCGTTCTCTGTCTCTATGTCATGACTGTTGCTTGGCAAAATCTCACAAACTTCCATTTACTCCTTCAACTTCTGTTTCCACTTCTCCTCTTGAGCTTATACACTCAGATGTTTGGGGGCCTAGCCCAGTTTCTTCTTGCAACAGTGCTTTTCGTTATTATGTGATATTTGTGGATGACTATACCAAATTCACATGGATTTATTTTATGAAACACAAGAGTGAAGTCCCTCATTTGTTCTCAGTTTTCAAATCTCAGGTTGAAAATTTACTCAGTTGTTCGATTAAAATTTTACGCACTGATGGAGGCACTGAGTTTAAACCTATCTGTAAACAGTTTCCTCACATAATACATCAATTTACTTGTCCGCGCACACCTCAAAAAAATGGTGTGGCGGAGCGCAAGCATCGTCACATTATCGAATTATCTCTTGCAATAATGTCTCGTGCTTCCATACCTTCAACCTTTTGGGACGGAATATTTTCTAGCGTTGTGTACCTCATCAACCGCTTACCTGATGCCTCTTCTCACTCTGTCCTGTACACATCATTATTCAACAAACCACCCAATTATGCATTTCTGAAAATATTGGGTTGCTCCTGCTTTCCTTACATCAGACCTTATAACTCTCATAAGCTTGAACAAAGAGCACTACCTTGTATTTTTCTTGGCTATGCATTATCTCAAAAAGGATATCGATGTCTTCATCTCCCCACAAATAAGTTGTACATTTCCCGTCATGTTCAGTTTGATGAAACTTCTTTTCCTTTCAAAACTGTTGCTGCTAGCCATTCTGAGACTTCTCTATCTCAACCCACTTCTTCAATACTTTCTTTTCTCTCTCCATTGGGCTTCAGTTCGGCTGAGCCCATATCTCTGCCGGTTTTGGATGGGCCACCAGGCCTGTCTACTAACCAGCCCATTTTGGGCCCTTTTTCTTCTGCAGGTATAGCTGCAGCCCATGTTGATACAGCCCACCAACAACCCATGTTGATACAGCAACCTCAGCATTCAGCTCATGTTGATACTCAGCCTGCTATTGCTTCTACCCCATCTCTGTCTTCTCCACAAACACCAACAAATCAACAAACTCCACCAGAAAACCCATCGCCTCCCTCAGCACCCCCTACCTCCACTCACCCCATGATCACCCAAACTAGAGACCAAACCCGTAAACCTAAACAATTTCCTCATCATGTTGCATTCCACTCTTCTTTTCTTCTAGAACCGACCACATTTACTCAAGCAAACCTTTCTCCCGAATGGTGCACTGCCATGGCTGCTGAGCTCGATGCTCTTGCTCGAAACAAGACTTGGATCCTTGTTCCTCGCCCCACTTCTCAGCATGTTGTTGGCTGCAAATGGGTTTTTAAATTAAAAACCAAGGCGGATGGCTCCATCGACCGGTACAAGGCTCGTCTTGTCGCAAAGGGGTATAATCAGTGCGAAGGTGTCAACTTCACCAAAACCTTTAGCCCAGTCATTCGCCCTACCACCATTCGAATTGTTCTTTCGCTGGCTGTTTCTAGGCAATGGCCGATACAACAACTGGATGTCCAAAATGCATTTCTTCATGGTGATCTCTCTGAACCCGTCTACATGGAGCAACCTCCCGGTTTTTCTGACTCTACTTCTCCTGACCATGTCTGCTTGCTCTCAAAGTCATTATATGGCTTGCACCAGTCTCCTAGGGCGTGGTTTCAAAAATTGAGTGAAGCTCTTATCAACCTTGGTTTCAACTCTTCCAGTAATGATCCTTCTCTTTTTATCTATAACCATAACAACACCACAGTTTACATTCTGGTATATGTCGATGACATACTCATCATCTCAAATTCTCCACATGCCATCAATCATTTCATTGCCTTGCTGCGAGATCAATTTGCCATCAAAGACCTTGGTCCGTTGAGTTACTTTCTTGGTATTGAAGTCCACTCCTCTACACATGGTGTGCATTTAACTCAAACCAAATATCTCTCTGACTTATTGCACAAAACAAAAATGTTGGATTCCAAATCCTGTACCACTCCCATGGCTACCACTCCAGTCTTATCCTTGTATGACGACAATCCATTTGAAGACCCACACTTGTACCGCAGCACTGTTGGGGCTTTCCAATATGCAACTGTTACTCGTCCCAACATTGCCTTTGCGATAAACAAAGTATCTCAATTTATGCATGCTCCCACTTCAATTCATTGGGCTGCTGTTAAACGGATTCCGAGATATCTTAATGGTACCCTCTATCATGGCCTCTTCTTTCAACCAAGCCCTTCTCTTGAACTACATGCATACAGTGACTCTGATTGGGTCGGATCAGTCGATGACCGTCGCTCCACCTCAGGTTTTTGTGTCTTCCTTGGACCCAACTTGATTTCGTGGAGTGCCAAAAAGCAAATCACAGTTTCCCGCTCTAGTACCAAGGCCAAACACCACTGTCTTGCCCATGCCACTGCTGAGTTGCTTTACATTCAGTTTCTTCTCACTGAACTTCATTCTCCTCCCTCTCAGCCTCCCATTCTCTGGTGTGACTACATTGGCGTGACATTCCTTGCTTCAAACTCAATGTTTCATGCCCACACGAAACACGTGGAAATTGATTATCACTTTGTTCGTGAAAAAGTGGCCTCCAAAGCTCTCCTAGTCAGATACATCTCCTCCACCGACCAACTAGCTGACATCTTTACCAAACCTCTTTCTAGCCCAAGATTCTTGTTCCTTCAACCCAAGCTTGCCGTCACCAAGGTGTCTTCCGCTTGCGGGGGGTCTATAGAAGATACAGTGGAGAACTCCAGTCATATGCACAATGGAGATTTGTTATCAGCAATTCATCAACAGTAAACATAAACACTGACCACACTGTAACGATTTTGATTCCATTATGTGATAGTTAACCATATGGGTTACCTTGGGTTAGATATACTTAAGCTTTACACTTGTCTATATAACAAAGCTCTGTAATAGAATAATAAATACAAAATGAATCAGTAAACACAACACCTTCTTCTTCTCTTTACTTGTTTAATTAAACAATTTAAATAATATTTGATGGCTAATCAAAGACCACCACAATTTTGTGTAATGCAGAATTAACTTTAACGGTTTTTGAACTACGAACATTATAGTTTTCCTTTTTTTTAAAGGAAAGACTACAAACATTACTTAAGTTGTATAAAATTTGAAATATAATCAATTTATAAGTTCCACAACATCTGTATAAAATGTTCTTCTATTTTATGATAATTTGATTTGTTTTTAAAATCTATTCAAAATTTCTGTCAAAATCGTTAAGATAATCATGGACAATGACATAATCATTTTCTTTCATGAATTTCGATGACAATACGGTATAAAATGCAACCGAAACTGAATTAATGCACTATTGCACTCCATTTCCATTTGTTACATAATATTAAATCCATTGAAAAAAACTCCTGCAGATCTACAGCTAAATTATTGGAAAGCTAATAATAATAACACTAATAATATTTTTTGAGAAAGCTCCATTTCCACCGTCCCACCATTTCTATTGAAATCTAAAATATATAATAATAATAACAACAAAAATAAAATAATAATATAATATTGAACTAATTATTCTTTATTATTATTATATTATTTTTGATTTATTCGGCTTCTTCAACGACCGAACAGAAAAAGAAAAAGATACACGGCAGGCAGAGGATCATCTCATCTTCCACTTTGTCGCCTTCCTTTCCTTCATTCTCCCGCAAACCAAAAAACAATTTCGCCATTTCACAAATCAGAGGCTCCAATTCCTCACATAGCTTCGATTTCACAGACATCTTCGAACCCAAAGGTACAATCTTTCCTTTGTAATTCTAAGACCCATTCAAAGTCCCAAGCAATGCGGTTTGATCAGCCCCAATTTTGACTTTACCATTAAAATCCCCATTTCCCACCTTTGATTGATTTTCTCTCATTGGAAAATTTTTCCTGATTTGTTCAGATCATGCCCAATTTGTTGGTTCTGGAGTCAAACTATTGGAATTTGGAAATGGGTAGCCATGAATTACATTCTTTTTTATGTCCCCCCTTTTCCTCCAATTGTTCCTGATTTGTAATTTTTGATTTCAGATTTAGACTTATGCTGCCTTAGATAGATTGGAAAGGTAGATTCTCACATACCCAAAATCTGTTGTTGAAAATTTTGTATTATAACATGTATGATGTATCACAATTTTTTCAGACCTAAATTGACGTTAATCCATCCTGCCTTGTATCACTTCCTTTTACGACGTATATGAGAACCTGTTATTTGGTAGTTAAACTGCATACAATTCCTTTATATGTGTTTTTGAGATGAGCAATACCTTTTGTTTAATTATGCGTCGTAGTAGTTTTCAAGTTTATTTCTTTCTTTGTCAGCTGCGTAGTAATTTATGGATGTCTATGTCCATTTTGTTGATTTGGGTACTCATGAACTCGAATTATCTTCGTAAGATTCTCAATTGCATCATTTTAAATGACAACATTTAAGTATGGCTTGTATGAATTCCCAATTGCAGATCATGTCAACGGCTGGCTTCTTCTAGACTGGAAAACAAGATTCATTCATTTCAACATTCATCTGACACATCTCGTGTTTATAGCTTTAAAAATGGCAGATTCCAATACTCGGTACTGGTGCTACTTGTGTGAACGGGTTGTCGACCCAATAAGGGACCCGGAAGTGAAGTGTTCGATTTGTGATAGTGGGTTTGTAGAGGAGATGAATCCGGGCACTGATATTGAGCCTGCTTCATACCCGAGATCGGAGCGGCACCTGTCACTCTGGGCTCCGATCCTTCTTGGCATGACAGGAGCTGGTAACAGTACCCGTTCAAATACTACTACTGGATTCAGGCGTTTCGGTAGTCACAATAGAGAATCAGAAGAAGCTGATGACGAGGTGGATCAAGAACTTTTAGATTTCAATAGGCGGAGGAGGCGCCGGTCGGCTGTTCGACAGCTACTCCATATACTGAGGGAGGAATCCGAGACCCGATCCAATCAGGATAGGGAGAGAAACAGGGAACTCGAGAGAGAAAGAACCTCGTTGTTGATCAGTGCCTTCAACCAAGCTATGGCTCTACAAGGGAATTCTAGTTCCAATCCAATTTCTACTTTGGATCTCAATCCGAGCTCAAGTTCACTCGAGGATTACTTTATTGGACCAGGTTTGGATATTTTGTTGCAACACTTGACTGAGAATGACCCGAGCAGGTACGGTACGCCACCAGCTAAGAAAGAAGCAGTGGCAGCATTGCCAAGTGTGAAAATCGAGGATTCCTCTTTGGCCTGTTCGGTTTGCCTGGACGAGTTTGAAATTGGGTCGGAGGCAAAATTGTTGCCGTGTAAACACAAGTTCCATGGCAAGTGCATTTTGCCATGGCTTGAGTTGCACTGCTCCTGCCCCGTTTGTCGGTTTGAGTTGCCTGCCAATGAGTCAAAGGATTCCAGTGGAGAATCCAGCGGAAGCGGAGCAAGGAACGAATATGGAGCCGGCGATGATCATGATGGTGTTAGGGGTAGTGGAAATACCGAGAATGACGGGGTTGGTGTTAGTACTGGTAACAGTGACAGTAATAATAGGCCATGGGTTTTGATGCAGTGGCCATTTAATAGTCTCTTCTCTATGTCTGGATCTCGCAGCGGCGGCGGTTCTTCACCTGGGAACAGAAGCAACGCGAATTCTGATGAGAATTGAGGTCGAGAAACTGTATGTGCATATCATTCTTTGTTTTATTTCTAAACTATTCTCTTCTTTATCTGTATTTGTGTGTCCCTTCTTTATCATTTTTTCGGTCGTTTTTATCATTGTCAATACCGAATTACAGGCCCCTATAATTGTTTCTTTTTTTTTCCCCTTCTGTGAATTAAAACAATATGCTATTTGTATATAAGATTTTGTGTTTGGCAAGCTGAATCGCTTCATTAATTTCTCATTTTAGTGTGGTACAGAAATTCATTCTAGAAGATAGAACTTGCTTATGGTGAATGGCTGTTATTTTTAAGGCTTAATTTTTTCATTTCTCATTTTGTGTTTTTAACTTTTACAAATTTGGGACAGTTTATATCTTAATGTTAGTTGGAAATTTTCTTTCAACTAAATGTGCATGATTGTATCTCATCTTTGGTAGAATATAAAACTCAAAACTTCAAATTTGACAGATTTAGACCACTAAATGTGCATCCATTAACTGTAAGGTAGAATATAAAACTTAAAACTACAAAATTTGACAAATTCAGACCACTGTTTATATCTCTCGGTTTGAACCCAACAACAACAACATAGTGGAGAATGCCTGCGCAGTCAAGCATGAATGAATACCAATGTGCAAATCAAATTATCCTGATAGAGATTCGGGCATTCAAATCAAGGAAAGCTTGATATCTAAATTGACACCATACCTTCCCTGCTTCTTACTTTTAAGTAAAACATAATTCATATTTGGCAATGGTTCTGCCTATTTATTATTTTAGTTATTTATTTTTTTGAGATGGCAGGAAGATCCTCCCAATTTTTTCATTAAACAGAATGAGAAGGTACATGTACGGAAAAAAAAATGTTTTTTTTTTTTTTGAGATAAAGATGAGGCTCAAGTCACTCAAATTTAAAAGTATATAAAAGACCCCATCATGATTTCAAACCCGTGACCTCCCACACGGAGAGTGTTGGCCTAAGTCACTAAACCAAAGACCGGTTCTAAAAAATGATTGTATTCGTTTTTTTACAGTGGTGATAATCTTCAGGACTTCAGGTCAAAGTGGTTCTTCAAAAATGATTGTACTGTTGCATTCCTGAATGAGAAGTATTGCTGAAGATGGCGTTGCTTGATTCTGGTTCAGTTAATATATCAGACATCTCGAGTTTGCAGTTAGTTAAATTTAGGTAATTGCTTCGGGTCTCTTTTGTCATATCATAACTTTGCGCGGTCCAAGTTTGAAGTCTTAATTTCAAGGTTGTTTAACAAATGGAAATGTTTAAACTGATATGTCATTGAGCTCTTTAGGTTGAACCATATAATTAAAGTATGGATCACTCTCTAATTTAGTTTTCTGGTGTTAGATATATGGTTGATGGGTTCTTGAAACCCTAACTGTCTCTTTTCTCTTGAAACCCTAGCCGTCTTTACTAGTAAATTCTTCGGTGGGGAGAGGCACACCGCCTCTCCCCCGCCAACCCTCTTTCGTTTACTTCTTCTTTGTTGTTTACTTTTAAGTTTAGTTCGTCTGTTTTTTCGTCCATCTTTTCGTCGCCCTTTTTTTTTCTAAGAAGGGTCCTTCGTTGTTCTTCATTTAAGAGGATTATATCATGAATCGCTCGAGAATGGATTTTGCTCCCGCTTCAACAAATGGAAATAGTGCTTCAAGAAATGAAGATATGCGGAGTGCTTAACGAGTTTTTCAATCCTTACAAAGACGATGAATTTATCACAACCAAAACGGTAACTTCAAAAATGAATTGCGTGCTTCTTCAAAATTTGTTTCTCTATGTTAGTTTATCGGGACAAAATTATATTATAGAAGGTTTTGGTTGATATTTTGTGTCTTTTGTATTTAGATTGAGAAACAATTTATTTTATTTTCTCGTGGATGTAATCTTTTTAGTGAATGAAATTAGTTGCCTACGGGCCTTGAATGTTCAAAAAAAAAAAAAAGATATATGGTTGATTAATTATCATGCTGAGACACCCAAAATAGAAACATATTTTTTCAAACCAAAAAATGTTTTTTAAGTTAATAATTCAAAAATTAATGTAAAGAATTTTTTTTAAGAATAGAACTAAATACAGGGAATATGAATAAGCAAAAAAAGCTGCAGTGCAATTACATCTTTTTTTTTTTAGATAAAGATGAGGGTCAAGCCACTCAAATTTAAATGTCTATAAAAGACCTCCCATTCGGATTTTGAACCCGCGACCTCTTATACAGAGAGCATTGCCCTTAGCCACTAGACTAAAGGCTGGTTCTTCGGTGCAATTACATCTCAAAAAGTAATGTCAATATTAAGTTAGTTGCTCTAGGAATCCCTAAAAGGCAGCCAATCTGTACCAGCTGAAACAAACAACTGTTTCAAGTTCCTATTCCTGTGGAATAAAACTTTTGAAAAGCCAGCATATGAGAGTGAACATATAGAACAAGTATTTTTGCTATAAACTAACCTCGACAGCCGCACGAACTAAGATCTCAATTCCGGGTATTAGATCCAAATCTGGAATGGCTTCCTTCAGGTGCCTTCACCATTGGTTGTAGCTACATGCTTGCTAGCTAGGGCATTATTCTCTTCTCCTTCAATTCTTCCAGCTGATAATCGTCTCCGATTATCAATATCCTTTCAGTACTCTTTCCACTTGTTTTGTGTGAAATGGTTCCAGAAGGTCATGCAAGGAAATGAATAATAATTCCTGATTTCTTTCTTCCTTTTTGTGATGAAGGTCAGATTACAGTATGAAAAAGGATAACAGTTCCTTTTCAGTTACAGTGCAGAAAGACCATATACATCCTAGTTCAGCAAAAACACCACTTAACTGAGAAACATATCAAGAAGGAAAAAACATACATGATTGATTGCCTTTGCAATTTTTTTTCTGGAAATATTTAAAAATGCAAATACTGGTAAAGAATACGTGTGCGCACAAAACAGCACGCTCACACACGTATAAATTCGTAGAATGCCTGTACCCGATGATCAATATTGCGAGAAGAAAAGAAACTTCAATCTCTCTGAGTAGTTACTTGCCTATGCTGCTGTGTGATAGAGGACTGCACTGAAAAAAGAAGGTAAGTTATTGTATGACATCTTGATGACATAATAATTGTACATGATATGTAGTAGTAAATGAGAAGATTACGGGGGCTGGTGATAATTTCCTTTTTCTTTAAGCCATGTTTAACAGAGCTGTCACCTATCGAACGATCGCCGCGATAGTTTAGCACACTCTGCGCGCGAATATGTTCCTTGATAGCCACTGAAGGGTGAGGGGAATAATTCCTCACCTCAAGCTAGGAATATCTCAAAAACAAGAGTAAAAACAAGAATCATTAAGTTCTCTTACAATTTGAATGAAAAAACTAGAATTCTTTTGAGATGCCATGAACACTTCTGGGGGGAATATATGCTTCAGAGAGTTTGAATTGGAGAATATGTCTTACAAATTATATGGTGCTGCCTTTGTTTTTTTTAATGGGTCAAAAAAAGGCTCTCGTGGATGTTTTTAATTGGTTTTTTTAGTCTTATGAAATTGATTCCATACTAAGTATAGGAAGGATCAAAGATGGTTAAAAAATGAGGATTGATTGGCTTTATTGAGTGTCTTTTTCTTGAAGCGTGAGGGAATATAAATTGAAGAAGAAAAAAAGAGGCAAAGTATGAACCATGTACAGTTATTTAGCTATTGCAAGAATGAAACAGCGAATTCGAATATTTACAACATAGGAGGGACACCAGTATTACCAAAACTATATTCTATGTAAAAGTAGTTTTAGTTTTAAACAGAAATGGTAGCTGATATTAATTGAGGAAATTCTACAAATGGGGAATAAAAAATATAAATAATGCTCAATAGCCAAGGAAACACATTATGGCATGAGTGGAAATTTGGTAGTATTTTGCTATATTACAAGACGAATAATGAGATATTGCACCAGATAATAGGCAAGAGCAATTGCTTACTAGTTGATTAAAAAAAATACATTTTTGGGGAAGGGGGTGTTGATCTATCTATCCTTTCAAGTACAGATTCTTCCTCCATTGGTGCTGCTTTAGATAAGGTGAAGGAATCACCTTTGAGGTTGCAATTTGAAGCCTCATATTGCAAGATGATAGAGACACACTGGTAATTGTTTTTAGTGAAGGAATTCACTAGCAAATACCATGTCAATTTCACTAAAAAACCACACCTGAAGCCGGATTTACACACTGTTAGGTGCGGTCATAATCAAGAGCACTGCATGAATGGACGGAAGAAAAGTTTCGAGATATATTCCCTGGACTGAACTTTTGATGATAGGGGAAAAAAAATTCATTCCACTTGTAACACAGTGCATTTGATTATTCTCCCCAGTGGGACCCGCCGGTGTCGACATTTTGCATACGAGCAAAATTTGAGCCAAAAAATTTAGAAGTTTGCTTCTGATTTCTCAACTCCTGCAAATCAATATAGGAGATTATTAGGAGTTTAAAAGTTTGTTAGGGCTTTGAAAAACTCAAAACCATGAAGCTATTTGTAAAATAAATACAGCTCAACTTTATACTAAAATGGACCTCAACTATTTGTCATACTGTTCAGAGCAATCACAATAGCTAACCCAATAAGCGATACCAGTACCATAGTACACTGCCATAGTACCAGATCCAGAGAATATCATACCAAAATAATAATAATAATAATTTCCCTAACAACAAAATGGCAAAGAAAATGAGATAAAATTTGATGGAACTGTTCACCCATAAGAAAGAAAGTAGTCAGATAAAAAGGTATTTCAATCATAAACCCCTACAAAAGATGGTCAGAGAGAGAGGTCCCATGGGTCCCCATCTCTCTCAAATGGCGCGACATGAATAAGTACCAATCTTAGCAAAGGAGATTAACTGGAATTTATTCTAAACTCCAAAGGATTCTATGCCTTTTGCTTTATGATGGTACCAAGTTGAGCACGGATTTATTAAATGTGGCATAGATTATGTTTCCAGTATAAGAAAGGCCGCCTCTTGACAAGGATGAATAATCAGTCCATGATAAAAGGGGTTCCTTCATTTTCTTAATTCAAAATTTATGCACCATACAGCATGCAATTCTGAATCACAGTGGGGAATATTTAAAATTAACTGAATAATATCATGCAAATTTGCAATTACCACATCCAGAATTACAGTTATTGCAATAAAACAACAAAGGTGAACAGTCTCCTTTCCTTTTTCGTCATTTTCCAGCCATATGTGCTTGATTACTTTTTATCTTTTTTTTTTTTTTCATTTTTCTTTTAGCATGCACCATTAACAAAAACTTTTCCTGTCCTTATAAGCCAACCATTGTTTTTAAACAATAAAGGAGGTAAATGGCAATCTCTAGCAGATAAAAAACTTATATTTTAAATGAATACCCAGAAGTTATACCTGATATTTGTAGGGCCTCAAATGTTGTTAACTTAATATCTTCTCTTGAGCTGTCAAGAAGGTTGCATGGGTGTTTTATTCCACTGATTCCATATTCATCTTTTATTTTCTCTTCTTCTTTAAAAAAGATTCCATATTCTGTTTTTCCCTTATAAGGAGTGCTCCTCGAGCACTCTCCTTATCATCAGCACAAGACGTGTGTTAAGTTGGCTCAGTCTTATAGGAAAACCAAATACTACTTCAACAAAAAGGCAACAGCGCTTCGACAAAAGAGGTGAGGAGCCAAAAATTCAAGAACTGGCAGTTCCAATCATTAGTGTTCAAGTAACCTGTACCATACAACTGTACCAGTCTTCTGGTACCAGGTTATTTTTAGTATTGAAAAGGCTTTTGGCTGATATGCACCTTCTTGAGCAAGCCCAATGGTGGAAAAGATGAGAACCATTTACAATTCCTGTTACTGACCTATATGATACAATAATGAATCATTAGTTAAATTTCAGTGGCATTTCCTTGAACCATTTCCTTTCAACAAGCTAGTAAGTACATATCGGTACACCTCCACCTATCTTAAAACTGTAGGTTCAAAGAAGCTATGTTACATCTTTTAATATAAAGGAGTTCACCATGTACCTGCAGACAAATCAAGGATGAACGATACAAAGATGCTCCTGTAAATTGAAAATTATGCAGCTTCTATAAGTTTTCACTTCCAATATTCGTGCAGGAAATGTATCATCAAAGTCATGGAGGTGGTGATATATTCTCACCAAGAGGAGCCTTTTCCCAAGAGAGACATTTATTTTTACATGGTGGCAATGCACATGCCGACTCAGGCCTTGTTCTTTCCACTGATGCAAAACCTAGATTAAAATGGACCCCTGAGTTGCACCAACGATTCATCGAAGCTGTCAACCAATTGGGCGGAGCAGAAAGTGAGTCCAGATTATTTTTTTTTAATTGTACTTTATTCCTCCAAGTCTTTTACCATACTGCATGCAGCAATTTACTACAATTCAAAAAAAATAATAACAAAATTGTTCAAGGGTGGCAACAAAATTTTATTGATAGGAGTAGAAGGGGCTAACTATTTGAGTTTCCATTTGCTTTGACAAATTGTAATTAGTTTTCATCGCAATGTTACTCCCAGAAGCTAAAGATTAGCTAAGATTTAGTTTATTCCGGCTTTCAATAAAATGCCCCACAACAGATAACACAGTCAAAATTGAATAAAACATCAACTTATCAATCTAATGCCTTAAATGGCGAGTGCAATTTGCAAGTACACTTCATCGATCCTTCTGTTCATTAATTTCACAGAAGCTACTCCAAAGACAGTCATGAGGCTCATGGGAATTCCAGGATTGACCCTGTACCATCTAAAAAGCCATCTTCAGGTACCAATAAAGTTCAAAAATGAAACTATTATTAGAAACCAAGCTGGTAATTAATCTACTCATCCAACTTAAAGCTGAATAACAATTTCTGACTTTGTGGATTCCAGAAGTACAGGCTAAGCAAGAATCTCCAAGCTCAAGCAAGTAATGGGACAGCTAAAAGTGGTACATAATATTTATTAAGATATTATAAGTATATAATATTATTGTACTATTTCTATTATAGTTGGGGATATTATTTGACAAAATTCCTGCTGAAATATATTACAGCCATGCCAAGTGCGATACCAGCTGATAAAGCATCCCTTATGAGTGCACCCACCACAAACAATAGCCATGTTCCACCTCAGACTGAGAGGTATATATTAAAAAATTTTAAATAAGTAAAAAAAAAAAAACTTAGACATGAGTGCACTGTTGTACAATATTAGTATATTAATTTCCATTACTGTTACCTGCAGAACAATACAAATAGGCGAAGCTCTTCAAATGCAGATTGAAGTGCAGAGACAGCTCAACGAGCAACTTGAGGTAGACAAATTCTTGAAAAGATTTACAATTACAGTATGATCCCTGACAATCATTATGACATCTTTTCGGTCTGGACTAAAAAGAAAATTTACATGCATAGGTACAGAGGCACCTCCAACTCAGAATAGAAGCCCAAGGTAAGTACCTCCAAGCTGTCTTGGAGAAAGCACAAGAAACATTAGGGAAACAAAACACGGCTCCTACATGCAAGGAAGATGCAAAAACAAACATTGCTGACCTGGTGCCCCAAGTGTCAACTGAATGTTTCAACAACAGATTTCAAGATTGCTCCATTGAAAGCAGCCTGACCACATGCGAAGACTTTGCAAAAGTTAATTACAATTCCAGTTCGAACTTGAAATTTGAGGACAGAAGTGTACCACCAGTTTATTACAATCCTTCACTAAAGGAAAATGACAAAGATATGAGTAGCAACTTTGGGCTTGCAAATATCGGGGCCAAATTGGATTTGAACTCTCATGAAGAAAATGAGAACAGTGATTCAAGTTGCCGGCATTTTGATTTAAATGGTTTGAGTTGGAATTGAATAGGTTGAAAGTTATTTTTTAAGCATGTAGTATGCTTATGTATGCAAGCTGAGTGCTCATGTGAGGCTTGAATGTACATGAAGAGGAAAAAAATAATAAAGTGGAATTTTATTTTTATTTGAAGAAGCTGCAATCTCAGTTTCATTTTGATCAGAACAAAAGTTTTCATGCTTTCAATTTAATCGAAAATTTTGGTTTAGAACTAAATTTCTTTGGTCGGAAATAACATATTAGTCAAAAGATTTGTTATGCAGATAGCTACAAACATTTGACAAATTCTTTTATAGTTTTTTGGTACCAAATAACAACGGGACTCTAGTTAAAGATTGCTAACATAATGAAGGAAAGAATAATAGGAGGGGAAGAAAGGTTAAATAAGAGAAAGGTGATGAAATTAAGAGAACGGGAGAGAAATAATTCTTACTCAGAGCTTTTAAGGTTGCTGGATGTACTAAATACCAGCTGTCCATCTCAGCAGGTCTGGAGTCTACACAGCTGAAATAGAATTCTTGGCACATGCAAACCTTTGAAGTGCTTTCAGTATTTTTACCACCAATTTACATCACCTCTTTCATTCTCTAGGTGAACCTGTCTTACTCCTGATCATCCAGTGTGTAGCCGGTCATAGCAAATTAGCAATACACACCAGCTAATATCCAAGAAAGAGACTAAGTTTCAGCTGTGGTGAAGCCAGAACGGGGGTTCTGTGTGTTGAGGTTGGGGGTGTAAATTTGTTAGTTCACCCAGCATGTACTATTACCTTCCACTGGCCAGAAGGCAGAAGCTACTTTGTGCTTAATTGTAATCCATCTACAGATTTCCTATATTCTTGAATTTACCTGTGGCTATTCAATTATTTGTTAAATTAGCCATATCCTAGGTGCCAGTTACTTTTCAAGGGGCAGTGTGCAATACTGCTTGCTGCTCCTTTTTTTTTTTTTTCTTCCCTCTCTTGGTTTTGGCAAAATTCTTTTAATTTATTTGACCAGGTACCTGAAATGAAAATAATTGGGTTACAGCAAGTGAAATCTGGTTGCCCCGGGAACCCAGTTGTGCCAAGTACTGCTAATACATAGTCCTGTTTCTTAGTTCAACTAGTCGATGAAGTGTTATTCACCTTTTTGATTAATTTCTCTGCGCTTTCCCTCCATCTTTGCTGAACCTTCACATTTAAAAAACAAAAAGTGACGTAAAAGCACAAAGCTTGCGTACAACCAAGTCAAGGTGAAAACAATACACACTACTCCAACCTCTAAAATAATACATAATAAAAACTAAAAAAATATTATTGAAAAGAATAAGAAGCATCTCGAAGTATTATAACAGCAAAGTGCACCAAAGATTTCCACTAGACAATTAACTTCACAAGGAATACAATCCACAGTTGCCAAAACTTAACTATAGCATGTGATGATTCAGGCCAGAAGCTTAAACAAATCTAACTATGCAGACATATCAATTGAAGAAAAATCTTCTGTTTTAACTTTTGTAACTAAAGCTTAGTAAATCAGGCAGATAATTCTGCGCTGCGAGCACTTAAAGCAAGCATCATAGGAAATGAATCAAGTGTATAAAAAATTTTATGCTAATTATAATAAACAAGAGGTCTCATTTATGTTAATTGGTATCTGATGGGTACACTTATTATTCCATAAAGAACAAAAACATATACCCCCTTTTCCCTTATTTTTATAGCCCTAAATTATAACCTTTAGAGAATCTATATTACCAGGTAATAACAATAATAATAATAGTATACCATAAGCTTATTATACCAACAAACCCTTTCTATCTTATCTACTTTTTAACCCGCCGGACCTTGCGCGGGCCCCAAACCTCCATGCGCCCTTTCGGGCATCCGCACGGCAACCGAAAGATCAGCACGGTGCGGCCGTTCATGGGCGCCATCTTCCTGAGCTCGGCCTCGAGCTCCTTATGATCGGTACTCAGCTCCACGGTGTGGGCCTCGATCAATTCCCTCGGCAACGGCTTCAGATGCTTCACACACTCCTCCGTCTCCAACTGTATATCAAATTCCACAGCTTTTCGTAATCCTTTGCAATTGGGGTTCCCGCATTTCCTCACTTGCTGGGTCACAAACCCCCACAACAAAACCGTCAGCACGAAGCTGACAGCCATGCCGATCAGGTAGGGTTTGGACACGAATCTAAGAAAGTAATACGATTTGCTGAGCGCAAGGCTCATGTAGGGGATCATCAGGAAGGCGAGAGCGGAGAGGACCAGGACCAGCAGCAGCACGTCGATGGCGGCGAAGGGGGAGTGGTCGCAGAAGGGATGCGAGAGCGGGTTCCAGAACCCTCGGGAGGAGATCCGGCGGGAGCGGGAGCACGGCCGGTGGCGATCCGGCGAGGGCGGGGAGGGGGGCTTCCGGCGGTGCTGCTCGAAGGCGCGGAGGAACTCGATCAGGCTCCTGCAATCCGCCATCGGAATCGGAATCGTCGGAGATCTCGTGAATTGGGGAATTCCGTCGATAAAGAAGAAAGAAAGAAAGAAGAAGGAAAGGAAAAGGAAATGAAGAAAAATGGATGTCACTCACACATACGGAGTTCATATCCCCTGCTGTACTGCATTGTGCAGTGCGCAACGTCAGCCGTTGGATTGTGTCGAGATGCGTGCCAGAGCGGATCTCGGGATGATCCAACGGATGACGATGTGAACTGCACAGTGCAGTAAGTCTGGGGATGATCACTCGTCACAAACGGAGTGACGGGAATTCATATCCCCTGCTGTACGGCATCGTGCAGTTCACAACGTCAGCCGTTCGATCGTAACGAGATGCGTGCCGGCGCGGATTTCGAGACGATCCAACGGCTGAATTGCACAATGCAGTAAGTCGGGTCGGGGGATGAGCACTCGGACCGGAGTGACGTACGTTGGAGAAGAGAAAGGAAGGAAGAAACCGGAAAACGGAAAGACGAAAGTCAACTGAAGGAAGGAAGCCGGGAAATCCACGGAAGGTGTTATACTATTTCACTTGTTTCCTGCGAAAGCCCATGTGCCGGGTCGTTGGGTAGTATCATAATGACCCGGCACACGGGGGAGGCTGGGGTTCTTTGCAGGGAAAGACCGGTGAACTCGAGGTAAATTTAACCGGAGTCGCTGTAACTTCTACTATTTACGCGTTTGACGTGGGGTGGGGTGATTGGGCCAGATGATTTCTGTCGTGGGGGGGTCTCTACACGTGGAGAGTATGTGGAATGTAGTAGAGAAAGAGGGATTAAAGAACGAGTAATACTAGCGTTAGAGTTCTAAAATCGTGCCGTTCCGTACCGTACCGTGTCCAGAAACGCCGTGCCTTCGTGCCGTGCCGTGCCGTGTCTTTTTTTTATTAATATTTTTTTCGTACCGTGCCGTGCCGTGCCAAAAATTGGAAGGAGGAGGCACGGCACGGATAACATACACCGTGTCTATCGTGCCGTGACTTATTCGTGCCGTGACTTATTCGTGTCGTGTCCAATCGGATACGTGACTTACCGTGTCGTATCTACGTGTCTTAACTGTGCTAAACGTGCTCACTCGTTTCGAACATAAAAATTTTAAATATTCCAAAAATATTAAAAAAATTAAAAATTAAAATTTACCCCAAAAAATCATTAAATTATTTGTTTCAAAATTTAAAATACATAAAAAATATTAAAAAGTATCAATATACTATGAAAATTGTCTTAATTAATAAACATAATGTTTTATAAATTACCCTTCCTCTTTTTTTTAGGCTTTGGGACCGGTTATGTTTGAAATATAGGCGGAATTATTGCATGTGTCCTACCCGTAACCTATCCGTGTCTACCCGTGTCCTATCATTTCCTACCCGTGCCACCTATGTTATTTATACCGTGTCTGTTGTGTCCCGTTCCGTTACCGTGCCGTGTCTGACAACCGTTCCGTGTCATGCCGTTTTTTCGTGTCGTTCCGTGCCGTTTCTGGAACACTATGCGTGCCGTTCCGTGCCGTTCCAAAATCTTCAAAACTCAGACACGGCACGGTTAAGACAAGGCACGGTTAATGACCCGTGCCGTATCCGTGCCCGTGCCTTACCCGTGCCGTTACCATCCGTACCCGTGCCGTTCCGTGCCGGAATTGGCCACGCCGTGCCATTTTTTAGAACCCTAACTAGCGTCCATGAATTATCTTTTTTATAGCCTCAAATTTTATTTACGTTATCATGTCCGAAATCACAATTTATTGTGCTCAATAAATTCTTTATATAAAAATATTGGGGAATACAAAAATCTTTTATTTTTAGAGTTTTCTAAACATTTGTTTTGTATTTTTTAAAATAGTATGTCAAACATTAATATTTCATTAATATTTATGAGCTCTTTTCTAAAAATTCAAAATAAATAATTAGAAAACTCTAATTCATTGAGCACCATAAATCGTGATTCCAGACACGTTAACATATAATTTGAGGCGTTAACGTTAGTATAATAGTCTAACTCTCGTTATAAGTTACAAAATCGGATGTGTTTGTTACATTCTGAGCGTATCTATGGATGTACGTCTGTATGGATCGGTATCGGCTGCTTTTCTGAGAAGAAAAGCACACCCTGCATTTTCAATCGGATGGTCGGGATCGGTTGTTGCACCGATCTCAAAATACTTCGGTTTTTATTGCACGGATCTCAAAGTACTTCGGTGCTTCCCAATCGTCGGATTTTAGAAAAGCAGGGTGTGCATTTCTTTTGAGAAAAGCAGCGGATACCAATCCCGTCTGTATGGATGTATTTTCAGTGGACGCAAGGTGTTTCTCATTAAAGAATGAGTTGAGTTGAGTGGTGGGGTTGAGAGTGGGTTCCGTATCAGCTGAGATCGAAAACGGATCTCAGAACCCTGCAATCGTGATCCGACGGCTGTGATTTTTAGGGGAGATTTTCGAAAATAATCTCAACCGTAGGATTACAATTGCAGGGTCCTGAGTTCCGTTTTGGATCTCAGCCGATTCCAACGCGTTGAGAGTGAGAGGCAGAGCTGCATCGGCTTGGCACGGGATGCCTTTGATCTCATTGATTGCATAATACGGGGGGGGAGAGGAATTAATGAAATGATGATAGATAGGGAACTCAGAGAAATGAATGATTTCATTGATGGCACTCACTCAATTGCTGATTTGCTGCACTAACTGAATGCAATTAATGATTTATTTCTAACATTTATGTCTGGACTTTAGACCATGAATTGCAGAATTGTTTGTCATATAGTTTTTTAGATTATTGATACTCTAGTAGAAAAAGGGATGAGTTTTCAAGCTTTTTAGCTGTGCCACATCATCATTCATCTCAACCATTGATTTTATTTCTCTCTCTTCATTTATCTTAATCAAATGACTCACTTTATTTTTTTTTTATATTAAAGAGATAATATCATGATGTACCTAAAGAACAATTTAAGACTCAAAATATTTGCAACTCTTTGTATTCTTTTATATAAATTGAGATGTAGCTAAAAATTATTACATTGAAAATATATTAAGTCCAATATTTATCTAATAAAATATATTTATGAAAAATATATATTTATTTTTAATATTTGTTAATTTATGTAATATTATTTTTTGGGGTTCGCCCCGATCCACAGCTCTAGTTATAATAGAATTCACAATAAGCTGCTGTGATTTACATTGAAGAAGAGGCTAGGTCTACAAATTCAACGGTGTTGAACTGCTATGCTATGTGCCACCGCAAGCCACAGGAAATGAGATTATTGGACTACCTAAAATGCTATTGATAACATTTTTGTGAAGTACCCGGCCGCAGCAAATATCTGTCCCTTTGGCACCTATAGCAATCAACTAAGATTTCATATTTTATTAATTAAGTATGTGATAAATATTTTATCTTAAATCAAGGCTATTTCTTAATTGATTTTTTTACTCTTACTTTCATAAGTTTATGCATAATAATAGAAAGCGTAGTGCTAATTATAATTAAATAATAGTTACTATATATATGAATAGGAATAACTATAACACATTTTGTGCGTATCTAGTTACATCATATGTAATTATGTACCAATGTGTCTATATATACTTACATAATGAATACATATTTATATTAATACAGATTGTCAGATACATACATACGTAATTTTTGTGGTTAAAGAAAAAATAAATAAAAATTTTTATTCTTGAGAATGCTTATATTGACAATCTCGAAAATTAAAAAAATCTTTGAAAGAGAAAAATTAAACCATTGTAAGATTGGCATTATCAACTGATCATCACTGTTTGATTTCAATACTTGTGTCATGTTCAATTTGTACAGAAACTAAACACTAATTGATAATGATAGAACTCGTTTTTTTTTCCTACCACCTCAAAAAAAATGATAGAACTCGTTTTTCATGTTCAATTTGTACACACATATCTATCTAGCTAGTTTATCATCAAAATTAATGAGTTTTTAATTATTTCAGAAAATAATCACATTAATTAAGAAGCTATATATTGTCCCAACTCGATCCCATGCATGTTTCTATTGATAAGTATACATGTCATAAGTCGACAACTTATAGTCTTATTTTAAATTTAATTATCCGTACTCTAAAATTCCAAATATATAATATAATAGACTTCAGTAATTAACTAACTAATCATCAATATCGATCAAGAGCCATATATGTATATATATAGCAGTGGCGGATCTAAGTGCAAAGAATGGGGGACAATGTCCCCCATATTTTTTAAAAATTCATGTACATGTATTTTGTATTTTGTAAATTATTTGTATATTTGTTAAGAAAATCAATATTTGAACCCCATAAATCATAACAATTTTTTATATTGTTGAACCCCATAACAAAATTTTATGCTCTTCATTAAGTCATAATAATTATAATAATATATTAAATAATATTCGAACCCTAAAGAAAAATTTTCTGGCTCCGCCACTGATATATAGCAGGTGCAATGTAGCCATCGAAGGCTCCATGCACGTCTATATATGTATTCTCTTATAAACACTTGCATCATATATATATAGCTAGCTCGACTCCTTTGTCCATTTTTGTTCGTTGTGCATCTTTTCTTTGCTATTTCCTTTTCAACTTGATCGCTACAGTATATGCTTTTACTTTTAGAAGAAGAAGAAGAAGAAGCTAGAAGAAGAATACAAAAGTGTTAAGATTTTTGGATTCTATGTATATATGTATATATATATGTATGCTGCTGGAGCTGGAACATTCTCGTAATATGTTCTTTATTTATTAATTAATGGCGGAGACGACAAAACTAAACTGTGGTGTCAATTTTAAGGACATCAATAACATTATAATTCTGAAAAGAATTTTCAAAGGGTCGTATAGTATATATATAGTACATACATAACACCTTTTCCATCGAGCTAGTGAGATCGATTATATCAAGAAAAATGTATTGTTTACTCTAATAAGAATTGATTTAAAATCACTCTAATGATAATTATTGTTGATAATTATGGCGATTATATATTAAAAAGAAATCAAGTACGAGTTAGAAGCAAATTAAGATGGTTACATTATAATGAACATATCTAAATACCAATTAAATTTTTGTGCATTCAAGTTTTTTTTGATAGTGTATCAAGGACCATCAACCTTTTTAAAATGCTGCAATTTCAAATGATTAAATTTTAGATCATATCTCCTAATTATATATGTATAATATATATATTCAAGGTTCATCATGAATATGTCCATCCTACCCATAATATTTAAAAATTGTGAATATATTCGTAATTAAAATAAAAAAATCACATCACCTTCTTAAGTTCTTTAATTTGATGATGGACACTAGGAAATTAACTAGTGTATAACTGTATATATAATACTGTTGCAGCCTTCATATATAGAAGACCAAAGATGAAAGCTCCTCCTCAAATATATATGGCCTCTTAAGGTGCGTTTGCCAAACCACGACATTATATACTAACTACTGACCGAGAGTCGAGTCTTAGAAAAAAGGGAGTTTGGTTCATTGGTTGTTCTGTGACATAAATCAATCTGTCATTCTGTCGTCTGTGCATGTCCTTACTCCTAATAAAAGCATATTGAATTTTTTTGACATCAAAGATCTATCTTCTCCAAAGAATAAACTTCAGCCGTTGATTGTTTACTTAGATTGATCACCACTGTTGACGTACGTTAATGCCCGTTGACATTCTCAACCCATTAAAATTTAAGGCTCATTTAAATTATCTCAATTTAAAGCCCATTACATATTATCTTAAAAATGTATTATAAGAAGAGTGAGACCTACCGTCCATCAAGAAATGGTCCATATATCCATAGAGTCCTTGTTGGCTTACGCGCTGGATAAATGAACGACGTCGTCAGCAGCAGCTCGTCCACGTAGTCGCTACCGCCCCCAACCCCCGCCGCCGCCAAACCCCCGCCGCCCCCAACCCCCCCGCCCCCAACCCCCGCCGCCCCCAACCCCCCCGCCCCCAACCCCCGCCGCCCCCAACCCCCCGCCGCCCCAACCCCCAAATCCCGCTCATGCTGCTAGATTTTTTGGGTTGTTTTGAATCGAAATCCCACTCATTTCGAGATTTCTGTATCCGTTGCACATTAATCGTAACAAAACAGTACGCCGGCTGTAACAAACACATAAGTTATGTATAACAAAACCAACATGTGACTGTAACAACTCTTTAAATATGTGTAACAACTCTTTAAACCAACACACGGCCCCCAAACCCGCCGCCCCCGACCCTCGATGCCGCCGACCCCGCTGCCCCCAACCCCCCGCCGCCCCAACCCCCAAATCCCGCTCATGCTGCTGGATTTTTTGGGTTGTTTTGAATCGAAATCCCACTCATTTCAAGATTTCTGTGTCCGTTGCACATTAATTGTAACAAAACAGTACGCTGGTTGTAACAAACACATAAGTTACGTGTAACAAAACCAACACGTGACTGTAACAACTCTTTAAATATGTGTAACAACTCTTTAAACCAACACGCGGTCCCCAAACCCGTCGCCCCCGACCCCCGACGCCGCCGCCCCCCCGCCGCCCCCAACCCCGTCGCTGCCCCAACCCCCCGCCGCCGGGGGTTGGTGGCGGCGGGAGAAACTGACAGGCAGTGCTCATTGCCACAGCGAGCACCAGCGTGTCGCGTTTCTTCTGATGTGTCGTTGCCACGGCGATATCCAGTCAACTATAGACATATGGAGAGGTTGACTCAATGGACGGAAGGAGTTTCCCTTATAAGAAATAACAATTTTAGTCCAAAATAACGTGTGGGCCCAAAACAAAGTGTGGGCTCTTTACTATATAATATAATGCAGCTGTAAATCAGTGCAGATAGATAGATGTTATAATTGACTTCGATATATTGGTATTATATATATATATATATAGGTCATGGACAGTACATGTGTGATGGGGGCACAAATTAATGCAGGATTAGGTATTCCATTGTATGTATGAAGTTGCTACTTGCTAGTCATGAAAAGATGACTGGAGACTTTGAAAAAGAACATGTGAGTAAAACACTTGCTATGAGACAAAACAGGAAGAATAATTTGTAGTGTTCTTTTAGTAAGTCGTAAGTAGTGTTAGTGGTTTAGTTCTCCTATTTGAATCAGTCTACAATTAATTCTCTTCCACCAAAAAAAAAAAAGGAGAATCAGTCTACAACAGAAGATTTTTACCTCGCCTTTGAATTTTAAGCATTTGGAATTTTGGATACCTCTGCTCCTTTTTTTCTAATACTAATAAAGAGCTCACGCGTTGCTTTGAGCTGAAATTGTTATTTCTTATAATAAATTTTTAAGATAATATGTAATGAGCCTTATATTAAGAAAATTGATATTGGCCTTAAATTTTAATGGGCAGAGACATTAACGTCAACGGGCATTAACATAAATCAGTGGTTCTGATTTATCCAAGAAAATGATCAACGGCTCAGGTTTCTTATTTGGGGAAGATAGTCATTTCATGTCATTTTTTCCAATATGCTTTTATATATAGTAAGGATAATCTAAAGAATTAATTAATGTAAAAATTAAATTAAAAATACTACATATGTGCATTAATTATGAGTTCTCAAATTAATTTGCATTGCAAATTATTTGAACATGTGTATTAAAATAACTAAGTGTGAATTTGCATTTTTTTTATAAAAATAATAAGCTTGGAGTTAGCTATATAGAATTATAGAAACAAGAACTTTTAAAATGTTTATCCTGATGTCTTTTTGACTTGGTAATAAAAAGGGGCGCGATAGATAAGTCGACAGTGGATTTGGATTGAAATAGTCAAGCTTAGTACGCAATATATATTTTTACAATTCATCCGCCGCTAAAAAAATTGTGTTTTTATAGCTTCTTAATTATTTGGATTGAAATATTTTTACATTCATCCGCCGCAATATATATTTGGATTGAAATATTCAAATGCGCGTTCTAAATTATATATAGTCCGAATACGAAGTATTTAGTTATGATTTTATGATGGAATTTAATAAGTCTATAAAACATTTTCCGAATTTAAAATCTTTGATAAAATTATCGGGCAAGCAAAAAATGTGTATTGACAAATTAATAAAAGATTGGTTATCTTTTGAACTCAAAAGATCAAATGATATCAGAAGTAACAAAAGACTATTAATTACATCAATATAATTTTGAAAAAAAAAAATCAAAAGGTCATGATAAATGTTCATACAAATTTATATACTGTGACTGATTGTATGCTTTAATTAATTCATTTATGCTAAAACTTTATTTAAAAAATGATTATTATAATCAATATGATTTTTTTATGCAAATCAATATGAATTAACATTTATTATCTATTACAATATTGAGTGACCGCTAATTCAGATTATGTAGCATGCTAGAGAAATTGAAGATTTGGTACTCTTCTTAATTAACAATTTCGGAAAGAGGAGGGATCAAATAACCACAAGTTTTGATGCCCCATCAATAACCACAAAATTAAATTTCTAATAACTACATTCTAAATTCTTAAAAAATAAAAATAATTGATAGAATGTTTTGTATATATCATGTTTTATGTATACACAAAAAATTATATTATTTTGATTTTATTTATATGTGCATCAAGCATTAACAAAAATCAACGGTTCAAATTTTATAATTTTTTCGCCTCTCTTGATGGCTATCGAAACGAAGTTAAATTTTCATATTTTTTACGTATATGGTATTGAGATGATTTAGAATACATCTAATGGTTTACATTTGTTAATTTATTTATAAATAATGATGTGGTTATCAATGACACCAATTTTTATGGTTATTAGATCCCTCCTCTTTTGGAAAAATCCTTTCCTGATAATTCTTTTGCATAGTTCGCATTGATGCAAGCTGAGAATAGGAAACCCAATACACAAGGCCTTAATATGAGATACTGTGAAACTATATAAAGTAAGCCCTAAAAGGCTAAAAGGCCCATGAAATGCTAATGCAAATAACAGGCCTGATTAGTGATCACAGGTGCTGCCTGGTGATATGAAATGGTAAGAGAAACATCTTGTGTGTCGATCGAAAAACCGTCCATACATTTTTAGATGTGTACGGAATGTAACAAATACACTCTAGAATGTAACCTATGGACATTATGAACGGTTTTTCTATACGCTAGTTATTAGATAGACAAATTCTTCAAAATATTTTGGTAAGCAACAAATTGACTGGGGTTTTTTCTAATAAGAATCATGATCACATGCAACAGGGAATATAGTATACCTTTTCTTTCAATTTCTATTTCTTCTCCAATCAACTGAGAATGAACTCAGTTGACAAGTTCCAAATCCTCAGCATCCAGCATTCAGTACTGATTGTTGGTTCATGTAACGTTTTCAATTCATCCATCTATCAATCAATCTATTCATTCTAACTGGCTGTCTTTATCACTTCATCAGCATCTCTCCAGAAACATCTTGCTTATACAACAGTTATACTGCTCTCTTTGCCTAAGAGGCCATAATTAATTAATTAACAATCAGATTTTCAAAATTAGTTCTGTTTTAATTTGTTGCAATCCAGTTTGTATTGTTTAATTATCAAATAATTTTACTGTAAGATAATTTTTCATCACATGCAAAAAACATATATTGTGCCCAAAAAAGTAAAGCCTTTTTTTTTATTAATAATCTCTGGATCGGAATCTGCTGCTTTTCTTGATCCGACGGTGCAGTAAAAACCGAAATACTTTGAGATCCATACAACAACCGATCCCGACCATCTAATCGGAAAGCAGAGGGTCTGCTTTTCTTCTCAGGAAAGTAGCAGCAGATTCGGATCCATAATCTCTGTATCTCACTAACACTCCAAGTCCTTTTTTTTTTTTTTTTAACAACAGGATAAGTACTGCTGATTGCTGATTGCTGATGGCTGAAGATCATTATCATTTCATAAAGTTGGGCCAGGGATCGCCGAATTGGCAAAGTCAAAACAAAACAAAGCAGAAAAATAAAAAGTAATATTAACAAGTAGCAACATGGATACATATCCAAACAAAACATGTACTCATGTCACTAACGGTATACAATGCCTGATTTAATGATATATTAGTGAAAAGCCCACATCTTACTTTAGGTTGAAATTGTTATTTCTTATAATAAATTTTTAAGATAACATGTAATGACTCTTAAATTGAGATAATTTATATGGGCCTTTAATTTTATTGGGTTGAGAAGGTCAACGGGCATTAACATACATCAACGGTTCTGATCTATCGAAAAAAATGATCAATAGCTCAGATATGAGGATAGCTCTTTCATGTCATTTTTTCCAATATGCTTTTATTATTAGTAAGGATATATATTTTCTTTGGTTTCTCTTATCCTCTGCAGCCTGCCATATATGCATCCATTCATAGTTTCATAGAGAGAGACAGGTAAAGTCCACCCTATAAAGTAGGTCACTCATCCATCTCTCTTACAGTTCTGACACACCATGTGCACTTATATATGTGTTTAGCACAATTGCATAAATGTTCACTGGAAACCGTCGTGTATCTGTTCACTGAAAAATTATATTTATCAATCGAAAAGGTATAAATGTTTACTAGAAATTGATATTTGTTCATTGAAAAATACGGTGGACTAATAGATAAGTAAAAAAGGGTGAACATTAGCTGTTACCATTCATACATATATTCATGATTTATGCTGTGCCCGAGTGCACACTGATCCAAACTGGCATGTCCCTCTTATAAGTCATATTTTTCATAATGCAACAAGTGGCACTCCTCCAATGTATATCATTACTCTTAAGTCCTGATAAAAGCATATTAGATTTTTTGACATGAAATATCTATCTTCTCCAAGAAATAAATCTCAGCCATTGATTGTTTACTTATATTGATCACCACTGTTGACGTGCTTTAATGTCTCAACCCATTAAAACTGAAAGCCCATATCAATTTTCTCAATTTAAGATCCATATCAATTTTCTTAATTCAAGACCCATTACATATTATCTTAAAAATTTGTTATAAAAAATAACAATTTCAGCCCAAAGCAAGGCGTGGGCGTTTACTAGTTATCTATAAAAGAATGATGAAATTAATTAATAATGGCTTAATTACTATAGAATAAAACAATAATGGCCCCATGTAATAAAAGCATGAAAGCTCTGGTCTTGGAAGATTATACACACCAGTTAATTAGGCCAGGATTTTATTCTTTCTTTTTCTTTTTCCATCATATATAATTCTTGATGAAAGAACTCAAGAAGAGTCATATATATATATAGTACGGATTGATATGATATATATATACATAAGTGTGCAAAATGCAACTCTATCATCTCGTCCTTGATCGATGGGGACCGTAGATTGACGATGGCTCGTTGCATCTCAGCCGTCCGATATTCTTCAGCTTGATTGATAATGATAGGGGCGCTTGCAATTGCATGGGACCGAGGCTGAGTCAGATACAATATTCCAATATTCCAATATTCCAATATAACAATTCCACCTCAGTTTATTCTCAGTTTTGTATATCTGAATTCTGAAGCATATATATGTATATATATATAGAGGAGGGATCCATTGACAATTCTTAATTTGACAATCTTGACAATTTGATATTTCAAAAAATTGTAAAAAAATCATATAAATTCTCAAAAATAAAAAAAAGTTCACGGAATTATTTCTTAACTTATAGATTGATTATGTTTCCAATTATATTCAATTTAAGTTATATTTGATAGCCCTTCAAAGATCCGTTAAATTACAACCGTTAAAAAATACACAAAATTTTGATAAGCTATCAAACAATGTTCAAATTGATTGAAATTTGGAACACTATCGATCTACAAGTTAACAAATGCATCCATAAATATTTTTTTCAATTTTAAGATTTTTTATGAATTTTTATAATTTTTTAAAATGTTCAATTGTTAAGATTGTCAAAGTTAGCATTGTCAAGGGATCCCTCCTCATATATATATATATATATATATATATGAGGTGTCGAGCTGTCATGAAAGTTCTATTTTCTCTAAGGAATAAATCCCAGCTGTTCATTGTTTACTTAAATTGATCAACACCGTTGATGTACTTTAATGTCTCAACTCATTAAAACTTAAGGTCCATATCAATTTTCTCAGTTTAAGGCCTATTACATCTTAAAAATTTATTATAAAAAATAACAATTTCAGTTCAAAGCTAGGCGTGGACTCTTTACTAATCAGATGTTAAAAAAGGGGTCAGATTTTTTAATTGCATTGCGCTTAGCTATATGCATCGTTGGGTCAACGAACATGCATGATAGAAATCTGCTTCAAGATTCGTAAAAGTCAATCTCAGAAAACCCATCTATAATTTGCATCGTCGGGTCAACGAACATACATACATACATACATACATGCATATATATATACATAGAGCTAGACTATCGTACTAATGTTAGCATTTCGCTCTGAAATGCTAACGCCTAAAAAATTATGTTATCGTATTCGAAATCGTGATTTATGGTGTTTAATAAATTTTTTATATAAAAATATTGAGGAATACAAACTTTTTCTATTTTTGGAGTTTTTTTAACTATTTGTTTTGAATTTTTGAAAATAGCTCATAAATAATTATAAAATATTGATGTTTTCTCGTGCTTTTTTCAAAAATACAAAATAAATACTAAGAAAACTTTAAAAATAGAAAATTTTTGTTTACCCTTATGTTTTTATATGAAGAATATATTAAGCACCATAAATCACGATTTCGGATACGATATCATAATTTTTGGGGCGTTAGCATTACGGATTGAAATGCTAACGTTAGCACAATAGTCTAACTATATATATATATATATATGTATATGTATAGAGTCTAGCTACGGTGAGTTGCAACTCACAGGCTGCTCCGTGAGTCGGGATCCAAAAACATATCAAATCACCTCCAATTTTGATTTATATGGCTCAATAAATTCTTCATATCAAAATCTTATAGCACGCAAAAATTTTTCATTTTTGGAGATTTTTAAGTATTTGTTTGAGATTTTTTAAAATGACTATACAATATTAATAAAATAATCAATGTTTTATGTATCATTTTAAAAAATCTCAAACAAATACTTAAAAATATCCAAAAATGAAAATTTTTTGCGTGCTACAAGATTTTGATATGAAGAATTTATTGAGCCATATAAATCGAAATTTGGAGGTGATTTGATATGTTTTTGGATCCCGACTCGCGGAGCAGCCCGTGAGTTGCAACTCACCGTAGCTAGACTCTATATATAGTCTATATATATATTTAATAGAAATCTGATGGATGTGTCTTCCTTGGAGTAGTCGTTAACGAGAATTTACATATTAATTAATTACATGTGCTAACCTCTCATTAATTCAAAAAAGTACAACCTCCGTCCACAATTAAATGAATTTATACCATTTATAACTTGTCCCCAATTAAACGAACTTTACCGATTTGATATTATTTTTCTATTCGTCTCTTGTTTCTCCAATGTTATGATTACCCTTTTATCTATATTATTTAATTGGAACATTTATTATATAATGATTACAAATTGAGGGCATAAAAATAATTTCACTTTTTCACTAATTCCTTTAACTTTTCCTAAATATTCATTTATTCATGGATAGAGGTTGTATTATTATTTTATCAATAATTTAAAAAATTTGAACTTGGATTTTAGATAAATATACATTATGCATACTACATCTATTTAATTAGGAACACATTGACAATTTTAGTTGTTAATAAATTCTATTGTAAAATATATATATGAGTTAGATGTAAACTAGAGTTATCCCATTAGACCTTAATTAGACTTGAAAATTATTTTTGTCATTTCGTCACTGTTATCCTATTCTTACATTAACAATACATCTTAATGATAATTACATAATTAATTGGTCATGAATAAGACATATATATAATTATCTATTCTTTTTATAATATTTATAATCTAAAAGGTATATTTACTAATTAACCAATCATCAAAATGCACATATATTGGTCCATTAATTTTATATTCTTTTTTGATATAATTACTATGTACAATTATTGATACAATAGGATCAATTATTGCAAGTACCGGTCAATTAAAGTATGATTTTTTAAGTTCCATTCTAATATATATTAATTATACTGTTAAACTGGTGACAATGATCGATACCAATAATTTTTTTTTTCATAGCGTCAATTTCATCAATTTGTGTGGCCGGTGTGATATTAATTATTGTAAAGTGTGAAACAAAAATACTTGAAAATTAATTAAAGGTAAAATAAATTTGAAAACATTGACTAGTTATAAAGATGATTAAAAATATGTACATCAAAATCTCTACTTTCATCATTTTCTATTCGTTAATTACACGTACAATTACAAGATTTATAATTGCTATATAAATCTTGGTTAAAATAAAATTTATAACATTGACTAGTTATAAAGATGATTAAAAATATGTACATCAAAATCTCTACTTTCATCATTTTCTATTCATCATTTTCTATTCATCATTTTCTATTCATCATTTTCTATCTTTTTTTGTTTGAAGATTATTACTAGTTCGAGTTTCCAACTGATTTAAAAGATAAGAAAGTTTAAAATGCTGTGTGAAACCAAATAGACGCGTGAGTGAAGAAGTAGACTCCAATGCCAAAATTAGTGGATCGATAATGGAATAATTGGAACATCGGAACATGTATAGAAAATACAAAATAAGCACATGTGATATTGGCTCGTAACTATTTTTAGTGATTTTTGAAAAAACGACTCTGAATATGAGTTCTAAATAAATTATTTTGTTATTATTTTTTGGTCATCTTTAAAAAATCGTTAAGAATAGTTAGAAATCTTCAAAAGTAGTAAAAATTAGTATCCAATGAGTTTTCGATATGTAGAAAACATTGGTCAAATCGGATATGCGACCAGAATTACGGTTATTGAGATATGAGCGTATAACAAAAAAGCAGTTTTGTTATACAAAATATGGTAACCTAACTCCAAGGTCCATATTTACATTAAAAAGTTCCATATAATTTTTTTTTATGAGTGAGGCTATGGTACTATTAATAGTACAGAGTGTCCCGTACTACGGCTTCATATTATTATTTTTGAAGTTCAAAACGGTCGATCCTAACCGTTCATTATGATCTCCATATGTTAATGTTGTTACAGACTAAATTTTATAATTTTTAGAATTTTTAAACTATTTATTTCAGATATTTAAAAAACTATATTTTTTAATGATTCATAATTTTTAAATCAAGTCATTTTCTAATTATCTAAAAAAATTGTAAAAATGTACCAAAAAATATAAAATTTTGTCTACAATAATATTTGTATATAAAGATCATTTTGAGGGGTTTGGATTAACCATTTGGACTTTAAAAATTATAATAATATATTTATATTATATTAAAAAGCACCAAAGGAATGGAGATCTCCATTATTTAGACAATTTTTTGCGTTTTTTCAATATCCCGAATGTATTCCTCCTATCTCAATCACCGTCCAATTTACAATTTGTCATAATGGATCAGATCTGTCAGCGCCGACAAAATTAGATGTTGAAAATAAGGAGTTCATAATTAGAATTACTTTTTGTTTGTGTCATGAAGTAGTTGGTTAATTTAGTTGTGTTTGTATTTTGTGTACTAGAGAACATGTAGGTCCAGTTTTAGATTAGCTAATTAGGAGCTCTATAAGTAGGCAGTATGTATATGCGTGGGTTTATATTGTGGGTAGTTAATTTAGGAAATAGGACTTACAAATAGTATCTCTCTCTCTCTCTATTAAAAAGCACGTAAGGAATGGAGATCTCCATTGCGGTCTCATGAAAAATGGTTAGATGAGACTGCAACGGAGGGTCCAGATTGTATCTTACCGTCAGATCTGCGGTGCATGATGAATCTGATATCAAATCAACGGTTGGACCATTCCTTAATTTATTTTTAACAAGGCATGCTTCTAAATATGGATACCCATGATCTATAATTAATCTTATTTTGGATATTGAACATTTTCAAATATGGATATCTATTTTGGATCCAAATATGTTTTCAAATGTTCAATTGTAGACTAAGATTAATTATTTTGCTCTCAAAAATTGGATACCAATTGCAGAGTCCAAATCTGCTGCTATTCTCTGAGAATAACAGGGCCCTATTTGTCCAATATGGACCGTTAGATCAAAACGGACGGCCGATCCGGCCCAATTAAGATTATAGGGGGTCTTTTTCACAATTACTCTCATCCGTTGATTTTGATCCGACGGCCCATATTTGGATAACAGGGTCCTGTTATCCAAATTAGGATAACAACGGAATTGAATTCCTAATTGCATATGAAGTTGGATCTTACTGTTGCTACAATCAAGAGAATATAGTGATACGTGCATGGATTGTTTTGTTCAGTAAATGTATTATTGGAGCTAGACTATTGTGCTAACGTTAGCTAATGCCTCAAAAATTGTGTTATCGTATTCGAAATCGTGATTTATGGTGTTCAATAAATCATTTATATAAAAATACTGAGGAATACAAAATTTTTCCATTTTTGGAGTTTTTAAACTATTTGTTTTGAATTTTTTTAAAAAGGGCTCATAAATAATAATAAAATATTGATGTTTGTTCATGCTTTTTCATAAATACAAAATAAATACTAAGAAAATTTTAAAAATAAAAAATTTTTGTTTACCTTATATTTTTATATGAAGAATTTATCAAGCACCATAAATCACGATTTTGAATACGATAACATAATAATGTTTGAGGCGTTAGCATTTCGGATTGAAATGCTAACGTTAGCACAATAGTCTAACTCGTATTATTGTGATTCTATGAAAATATTACCTCAAAAAGTATGTTTGTCTCGAACTATGAATGCTATTTTTATAATTTGTACCAATGATGGAGGTTCAAAATAAGTATGTTTAAGAATAAATTAAGTTGGTGATTACTGATGAGCAGTATAAATTATAGAGGGCCCGTTGCATGGCACAGATTCACGGCTAATTATTATAATATAAGAGCCGTAGTACAACTAATTTATACTATTAATAGTACATAGCCCATTCAAAATAGGATTTCACGACAACCATTTCTTCCTTAATAGGATTTCACGACAAGTCGACAACCATCATTTCGTGTTTACAGAGAAGTAATAATGTTGTCATGTTCTGCCAATTTCTACTACCATCAATCCATCATTATGTCGTTCAAGAAAAATAAAAAAAAATAGTACTGGCGAATTTAATTTAGAATTTTTTCAGTTTTTTGCTCAGACCATCCGTGTGATTAAAAATTGTGAGTTACCTGTCGAGACCAGAAAACTCAAGGAAAATTTGGGTCCTTTTATTTGTTCAACAAAATTTGTTTGTGTATATACGAGTAAAGAGGGTGTGTGAAATTGTTATTTCTTATAATAAATTTTAAGATAATATATAATGAGATTTAAATTGAGAAAATTGATATAGGTCTTAAGTTTTAATAGATTGAGACATGAAAGTACGTCAACAGTGATGATCAATCTAAGTAAACAATCAACGGCTGAGATTTATTCCTTGAGGGAGATAGAACTTTCATGTCAAAAAATTCAATCTCCTTCTACCCGGAGTAAGGATAAAATATATTAATAAATTTTTGGTGCTTTTATTTGTTCAACAAAATTTGTTTCTATACATATATTTTAACAAAAAGTATTTTAATCGAAATTACAATTTTCAACGAAGTAAACAGGTAAACAGATCCCGTGACAGAAAAATCAAAAAAGGAGCAACAACCACCGTTATATTCCCCCAATGACACAATTTCCTCTGATGTGATTGAACTTTGAGACGCACAATAAAATTTAAACAAAAAAAAAAAAAAAAATTCTAGTAACGAGGTGTTGAGGTCAACAAAATTATTTTTTATCTCTTCGTAACTCAAAATCTTCTGACAACCTTTATAACGATTTCAAGTCATAAAAAAATATTGGTACTCAGAAAAATAATTATAAGCATGCATGTTACCTAGCTAATTCTCTATAGATCGATTAGTTGTGGATCAAATTTAATTTGTACAAGCAAAAACATAAACATTATATAATTCGATAAGTTGCTAAACTTAATTTCAGTAACGTTTATTGTTTTGCATTTATATATGCTATTGCTATGCACAACCTATATATTGTTTTAAAACTTATATATCTCTTAAAAATATTAACACTGTAAATTAACAAAATCCGCATATATATATATATATTGCACAAATTAACTAATATCAGCCTCGCGTAGATATTAATTCTTACTGGCTAATTAATTAATTAATTAATTAAATTACCCCCATACATATGAACTATATTACATCTGTGTTTATATATATATCTCTGCTAATTAATTAACTAATTATAAGAGATGCATACATCACAAAATTTCGATGATACAGCTCCGTCCAGACCTCTGGCTACAAACGCAGCATAAATAAAATCTTATACAAATAAAGCACATAAGAACTATAGCTATTAGCTATATACCCATCAAATATACTAACTTTTAATCATCTAAAATTGAGTAGTAATCTTCAAGCTCTTCCTGGACTTCTCGGGTCGTGCCTCGGGTTCGCGCCGGAACCCGGGTAGTCGTTCACCTCGATCGCCATTCTCGCCGTCTCGTCTCCCGGATTATTCCTCTCTTGCTTTGCTGGTACTGCCTGCAGTTAATCAGCATTCAGCCATTGTTCTGTTAACTCAAAACTATCATGTTTTCTCATGTTGTACCAGGTTGATTTGGTACCAGATTCATAAAAAACAAACACAGGCAGGATGAACAGGAAAGATTACCAGCAAGTTTCTACTGTTATATTGATTTGCTTCTGTTAATTTTTTTTTTACTGATGAAATGAAGGTAATTCAAATACTGTATAGTTATATTACTGGAACATTGTTTCAACCCCAAATCCTCTGAATTTCAACAGATAAGTCTATTAATTGTGCCTTATATAATTACAACATTGTCATGGAAGTAGAACAATAGTTTTCTTCAGTTTCTTTGAGTGCAGAACCAAATAAGTTTGTCTAAAATTAATACCATATATATTTTTAACCTCTGGTACCAGCCCTGTACCGGATAAGGTACAACAGTTTGATGCTATTCAATAAATAAATTTATCATATTGATATTGTCTATATATATCAATAGTAAATGATATCATATTCATAGGAGCATATTCCTTGAGATAAAGAGATTAGATCAGTAATTAATTAATTAATTAATTACAGGGTATTGTGTTTCATTAATACCGTGCATGACACGTGGACCCACCTGAGGGGGACACAACTAACAAAGTAAAAATTAATTAATTAAATTTTTTTTTTTGTTTGGATAGGCAATTAAAAAGGGGAGAGATTTATACAGTTAATTCTTTCTTTCTGCAAGCAATTAACGAGGTTCTTCTTATTGGATACCGAATGGGCACTAAAAAGGTGCAATTAATTAATTAAACAGCAATTAAATTGCAAGAAATTCATGAATTGATTAATTAACTAATTGTACAGAGTCAGACAGACAGACCTGATTTGCAATCTCAGCAGCTGGTGAAGAAGAATTCTGATTCTTCAATGCAAGGCTTCCTACAATCAATGCAATGTTCAATCCTTAATTAATCCTTTTTTAATTTTTCAAAATTGGCACAGAAAGTGCCAGAAAATGACATGCTCATACAAATCTGAAAAAACCCAAAACTGAGAGAGAAAAAAAAATAAAAAAATAAATCCAGAGAAAAAAAAGAAAAAAACAAAGATGCAGAGAGGATTAATTAATTAATTACTTGATAGAGGCACAGCTGAGACTGAGAGGGGCAGAAGAAGAAGGAGGTGTGACAGCATGAGGAACAATGCCAAGAGCTGTAGAGAGTACCTTCTCTCCATTATCCTTAATTATCTCTGGTATGTCAAAGAGCTTGAGAAGGTGTAAAATACAAAATACCAGTATATAGCTAGCTAGGCTTTCTTTCTTGCTTCCTTGCTTTCTTTCTTACCAGTAATGGAGACTGATTAGTTAATGGCACTATAGTAGTAGGCAAAGGTAAGGGTGTGTGAGTGTGAGCCTGAATTTATACAAGCACTCAAAGGGGAAAAAAGGTCCATTGAAAGTCACCACACACTCTGTGTGTGTGTGTGTCAGTGTGTGTGTGTGTGTGTCTGCTTTCACATAACAAAGTCAACTTTGTTACTTATTTTAATTTGTTGGTCACGTTTTGGTCTCCTATATATGATGATGGCACAGCATTAGTACATACATACATACACATCGCAACAGATATGTATGTATCTTCCAATTTCAGTGTGTGTACCAGTATCTGTATCAGTGCGATTGTGTGTTGGATTGGAGGTGTAAATAAATTTTAGAGGTGGCAAATCGGCCAGGTGGGTCGGGTTCGGGTTTGGGTCAAGCAGGTCAGGTCAATTTGACCTTCGAAAAGATCTCCGGTTAAGTCGGGTCAATTATAATATCGACTTTTTCTGGATCATATGTTGATTTGAGTTGGATTGCATGCTGTTTGATCTCGGGTCAGGTAGGGTTCGGATCAAGTCGGGTCAGTTTCACTTTCTGGGAAATACCGGGTCGGGTCGGGTCGGGTTGTGCCACCTCTAGGTGTGATGAGTGTGTGTATGATGGACCACATTGCACTGGGCACAAACGAAAGCATATGTCATGAACAATCATGCACACTAGCTGCGCACACACACACACACATGATGCTCTGCTTGCTGTCTGTGGCATTTGGTATTGGACCTAACTTATGTGCGGATGCCTTTGCCGATGTCAATGCTTCACATGTGCATGTAGCACTCATGGATGGATCCGCCATCCGGCATGAGCATGATGGTGTATATGAGATATGAGATATGTGATGATATCTGCCACAATGGACCTGACTTTTGATGATATACAAAAAGAATTTTTACACCTTGTTTTTGATTGCAACGTTTCATGAATAACCCTTTCTTTCTCTTGTGAGGTACCAAAAAACCAAAAAACCAAAAAACCAAAAAACCAAAAAACCAAAAAACCAAAAAACCAAAAAACCAAAAAACCAAAAAACCAAAAAACCAAAAAAACCAAAAAACCAAAAAAACACACACACACACACACACACACACACACGACATACCAAAAAAATAATAATAAATAGAACCCCTCACTACCTAGTACAAGAGTAGAAATTGTAAGTAAAAAATACAAAATTTAATAATTATTCTTTTGTTTTCTGGTGATTCTGTTGCCTAAATAGTAAATACTGGTATTGGAGTGAAATGGCTGGTACAGAGCAAATTTGTTTTTGGTTTACATAATATTCCCATTCTTTATAAATATTCCTTAATTTCTGTAATTTCTCCTCATATTATAAATATTTCAGAACCTCTCTAATTACTGATTTCAAATTAATGATGCGAGGCTTTCAATTGTGATATCTCAAAATTTGTAAACCGAAGCCGAAATAAAAATTTTACTCAAAATTTTGTGATAATCTCAAAATTGAAAAGGGTAGGAAAAGTAAGTGTATATATCAATAGGATTTATAAGTAGAATCTAATACAATTTAAGATGAAATATATTCTGGTACAGCTTTATAATTTTACTGGTGCATCGCTGGAATTCTCCAGTGTAGAATGCTGATACTGACAAGTTAACAAATTTGTCACATATTCATAGTAAAGTTTTGTATAACCAATAATTATAAATACGAGTAATACCTAGCGTCCATAGAATATCTATCCATAGCGTCCATAGGTTACAAAATTAGATCTATTTATTAAAAAATCAGATGTATTTGTTACATTTTGAGTGTGCCTATGGATGTATCGATGCATTCCCAATGTCCATAAAATATCTATCCATAGCGTCCATAGGTTCCAAATCAGATCTATTTGTTAAAAAATCGGATGTATTTGTTACATTCTGAGTGTGTCTATGGACGTATATATGAATGCATTCTCAATGGACGTAAGATGTTTCTCTTGTAAATACGTGTCCGATTCCGCTGTTATCCTCGGTTAGGATAACAGCGGAATCGGACTCTGTAAATACATTTATAACTGATACAGTCTTCTCTTAAAATAATAAAAAACTGATACAGTCCACTAAAAACCATATAGAAGACATGCACATTAATACAACATTCAGAAACCTGGAGCTGGCTGTATGTTGATTTGCTGATAAACAAGTGAGCCACAAAACTGCAACATTTTTTCATGTGGGTACCAGCCTTCCAGGTACATATGTCATATGTGCAACACAACTCGGCTGGTAGGCGACAGAATGTGCTCAGCCACAGAAAACTACACTGGAATGAATGAATGAATGTAATTTTGATGGCGTGCTTATCCGCTATGCCTTAAGGCAGTCTGTCACGGAGCACATGGTCATTGAATCGTTTCGAGGTTCGAGCCGGAACTGCCCATATGCTTCATGGCACCCTGCCTTAAGGCAGAGGATGTGAAATCATTTTGATGGGGCCGTTCGGCAATCCCTCTTAGACCTCCTTAGACTTCTTTTAGCTTCCTTAGTCTCTTAATCCTTCCAAATGCAAGCTCCTTAGCACAAATTAAAAGTTTCTCCTTAAGCCTCCTTTTGACCGGGGCATAAGCTTTGCCCGGATTCCTAAGGAAGCAATACTCATGGCCTAAGCTTAAGCTTTCTTAAACCCTTTTTCTTTTTCCGAACGAGTACGGCTTAGTGAGACTTAAATATTTAAACCAACCACTTTGCCAAAAAGGCCCAATGTGTTTATTGGGACCCAGAGAGGGGAAAGTGGGAGGTCAAATTTCAAAGTTCAAACCAAGGAAGGAAGCATCGAGCAAAGGGGAAATTAAGAAAAGAAAGTCTTCACTAAATTAAAAAGCAAGGTATAAACAGGAGAGAATGTAAAAGAAAGAAAGAAAGCAAGAAAAAGAATTTGGATCTGATTATTATTTTTTATTATGGCATGTAGAACATGCATTGGTCACATCTGGTTGACTATATATATATATATAGTCTATATTAGATACGTACCTCGCGTTGTTTTTTGGCAGAATATTTTCATATTTTTTAGAAAAAAAAAAGGAAATGCAATCTTAAATCTTAAAAAGAGATAAAAACTAAAAAAACATTAACTATATATGAAGAAATAAGATATAAATTATGAAGAAATTTTCATATTATATAAAAGCATGAACTGAAGTCATACACATCTCTTTACTAAAAAGAAATTTCTGGAAGTTTTTCACACAATTATATTGTATATCTAAAATGTGGAGTTGGACTATTATACTAACGCTAGTATTTCAGACTGAAATGCCAACGCCTCAAATTTTGTGTTATCGTGTCCGAAATCACGATTTATGATGCTCAATAAATTCTTTATACATAAATATTGGGGAATGCAAAAAAATTTTATTTTTAGAGTTTTCTAAGTATTTGTTTTGAATTTTATAAAAAGAGCTTATAAATATTAATAAAATATTGATGTTTGTACATGCTATTTTCAAAAATGCAAAACAAATACTTAAAAAACTCTAAAAATGAAAAAATTTTGTATTCCCCAATATTTTCATATAAAGAATTTATTGAGCACCATAAATCGTGATTTCGGACACGATAGCATCAAATTTGAGGCATAGTTGGTTTGTTATAATAGTCTAGCTCCTGAAATGCTAACGTTAGTATAATAGTTTAGCTCCTGAAATGTGAGTATTTTAAAGATATAGTTGGTTTGTTATAGATTTTTTTTTGTTTATTAATTTAATACTTTAAATATCTTCAATTTTTTTTGTTATTGGATTTATATTTTTTATAAAAATCTCATTGTATATAAATTTTTTTACCATTTAAAATTTTGTAAGTATTTCTTTTCAATCTTCTAAAATAACTTCAAATAATAATTTTAGAAAACATATGGTTCGAAGCCCATTAAATTTTCATGGTATGTACTTGTATCTTGAATTGGAATCTTCTTTCATTTTAATCTTTTGATGAACTCTACAAACTTGCTCTTTTAATTTTTCTTGTCCAAGATGTTGAATTTTGTAGTTATTTTTCTAAAACGTAAATATCGCTTCTTTAGACATTTCTACCTTCGACAAATATTGTTGTGTAAAGATAAAAGTTATTTACAACACATTTAATATTTTTTAATACAATTATTGAAGTATACAAAAGGAAGTTTTAAGCAATAGTTGTAGAGAAGATCAGTTGATAATGGTTATCTTGACAGATTTGACAATGAAGTTTGCAAGAAGTTTTAAAGTATTGTTTAAAATTCTTAAAAATGAAAAAAAAATTATACATGTACTTTTAACCTTGTAGGTTGGCTATAATTTCAATTATATTTAATTTTAAGTGTTATTTAATAGTCTATTGATAATTCATTAATTTGCAACATTTTAAAAGTATGCAAAATCATTTTTGGTAAGCTATCAAAGAGTAATTTATTGAAATTTAAGATACTATCAATTGTCAACCAATTTCTTCTCATAGTTTAAAACTTCTAATTGATATTGTAGCTTATATTTTGTATATTGTTTATCTAAATTTTCAATGTCAACAATTATATATTCTAGATTATATATTCATTTACTGTTTATTTTACTGCTCATTTCACTGTAGCAATTCGTCCCAAATTAATATACTATAATAGGGATATGCCAATTAATTACCTCATCTTAATTAATCCCTGTTATTAAAATGTAGAGGGGTTTAATTAGTTAGTTTAAGATAGATTAATTTTGGCTGTCTTTTTCTGGACCGTATATAACATATATATATATTAATACTTTTCAAAGTTTGTTGAATTTTATGAATTTGATCCTGTACCACCTAATATTAACTGTTCAATATATTGGTACAATATATATATTAGATTATTAATCTTGATAGTTACTGGTGCATGCAGTTAAACCTGTATGACAGGTTAACCCTCAATTTTTTATCATTTCTTTTTTTTTTTTTGTAATTATCTGTCACGAGAGAGAATTTAATTGTTTGGTAGTTAATTATAAACTTATAATTCTGTTCTGGCAGCTGCTTAATTAGTTAATTACCTGCACGTTTAAAAAACTTGAACACTTTTTCTTTGCCTTTTGAGAATTTATGCTACCAATTCCGGGAATAAAAGTTGACCTATTTTGACAAACTTTCAAAAGGTAAGCATGTTAACGTTATCTTAACATATCTAAACAAAAAAGGCACTCAATTTTTTCCAAAAGGCGCCGAAACAAGTATCTTCTAAATTAAAACTCCTCTCATATAATGGATTTGACTTCTAAAATTTGACATTTCCACTACAAGTTTTTTTTTTAATTTTATTTAACAGCATATATATAGAATATATATATATATATAATTTTTTGTGGGTTTTTAGTGGAGAGTGACAATGAATTTGAGACATGAACACGCACTATATATATAATATAAAATCAAATGGAGATTATGGTTGGAAACTTCTCTCTCGTTTCATTGTTTATGTAAAAGTTAATTATATATAGATATACCAGTAGTACTGCTGTATATGTGCATGCATGCACTAATTGTCGTTTAAAAATAAAAATGAACCTTTACTGTGCATATATATATGCATGATTAGTTGATATTTATGTTGAGCCATTTTGTACCGCTAAAAGTGGCAGCGTGCATGAGTTAGTGACGTCGGTAACACGCACTCGTACGTGTTCCTGTTCTACTGTTTTTCCATCTTTTATATACTCTAACTGTTAAAGGTGGAACATCCCGTGCACCGTAGTTTTCTACAGTAGAAAAGAACAGTGCATCTTTTTTTTTTTAAAGGTTACATGCCGTGTGCTATATAGCGTTGGGTTGTCGATCGATGGCTGTTGTAGATTTGCACTATATATTACATGGAGAACCCTTTAAATTACGGTAAATATATTTTAATCGTATTGTACGAGTATTTTTCTTTACCATAATATCTCGGTCGCGAGGAGCGCGCAACCTTCCTAGTATATATATACAAGTTCCAAAAGAATTTTAAGTGCCTTCTAGCTATAATCAATTTTTAGCTATAATCAGATATTTATGCTGTTATCTTCAATGACACCATCATTTTGAAAATTGAAGTCAATGGTCCAGAAAGCAACCAATTAATTATATACAAAGACTAAAAATATAAAAAAAACAAACAATATGGATAATAGGCTTGTCATAAAAAAGCTGATGTATTTCTTTTGGATAATAGGTTTTCTGTTGTTGATATCAACTTTGTTATTCACTTTAAATGAATTAGCACTCATGTTTATAATCAATATTCAATAAATTATATATATATTTCAACTTGAATGAATTATATTCATACCAGCAATATCTCAACTGAGAATACCGTATAAGAAATAACCGTGGAATAAAATCATTAACACGAACATTTGTGGCTCTGTTCATCTTACATACATAAAACTGACTCCAAATGATCATTTCAACGATGGCCCAATAAGTAAAATACGGGCCGGGCCGTATAATATCACACAAACTGGCCCAAATGTGTTGTTAGCCCAAAATAACCAAATACAGGCCCATTGTATTATCTCATTAACACAGCAACACAATAACAGGCCCATTGTATTGTTAGCCCATCCAACTTCTCAGAACGTTACTTTTACTAGTAAAATTATACACAGACAGAGAGATCCACATGGATGCCAATGACCATGGTGACCATTTTTTTATTTATACATAAATTGAAAAATCTTAACCGTTAGATGTATTTTATATTATCTTAATAGCACATACATAAAAAATGGTAAAGTTTTAATATTGTTTCCATAGTCATCAAAGGAGGAAAAAAAAATCATAAAACTTGAACCGTTGATTTTTGATAATGCTTGATGCACATATAAATAAAATCATAATGATATAATTTTTTGTATACACGTAAAATATGATATACACAACATATTCTATCAATTAGCTTTTTTATTTAAGAATTTAAAATGTAGTTATTTAAGATTTAATTTTACGGTCACCTTCGGTCACAAAAAATATGGTTATTTGATCCTCCTCACACAGATATTAGAGGAAGGATCTAATAACCGTTAGATGTATTCTATATTATCTCAATAACATATACATAAAGAATAATAAAGTTTTAGTATTGTTTTGATAGTCATCAGGAGAGGAGAAAAAATCATAAAACTTAAACCGTCGATTTTTGTTAATGCTTGATACACATGTAAATAAAATCAAAATGATATAATTTTTTTGCATACACATGAAATATGATATATAAAATATATTCTATCAATTAGTTATGTTATTTATGAGTTTATAATGTAGTTATTTAAGATTTAATTTTATAGTCACTGATCGGTCACCAAAAACATGGTTATTTGATCCCTCCTCCAGATATTATTCCCTCCCCCCTTTCCCCGTTCTTCCACAGTCGCACACTCACATCCCGCTGCCATAGTTTTTGACTTTTTTCTATGGCAGGAGTGTGCCATACTTTCTACTCTGTATGACAAGCGGGACCCATCAAAAAGGCGGCCCCCTCCATCTAAATCCAGGCCGTAGAAATCAATATCAACCGCCCAGAATCTATGGCAGATTCTTATGGCAGCAGATTGGAACCCACTGAGTAAGTAGTGAGTACTGATTACTGTTTCTACTGTCTACTGAGCTGCTGAGCAGCAAACCCTCTCATGGTCATGGCCGGCGCTGCGAGGGCGCTCCCCATCCTCTCCCTCTCATCCTCCGCCCTCCTCCACCTCTCCGCTGCCGCCGCTTTAACCTCCTGCCGCGGCATCCCGAACCCCCCTCGCCGCTCCAGCTGCCGCCGCTTACCTCTCCGTTCCGCACGGCAGGTACAAACCCTAACTGTTGCGTCCAGTGAGTCCGGCGTTCGGGGTTTAAGCAGTTCACGGTGTGGGGAGGATGGTGCGTCTGCGTGGCTGGAGTGGGCACGGCTTGCCCGGTGGCTCGCTGACGAGGGTTATGTGGACCGGGCTGTACAGGCGGAGGATGAGTTTGTTGAGGGAGGGGGTTTGGAGTTGTCGGAGGAGTTTGTGAGGGTTGGCAAGGGTTTGATGCTGTTTGCCAGAGAGAACCCCGACTTGCTGAGGTGAATTTTACAGAAGATGATTTGTTTGTTTCCATAAGGAAATATATACTCTGGCATTTGGTATGTATTCACTTGTTAATTGGTTAATTAGGTCACTGTCGAAGAAGGAAATCGGGATCGTTGTCGACAGCGTATCGCCAATTTTGTTCAAAGACGGAGAGAATTCGATGAAGAGATTGAGGAACTTTTTGAGTGGTGGCAATAATGATGTAAGTAGTAGAAACAAGTAGTGGTAGTTTGATGTGAGAAACAATTTTTTTTAAACTGTAAACCATATAGAAACCTTAATCAGTAAGTTGTTCATTATTATTATTTGAGTTGTTCTGCTATGGATCGAGTAAGCAACCTTTCATTTTGAATCGAATGGGTCTTATCAAATGTTCTCTTTAATTGTATCTGAAAGACATATCGTGACCGCCAGGTTCTGAAAAACGGACTGCTCATATTTCATCCGATATATAGCAGAATTAGCCTTATTATTTTGTGCTGAAAACAAAATAATTCCAGGTGCTTCAACCAGAAAAGGCAGAGACAATCGATCTAGTCCGCTTTTTACTGAGCTATGCATCCAAATTTGAAAATAATGGCACTAATGTAGTAACCGATGCATCTGTAAAGAATCTGCTGGTAGAGTTGATTACTCTGAGCGGCACCACCCGTCTACCCAATTTCACAGATCCAAGTGAAAAACCACCTCTTTCGCAACAACAGGACCAGTCCTCTGGGCCTCATCCTGGTCAAACAATTCCCAGGAAAGCTGGTGATTGGTTTTGTCTAAAGTAAGAGCTCTTGTTTTCCCGAATCGTAATTTTATCTATCATTTTTTAGATTTTACTAATTAGATTTGAATATTAATCATTATGTTCTTTTCCGCAAGCAGATGTAATTTCATGAATTTTGCGAGGAATACCAAGTGCCTTGAATGTAGCGAGCCAAAGCCTAAGAGGATATTGACTGGAAAGGAATGGGAGTGCCCCCAGTAAGCAACTCATTATGATTTATGTTTTTGCTTACTCATTATTTTAGATAGCGAACTGTGTGGTTATGGTTGACACTTGTTCATTTATACCGGTAGTGAGTCTGATGACCTTTGCAGCCCTGACCCTGTGTCCGAATGTTTTGGGCTGTATCTATCTACTTTAGATGTAGTTACCAATTAATCTGATGATATGAATGTTTGTAGCAAGCCTAGGTGGTGTATTACTGAGATTGCACTTTTTTTTTTGTATTAAATTATGTAATCATGATGAGTTTTCTATGATGAATATATCTAGAAAAATTAATAAAAGGTAGATATGAATTGCCAGGAAAGAACTTGATTATTCCAATTTCGTTAGGATGCAAAGTTAGAAGATTATTTGAGCAAAGCACTTGACTTTTGGAAGTGTCATAGAATAAGTTAAGCTGGCAAAAGAATCATGATGTGTGACATGAAAGTTCATTCTTAAACTTATATGTTGCAGGTGTAATTTCTTCAATCATGGGAAGAACATGTCTTGCCTGAGGTGTGACTGTAAAAGACCGAAAGATATTCCTCTACCGACTCATACCCCGAGCAGAACCTCTAATCTTGAAGACATACTCAACAAAAGCACAATTGAAGTTTCCTCAAATGCACATACCATTAAAAATTCAGGTAAAGGGTATGAAGCCTTGAAGGATCCTGTTGTTAGCCAGACAGTAGACAGATTACTCAGCCGTGAGCCAAGCAAGACTTCTTGCAAGAGCTTAGCAAACCAAAAGGAGGAGCCTGATCATACACCATTCAATCCGCTACCTGCTGATATGTTCGCCAAATCCAAGATAACCAAAATTGAGGTTAACTCTAATTCCTCCGATGAAGAATTTCCTCGGATGATGCCAGTACGGAATGGAGAAAACCGGTTTGTTGTCAGTAGAAAGAAAGACCGATCACTGACCACACCACAGTACAAGAGGAGAATCGCAATGGAACAAGCAAACAATAGCAATGCTGACTTTGTACCTTTTGTTCCATTCCCTCCAGACTATTTTGCGAAGAAGAGAGAAAATAAGCTACCAGAGATGAGACATGAGAGTGAAAAGACCCAAGAAACCAGTACGAGGGGCATTGACGCAAATTCTTCCCATGAAGTCGGTGATTTATCACAAGAGAAAAACATGTCAGAGTATAGCAATAGACAAGAAGCTACTAACAATTCAGATCTTGGACATTTTGTGCCATTTCCACCAGACTATTTTGCAAAGAAGAGGGTAAATAAACTATCAGAAACAGGACAGGTAAATGAAAAGACAGAAGATAACAATACTAGGGGGCTTAACACTAGTTCCCTCTATGAAACACATGAGTCGGGACAGCAGAGTAAGAAGCCGGTGTACAGTGGCCATCCCAACTTGAATTCCAAGTCAGAAGTCGGTGATGCGAACGGGAGTTACTCAACTCAAGCACGCCATATAGAAGGCTACAATGATAATGGATCTTATCCCAAAACAAGTTCTTCGAGTTCAGAAGTTAGTTGGAATAAGACGCCTGAAGGGTCACCCACTAAGGAATCCAACTCTCTTGACATGTCCGAGGAGGCGAAGGCAGAGAGGTGGTTCAAGCGTGCAGCTCAGATAAAGGATATATCTGAACTGGAAAACATACCGGACGAGGATTTCCCGGAAATAATGCCAATGAGAAAGGGTGTCAATAGGTTTGTCGTTAGCAAGAGAAAAACTCCGTTGGAGAGACGGTTAGCCTCGTCCGAGTACCGAGGAAATCTGTCTAGTTTAAAATCAGATCCAGACAAGGATAAAGGTTTAAATTTTGATCGGTCTTAGTCTCTTAGTTGTTTTGCCATTGATCTGAAAGGGCTGTTAGTTTCTTCTTGTACCGTTTTTTATATTCTTAAAATTGGCACAGAGGAAACTTGGTCAGATACTCATTTATCATATCATATACAAGAAAAATGTACACAACGTATCCAAACAACTTCCCTGCATGGCTGCAACCATTTTATGTGCAATGCACATTGGGCAGAAAATGTAAATGTATCTACTGGTTTAGCTTGGTTTAGCTTCAAAATTGTGATACTAACAGGAGCAATAGTAAGTTGGATAATAGCAAGAAGAATAAGAAATCATATACTGAGATGAATAATAAATTGACAGTTTTGTGGCATCACCGTCGTGTATCTCCTGTGGTATTGATATGAGCTCCCTAAATATATAAATTACAGAAAGGGCATACAACAATTAAATCCTCTTTGTTTAACGTAACAATTCAAAAAATCTCGACAAAACCAAAAACATGTTCCAATTTGGGATAGAAGGACAAATTTTTATCTTGTTTATCCAAAGTTTTTAATTTTTTTAAATATTTCTGTGATAAAATTTTATCAATTCTGCTCCTACTTTATAAACTTTTTTTTTTTTTTGAGAAAATACTTTATAAACTCGTATTCACACATGATCATCTGACGCATGTAATTACTGAGCTAACTGAAGCTGAAAAATATTATGGCACAATGTAAATGTAGGAGACCAAAAAATGCCGGTGCTCACACAAAATTTGTGACAAAGGGAAGGGATAGAAGTAGAACTGGTAGAAGTCTCAATATTGTTTTAGCAGAAAATATTAAACACTAGGAACAAATAAGAGCTAGACTATTATACTAACGTTAGCATTTCGGACCGAAATGCTAACGCCTCAAATTTTATGTTATCGTGTCCGGAATCACGATTTATGGTGCTCAATAAATTCTTTATATGAAAATATTGAGGAATACAAAAATTTTTCATTTTTAGAGTTTTCTAAGTATTTGTTTTACATTTTTGAAAAGAGAAATTATTGTTATCCCCCTTAACTGCACCCTTTATTTGCACCCCCATTACTATTCTTTCTTTCTCCTTATTTTCTTCATCCTTCCTCCATTGATTTCTTTCCCACCACCATACCACCTCCACCCATCTCCACCCTCTCCAGCCGCACCTCCGCCCTCTCTGCGGCCGCACCTCCGCCCTCCCTCCGGCTGCACATCTCCGGTCACACCTCTATTGCTCCACCTCTTTGATACACATTTAGTTATTTGTATAAACACTATTAGTGGTTAGTATAAACACTTTTGCGTGTTAGTATAACCGTTTTTTCTGTTATTATCTGGGAAATGTAAAATAATATTGGGGTGCAGTTAAGGGGGTTATTTAAGGGGTGCAGTTATCAAGCCCGTTTTGAAAATAACATATACAAACATCAATATTTTATTAATATTTATGAGCTCTTTTCTAAAATTCAAAACAAATAGTTAGAAAACTATAAAAATAAAAAAATTTTGTATTCCCCAATATTTTCATATAAAGAATTTATCAAGCACCATAAATCGTGATTTCGGACACGATAACACGAAATTTGAGGCGTTAGCATTTTGGTCCGAAATGCTAACATTTAGTATAATAGTCTGACTCAACAAATAATATAATAAGTATAATAAATAATAATATTTTTTTATTTTTGAGCAAAATATATAAACAATGATAAACTAGATAAAAGTTTAAAGTTTTTAAAAAAGGGCTCCTCCCATGGCAGGTCGAATTAATTACGATTTATCTCACGGCATATCTCCTTCTACGACTCCTCACTTCTGTGCAATCGTGTCAATGTGTTCGAGCTCCACATCCATCAGAAGAAGCCCAGTAAATAGTCGTAATAACCAGGGAGGGACACCCTTAACATCACACCAGTCAGTCCACTGCGTCAGGCCGTCAGTAGGGGCAAATACGGAACACTCGGAACCAATTCATATCCTCTACTGCGCAGTACTCGGTCCGTCGGATTAGTTTCAAGATTCGTGCAACTCAATCTCAGAAAACTCTCCTACAATCCGCATCGTTGATTCGCTGGGCAGTACAATACTGAGCAGCAGCGGATAAGCACTCGGAACACTGTTACACTCACCATTGGTTCACTTTTCTTATTATTCTTATTACTATTATTACTGGAGCTATAATTGGGGCTTCGCCCCAAAAAATAGTATCAAATAAATAAATAAAAATTTTATAGAATTTGAAATATTTATATTAAACAAAACTTTAAAAAAAAATTTGTAAAATTTTTATATAAGTAAATAATAATAATAATAATAATACAATAATTTATAAATAAGAACATATGTAAATGTTGTACTATTTTAAGGGTTAAATTTTGTTTTTAAACATGTTATATTCATCTTATTTAATGATGAGAGAAAAAAAATACAAACCATTGGATCAAAGTAGATGAAGAGTTTAGAATTAAATTAATGGTTAATAATAGTGATGATATAATATAATTAAGGTGCTTAAAAATTTAACCCTCTTTAATAAAGAGGTATAGATTCGGCTTCTGTTTCTATTCTAGAATTAGAAACTTTGCCTTCATCAGCGCTCACTCTTTTTTATTTACTGCACAAACAAAGAAACAAAGAATTAGAAACAAAGAAAGAAAGCCGCAGCTGAAAATTTCGAAAGATTAGAAAGAGGAGGAGAGATTAGAGAGAGCGAGAGAGCGAGGGATGGTGAGCGGAGGGAAGAACATGGAGGAGCTGAGACCGGTCCTCGCCGTTCTCAAAGAGATGAAGGAGGAGCTCACTTGCGCAGTCTGGTATACACTCTATATATATTTGGTTAATTTACTTCTTGTCCCAAAATTTCCTGTGTCTTTAATGGGGGTTGGGTTGGTCATAATTAATTATGTGGGTGATGAATTGATGATGAGTGAGTGAGGTAGATTAGATCAGCTCAGTTAATTGATTCAAACTTGAAAATGGCTAATTTTTCAAAAAATAAAACTTGAAAATGGCTTACAAATTTCAGTTTTTATTGTTATTGTTTGATGAATGAATGTTGTCAATGTGCGAAAATTCTGATGGATGAAATAATAATTTCCATTGTTTATCTTGAGTTACGAAAATAATTGAAAAGAAAAAAAGAAATGTGTTTCTTATGCTGGTTTTATTCCTAAAATGGATGTAATAATAATAGGTGTAGATCACAGTTTAAGTGTAGTTAATTAGTTATCTTATATAATAAAGGAAGATCATATTTAAATTCCATATTTGAGATTTATGAGGGCTACTTTTAATCAATCAATTTGCTAATTTTTTTTTTTTTTTTTTTTTTTGCTAATCTGAGAGATCATATAAGTTGAAATTACAGGAATAGACTAACACTAACAGTTTCTTGATTTCTTCTACAGCAAAAAGTTGCTCCAAGAACCAACCTTGATGACCTGCGACCACGTCTTCTGCAAGTAGGATGCATTGAAAAGAAAAAAAGAAGAAGAAAAGTTAATATATGTTTGGTCTTTTCTTTACTAAATGATGAACTTAGAGAATTGTGTGTTGCAGGGAATGCATACCCAAGTACATGGTCAGCCTTTGCCCCGTATGTAAAGCGAGATTCCTCTCAAAGAGTATGCATCTTTAACGGGAACAATTACTTGAACAATGAATGAAACTAGTGTTATTTATAAGAGTGGTTCTGCTATGGATCGGTTAAACAACCTTTCATTTTGAATCGAGCGGTTCTTATCAAACATGTCTCTTTAATTGTATCTAAAGGTACATCTTCACCATCGGATTATGAAAAATGAACAGCCCGTATTTCATCCAATCCATAGCAGATTTAGCCTATTTATAATGATAATATTAATATTGTCAATTCAAGTGTTTCTCTTTTCTCATCCTTAACTGTAACAGTTGAACAACAAATGATACTATTGTTATTTTTTGGTTGCTGTTATTTATAATATTAAGTGTTTCTCTTTTTCTTTTATAATTTGATTGTCCAGATCTTAGACCAGCACCACGGATTGAATATATGGTGAAGAAATGTCAAGAGTTAGAAGCTTTGTTAAAAGTTGTAAGCAGCAAAGGTTTCACTCCAGGGGTCACATTTTTCGGAGAACCCAACCTTATGCCAAGTCCTAAGAGGATTAAGGTATTTCAGTGTCTTAGATTCAGTAAAGATGATGTATATATCGAACATTTAAACTATGTTCAATAAATACTGAATTTTTATGAATATTGCAGAGTGATGGTGGATCACAGATGAATATTTCCTGTCAGAAACACTCTACTCCAATTGCTAAAGCTACTGCACCTCCTGGAGGTGTTTCTCAGAGCTCTGAAAAGGTACTATGTTCCTTCAGATATGACACTGTTCAGTTTTTGTGATCACAGGTTTGTAGATCTAAATTATTATTAGATAATTGAGAAAAATTGTTGGTCAAGATTCTGAGTAGTAGAGAATTAAATAATAGTGAGTACGCATTTAATATATATGCATCTGGCCATCTCATGCAAACTCTGTTGTCATCACCGGAAAGTCTATATATTGGGTATCCATGGACATCCCAACAAATTACTGGCAAAATTGATGAGGAAGGAAACAGCAAGATCCTTCTGCACTGATATAACTCTGCTAAACCCTTGGTCAATGGCTGATGATTGATCTGTACATCTTAATGCTCCGTGTATAATAGTGACATTTAGAAATATGATGCTTACAACTGCAGAGAGACAATGCATTGGGCAGGCAAGATTCATGCCCAGGTCCTAGTACTAGTGGGAACAAGAGAGCAGAGAGGAAAAAAATGGCTGAGTCCTCTCTGAAGAGGCTAAAGGTGACCTCTTCCCAGGTGCCCATTGGCATATATGAAGATGAATGCATTTTTTGCCATTCATTTAGGCGCAAGTTTGAGGTAATTATGTCACCCTTTTTGTCCATGCTTGCGTTTCTATGTGCATGCAGGCGTGCAAGTTTTGGCTTGTTCACTTCACTTTCGTATAGGATTACGGGTAACTTAGCATTAGCATTTCAGCCCACTTATAAAGTGACCTATTGTTAATATATCTAACAAAATAATTTGAGATGTTTCCATTGCAATAGTTATCCAAGGTTCCAGAATTATGTACCAATGTCACCTTAGCACACTGCTGTATGATTCAAATTTTTGGGGATAATATGAGTACCTTTCATTATGGTGAAAGTTGCAAACTGCTATGAGAAAGCATGACTGAGTTTTCTTTCAATGCTTTAAATTTTAGGGTTTGGGTGAACTCCTTTGTATCCAGGATGGAAAGGTTGTGTTGGAACCTGACATTTCCAGCAAAGCTACAGTTCTATATGCGCATGACTTTTGCCTCCATTGGTAATCATATCGATATCTCCTTTTTCTTCCCAGTCTTTGTTCGAGTATAATGACAGTATGAAAACACCATAAACTAATCATCACTTTTACAGTAATAGAATTAAACCTAATTATACAATCTACTTAACTAGTATCCTTTTGATGAGTCTCCTCATTACTGTTTCTAAGTCCCATTCTTTCTCATGATAATTCTCAGAAGGTATTACCAAATACTTACATATCACACTGCTGAAAATGCCCAAGCCAACGTTAAATTTTAAAGTTTTTTTTTTTTAAATGAGGGACAACGATGTGATTTAAGTAATTACTAATGATGACTATTAGAATTTGTCATTATTCAAACCAGGGCTCCTGGGATATATTACCGAGGTGATCAAATTATGAACTTGGAAAGTGAGATTCGGCGCGCTTCCAAGCTCGCATGTGCTAAATGCGGCATCAAGGGGGCAGCTCTTGGTTGTTTCTATGAGCCTTGCTCCAGGAGCTACCATCCACCTTGTGCATATAAGGTTCCTGGATGCCGCTGGGATAAAGTATGTGCTACCAGTGGGAGAAATTTGTCACTTTAACATAATTTTGTCTGTTGCTACTTCGGATATCATTTTGGACACAGTAGGGTGTGCTGAATATGCTTCTAATCAATCCCCTAACCTTACTAAACAGTGCCTCAAATTAAAATAACATGTTTGATGTTTGTATGTCAGCCTGTAACAAACTGATTCCTGGTCTAAGATTGTACCACCTTTAATCTCCCGTTCTTTATTTCTACTCTAGCAAACCTCAAGATGAATTTTGAACTTTGTTTATTGTGCAACAGTCCACAGCATACTGATATTCTGGCTTAAGATTGCTTACCTCTGATTTGTTATTTCTTTAAAAACTAGAAGTCATTTTAACATCTAAAGTTCGTTGAAACAGGAAAACTACAACATCTTGTGCCCACAACATGTATCTAAGAGGCTGCTTTGTGATGGTGGCCCCTCCCAATTTAATACGGAAGCTAATGCGAGCAATCATAGGCCACCCTCCAGGTCATAGTTTCCTATTCCATACATCAAATTGAAAATGTGATATTTTGGCATGATTTATGCTAGGGGTGTCAACGGGTTGGGTCGATTCGTTGTTATTTTTCGGGTCAACTCATACTTGACACGTTTAACTTCAGGTCATAAATGTTTGACCCATATATCTTTGGGTCATTTCCGGTTGGGTCGGGTCAAAAATTACATCCCTAATGTTACCAATGCTTTTCTATAATTTCAGTTTCATGCATTGTAGGCCACAATCAACTCAGCTAAAGCAAAAGATGCATCATCAGCAGAGTAAACAAAATAATACAACCCAGACAGGAGCAAATGAACTGAGTAAAGGAAAAATATTGGTGCTTCTCGGTTTTCAGTTGAGCCAAGCAGACATGGTAATCAACACTTTGTACATTGATGTCAAAGTTTTATCAAATCAGATTTCAATCTGGAAGTAGGGTTCTGTAATGGTTTTCAGGTTGGGGCTTATTTAGTTTACTACTTTTGTTTCAGGAAATCTTGGCAGAATTTTCACGTAGGTTCAATGCAGTTATAACCGACAAATGGAGAAATGATGTGACACATGTTGTCACCTCTTCTGATGTTGCACAGAAACGTATCCAGCTGAGGCATGCGTACGAGGTTATGATGGCTATTGTGTGTGGCACTTGGATAATTACAATTGGATGTAAGGATAAAAAGGAAGTATATATTTTATTTTAAGTCCTTTCGTGTTGCAATTTACAAGTAGAACTTTAACTGAAGAATGTAGAACTTTTAAGTGTATACATGATATATTGCTTCATTTTTGTCTGCAAATTTCAGGGATCAAAGCATCACTGGAAAAGGAAGGTGTACCTCAAGAAGATTATGAGGTAAATGAAGATTGCTATGGTTCCTTGGAGGGGCCCAGGAGAGGAAGAATTACAGCAACAGCTAACAAGGTCTCTCTCTCTCTCTGTGTCACCTATCTCACAAAATTTTATTTTCCCTTTCCATTTGTTATTTTTGATGCAGATTAGTTTATCTCCACTTAATCTCTGTTTTATCCGTCTCCCAAGCGGAGGCTCGAGGTTTCCGTAAGGTCCGAGTCTTTTAATTTGTATATATATCACCTTTTCTAAACACAGGAAGCAAGAAAGCTCCTTTGTGGCCTTTTTATTGTGTAGAGTCAGGCCTACTTGTCCTATAGCGACCAGAAATAAGTTTTTAATAATTATACTGAAGTGATAAAGCACTGAAAAGCATGTGTTGATTTCTTGTGAACTACCTCTGTAAGGTAAAACAAACGGCCTTTCTTAAGTAATGTTAGGTAAAATGAGAGACCATCGGAGCTCAATTGAAACCTTTTTCCGTGTTTGCAGGCTCCAAATCTCTTTGCAAGATTCGGCTTTGTGCTAAGCAAGGGCATCCCTCTAATCATCAAAGGCCGTCTTAAAGAACTGCTGATTGCTGGTGGTGGGAAAGTCTTGTCTGAAGGGTCTGAAATGGACCCAGGTTTAAACAGGCGCTTACTCGCCACATATCTGGTGTACAATGGAGAATCAGCAGAAGAATCCGGGGCAAGTGGGAGGATAGAGGAACTACTGGAGCTGGCTAAGAGAAAGCACTGCACTCGGCTTATCAGCCATAAGAGGGTAGAGGAGGCAATAGCGAATTTTGATACGGATGTTTTGAACAAGGAGTGGTACGAGGAATAGATATTTTTTCGTAGCAAGCTAGCTGATGTGGGTGCAGATGTGTATCTGTCCATAACAAGCTAGCTAGTGTAGGAATTTTTCTAAATATAGAATCGAACATGTGAACAAAAGAAATTTAGCTCATTGTTTAGATTTTTAACAGATACAAAGGTTTGCACTTTGATGGAGAGACAAACTAGTAGGTTTCAATTTAGGCATTTCACCAAGCACCAAGATATATAATGCTGTTTTATTCATATACAATATTGTTTCTTCATTCAAATTGAACTCCATAAAAGTTACAAGCTATCATCCATTGTGAACTTGGGAAAAAAGAAAAGATTGCCACCAACTTGAAGCCATGTAAGATGGTACATTGGTACATGGAGATGGCTAGAATTGTAGAATATTTTTGAAGGGTTAAGACATTCAAATTTAAGTGTCTATAAAAGAACTTCTAATCTGGGTTTCAAATGCGATCTTCCACACAGAAACCGTTGCCCTAGGTAGAATTATAGATCACTGGTACCGTGGTCTTGTACAGATTCTCCACAGCTCGCAAACATTCAATGCGTGATGCATCAACATAAGCTTTACAGTCACATGAATTACTTCATTGATCATCTGCACTTCTTTCACTTTGACAGGCACAATGTCAGCACAGCCAGAAGTGTCCATGGCTCTACACACATCACATACTATGCAAAAATGTATAATTAGACACGTACTGATGGCATCTGAAACCCTTCAACAGTTTCGAAAGCCCAACACTTTTGAGCCCATTAATCTAGGCCCATATTCGTCTGGTCTATAATACAAATTTAGGTGAATTCTTGTATGGATTGGGAGAGATATGGACCGTTTATTTGTCTGAACCGGATGGTTGTAATATATTTTTGGAGCACGAGTAAAGAGAGATGTTTAATCTGTGATATTTGGATCGTTCGTTAAAAAATGAACGGTTGTCTATAGAAGAATAACTCCAAATTTATATTTATACATGTTTTAAAATTTTGCTAGTTGATTTGGATGTTGGGTTCATGTAAATTTATTTGTCAATATTATTTTCAATTTTCAATTTTTAAGATTTTTTCTCTCTATTTTTTGATACTTAAAATAACGCTTGTTATTAGATGGGTTATAATATTAAGTCAAGTGCTTTAAATTAATTTTCAAATATTAATGACAGGTAAATTTGTATATAGAAATTATGTTGAGTTGTCCATTCTCAACTATTGAAATCGAGAAGATGTAGATGTAGATTTTGTAGGACGAATCAATCCGTACCGTACATGTGTAGTATAAATAATCACTCTAAATTCAATATATTTTCAGGATTTTCTCAAACTTTATTGTGTATTTTATGAATCGTTCATGAATTATTTTTTATTACTCGGGAATTGTTCATAAAATTTGTTTATCTTAGTTTCAATACATTTGAATGCATCAAAGATCAAAAGAAGACAACTCATTATAAACTGAATATGGACTATATATATCAAATTGAAAATAAAATATTGGTCCAATAATTTTTTAGTTAAGAATTTCCCACAATGAAACTTACAACAACCGACAGTCTACACTCTACTAATCATCTATACAAACTCTATTCTTCACAGTACGAAATTATTTATACATGATTAGAGAATTAATTTATGTCACTCCAAAATTGGGTTCGATTCCTTGGCCCCAAAATTAGGCAAAGAACAAACAATACAGTTCCATGATTTTGGCAACTAAACTAAGAGAAACATCTTGCGTCCATTCAAAAACCGTCCATACGTCCATAAATATACAAATAATGTAACAAATACATCTCAAAATATAATAGATATGTTTCAGGATGTAACCTATAGATGCCATAGACAGTTATATACACTAAGTATTAGTCGTAAACTAATTAAGAACGAGCTAGCTGCTGAGGCAGTGAGGCTGCAAATGAAATGTAATTGCTACTACTACGGGTCAGAATCTGCTGCCATAATTGTGATGGCAGCATCCTGCTATAGTCAATCTAGACAGTTGAGATTAATGTGGACGGCTGAGATTTTTAGATGATAGGAGACTGTTTTTTTGGGTCCCACTGTCATAGAAATTATGGCAGCAATCTGCCATCAAAACTATGGCAGTGGATAAAAATCCCTACTACTACTATTCATTTTGAACACAATATAAGTCTACTACTACCAGGGGCGGAGGAAAGGGGTGGACACGGGGGTGCTAAGCTCCCCCATGATTTTGCCAATTAATAGAAAAGACATTATTTTTCAGTGTAATTTGATCTGTAAATTCAATTTGACCCTCTGTAATTGATTAATGTGTTCTTTTATACTGCTAAGCACCCCCATACCGCAACTCTGGCTCCGCCCTGACTACTACGGGTGCGTGACAAAAGTCGGTTGTTGGAATGCAGCTGTAGCTGAATGGCAACTTACAAGGGAAGAAAACAAGCCAACTGAGAAGAGACGTTTGTCCGTCTCATCACAAAAACATAGAAACAGAAGAGAGATAATGAATGGAGAGACGTGCCCAATTTTGTACGTTTACTTAGCGAGCACTTTGTTTTGGTTTGTTTTGTTTTGCTCTCAGCTAATGGACAAGAGAAACGTGTTGAACTTGTACATGAACAGATTAAATTGCTAAATTATGTAATTAGACGTGTCATGGTTTACTGATAGACAGTTAGACACTTTATAATTAAGAATTTTACTCAGTACTCCCAACAAAAAATTTTTATTTTCGATATGGTGATTATAAATAAATATTAATTACCCATATTTATGAGATTCATTTGTAACCGATAAAATTATTTGGGTGTGAGCGTGAAAGTAACGTCCTGATTATAATTTTATTATTATATATAATTTTGAGGTTTGACAGTCTAATGTTAATTAACGTTGTTGTAGATGTACACAATTATAATTCTGTGCGTTTATTTTTATTTAAAACATAATGATCCTAGATAGCTACTAATTAGACCAGAACTGAGATGACACTTCTATTAATTCAATATATAATATGATGTAATCACTGTTTGAAATTTTCTTTTATCAATATTTTATCAACGTTGGTTATTAGTTTTTTTTTTTTTTCAACAATTTCCACATATGACCACTATCTGAAAATTACAAGACAAATAAATAAGAAAAAAAAAGTTGAAAAGGATGTAGGGAATATCTTTAGATTTGTAATTTTTGGATTCCTAAATATAAATGAAGTACTCTTAATTTATTCCGTAAATTTGATTTTTTATGTGAGCATGAATTGGGACCATATATGCATGAAAACGATGTGCTTGGGACTTCTCTTAATTAACTTTATTTGATGCAGAATCACCATCTAAAAACAGATTAATTCCCAGTTTATATATTCAGGCACCCTTTTTTTTAATCTTTTGCATGCCTAACAGTTTTTATATAAGTTTTAACTTTGTTGGTAGATTTGTTAGTATCGTAACCTTTGGTGACATTGGTGTTTTCAGAGAGCTTTGAAGCAAAGAAACACTACTTGTATACATATTTAATTTTTGGAAACGTCTAAATTGGAGCATATGTATAATGAGGAGGGATCAAATAATCATGTTTTTGGTGACCGATCGGTGACCATAAAATTAAATCTTAAAATAACTACATTTTAAATTTTTAAATAACAAAACTAATTGATAGAATATGTTGTATATATCATATTTGATGTGTATACGGAAAATTATATCATTTTGATTTTATTTACATGTGCATCAAGCATTAACAAAAATTAACAGTTCAAGTTTTATGAATTTTTCTTCTCTCTTGATGACCATCGAAACAATGTCAAAACTTCATCATTTTTTATGTATATGTTATTGAGATAATATAGAATACATCTAACGGTTTAGATTTTTCAATATATGCTCAAATAAAAATGTGGTCACCATGGGCATTGGTGCCCATGGTTATTGGATCCCTCCTCATGTATAATATATATGAGAATTAATGAAGAAAAACAGCAACCTGGTAGGTGATTAGTGCAACAATGTCCATGGTTATTGGATCCCTCCTCATGTATAATATATATGAGAATTAATTAAGAAAAACAGCAACCTGGTAGGTGATCAGTGCAACATGCGTATAATAAGAGTTGGAGTACGTATACCTACTTAATGAAGATACAATTATATATATTATATATACAAATGATTAATCAATAATTAGGAACTCAAACCAGGTTGTTTTCTCATCATGAGCATGCAGCAGCCCCCAAGTGGTACGTATAAAAAAGGCTGGAATGTATATATGCACATGTGCCGTGTCTGATACGTACGTATCGATAATATTGGCGTATCCGAAACGGTCAACTCAAACTCCACAGACAATATATCGATCCCACTGACAACCTAGTCACAATGCATGTTAACACCGTATAAGACGGGCTATATATCCTTACCATATATAAAAGCATATCGGAAAAAATGATATTAAAGAGCTATCTTCCTCAAATAAGAACCTGAGCCGTTGATCATTTTCTTGGATAGATCAAAACCGTTGATTTACGTTAATGTCTGTTGACGTTAATTTCTCAGCCCATTAAAATTTAAGGCCCATATCAATTTTCTCAATATAAAGCTCATTACATATTATCTTAAAAATTTATTATAAGAAATAACAATTTCAATCTAAAGCAGCGTGTGGACTCTTTATTAGTATTAATTATAACAAGTTTTCAGAAAGTTTGGGGATCAGTCCCTCTCGGTCTCTTCACTAATTAAGCACAGCACCAATTAGTTGAACACAATTTAATTCATGAATACAGAATTGCCTTGTATATTGAATTTTATTATATTGTATATTTGTATATTTGCAGTATGAAAATTATCTAGCAGCTCAAAACAAAAACAAAAACAAAAAAAAAGAAAAAGAAAAAGAAAAAGAAAAAGAAGAAATTAAAGAGAAAATTGTGATGCAGTGATAGCCTTGAAACTAAATACTAAATACTATATAGGGGTAATGACGCCAGACCCCCCCGAACTTTCGGGTTTTGACAACTTGGCCCCCGAACTTTTAATTTGGACAAATGCCCCCCCGAACTACCGATTTGTGACAAATCGCCCCCCGGCTATTAATTAGCCATCTAATACTCCATTAAAAAGTATGAAAAGACCAAAATACCCTTATGTATATATTCATGATATTTTAAATATAAATAGATTAAATTCAGTTTTAAAAATTTTTATGCCTCATGAATATTAAATCTGAATTAATTATTAATAGTACTGGTATATAACTAAATATTTGTATATTATTTTTTTATTTTATTGTATATAACTAAATTTTTACGCCTTACTATTTTTATTTTATTTTATTTTGCTTGAATTTGTATATTGTTTTTTTCAAAGATAGATATTTATGATACATAATAATTCTTTTAATATGAGAAATTACGAACTAATACATTAATGATGATAAAAAAAATTGTTAACTTCAAATTTGATTGAAAATTTTAAATCATTTAAAATGGTAATTGATTTTTTCATTAAAATTAGTTAAATATATGTAAATATTACGTTGATGAAATAAAAGAACAAAAAGTAAACGATAAATATTTTGTATAGATTTTTGTATTTAAAAAATATGTAATAATTTCTTATATATTTTTAATATCTAGTGATTTTTAATTAAATATTTTTTTGAACTTATTTATATTTAAAATATCATGAAGATATACATAAGGGTATTTTGGTCTTTTCGTACTTGTAAATGGAGTATTAGATGGCTAATTAACATCCGGGGGGCGATTTGTCACAAATCGGTAGTTCGGGGGGGCATTTGTCCAAATTAAAAGTTCGGGGGCCAAGTTGTCAAAACCCGAAAGTTCAGGGGGGTCTGGGGTCATTACCCCTACTATATATGATCATGACTCCTCCAAAAAACAGATCAACATGAGTACGGAATATATATGCATGTGTGCGTCCTTATTAGTATAATGAAAATGTAGACAAATGAGATATATATAAATAATATATCCAAACGTATACAGTATATATATATATATATCAACAAATTAATTTAATCTCTTCATTGATTGGCAATGATGACTATGACATAAAACAGAGAACTATATATACATCAGTGATCAGTTTGGTATCAATTTGAACTGCGTTGGTTAGAAAGATGTAATTAAGATGCCGACTGACTAATTAGTGAACGGCAACAATTAATGATGTACTTAATAAACTATACAGTATTTCAGCTGGAATAATCCTTTCTCACCAAGATTAATAAATAATAATTAACTTAATAAATATTAATTGTTAATGGAATCGAATCCTCTGCCCCCTTATGGGCAGGAATTTCCAGCCCACTATGCATCTAGCCAATCAAATATTGACACATGGCACAAGCTTTATGTGTTAACTAGTGAGTATAACGGAGATAAATCTTAGTTCCGTACTTCCGTGAATGGCACATTTCCGTTAAATTTTATTATATTATTAAATGCTAACTAACATCTTTTTAAGTGACTTTGAACCTTCTTATAAACTAAATAAAATGAATCAAATAACATAGCACCGATCAATGATAATATGACTTAAAAAATATATTTTTTCTAAGATTTATAAAAGTTTCTTACTAACGCCCGTAGTAATTTGAAAAATATTTTTTTATAATTAAATATTTTTCTATTTTTTTAATTTGTATGTCTCCTCGAAGATATTTATTTTTGTAGCAGCACAAACTGTTAACAACAGAGGCACTAACTTATGAAAATCCATTTAAAATCTCTATTCTAATTGCATCTCGTCGTGCTTCTTTGCTTGAACATATAGATGAAATCGCAAATTTCATTTTCCTTGTATGTGAACAATCCATCGTATATACCACAATGGAAAAACCATTCATAGATATTAAATATGAAGTACATGGTGAACTTAAGCTCAAAATCGTAACAAATCACTTCCAAATTTAGATTTACTAAGGTCATTATATTTTTTATACCAAAATCTTGTGGGATACAATATTTACCATTTTTGGAGATTTTTATGTATTTGTTTTGGATTTTTTAAAAGTGATATATAAAACATTAAATATTATATTAATATTGTATAGTCACTTTTTAAAATTCAAAACAAATACTTACAAATCTTCAAAAATAAAAAATTTTGCATTTCGCAAGATTTTGATAAAAAGAATATAATGAGTCATAAAAATTAAAATTTGGATGTGATTTGATATGATTTTGAGAGATTAAGCTCACCGTATATTTACTCGTTAAATTAACTATAATTATAATTTGATGGGTTCGGCTATTATTCAATGGCAAAACCATTATTAGTTTAAAGGAAGCTCAAGATTCATATGGAAACAGAAAAGATACAATTAATATTTGATTTTCATAAAAAATAACAGCATATAATAATAACAAAAAAAATTCTTAACGGAAAAGGTGCCATCTCAGATTATAACTCCAGTTACACCCATTAATTAGAAATTACACCCATTAATTAGAAATAGAGCATGTGTCATGTGTCAATCTCAGATTGGCTAGATGCAAGAGTTGGCTGGAATTTCCTGCCCATAGGGGGGCAGGAGATTTGAATCCATTGTTAATAGATATAAATCTTCTGTACAAATTAATTAATTAGTAGAAAATTAATGAAGTATTTTAAGCTAGCGCCCATGTCGATCCAACTTCCCGTACCAATTACTTCTTTTGTTTGTTACTAATTAATTTCCGGTGATCCACTCCGAAGATAACATATTTTTCCCACCATTTCTCGTCCAAAAACCATGCATTTTTTTTTTTAAATAATCATTTTGCAATTAATCTGGATTTCCTGATTTACACCCAAATAAGACCACAGCGTGTGGCATGTAACTGGTAGCTAGGAACAGGATCTAAGGTATACGTAATATAAGTATATAACATAAAGAAAAATGTTAAAGAAATATCAAAGGAATATCAAAATCGATACCGACTAAATTTAATATTCGTATTAAACGAGTAAACTATTCAAATTAATGATTTTACTATATTACTTATTAGGTAGAATATGTCTAATGCATTATACAAATAATTTGAATATATAGAATATGAGTTAATATAAATATTGTCTCTTATAATGTGGATACTAACACAGTCGGTATCGATTGCGGTATCACTTTTGATATCTGTGTATCAGTGTTGCCACATAAAAACCTCAAAATCAAGCATCCCACCAAAAAACAAAAAGAAAAAAGAAAAAAGAATCACATGGGTCCCAGATATCAGTGTTCTGGCACACTGTACAGAATTTTATAATCCGACCCGTTACCACCATATATCCATCCATCTACCGTTTGTTTTTGAACCCTTTAAATCAACGTTTGCAAGAAAGCCTAGTATATTATCTAGGGTACTAGAGATAGGGCACCTCACATGTTGCCCCTCATACTATTGATGTGCTGGCATTTCTAAAAGACAGATTACAAAATGTTCTAAATGAATTTTGGAAAGAGATGGGCAGTTTACAAAACGTTCTAAATGAATTTTAGGAAGAGATTGACAGTTTACAAGACGTTCTTTAACATTCTAAATGATAAAAGGATAGTTTACAAAACGTTGTAAAAGGCAGTTTTCTTTCTAAAAGACAGTTTACAAATTTGTAAAACTGTCAACTTGAGATACCAGTTTACAAAAACGTTCTAAATAGATAGCAATCTGCCAACACATCGTATAGTTTGGGGGCAATGTCAGGGCATAAGATCTTTATCCTATTATCTATATATCCCCATTCAAAGCTGAAGTCAGTTTGACGAGGCAGCAGAAAATAGGGGAATTAAGAAGAAGAAGAAGAAATACTCATTCAACGCCTCCTAAGGAGAATTCTTCAAACCACTCCCCTCCATATATTATACATACACTCTATATCATTCCTCTTTCCATATTATCTATCTCACTATATATACATATACTATATAGTAACAACATACCCCCTCAAATTAACAAGACCCTTGTACTGGTCATCTTCTCCGTCCATATAATATATATGTTGCCGGAGCGGACGTCCCTGCTGAACCCCAAGATGCCGCGGCGGAAGCCACCGTTCGGCGGAGCGAGCAGCCCCTTTTCAGTAAAGAATGTCCTGTCGCACCTGGAAAAGACCGGGAGGCTCCCGGTTTTTGTAACCGCGGTGTTCTGTGTCGTCTGCATCATGGCCATGTATAGCGAGGACATCAAGGCCCTCACGTCGTCCTCGGCGATGGAGAATTCGAAGTCCACCGAGAATTCGATCACTCTGCAAGATATATCTACGGGCAACACCGATAAAAATCCCCCTCCTAAAAGTAAAGTAGAATTTTCAACAACAGATAAAAGCAACCAGGTTGAAGTCCTGGAGAGACCGACGACGAAGAACGACAAGTCAACCAAGAAGAAATCGGGACCGGATGATCATAAGGCTACCACGAAGAAACCGGCGATCAAATTGCCGGTTCTGAATGTGCCCGAGACGTGCGACTTGTCAAAGGGGGAATGGGTGCTCGACAACTCGAGCTTCCCGATATACAAGGAGAAGCAGTGCGAGTTCCTCACGGAGCAGGTTACGTGCATGCGCAACGGCCGGCAGGATGACTTGTTCCAGAAATGGCGATGGCAGCCGAAGGATTGCTCTCTTCCCAGGTATGTATGTATGTATGTATGTATGTATGTCATGTATGTATGGGTGCAAAACTGTTTACTGTTTTGTTTTGCAATTGAAGTAACTTGATATCACAAACATATATAAATTTTGAATGAATTAACAATTTTAACTTTATTAAGGTTGTATTTGCAAAAGTACCCAAAATGACATGATAGTGTCTTTTTTATATATATATTTTTTTTTGAAGAAAAGTGTCTTTTTTATATAATGTTTTTATTTTTAAATTTGGATTATTTTCTTCTTCATTTGGGAAAGCCCAATTTGCAGTTTATTGTTTATCCTATTTTGTCCGTGTTCTATTGAAAGAAATTGTACGTGCAGAAATTAAGGAACTTTTAATTAATTTTTCTCATTTTTTTTTGAAATATTATTTTTGTCTCATTTCATTTCCTCTTGAAAAAACATTTGGCACACACCAATTATTCATCTAACAAAAAGCAAAAGAACTCTATGAACTAGGCCACTTGTAATTACTTGACATTTCTCCATTATAAAATTACATCAATCATTCAATCCTTTTTTCAAAAAAAAAAAAAAAAAGCAAAATAACATTCAAATCATAAGGGGAAGACAACTAGACTAGTAGAGATAATTTTGCCAGATGGCCCTTGGAAAATGTTAATGGGGGTAGTTTCTTTATGTTTCCAGAGATTTGTTTTCATTGACTAGGTAAAAGTAAAACCAAGCATCCTTCCTACTCAGATGTTATATATTTCATTTCAAGTCAAACACTCTTATCAAATTACCACCCTTTAAAAAAATAAAGATGCACCATTGCACCAACTTCCACCAATATATTATTTGTCAAGATGTGATCTAGTAATTAATTAACTATTAATTAATTAATTAAGCCACCTTAAATTAATAACATAGCATATTCGTATTCATACACGATGCTCATTTGTATAATTAATTAATTCTGTGAATAATGTATTTTTATTTTTGTAATGAAGGTTTGATGCCAAGTTGTTTCTGGAGAGGCTGCGAGGAAAGCGGCTGGTGTTCGTTGGGGATTCTCTGAACCGCAACCAGTGGGAGTCCATGGTGTGTCTGGTGCAGATGGCACTCAGTCCGGGAAAGAAGCACTGGCCCCACTGGGATGGCACCACCCAGGTCTTCAATGCAGAGGTATGTACATATATTTATTTATACCAGTAAAAAGCACACATCTTGTTTTAGACTGAAATTGTTATTTTTTATAATAAATTTTTAAGATAATATTCAATGGGTCTTAAATTGGGATAATTTATATGGGCCTTTAATTTTAATGGGATGAGATTAACGGGCATTAACGTACATCAACAGTGGTGATCAATCTAAGTAAACAATCAACGGCTCAGGTTTTTTATTTAGAGAAGATTGCTCTTTCATATCATTTTTTCCAATATGTTTTATATATATATATAGTAAGGATTTGTGCAATTATAATGCTGCCTCATGCTAATTGCTCACTTGATGTATATGTAACACTTGTAATTATGTTAAAATGTCAATTTTTTTTTTTATAAATTCAATAGTTTTGTGTATGATTTTTTTTTTATTTTTATTTTTTTTTTGAGAAAAGTAGGTTCACTGCCCTACCAATTCCATTACAGAATTTTAAATTGTTTTGTGTATGAAATTAATGTTGATTTACACATCTCAATTTTCTCTTTCTCTTTATAAAGTCATGGTTAGAAAGGTATGTCAAGTTGTGATTTTCTGAATATTTATTATTTAAGTATTGAAAAATTATAAAAGTTTTTTTTTTTGACTAAAATCTTCTAGATAATTTAATTAAGTCAGTTTGGTCATGATTTAATGTCTCGGCTACAACGACTGGTGATAAAATCCATATAATTTATTATTGCTTATTTTAGAGGTATTTTATGTGGTCAAGTAACCAGTGGAGTATTAGCTCGGCTTGGAAAGAGTCAGTCTAAAGCTAACTTTTTTCTTCTTAATTAAATATACTGAAATGAAATGTAATTCGGTGTAAACAATGCACAATTAATTAACTACTCTTGTGTAAAAGATGTTGACAAGTAATTAATTAAATCTCCTTGCTTAATTAATTAATTAGCAACACTAATTACTTAGTTAGCAAACTTTAATTATAATTTGTGTATATAATTAATTGCAGGAATACAATGCCACAATAGAGTTTTACTGGGCACCTTTTATTGTGGAGTCAAACTCTGATAACCCAAAGATACACAGCATAGCAACTAGAGTTATAAAGCCTGATTCCATCAAGCGCCATGCTGTTCATTGGAAGAATGCAGACTATCTCATCTTTAACTCTTACATTTGGTGGATGAACACCATGAACATGAAAATCAGGTAATTTTAGAATTCCCAAATCACACTAGTTATCTAATTTATTTATTTACCCATGAAAAATTAAAATTCAGAAGGTGGAGTATATAAAAACATATAATATATTCACTCATGACAATGGTTCAAAAAGGTGGAGTATAGTGAAATTCCCCTAAAAAAAATTATACAAAAAATATAATAAATTGGGTTATTGATGGGTATTTTTTTTTTTTTTAAATTGTGTCAATCATAATGGTGAATATATAATATAGGAGGCCAAAGGCAAAGAGCTGGGAAGAACATGACGAGATGGAAAGAAGAGCGGCGTATGGGAGAGTGTTGAGAACATGGGCTAATTGGGTAAACCGGAATGTAGACCCCAAGCGTACCCAGGTCTTCTTCATGAGCATGTCTCCTCTGCATATCAGGTTCCTAATTCCTCTTCTTTCTTTTTTTTGGTACTTGATAAACTTTTTTTTTTTTTTTGAATTATACTCCAATACTCTCACAAAAAAAAAAATAATAATATTTTCGATCTGAAGATTATAAATGAATATAATTATTATGAGATTCATATGTAAATGATAAAATTATCTGGGTGTGAGTATGAAGCAACGTCCATTTTTTTTTAGTATTGTTTACCAAATATGATACATTTTTTCTGATTTATATATTTTTTAAATTAATTAAAACGGTAAAAGAAAGTATTATTATCATATATGTGGAATTAATATGTCCTGGTTTCATGAAAGGTCTCATAATTAGTTGCTAATTAAATTGCTCATGTCAACATCCAAGTAACTCAATATTTTTGTGTACTTCCATGAATGAAATTGGCAATAGGTACCTAACCACCGGAAAGTACCAATCCAAATAAATAAAAAAAACCTTGGAACTTTTTAGGATCAAAAGCTAAAGTACTACTTTATTAATTATTACTTTAAGGACCTTTATGTAATTGGTTCCTTATTTCTTCCCTTTTCACTCAATTTTCCAAGCTTACCCAAATTCATAATTGAAGAAAATTATTATGAATGAGGAAGTTATCTATTTTACGTCTGAAATTTGGAATGTTTCACTAATCAAAGAATATTAATATTTAGCAATAAATATACCTAATATAATTACGAGTAATTTGTAAGTAATTTTATTAGCGGAACATTTATTAAGTTAGATAAATTCAATAACATTTATTTAACAAAACTTCTATTGAGTTGAATTGAATTTTTTTTTTTAAATTCGATTAAATTCAAAGTGTAAGGTTCCTCTTCCTGGAATCATTTTTTTTAATTAAAATTATGTATTCAACGACATGGTGGATTAGGTAATGTTGTTCTTATATAATAATTCACATGGGATTGTACTCACATCTACACAAGAACAAAAAGAAAATTAAGTGATTCTATCATTCTACCATGCTCTGAATGGTGGCCGATTCAAAATAAAAATAAAAAATACAGTTAATTATCATTCTTAATTAGAAAGTCTAAACAAATAAATTAATTAATTAAGGCCGGTGTTCCATCATGAGTTCACTTCAATAGTTAGTTAATTACATGCTTAATTAAATATGATTAATTACTGGCTAAGCACAGCTGTGTCACTCTTGTTCTTGTACTTGCCTCTATAAGTATAACTATTAATTAGAACTTTCAATTCACATGGTGGGTGTCTCCATTAATGCAATATTTCAAGTTTCAACTATATATTCGTTTTTAGTATAAATCATGTGCCCCTTTTGGTTTCTAGGATGCTCTATAAATGTTGAATTATAAGCTTATAATTTATTTTCATTTTTGTAACTCATTTGCATGCCTTTGCCTGTTATATAATCTAGAAAAATATTAATTGGAGTATTATTAACTTTCACATGAGGTATGGAGAATCTATTTAAAAAAATCAAATGCTTAGTTGTTAGAATAACTTCAGAAAAGATAATTCAAATATATTATTATTAATTTATTATTATAAGCTTGTTAATTTTTTTATATCAAATGAACTTCCAAAAGTTTCATCACTTCCAGCTAATTCATGATCATATGGAACCAATCAAACTGGGTTTGAAAAGGGGGATGCTAATTAATCAATAATCATAGCCCAAATAATTGATAGTCGAGTGATTAAGTATTTTGTTTCTATACCTTTTATTAGAAGGAATGATTCTTCCTATCACATACAAATAAAGTTTGAGGGGTCCAGAGGAATTTGGGGAGGAGAGGAGACCCCTAAGCAAGCAGCCATATCTGTCTTTTTCTCTTTATTATTATCATCATTTTGTTATCAAGCACATATATCTTGCAATTTCTTCTGGACTCGGTTTGTGTGAGGGTCTCCATCTTATCCTCAAAAAAATATAATAAAAACAAACCAATGTATAAAAGGAGGTTGAATTATATATTATATCCTTACTCCTAATAAACTTGAAGCTCATATCAATTTTCTCAATTTAAGATCTATTACATAATATCTTAAAAATTTATTATAAGACATAACAATTCCATCCAAAAGCGAGACGTGAGCTGTTTACTAGTATTATAACACATGTATATATTACCTTGATTAAAATTTAGTGGGTATCAGCTGCATGTACGGTTCTTATAATTTGTGTTACCAAACAGTGACCCGCCCCATTATTTGGTGCTTTTGGGGCACCAGAAAATCATGATTGTTTTTAGAGACCCACAGCTACAGAAAGTCAGAAACTAATCAAACGTTTGATCATCAATTGCTCCATGATTCAATACACTTTATTAGCTCTTGTCTTATGGATTTGGGGAAACCTAATATACTATAGTTTGTCACAGCGTTTTAGTTGGATTATGGGTCACTTAACACTCCCCTCTTTGTTCTTTTCAAAGTTAAATGATAGCTTTACGGAAAAGATTTCATAATAAATTAATTTTACAATCATAAGTTGTGATCATGTATTTAATTTGTGTATTTCACCAACTGACAATATTTTGTTAAATAAAATTGTCCAATTAATTAAAATCCTCCAAGGATTCAAGATACCTTTAGTTTAGAATCTTTAAGATTGAATGACCAATAGCAACAAAAACAAAATCTAAATAACTAAAAAGCATAAACTTTCTGGTAAAAAAGAACAAACCAATAAGTGCCAACAATTTAGATTAGAATATAATATAATCTGGGGACAGCATGGTATGGTAGGTTTCAGCAGTTGATCAACAATTCCGCATGACCTTGCTTTGTTGCATACGCAACATAAACAAATATAATTATATAAGAAAGGCATGCTTAATAGTTAATTCCTGTGAACAGAAAAGAGGGATTAAAGGAGAGAAATTATTCTATGCTTAGAGTAATATAACCGAGGCATTGACTATTGACTTTTTCATTAGGTTCTATCCAGATCCTTCTTAAAAAAGAAAAAAATAATTAATCACCCGTACTTAATTATGCGCATAATTATTATATAATTATATATATTTCCAAGAGGACATCAACAAGTCATTTTAATATTAATGCACAAGAAAACGATATAAAGAAACAAGAAAATTCTTTTACATAAATTAGGAAGAACCTCTCCTAGCTTGCTTCTTTATCAAAAACCTAGCTATTTTCTTGTTAATTTACAAATGTATCATATCACATATATATGCGCATATATAAGTTTCAAATTCGACAGCTAGAGTTAAATCAAGATGACAAGTCATGAAAGGGAAACTGCCATTTCCTTCTTGTTATTATTCTCTCAACCCTTTAGCGAGGAAGTGTGTGCTGATGATGTCCAAATCATGACAATGACATGAGATTAATGCCTAAATTGCGTAATCACACAGGTGGATTGATAATTAACCAGTACATATATAATTATATATCCATTGAGATATTAATTATAGTTTAAGCATATTATTAAAGTAAAAAAATACTTTTTAATTTAATTAAATGATGTAATATGGGGCTACTTAATTAGTCAAAATAATACATATACTTTAATTTAATTTGATGCATACATTAATTGGTCCCATGTATTAGTCTTTATCTGTGATTTATGATATGTATTTATTAACATCACAATATATGTAGAATTGATGAGAAAATCAACAAACAAGTGCTGTCTTGAAAAAATTGACAAATTTGATGGATTTGTAATTAAGCTAAACATTTTTTTTTTCTTTTTTCAAAAACAGCCCTCAAGTATGGGGAAATCCGGACGGAATCCGGTGCGCGAAAGAGACGACGCCGGTGACGAACTACAACGGTCCGCTGTACCTGGGAACCGACTGGGAGATGTTCGATCTGGCAGCCAACATCTCCAAATCCGTCAAACGGGTGCCGATCACGTTCGTCGACGTGACGACGATGTCGGAGTACCGCAAGGACGGGCACACGTCGGTGTACACCATCAGGCAAGGCAAGCTGTTGACACCAGAACAGAAGGCTGATCCTTTGAATTATGCTGATTGCATCCACTGGTGCTTGCCTGGTGTGCCTGATATCTGGAACCTCCTCCTCTATGCCAGAATCATGTCCAGACCTGCTATACAATGACACACATGACATGATACTATACTATACTAGTTCCATTTTTTTTTTTTTTTTTGCATGTGCATTATTACATTGGCTATTGCTTTATTATTATTTTCTTCTTCGTTTTTTTTTTTTTTTTTCAAAATGTCTTGATATTATAAGGTTATAGAGAGGAAGATAGCATCAATGAATTGTATATTTAAGTTTCTGGGGTACTTGTATTTCTTTCAACAAAATCAAAGTAAGAAATTAGAATTTAGAAGACGTAAGAATCAAAAAGTACTTTGGGAGTACCAGCAAATCTGGCACAGCATTACCAAGAACAGCTCAGAGCTTCTCTGGTACAGAAAAGGCAAAAGCTTGAGTGACATGCAATGTAAGATTTTCTCTGTGATGTCAATTTCTTTGCCTTCTGATGACCTTGAGAATTTTTCTTGCCATTTTTCATGAGGAACAAAACATGGAATGTGGAAAGAAGACTTTCCGTTTGCATTGTATCTATCTGGGATTTAGTTTTTATGGCGTGAACAAGCTGGCCAACTAACCCAATATCATACAAGGAATAAAAAGGAAAATAAAAAAAGAAGAACAATTTACATTTTTGCCAAACAGAAATCCATAAAAGCATAAAATTGTTCAGGCAATCACGAAAATTGCTAATTCAAATGTACACCCGTATGAGGAAGTATGTTCTAATTGGGCCATCATTGATCTAGCTCGCACGACTTTTGACGCCCAGGTCCTAACTCATTAATTCTCGTTGAATTTAGCAATGACTGTCGGACCTGCCATTTTGGGCCTGGAAGAATAATCTATACCGCAGAAATGGCCCAATATATTATGGGTATACCATCCGTGTCACATATTTGGACCTCTCTGAGGTACCATTACAAGATAAAACCTGACAGGAAGTAAATGAAATTATGAATTCCCAAATGGAACTTCCGACTATGCTTTATGTGCTCATTCAGTGCTAATGACTTAAATATTTAATCCAGAAAAGGAAAATGGCTCAAGCCATGCGTATATATTTAAACACGAAAAGGAAAATGGTTTAAGCCATGGGTATGGCCGGACAACGCTTATCCGTGCTAAAAAACTTATGTTCAGAAGAATTAATAAGAAAACTAAAGGAAGTCTAAGAAAATTTAAGAGACAACGCTTATCCATGCTAAGAAACTTATGTTCAGAAGAATTAATAAGAAAACTAAAGGAAGTCTAAGAAAATTTAAGAAAGAAGTTAAAAGGAGGCTTAAAGATTTTTTCATCCGTACTAAGAAACTTATATTCAGAAGAATTAAGAGACTAAGAAAGCTAAATGGAGTCTAAGAAACTTATATTCAGAAGAATTAAGAGACTAAGAAAACTAAAGAAACTTATATTCAGAAGAATTAAGAGACTAAGAAAACTAAAGAAACTTATATTCAGAAGAATTAAGAGACTAAGAAAGCTAAATGGAGTCTAAGAAACTTATATTCAGAAGAATTAAAAGACTAAGAAAATTAAAGGAAGTCTAAGGAAGAGGCGGCTTAAGGAGGAGTTGCCGAGTGTTTAACGTGTTTTACTTTACGAATTGGAGATTATTTCCAGCGTCCTTGAAATCTTCCCAAATCGATCAACTTGTCATATTATTTATTTTCAGTCGTTTACCACACTATGAAGTTCAGAAACCAGGTTATATTGTCACTTGTCAGTCGCATAATTCCTTAATTGGAAGGGGAAGCAATTTACTCCCAATCTCCATTTAAATGACACAAAAGTTGGGGAGAAACCAATTTTCCAGGCAAAACAGAACAATTACAAGCAGGTCTCAGAAAAAGAACAGCATACTGCTACTGAAACATAGCACAGTAACACTGAACTACAAAAGTACTGGTACCAAAAGCAAAGGCATTACATTACATACAAACAGAGCGCAAACAAACCGACACATCGATCGGTTTGTTCCACAACCTAACCAACTAGCCGTAGAAACAAAGATTACAACCTAATAATTCCACAGCATAAAACATAATTAAACAAGAGTGATCGACAAGATCCTCGACTACATTCGATCTTCGTCTACTTGCTCTCACCTACATCGGCTTCACGGTCGGCGTCATCGCCACCGGCTCCAGTGGTACGGCCACCTTTACGGCCCATCTCCTGGTACCCTTCCGTCCCCAGCTGCTCCCTCCTCGTCTGTCCTCCACGGCTCCTCCCTGCACACATTTCATTTTTTTATTTGTACACATATTAAAACCAATTTCAACAGTCTAATTAATTATATATTTCCATCACATTTATCATAACAATTTATGTACATCACATTAAATTTGGAGAAACATCTTGCATCCATACGTCCATAAACACACCCATAATACTCAGAATGTAACAAATACATCTAATTTGTAACAGATACATCCGATTGTGTAACAGATACATCCGATTGTGTAACAGATACATCCGATTGTGTAACAGATACATCCGATTGTGTAACAGATACATCCGATTTTGTAACCGATACATCCGATTTTGTAACCGATACATCCGATTTTGTAATCTATAAATGATATGGACAGATATTCTATAGACGCTAGGTACATATTACTCATAAAATTTCAGTTCCTTGTATTTTTTTTTGTTCATAAATGTTCTTAAAATTAGCAAAGACATGCACTTAATTTGGATTTTGGAATTTGACATGATCGATCATTGTATACCTTCAGCCAGGTGTTCCTGGGCTTCGAGGCTCTTGCCGCCGGTACCGCCGGGAACAACCGTCTCGCCCTGCTTAGCCCTGCTGTCAAGCTCCTTCCTTTCTTGCTGCGACGCCATTGCCTTGCTCGTGTACACCTTGAAGTATATCTGTTGTTTACTTGTTTTGTTCTTGTGCTGTCCTTGTGCGGTGATGAGTTGTTGATGCACACAAGTGAGGTATATATAGAGAGGCAATTGGCGACAAGATGGTGACACGTCTGTGAGGGATGGGGAAGCTGAGAGGCGCTGAGGTGCTCACACGTGTGCCTTGTCAGGTCTGAAACTGGGCAAGAGAGTGACACGAGTGCATCCGTGCAAAAGCAGGGTCGGCCATGAGTAGAGGTGGTAAAACCCGACCTGACCTGAAAAATCCGTCCGACCTGACATTTTTAGAAAGTCAAACTGATCCGATCCAATCCGACCCGACTCAAACCCGACCCGACCCGAGATCAAACACTATGCATTCAAACTCAAATCAACGTACGATAAAAAAAAATGATATTAAAATTGACCCGACCCGACCTGAAATCTTCTAAAAAGTCAAACTGACCCGACCCGCTCGACCCGAATCCGAACCCGACCCGCCTACCCGATTTCCACCTCTAGCCATGAGGCTCAAAATTATGCTAAAAAATTATTACTACATTAATTTGGTTTAATGAATTTCTATTTTCAAGTATTAATATATATATTCGCCTTTCTTTTTTGTTTGCACATTGTTATTTTTGGGATTGGAACCACTAAGAAAGCTTGAAATTGATAATTTGGAAGTTTTTTTTTTATGCAAATAAGTGAATGGTGGCAGTGAGTTTGTCTCACAAACCTGATTAGTTAATTATATAGTGAAAGAAAAATATCAACATAAAATATATATGTCATTTATGTGATTCAATTTCAAGTTTTTTTAGTTCCTTTTCTGAAGCAATATACGTTCTTCAATAGAGGTAAAACCCCATTTACCAAAACCGGGCCATCTGATGAGAATCAGACTACTAAGGCCCACGGCCCAACATTGCTTTCCTTAATAGATTTTAAATATTAAACTACACCTTTTTTTTTTGTAAAGTGAAATCAGTTCATGTTTTTTTGAGTTAAACTCAGCGAATGAGTTGATATGTTTAAGCTCAAAAATATAAACTAGAACTATGTTTTCAATTGATCTTTTTTTCTGTTATGTGTTGGGCCTGTTAGGTTATTCAAGGTTAAAGAAATCTCATTCTGTGATAAATTTGATTGATCCGTTTAAAAACTGGATATTTTTCAATATAGGCTTAATTAGTACATTCTCTGGCCCAACCATCCAATTTGAACCCTTTTTGCCACCGAATATAATTTTAGCACAATTTTTTTTATTCAAGATGCAATATATGTGTTAGATTTAATTGCGTCAAATCAAATATTTATCAAATTTGACTTGTTAAATTTCTTATGTTTAATTAAAAGTTGGACATGTTCAATAGAGAAAATGGTGGTCAATTAATTATAGTCAATTAAAAATTATTGCTACGAGCTTAGAAGTGTTTAGACATTAGATAGTACTGTTAATTTTAAAATATATATTAAAGGTTGAAGAAGGAATAACGGAACAATTATTTATTTTTGTTTCGATAATCTTGAAGATCTACGAAATACTAATAAACTCTTATTTGTGTATAGTATTTGCTACTTGTAATTAAAAACCATGGAAAGGCTTGGCAGGTAAATTCTCATTTATATATTATTCATTTTTCTTAAAAAAAATGGCTGACAACAATAATGTGTTACTTTTTTGTGTGTTTTTCTTGAGACTGTTTATTGTTGGTTAATACTATAAACCAGACAGAATTTTCATAATTTATCGGATCATACAAGTGGTGTATTATTTATCTTTTTTTAATTACTTCACTAAGAAGGGGGAAAATTGCTTCTACCTATATATGGTTATTTATATTTTAGCACACTGTCCTTTATATCTTTTGCAAATTTATAGGAAAATGAGTGTTACAAAAATTGCTACTAGATATACATATTTTCTGAAGACACAGTCAAGTTTTCTTATGTAAGAAAATTTTACTATTAAGTTTACTCGGATAATTATTTAGGGAACTTAGATAAAAAACATCCTCCAAAATTCCAAATCCTAAATATATGCACTTTTATTAAACAATGCAAAAATAAAAAAATTAAATAGCATTCTGCCATTGACTGCACAAACGTCTCCATTCTTGAATTTTCCACGGACGTGCTTTGCACCATTCAAGGAGCAATAACTATAACTTCTAATTATTTAAAAAAAAATTGTAAAATTTTTAACATGCATATCTGGATCTTTTATCACAGTATTGACTATGCTGAAATATTGCGAGTTGCTGATATATATGATTCAGAAAACTGAAATTGTACTAAAAACATTATATTATTCAAAATAATATGGAGAATATCAATACCAATTAAATCGTAGACTTTATGTTAATGACTTTGTTATAAAACTTATGTTGTAATTCACACCTATTATTCGACTTCAATGTTGTTGATACATAAATTAACAACTTAGTTAAGAAAAATAAAAAATAACAAAGTCATTTATCATAAATAATGATTTATTTTATGAGGAGGGATCCAATAACCATAAATGTCGGTGACTGTGGTGACCATTTTATTATTTACATATAAATTAACAAATTTAAACCGTTAGATGTATTCTAAATCATCTAAATAACATATACACAAAAAATGATAAAGTTTTAACATTGTTTCAATAGTCATCAAGAGAGAGAAAAATCATAAAATTTGAACCGTCGATTTTTGTTAATGCTCGATGCATATGTAAATAAAATCAAAATGATATAATTATCTGTGTACACATAAAACATGATATATACAACACATTATATTAATTAGTTTTGTCATTGAACAATTTAAATTGTAGTTATTTCAGATTTAATTTCATAATCACCGATCGATCACCAAAAACATGATTATTTGATCCCTACTCTTATTTTATTTACCATCAATGAAGTCAGCTCTTTCTATATTGGGTATGGGTATAACAAAACTTCAATCGGAGGAGTGTCTCGTCTCGTCGGTCGGATAGAAAATCCAAGAGTCTCAGACATTCCGATATCACTGGGCGATGTAACTTTTGGTCGAAGGAATTACAAGTTTTTTTACTTGGGCGGTTAATCTCCGAAGTCAAGTCCGATCGGACAGTCGCCATCAGGCGAAGCTTCTGTTGGACGGATCCAACGGTCGAGATCGACCGATCGCCAGAATCTCCAGCTCACACTCGACTCCTCTGCCAATCCATATCCCCTGCTGTACTGCATCGTGCAGTTCACAACGCGATCCGTTGGATTGTCTCGAGATTCGTTCCATACGAATCTTTAGACTATCCAACGGCAGAAGCTGTGAACTGCACGATGCAGTACGTCAGGGGATGAGCACTCGCTTCCTCATATATTAACTCAGTTTCATTTCTTTCAGATCCGCTTCGTGTTTTCTCTCCTCCTCTCATTTCTTCTTCTTTTTCTTCGTTCTTTTCCTTTTTCTTCTTCTTCTTCTTCTTCATTGTGTCTGTGTAGCAACAGAAGTTAATTAGGGTTCCGGATCTGAAGAAGGGAGAGGGATCGGCAGATCTCGCGAGTGGGAGTGCTGAGTGGGAGTTCGTGCGTACCAGTTCGGGATCATGGCGGCTGCCAACGCTCCGATCGCCATGAGGGAGGCCCTCACGGTGAGTCTCTACGCACCGGATCACGGTCCCCCGGATCCGCTCTTGCTCATTTCGATCCGTTGTTTGAGTTTGACGCCGGGGTGGTTGTTGAATGAGGGATCTCGATGTTTGAATTTGATCGGTGGGATGCTTCTTACGACTCGTTTGAGCGAGATTTAGTCTGTTATAGCGGTGCTGTATTGGTTTGGATCGGAATTGAGTTGAATCTGTTTGCGACTGGAGATCTGTTCTGATCCGTTGTCCCTGGTTCAGACTTCAGACGTATTTACAAAGATTTGACTATCAACGGATGGTTGTTAGTTGTTATACATAAGTAATTCTATCAAAACTGGCTGATGTTTTCTTCCTTTCCACAGCTGACGACCCTCGGGATAAATCAGCAATTCATCACCTTCACGCACGTGACGATGGAGTCCGACAAATATATCTGCGTCAGGGAGACCTCGCCTCAGAACAGCGTGGTTATAATCGACATGAGCATGCCGAATCAGCCACTGCGGAGACCTATCACGGCCGATTCTGCCCTGATGAATCCCAACACCAGGATTCTTGCTCTCAAAGGTTTTAACTTTCATCTGCCACTTCATTTCCTGGATCTGAAATTTTTTTGTCATTTCCTGAAGACCACAAATAGATGATCAGAATTGCAATATCTGTTGACTTTAATTGAAACTAGAATGAGCTAGACTGTTGATATTTCCCTGATATTTTAGTTAGTTGCATTAAATCTAATCTAGCATGTATTAACTATGTTCCCTTGGAATTGGAGTTGACATGATCTGAGAATGATGATTGGAATAATGGTTTTTAAAACTATTAGGCACTCTTTTCTATAGATCAAAGTCCATTTTATACTTGAGGTTTTTGGAGACATTCCTATGTCCCATATCTTGTAACCAAACGGGATCTAACATAACTTGATTGAGATCTTCTAAAATATCAAGGCCTTACAGCATGTTTATACTTTATACTGTTATTATAGACAAAGTATCTGGCATCCATGCATGTACTGTTCTACCAGAGAGTTAACAGGTATTAGTTCGCTACTGATGGGGCCAACAAGTAACTGACTGCATTTTAATTTGTGGAATATGCAGCTCAAATACCAGGAAGCACGCAAGATCACCTTCAGATTTTTAATATCGAGGCCAAGACCAAGATTAAATCGCACCAGATGCCGGAGCAGGTGGTGTTTTGGAAATGGATAACACCTAAAATGCTGGGTTTGGTTACTCAAACTTCAGTCTATCACTGGTCTATTGAAGGTAAGTGATGGTTTACCTAATAATGTCTGTGCTGTGTTTGACTTCAGACCATTTTGGGATCCATATGAAAAGTTTGCATTGTTGTTTTCTTATCTCAGGCACATCAGAACCAGTTAAGATGTTTGATAGGACAGCTAATCTGGCTAACAACCAGATTATAAACTATAGATGCGATCCATCAGAGAAATGGTTGGTCCTCATTGGAATTGCTCCTGGTGCTGCTGAGGTATGAAATGTCAATACTGAAATTTGTATTATTGAACTTACAGGAAAGCAAATGTATAGTGTCAATTTGGTAAAAAAAAATATATTGGACCCTACATTCAAATTGTTATATGAAATCATGGGCAATGACTTTGCAGAGGCCACAACTTGTGAAAGGAAGCATGCAGTTGTTTTCAGTAGAGCAACAACGTAGCCAGGCTCTTGAAGCACATGCAGCATCTTTTGCCACATTTAAGGTGAGCAAACCTGTTTTGTTTTTGTCATTCCTTGTTAGCTCTTTATTTTCTACTTCCTAGTTTGATGTACTGATCTTTGTCGTATAATATAGGTTCCTGGCAATGAGAACCCTTCGACTCTTATATGTTTTGCTTCAAAGTCTTTCAATGCTGGACAAGTAACTTCCAAGATGCATGTTATTGAACTTGGTGCACAGCCTGGTATGGCGGCTTGTGACTTGCTAAATACATGCAACATTGATTATTCTTCCAGTTTCTTATCATACAGAATTAGCTTTTAAGGTTTTTTATGCATTACTAATAAAGCTAGTTTTTTAATAGGGAAACCTGGATTCTCAAAGAAGCAAGCAGACCTGTTCTTTCCACCAGACTTTGCTGATGACTTTCCTGTTGCGATGCAAGTAAGCATCAAGATATTCTTGTTTTTAGATTAAGAGATTGACTTTAGTGATTGCTACTTGTGTCAAGTTTAATCATGTTGTACCCCACCTTATATTTGCAGATTTCGCAGAAGTATGGGTTGATATATGTGATCACCAAGCTGGGGTTGTTATTTGTGTATGATTTGGAGACAGCAACCGCTGTCTACAGAAACCGCATCAGCCCTGACCCGATATTTTTGACAGCGGAAGCATCTAATATCGGCGGGTTTTATGCTGTTAACAGGCGTGGACAAGTTTTGCTTGCCACTGTCAATGAATCCACTATTGTTCCCTTCGTTAGTGGCCAGGTGGGCTTGTGGGACTATTTCTTTTGTAATTATTCTTGTGAAAGAATCTTTTTTCTTTTTTCGGTGATACAGCTCCTTACAATTGATTAAAAACATGTCACATTTTCCAGTTGAACAATCTGGAGCTGGCTGTGAATCTTGCGAAGAGAGGGAATCTCCCTGGAGCAGAGAACCTGGTGAGTTAAAGTTGGAACTTTCTGATGCATTATACATAATAAGATATTATTTGTAACTGACATTTTGGTTCATTGAGTTCATTGGAATTAATCCTCTTTACATGTTTAATTGTCTCTAGTACTTCTATATTATGGGTAACCCTTTCCAATGTTGAGTAACTGCCAACCAACTTCAGTATTTGTGAAGTTTTACACTTATAGATAGAAAATTCTGACAAGTGGTTATAATAATGCATGGGATGGAATATGTGAAAATTTGGCATTTTTGTCTCTTTCTTCTCATTTGTTGCTATATTACCTGTCCGTATTGTCTTTTACTGGCTTTCTGGTAGCTCTTAATGTCCCCATTTTCTGTGAGCAGGTTGTGCAAAGATTCCAGGAATTGTTTGCACAAACTAAGTACAAGGAAGCTGCTGAACTTGCTGCTGATTCTCCTCAAGCTATCCTGAGGACTCCTGATACTGTTGCAAAGTTTCAGGTACATCTTGGTTCCTTTAGCTTTCTTTTATTTGTTTTAATGCGAGGTTTTATGGTTCTGACTTTATTATGTTGTCACCAATCGTGGTCAATGTAGAGTGTTCCCGTGCAAGCTGGACAGACACCACCTCTGTTGCAATACTTTGGCACACTACTAACGAAAGGGAAGCTTAATCCGTTCGAATCTTTGGAGCTATCTCGTCTTGTTGTTAATCAAAACAAGAAAAACCTCTTGGAGAACTGGTTGGCTGAGGACAAGCTTGAGTGCAGTGAAGAGCTTGGAGATCTTGTCAAGGTAATGACTACAGCATTCATTTTATTGCCTTCATTATACTTCAACTTTGGTGTCCTTCCAGAACTATGGTTCATAACAATAATGACTCATTGCTAATAAACTGATATTTTTTTAGACTGTGGATAATGATATGGCACTAAAAATCTACATAAAAGCAAGGGCTACTCCGAAAGTTGTTGCTGCTTTTGCTGAGAGGAGAGAATTTGACAAGATTCTAATTTACTCCAAGCAGGTATCACCTGTTGCTCCTGGGAATGTAAAATCATCTAAAAGTAATATTCTTTTTAGAGTTTCATGAGGCTTTGTTTTATGTTCACAGGTGGGGTACACCCCAGATTACTTGTTCCTCTTACAGACTATTCTGAGAGCTGATCCTCAGGTACAACTTTTATTGGTTGTCTAAAATGAATTTCTTTCATCCTTCTTCTTTTTCGGTTTTAGCATATAAACTTGCTATTTGCATTTTTTTTCACAGCTTTGTGTTGAATGATTGACTAGAAAATTTTTTACTGCAGGGAGCTGTTAATTTTGCCCTAATGATGTCACAAATGGAAGGAGGCTGTCCGGTGGATTACAATACAATAACTGATCTGTTCCTCCAGGTTCATTGGCTTATATGTTTTGATTCGAATTTTACCTTTGCATCTCCATTACATAGCACTTATTTTAATACTCCATTGTGTTGATTGATGTAGAGAAACATGATCCGAGAAGCGACAGCCTTCTTGTTGGATGTTTTGAAGCCAAATTTACCGGAGCATGCTTTTCTTCAGACCAAGGTTTCCATTTCGTTTCCGTGTAACTTTTGTTGATGGAGACATTTGGATTAGCTTGTTAGGAAACTCATTTTTTCACATTGTTTGTAGGTTTTGGAAATCAATCTGGTGACTTATCCTAATGTTGCTGATGCTATTTTGGCTAATGGGATGTTTAGCCACTATGACCGCCCAAGGATAGCCCAGTTATGTGAAAAGGCGGGATTATTTTTGCGGGCTCTTCAGGTCCTCTTTTCCCTTTTGTTTTTTTCTTGTTGCGAGTTTTGTTATTTTTTCTTTTTGGTGGAATTTGCTTAATAATCTTTGATTTTTATTGGCCTTGCAGCATTATGCAGAGTTGCCTGACATAAAGCGTGTTATTGTGAATACGCATGCAATTGAGCCACAGGTGTGCTTTGTTTACTCTTTTTGAAAATCTTAGTTGCAAACATCTACAGTCATATACTTACGTTCTTGTATTTCCAGGCTTTGGTTGAGTTTTTTGGTACCCTTTCTAAGGAGTGGGCATTAGAATGCATGAAGGATCTATTGCTTGTCAACCCCAGAGGGAACCTTCAGATTGTTGTTCAGGTAAGCTATACCTTCGTTATTTGTCCTTCTATTGTCGTATCTGACGCATCAAAGGTTTAAAAATCTTTGTTTTTTTTTCTTTTTCAGACCGCTAAAGAATACGCTGAACAACTTGGTGTGGATGCCTGTATCAAGCTTTTTGAGCAGTTCAAGACTTACGAGGGTCTCTACTTTTTCTTGGGCTCGTACTTGAGTTCTAGGTAAAAATGTCTGTTGTAAAAGAACTGCTTCTTTGCAATTGTGGTTTCTTTACTTATAGTTTCCTTATATTGATGTGCAGTGAGGATCCTGATATTCACTTCAAGTATATTGAGGCTGCAGCCAAAACTGGGCAAATCAAAGAAGTGGAACGCGTAACAAGGGAATCAAATTTCTATGATCCTGAGAAAACTAAAAACTTTTTGATGGAAGCTAAATTGCCTGATGCACGCCCACTTATCAATGTCTGTGATCGGTTTGGCTTCGTCCCAGATTTGACTCACTATTTGTATACCAGCAACATGCTTCGTTATATTGAAGGCTATGTCCAGAAGGTAATTTTTTATCATTTATTAGAACAACTATTTTAGCATCATCTCTCTTTTCCATTTGGAAAATCTTGACTTCCAACTTCCTTTGCATAGGTTAATCCAGCTAATACACCCATGGTGGTTGGTCAACTGCTAGATGATGAGTGCCCTGAAGACTTTATCAAGGGCCTTATCCTTTCTGTGCGCTCACTTCTCCCAGTTGAGCCGCTTGTTGAGGAATGTGAGAAAAGGAATAGGTTGAGATTACTTACCCAATTCCTCGAACACCTTGTCAGTGAAGGGAGTCAAGATGTGCATGTGCATAATGCTTTGGGAAAGATTATCATAGAGAGCAACAACAACCCAGAACATTTTCTTACCACAAATCCCTATTATGATTCACGTGTTGTGGGTAAGTACTGTGAGAAGCGTGATCCTACGCTGGCTGTTATAGCCTATAGACGTGGGCAATGTGATGATGAGCTTATCAATGTCACAAATAGAAACTCATTGTTCAAGTTGCAAGCTAGGTATGCATGATATTTCCTATTTATATTATTTTGTAACTATTACAACATAAGAAGTTGGGATGATCCTCCATCTTTGTTTTTTTTTCTCAAAATTTACAAATTTTGTTACAGGTATGTAGTTGAGAGGATGGATTCTGATCTTTGGGACAAGGTTCTTCAGCCTGAAAATGAATACCGAAGGCAGGTTATAGATCAAGTTGTTTCCACTGCTCTACCAGAGAGCAAGAGCCCTGAGCAAGTCTCAGCAGCTGTCAAGGCCTTTATGACAGCTGAACTGCCTCATGAACTAATTGAACTGCTTGAGAAGATTGTGCTACAAAACTCTGCATTTAGTGGCAACTTCAACTTACAAAATCTTCTTATCCTAACTGCCATCAAAGCTGATCCATCCAGGGTTATGGACTACATTAATAGACTAGACAATTTTGATGGACCTGCTGTTGGTGAGGTTGCAGTCGAGGCACAGCTCTACGAGGAGGCCTTTGCCATATTTAAGAAGTTTAACCTGAATGTACAGGCAGTTAATGTACTGTTGGATAACATTCGGAGCATAGAGAGGGCTGTTGAGTTTGCCTTCCGAGTAGAAGAGGAGGCTGTCTGGAGCCAGGTTGCTAAGGCTCAGCTTCGTGAAGGTTTAGTAAGTGATGCTATTGAGTCATTCATCCGTGCAGATGATGCAACTGAGTTTTTGGCTGTGATAAAGGCTGCTGAGGATGCAAATGTTTATGATGATTTGGTTAAATATCTGCTTATGGTGAGACAAAAGGCTAAGGAACCCAAAGTGGATAGTGAGCTTATTTATGCATATGCTAAGATTGATCGTCTAGGTGAGATTGAGGAGTTCATCCTTATGCCTAATGTTGCTAATCTCCAAATGGTGGGTGACCGCCTGTTTGATGATGAACTCTATGAAGCTGCAAAGATTATTTTCCAGTTCATTTCCAACTGGGCAAAGCTTGCTGTCACTCTAGTAAGGTTGAAGCAGTTCCAGGGTGCAGTGGATGCAGCTCGCAAGGCCAACAGTGCAAAGACATGGAAGGAGGTCTGCTTTGCTTGTGTTGATGCTGAGGAGTTCCGTCTTGCACAGATATGTGGTCTCAATGTTATTATTCAGGTAGTAATTTTTTTTCTCTGCATTATTATTAGACAATAAACATAATTTTTTAACTTGGATTTTTGTTCAAGTAAACTATGAAGGATAATTTTGAAAAATCAATAGATTTTCACTTCCTAGTTAAAGCAAGTGTGATCTGCGCTGATATGCTCTTTCTGTCATAGCTATATAAGCTAATTTTCTAGACGAAGATTTGTAATTTTTAGCATTACTTTTGAAACTTTGAGTACTTGTTCCTGCATAATCCAGTGTCTTAAAGGCTTCCCTACAATGTCAGGGATGGCTATTGATATATTTTATTATAGAGGTGAGCTGCTTTGGGCACCCTTAAAAGTAATTGGAAAACCCTTATAAATTGGTATTGTCGTTTGATATATATTTTGTAAAAGAAATATTTGCAACTTCGGTTTTGAAGAGTAATGCAAATAATTTAACATTAAATGCAAGCATGCAGTAGAAACAGGGGCAAATTTGTCTCAAGTGAGCAAAAAAGGTGTTCTGAGTAAATTGGAGGGTGTCCAAAGCGCAACCCATACTTGACCCTCTTCAGCTATAATAATTGGTTGTCATGTTGCAAGGTTTCTAATTATTCTCAATATTTTTCCCTTTATCCAAGCTTGCTTTTATGCTTTTTGCATTTGTTAGGTTGATGATCTGGAAGAGGTGAGCAACTACTACCAGAATAGAGGATGCTTCAATGAGTTAATCTCTCTCATGGAAAGTGGTCTTGGTCTGGAACGGGCTCACATGGGAATCTTTACCGAGCTTGGTGTCTTGTATGCCAAGTACCGCCCTGAGAAGCTTATGGAACATATCAAGCTCTTTTCCACCCGTCTTAACATCCCCAAGCTCATTCGGGTCTGTAACGAGCAACAGCACTGGAAGGAACTCACATATCTCTACATTCAGTATGATGAATTTGACAATGCAGCCACTACCATCATGAACCACTCGCCTGATGCCTGGGACCACATGCAGTTCAAGGATGTTGCAGTTAAGGTTGCAAATGTCGAACTGTACTACAAGGCAGTACACTTCTACCTCCAGGAGCACCCTGACCTCATAAATGACATGCTTAATGTGCTTGCTCTCCGTCTGGATCATACCCGTGTTGTTGATATCATGCGCAAGGTATGTTTGCCATCTCTTCCGTCTTTTTTGTGAGATGAAGGTTATTATCTCATTCACTGATGTTTAATTTCTACTCAATTTATCAGGCTGGGTATATCCATCTGATTAAGCCATACATGGTTGCGGTTCAAAGCAACAATGTGGCAGCTGTAAATGAAGCATTGAATGAAATTTATGTCGAAGAAGAGGACTACGAGAAGCTGCGTGAATCAGTTGACATGCATGATAACTTTGATCAGATTGGTCTTGCAATGAAGGTACTTGGCTTTCTTCTTCTACTCTGTTTTATATTGTGACAGCATAGCATTCATCTGATTGGTGTATAATGACTGCAGCTTGAGAAGCATGAGCTCCTTGAAATGAGGCGAATTGCTGCATACATATACAAGAAAGCTGGGAAATGGAAAAGATCCATTGACCTGTCTAAGAAAGATAATATGTACAAGGATTGCATGGAGACTTGCTCGCAGTCTGGTATTAGTGATATGTGCGAAGACCTCCTTGTTTATTTCATTGAGCAGGTATCAACATTATCTGTACTTATTATTAATTATTAATAATAGCTTTGTTTAAAATGGCATGAATTGTTTATTTGATAGTTTTTGTATGTTCTCTTTGCAGGGCAAGAAAGAATGTTTTGCTTCTTGTCTCTTTATTTGTTACGATCTCATCCGGCCCGATGTTGCCCTTGAGCTTGCTTGGTTCAACGGGATGATTGACTTTGCTTTCCCATACCTCTTACAGGTAAAAGTCATTTTCCATTATAGGATCTCGACTCGTTATCTCTGGCTGTTTGTCATCCAGTTGGGCTTGTAGAAATTTTATTTAATTTTCTCATGCCCAAGTAGATCAGCTCTTTTTATTGAAGAACCTATGGAGAAATGCTTTTTCTAATTTTCTTTCGTAGTTCATTCGTGAGTATACTGGCAAGGTGGATGATCTCATAAAGGATAAGCTTGAGGCACAAAAAGAGGTCAAGGCCAAGGAACAGGAAGAGAAGGATTTGGTTGCTCAGCAGGTGAGCCTTCTATACTTCTAATCCCTCTAGCCAGCAAGGGCATGTTATTGTGATTGCTCTTAGTAGTTGTGAGTTCTAAGAACTGTCACCTACAATATGCCTCTTGGTATGGGATTAATTACAAGAGATGACCATCTTATTGGTTTCTATCTATACTTCCAGTGGAGAATTTTGAAGTTCACTTCTGTATTTCCTATACTTTAAATGAAGCTGTTGCCTCCTTTGGCACTTGAATAATCCGTAACCCCAATTGTCCTGAAAATGTTGACTAATATGAGTCCAATTCTAATTATCTTTTGCAGAATATGTATGCCCAATTGCTGCCTCTGGCTCTACCAGCTCCACCTGGCATGGCTGGCCCATCGGGTGCGGGAATGGGGATGCCACCAATGCCACCCATGGCTGGAATGGGAATGCCACCATCCATGCCGGGAATGGGGATGCCACCGATGCCACCACCCATGGCTGGAATGGGAATGCCTCCATTTGGGATGCCTCCAATGTGAAACTACTGAGACTGTTTTGCGGTCATCTTTAGCTTTGTGTGAGGTCTCGGTAGTATAGGTTTCTCTTCTAGAATTTTCTTAGGCGTAGCCTTGTGTGTTTTTTCCATTTTCAATATATATTCTTTTCAGTAGCAGGCTAATTTTCTGCTCTCGTTGTGGAGGATTTCTTCTACCTTTTAGATCTGGTTCATGTGGGCTCACTTAGCATAACTGGCCTGTTACTGCTTGTAACTTTGTGTATAGGATTTTACTCTTTTGGTGGTTGATAGACCTTGAGTAGCAAGTATGCTTTTGCTTTATATAAGTTGGTTAGCTTTTTCCGTTGTATAATTTGGCAACATTCAAGGTATGTATTCCTGCATGAGAACAGCACTTGATTATACTTCAGTTATGAATGATACCTGTTTGATATTTATACTTTTTACTTATGAATGAGAACGGTTTGGAATGTATAACATTCTTATTGTGGTATTGCCTGTTGAAATTACTTCGTTTGATTGGGTGAAACTTTAGTACCGAAAGGTAGTTCAGTATACGTCTGGCACGCATTACAGAACTAACAAAAAAAACATGTATATGTTTTTTTCTTTTTGTTATGGGCTTTTATATTAGAAGGTAAAAATATCCATTTGAACAAATTACTCTGAAAAGAATTTAAACTAAATCAAAGAAGTTTCTTGACTAGTAATTAAGTTTTTTCTTCATAAAAAAAAAAAATATAAATTTTACAATTGCTACAAAAGAATGTCAACCATTTTAGAATTAAACAATTACGACAAACTATTTTACAACTTTTGCGAAATTTTAATAAAAAAGTTTGTGGTGGAACGGTTCTAATTTTTAAAGGAAAAATGTTATAGACATACCAAAAGTGATACTAAAATTGTGGAAATATGCCTATTTTTAAACACTGGCGGTCAAGCAATCACACTAAACGCCAACTTTTAGAGATATATATAATCCCAAACTTATAATTTTTTTTGAAAATCATGCTTCGAACATCAGAGTTCAAACTATGGAGTTTGAAATGCACATGTAAACTCCAGCGTTTGAACTGTATAGCATCCATAATGAACGCTTAATGTTTCCCTTTGAAAAATCCTGACCGTCCGATATGGAATTGAGTAGAGATACAGAGCCGAATCCAGTCCAACAATGTTATAAGAAGCAAAAACAAATCGTTCGAAGCGCCAACCCTAGCTAGAATAGTTCGTCCCTCTCTTCTTCACTGCGGCGCAATGGCGCCTCTCTCAATTTCTCCCAAGCTTCTCTCTTTGCCATCGATTATCCTCCCATCTCATATCTTCGCTTCATACCCGAACCAAAGCAGATTGCTTTTCTTACAAATTGCATTTATTTTTATCTTCTTTCGACTTCAATTAATCAAATTGTGCAATTGATCGATCGATCGGAAAAAAAAAAAAAATCAATCGATGGCGACTTTATCAAGAGGCGCCGTTCAGAATACGGCGCCTTCTTTTCGCGGTTGCCTATATGGATATGGATATTACCGGCCAGAAACACCGGCTGAAACGGGCGCTATTTAATTCGCAATTCCGTTTCGGTCTGCATCTTTTTTGTCAGGCCAACATTGTTATGGATTTGGTACTTTTCTTCCTGTGCGGTTTTTTATACTTTCTTGTTCCCAGTAATTGTAATTGGGAATGAATTTAATTATGAGCTCAACCAAATCAAAAATTGATTTTAATGACAAAGTAGTAGTCTTTGATAAGATGAAAACTCATTAGCAGCAAGGTTACTGTTGTGAGTATTATAATCTCACTTGTAACTGTCTATTGGTAGTTAGAAAGAAAGTATAACAAATTTTGTATATTTGTGCCAGTAATTAAACAGTTTACCAAATCCTTTGTTTGTATCAGCAAGTTGATACACATGATATTATTCTTTTATGCTTGATTCTTTATGTTCAGTCGTAAATACACAATGACAGAAAAAGTGAAATGCCAGAAAATCGATGCTGAGAAGAGATACAACAAAATTATGACTATTATCAAAGATAGACTGAACTGAATAATGGTATCATATATAGTGGCTAGTGGGTTAGCTAGGTGAAAAGTTTTTAGTACTCCATCCAAAAATCATAAGTTTACCTGCATAAACCTTTGCAGCCCTTGCAGATATTTTCAAATAATAAAATAAACAGAAACATCGTTCGCTTAGTAACTGTCCTACTACAGTGTATGAATTTTGTAACAGTTATATTCAATTTGTAACATTTAAACAAACTCTATGGACAGTCTATCCCCATAGCATTTTCCTTTTCCAATAATAAAATAAACAGAAACATCGTTCGCTCAATAACTGTCCTACAGTGTATAAATTTTGTAACAGTTATATCTAATTTGTAACATTTAAACAAACTCTATAGACAGTCTATCTATATTCTTTATAGTATAGATGCTAGGTAGTGCTCCAAGAAAAAAGATGACTGTAACAGAGTTTTATGTAGGCCAAAAGTAATCAGCCTGAAAGGTGTTAGTAATAGTACCAGTTCGTCCATATCACTTTAGGCCTAATTTAGGCCTCACATACAAATTGATTCATCTAAGGAGGCTCTCAATATAATACCTAACAGAGCTATCAGCCTCTCACTATCACAAAGTCAAAGTTCAATATATTACAATTTAGTAATTAACTGTAACAAATTAATTATGATTCAGTCGATTGATACATTCCAAGTAATTGCACCTCAAAATATTAATTAACACTGAATTTAGCAACTGCCATTTTACAACATATGTTTTTCTAAACTAATTCAAAGAAATAAAAAGCTCAATGTATGTACAAGAAATGGAAACATCTAGAGACAGCTTTCAGTTAGCTATCCTGAAAGCTTCCTTCTACCAACCCTCCACCAAGATTACAAAACTATTATCAAGTGTTAGGTACTAATTACAGATCTTCGAATTCATATTCCCCCGCTGTACTGCATTATGCATTTCACAGTGTCAGCCGTTGGATTTTCTAGAGATTTGTGCCAACGCGGATCTCGAGACGATCCAATGGCTGACGCTGTGAATTGCACAATGCAGTAAGTCAGGGGATGAACACTCACAGATCTTCACCTGGATAGATTTCTTACCAGATAAGCATGACTGTTAATTACAATGTTGTCCGTTTTACAAGCATCATAAAGTGCAAAAAAATCAAAATCAAAATCAAAATCAAGAATCAAAATTGTTATACCAGATCCTTCACGTCAGCAATTGATTTCTTGATGACTGACGCGCGGCACAGGGGACAGTTCGGCTGAGTCCGGAGCCATCCATCGATGCACTCCGGATGGAACCCGTGACTGCAGCTCGGTAACACCTTCACCTTCTCGCCTACGGTAAACACCCCGAGACATATGACGCACTCCCTACTCTCCCCTTCCTTGTGCAATTCCACCGGTAAGCTCTTTATGACCCCGACATCAAGGCCCGACGATGCGTGGTTAGCTCTATCTGGCGTTCCAGTGACGGCATTCTCTGTGGCGGCAGCAGAATCGGCGAATGAATTGCTATAACATATCCAGCGCAGATAGAGATACAGAAGCGTGACGACGAGAAGGATGCATAGAGTTGTCAGGAGGACAACGGTGCCGTGGCCGTGCAAGGCGAAGTCTTTCTCGTCTAGCGAACCGGTGTAGTGCCATTGGGGATCCGCAGACTGATCAGGGGGTGATGCCATTCATTCAAATGGATAAAAATATGTAGAAAATGAGGAGAATGTTATATCTATTAACTCCCTTTCTCTTTCTAATGCTTTTGGGCTTTGTTGTATGAGGAAGATGGAAAGGGAACTGTGAGAAAATGAGGAGAATGTTATATCTGTGTAACTCCCTTTCTCTTTCTAATGCTTTTGGGGTATGTAAACTTGTAAAGGTTGGAACTTTTTTTTTAAGGAGAAATGACAATTAAATTAGAGAAATTATCTTTGCTGTCTTTATCTATCTTCAAACTAAATTAGTAATATTTTCTCTTTCTTTCTCACACTCTCATAAATTTTGAGTGAATTTTTTTTTTAATTCTGGATCTTTCTATTGTATATATATAAGTGTTTTGTTCGATTGACGATGTGAATTGCAACCAGTAAAAGTGATTTGTTGTATATAAAAAAGAATTTTAACTAAAAATGTATTGAAATACTGCGGTTAAGAGAGATTTTTAAGGATGCAGCTATCAACTCCCCTTAGGCCCAAGAAAGGTAGAATTAAAGTTTGTTACCGTGAGGATTGAGGAAGGTGTGTGCTTTTTGAAAGCACATGAAAAACCGCGCTGAAATCAGCTGAGATCCAAATCGGATCTCAGGACCCTGAGATCCTGATCCGACGGTTTTCAAGGACTCTGAGATCTGGACTCAGCAGATACGGGTTTTGAGAACCGTCAGATCGGGATCTCAGGTCCTGAGATCCGATTTGGATCTCAGCGGATACGGACTCATGAAAAACCTAGAAACAAACAGGCACAATCAGGCACTTGACTTGCTTGATAAAGATAATAAAAGTACCACATATGTGTTCCCTGATTGGCTATCTATGATCCGAGATGACTATCTAATTGGAAAAGAAAAGGAAAAGGCTTGCATAATTGCATTGTATTCTATTCACTCGTCAATGGACGTGTTGCATGTGTTGGTACAGATGCAATCATTGGTATAGCCCAAGTAAAATTAAAGGGGTTACAAATAGGGGTGTCAATGGAACAAGTTCAACAGAACGGATTTTGGTTCCGTCCGTTATAACGGAACGAATTTTAGTTCCGTCCGTTAAAATGAAACGAAAACGGAACAGCCCATTTCCGCCCTAAACATGTATTTTCCACGTATTTCCCACGTATTTTCGTTGTTCCGTTCTGTTCCGTTATAATGGAACATTCAACAGAATGGATTTTGATTCCGTCCGTTATAACGGAACGGAAACGGAACACCCCATTTCCGCTACCTTCCGTTCCATTGCCACCCCTAGTTACAAATAATGAAATGTTTTTTTTTTTTTCGTTTTGGCTAAATCAATTATAATTAGTTTTGTAATAGACAATAAATATTTTGAAAATAGTTATAGCACTTTTTTTTTAAATAATTAAAGAACGAAAAAAATTAAAGATATAAGTATCAAATTCAATTCAATTTTTTATATTGTTTGATATTTTAAGATGACATCCTAAATGACCAAAATTTTTATATGTATACAATTGTACAAATAAAATGATGTAATAAAACAAAATATGATCCGAAATTAAGTACACAAAATAGAGACATAAGCCAGCAAATAAGTATCATACGACATTTAATGTCATAAAACAGATAGATGCTTGCATTTAGTAATTTATAATGGGTAGTGATAGGGCGCCTCACACATTACCCCCCACACTATTGATGTGCTGACATTTCTAAAAGACAAATTACAAAACGTTCTAAATGAATTTTGGGAAGAGATGAGCAGTTTACAAAACGTTTTAAATAAATTTTGGGAATAGATGGGCAGTTTACAAAACGTTCTAAATGAATTTTGGGAAGAGATGAGCAGTTTACAAAAATTCTAAATGTTCTAAAGGTCAAAAAGACAGTTTATAAAACGTTGTAAACATTATAAAAGACAGTTTCTTTCTAAAAGAAAATTTTACAAACTTGCAAAACTGTCAACTTGAGATATCAGTTTACAAAAACGTTCTAAATAGGCAGCAATCTGCCAGCACAACGTATAGTTGGGGGGCAATGTCAGGGGCGTAATATCTTTATCCATTTATAATAGGGTTACATCATTTTTGTTTATGTTATCTGCACTGCATTTCCAATCTGTAAATATTTGATTACACATTAATTAGTCAATGCCTATCCAGATGCACTGCTTAAATGACGATCGACAGCAGACATGCCGAATTAGGAAAAACCCAATGTTGATATCTTATTAACTTTTTTATTTTCCTCAAAAAAGAAAAAAAAAACTTTTTATTATAGTTAATAGAACCGGTAGGATCACTTGTCAGCTAGGCGGTCCAATAACTTAATGCCAAATTATTGAACGCCATTTTTAATTTGTTAATTTCCTGAAGAGACATGTCGCCTAATATATATATAGTAGGTCGACACATATCTTATCTTACTCCTAATAATAAAAAGGAGATTGAATTTTTTGACATGATAGTTCTATTTCCCTCAAAAAAGAAATCTCAGCCGTTGATTGTTTACTTAGATTGATCACCACCGTTGACGTACATTAATACCCCGGCCCATTATAATTTAAGGATCATATCAATTTCCTCACAAAGGATGAGCTTTCAGCCCTTTATTATAAAGAAGAGGGATCAAATAACTATGTTTTTGATAACCGATTGGTGACCGTGAAATTAAATCTTAAATAACTACATTTTAAATTCTTAAATTACGAAACCAATTGATAGAATATGTTGTCTATATCATATTTTATATGTATATAAAAAATTATATCATTTTGATTTTATTTGCATGTGCATCAAGCATTAGTAAAAAATAAAAATTAACAGTTCAAGTTTTATAATTTTTTCTCCTCTCTTGATGACTATCAAAACAATGTTAAAATTCTATCATTTTTTATGCATATGTTATTGAGATAATATAGAATACATCTAACGGTTTAGATTTTTCAATTTATGTATAAATAAAAAGATGGTCACCATAGGCATTGGTGCCCATGGTTCCTCCTGTATTATAAAATATAATAATATCAGCTCAAAGCAAGACGTGGGCTCTTTATTAGTATATAATTATATATATCAAGTCAGCGTCATGGAACTTAAGAAGGGTGATAAAACTAAAAGAGGTCGTCGCCAAGAGGAGAGAAACAAACAAACATTACCTAAAGCAAACATTGATTGACTTGCAAACACACTACGTAGTGTGAGAATGAACGAATGCATTTATTAGTTGATGGTTTATATATTCTGTCATCTTCAATTATAACAGGACGAATTCTGCTGACTCTGATTTATGATTTAGTAACCTCCTCCTCATCTTTATCCGGTCTGTGTATAAATGTCTAATTATACAATTCTTTGCAATAGAGCCCAGAAAAAGGGATTAATATAGAGCCCAAATTGTTTAATTTGGGCCTATTTTAGCTGTCACCATTTCATAGTGGCTTAAATTTGAACGGCCCAATTTTATAATGGATCCTTTATAAAGCTCCAATTCTATTCAGATCAATTTAACAAACATATAGTTTTTATTTATTGCAAAACTGAAGCAATATAAGGATATAATATGGAGCCCAAAAGGTTTAAAATATCCGGCCCAATGTTTAAAAGTAAGTTTCTGAAGATGACTTATTGGATCAAGTTAGTGGCCAGTAAATTAATAAGTAATACCTACCGTCCAAAGAAAAACTGTACATAGCATCCATAGGTTATATTTCAGAATGTATCTGTTATATTTCCGGGTAGATCTGTTATATTCTTTGTACGTTTATGCACGTACGAATAGTTTTTCAATTAATGGACGCAAGATGTTTCTCTAAATTAATGTTTTGCAATATCTCACAATTTACATTGTCATGCAGGTATTTGAAGACCTTTCAACTTATGATAAGATTTTTCTATCTAGCAGCATTCACAATCTTTTTTTTTTTTTTTTTTTTTTTCGTGTTGGAAAACAAAACCAAACTGAAAAAAAAGAAAACGAAAGCATCCTTATGATCAAACTGCCATACAGTGATCAACTACTGGTCCTGACACCAGAGACGCTCGGCACAGCGGGCAGCTCGAATGCGAGCTCATCAGCCACATGTCGATGCACTCGGGATGAAACACATGCTTACATTTGGGCAGGATCTTCACCTTGTCTCCATCAGCCAAATCGCCTAAACAGATCGAACACTGAGGCGCATCATCACCGGACTCGCCCACGAACAGTTCTACACTGATCACACAATGGATAATCTTCTCGGCATCGGTAGTAATAGTACAATCGTGCTGCCCCGATTGATCAATCGTAGTGTTTCGAAAGGAACTTGTCATACTGTTCTTATGGTGGCAAAGGAACTTGAACATGACGAAGAGGAAAACTATCGCGACGAGGGGGCACAAAACGGTCAACAGAAGAGCGAGGGTGCCGCTCTGGGCTCCATCGACTGGAACCAGCGCAGATCCTGGTTCCTGAGAGCTGTTTAAATCCACCATTTGAGTAGCTTTTTAGTTTATGGTGCTTGTGATTCACGTTTGTGAATGATAATTAATTTGAGCTCTGATCAGCTGGCTCTCTTAAATAGGCAGTGGCATCAATCATTGTTCTTGTTCAGCACATTTAATTTCGGAATTGTTTAATTGGTTTTCAATTCTTGTAGCAAACTAAAATTGAAGGGAAATATTTAACAGTTTAACTGAAAGATCAAAATAAAAAATTCAGTTCAATTTCAGTTTTGCTCACATTACTCATCTCTTAATTAACATTTTTATATAAGTTTCCACAATTTTTCCTTACATAAGAAAATATGAGGGTGGTAACTCTGATCTCTCAATATTACTGACAGTGGAAACTAAAATTAAAGTTTTTTTTTTTTTTTTTTTTTGTTAAAGGCAGATGTCCAGTTCAGGATTAAAGGGCACAACAAGTGATCAACAAAAGTTTCGATTTTCAAAATAAATGTAGGAAGAGGAAGTTATGTATGGGGGGCAGTGTTTGTGGGGAGCACATATCTACATATGCATGTTGGATACTTGCATTATTATATACTTCTGTGGCAATAAGTATATACTTTTTTTTTTTTGGAGAGAAGGCAATTATTAGATATTATCACATGAGAAAGGATCCAATAACAAAAAAATTTGGTGCCCTTAATAACCACATTATTATATATACATAAATTAATAAATCTAAACCGTTAGATGTATTCTTAATCATCTCAATAACATATATATAAAAAGTGATGAAAATTTAATATTGTTTCGATAGCCATCAAGAGAGAAGAAAAAATCATAAAATTTGAACCGTTGATTTTTGTTAATGCTTAATCACATATAAATAAAATCAAAATGATATAATTTTTTTGTCACACATAAAATATGATATATACAAAACATTTCATTATTGGTTTTGTTATTGGACCATTAAAAATGTATTTATTTGAGATTTAGTTTTGTGGTTACCGATGGGTATAAAAAGTTGTGGTCATTTGATCCCTCATCTTATCATATTAATAATTAATAGGCTTTTTCTGTTTTGTGGACTTGTAGTGTGACACGCATAAACAAGATACCACTTGTAAATTGAAATTGTGATCCTGGGCATTGCCTGCTTCAACACATCATTGATTATTGAGGTGGGTTATTAATTAATGGGAGAAGATACCAATATCCCGCGTTGAATACCCCGGTCAAATACCTTGCTTTGACCGTAATCCATATACGTTTACAGTCCAACTAATAATACTAACAATGTGTTAAGCGCGCTAAGCATTTTTGTCCTTGAAGTCTAAATATCTAAAGAACAAAACCTAAATACTACTTATAACAAATCTTAATACCTACAACACATACATTCTGCACATCCAACAAAACACGTAAGATGATGGAACTTTTTTAAAAAACGAAATTAAAAAAGTTTTTTTGCGGAAACTAGTAAGATGATGAAACTTTTTCGGTGGACTAGATAGACCCGAAAAAATAAATCAGGTGCTTCCAAAGCACCCGATCTATTTTTTTCGAGTAGTTTTTTTTTTTTCCACCCGAAATTGGAATCGGGGTGCTTCCAAAGCACCCAATTTATTTTTTAGGGTAGGTTTTTTTTTCACCCGAAATTGGAATCGGCCACAAAAAGATCCCATCCGAAAAATTAATTCAGGTGCTTCCAAAGCACCCGATTTATTTTTTCGGGTGCTTCCAAAGCACCTGAATTAATTTTCGGGTGGATCTTTTTGTAGGACCCGATTCCTCCCTACTCGAAAAATTAATTCGGGTGCTTTAAAAGCACCCCATTTAATAATTCGGGTGGGACTTTTTGGGGTATTTTTCGCACCCATAACACGCGGTAAGCCTAAAAGTCCTACCCGATTTATTAAATCGTCCTACCCGATTTATTAAATCGGGTTCTTCCAAAGCACCCGAATTAATTTTTCAGATGTATCTAGTCCAAAGAAAATTGACTGTCATCTTACTAGTTTCCGCGAAAAAACCTTTTCAATTTCGATTTATAAAAAAATTTGCTCTTACTGATCAAACTACTCTCATACTCGTGATTCTAATCTTGTCTCTATTTTCTCCTCTATTCGGACAATTATCATCTTTCTCTCTGATCTCTCTTGCCGCTCTTCCCATCTTCGATCAGACGGCACATCTTTTAGTGTGTCTTCTTATTTTCCAATTGGATTAACATCTTCTCTGATGATCCGGCTGCGATCCTCGCCGGCTCATCCGGTCGCAATCGTCACCCGCTCATCCGGCCGCGATCCTCGCCCACTCATTTGTCCGTGTTCGCCGCTTTCCGGTCATCTCTCCCTCCTTTGTGTTGCTACCTTGTGAAATAAGAGTGAGAAATAAGAAACCTACGTATCCGATCAAAATCAATCTTCCAGCAGAATAGAATAGTTCAAATGGCGGAGGATAATTATCGGTCAAATTTTAGAAGTTTGTTGGAGCCTTGGAGGTCTTGGAAGGGAAGGGTCTGAGTACAAAATTGGGGGATTATGAATTGTTGGATGGCGGGGTATGATAGTGGGGTATTTAAGCACGGTGTATGATATATTATCTCTTAATTAATCGGGTGTGTGAGCCTCAGATCGGGTTATAATTAGTTTGCAAAAAAAAAAAAAAAGATTAGGAATTTTTCCAGCATCCTCGTTTTAACTATCTACATTCATACATACACAAAATTTATAACTCTTATTTTAAATTGTATAACACCGAGGTCAAATTTTGTAACAACGTAGACATGTAGACGCTAATTTTGAAGACACCAGATATGACCCCAAAAGATTGGTCATTGGTGAGTCAAGCTAGCTAGTATTGATGTCATTTTATTCATTGGTGAGTCAAGCTACGTGTTAGTTTGAAATATACATCGATGTCATTTTATTATTTTTATTAGTTATTTCAACATGTGGGAATTATACAATAGTTAATTTTTTTTGTTGTATTGGGTCGATTGATTAGGTTTTACAAAAAAAAATAATATCGTAACAGGTTTTGGATTAATTTGTCCGGTCGGATCGATCATGTTTTGCTTGGTCATTGTACAACTTATATATCTTGGGTTCGAATAAAAAGTGGATCTTGTGGCATATCTAAAAGATATATTAGAGATATTAAAAGCTCAACATGTCGCTGTACTGTTCATCTACAGTGTCAAAAGAATATATATATATATATTTTTTTTTTGGTTGGTTGGTTTGTTCTTTTTTTTTTGTGTTGGGTTTTTGCTAATTTTTTTTTTTGGGTTTATTATTATTATTATTATTATTATTATTATTATTGTTATTATTATTATTATTATTATTATTGTTATTTTTATTTTTGGTTTGGTTTATTCATTTTTTTTTTTGGGTTTTCACTAATTACAATAAAATTTCGATGTTAGTGTTAATATTTTTATTGTTAGGTTTTCGATTCTTAAAAAAATGCAGTGGTTGCAATCTTTCTATTTTATAGTGCTTTAGGTATTTTGTTTTAAGTTTTAATATATTTATAAGTAAGCTCATAAGTGGTGTTACTCCATATATTTAGGAAAGGACGTAAAGCTATGATGAGTTAGGCTCAATAGTTTTTTTATATAAAAAATTTACCGAAAATTTTCTATTTTTTTATTTTTAGTATTTTTTTGTGTTTTCTAAGAGTAGCTCAACATGCCACTGCACTGTTCATCTACAGTGTCAAAAGAATAGTGTTTTTTTTTTTTTGGTTGGTTTGTTCTTTTTTTTTGTGTTGGGTTTTAGCTAATTTTTTTTGGGGTTTATTATTATTATTATTATTATTATTGTTATTGTTATTATTATTATTTTTGGTTTGGTTTATTCATTTTTTTTTTGGGTTTTCACTAATTACAATAAAATTTTGATGTTAGTGTTAATATTTTTATTGTTAGGTTTTCGATTCTTAAAAAAATGCAGTGGTTGCAATCTTTCTATTTTATAGTGCTTTAGGTATTTTGTTTTAAGTTTTAATATATTTATAAGTAAGCTCATAAGTGGTGTTACTCCATATATTTAGGAAAGGACGTAAAGCTATCATGAGTTAGGCTCAATAGTTTTTTTATATAAAAAATTTACCGAAAATTTTCTATTTTTTTAATTTTTAGTATTTTTTTTGTGTTTTCTAAGAGTAGCTCAACATGCCACTGCACTGTTCATCTACAGTGTCAAAGAATAGTATTTTTTTTTTGGTTGGTTTGTTCTTTTTTTTGTGTTGGGTTTTTGCTAATTTTTTTTGGGGTTTATTATTATTATTATTATTATTATTATTATTAGTATTACTACTACTACTATTATTATTATTATTGTTATTATTATTATTTTTGGTTTGGTTTATTCATTTTTTTTGTTTTCACTAATTACAATAAAATTTCGATGTTAGTGTTAATATTTTATTGTTAGGTTTTCGATTCTTAAAAAAATGCAGTGGTTGCAATCTTTCTATTTTATAATGTTTTAGGTATTTTGTTTTAAGTTTTAATATATTTACAAGTAAGCTCATAAGTGGTGTTACTCCATGTATTTAGGAAAGGACGTAAAGCTATCATGAGTTGGGCTTAATAATTTTTTTATATAAAAAATTTACCGAAAATTTTCTATTTTTTTTATTTATAGTATTTTTTTGTGTTTTCTAAGAGTTATACATAAAATAATAATTATGTTATTATATTGTATAGTCGCTTCTAAGAAAATCTCAAACAAATACTGAAAAATCCTCAAAAAATAGAAATTTTGCGTATCCTATACGTTTTGAACTTTTCATATAAAAAACTTATTAAGCCATATAGATAAAAATTTAAAAGTGATTTTATGTGTTTTTAAAGTTATGTCCGCATAAGGACCATGTGAGTTTAAGCTCATGATAATCTTACTTTTACAATTATAACACAAATTAATATCGATATTTTTGTATTCATCGCGCGGAGCGCACTCACATATCTAGTAATTATGTATAGGGTAATGATATACCAAGTTGGCAACAACGTTTATATATATATATGATTTAGTTAGCCCGTATGCCATATGATGGTTTCGTTTTAAATCTTTTTATGAAAAATAAACAAATGGAATATAGATTTAATTGAATATTTCGAGTTTTCCAATAATTATTGGAACTTCTCAGGAAAAAAAAAAAGAATTTCCGGTCTCAAATTAAAGAACATCACAGTGTTTTAAGATATAAAATATTTGAAAGCATCACAAGGGCATAGTGAAATCTAGAACTGTGTGATCTAGGTTTCAGAACATGTACAGGGGTACTGCATGCACCGCAAATCTGAATAGTTACCACACTCCACATTTACACACAGGAACTTTTTTTTTTTTTTTTTTAGATAAAGATGAGGGTCGAGCTACTCAAATTTAAATATCTATAAAGACTCCCCATCCGGGTTTCGAGCCCACGACCTCCTACACGAAGAGCGTTGCCCTTAGCCACTAGACTAAAGGCCAGTTCTTCACATTTACACACAAGAACTGATACATAGATATAAAAGGATATCAAAATTGATACCCACTCCATTAGTGTTCACGTAAGATGTGTCGATATTCAAATTGATTCATGAAATTAAGTATTCAACTTATTATTTGTGTAATATATATATATCTCAGTACACCACATATACAAAGTAAATTACATATATAGCAAATACATACCTACTTTTATTTTATTTTATTTTTTTATTTTTTTTTGAGGAAATAATGCATACCTATTTAATATGAACACTAACACAATCATTATCAATTTTAATATTATTTTTGGTATCTTTATAACATTCTTCTTACATATATACAACCTCTGTCCATGAATAAATGAATTTTTAGAAAAAGTCAAAGGAATTAGTGGAAAAGTGAAATTACTTTTATGCCCTCAATTTGTAATAATTACATAAATTAAATAATATAGATAAAGAGATAATCATAACATTGGAAAACAATTGGATTCAAACAAGTGAATAAAAAATAAAATCAAATCGGTAAAGTTTATTTAATTGGAGACAAGCCGTAAATGGTATAAATTCATTTAATTGTAGACAGATGTTGTACTATTAAAAAACTTCACCAAAATAAACCACTATATATATTAATTATCAGCACCACAACAAATAATTCATACAGAAACCTGCAATAAATCCCAAAATTCACTAACAATTAATTAACAAATATATATATGTTTTTCAGTGTACGTAGACATTAAATATTATATTTTAACATTGTAGGCTGTATTATATTGCTTGCATCTATGTGACGTTTGAAGAATTAATGTTCAACCTTCTACGTCAAAAAATGTTCAACGTTGAATTTTCAATACAATAATATGCGTGAATGTTCAATCCAGACTCCAGAGTGAGGTTCCAATAATTTAACACTTTCAAATCATGCACAGAAAGTACGTACAAATACGTGCTGACTACATGTACACATGTAACATTTTTTTCCGTGCAGTTCATAGATCTTCGGTACACACGTGCATATACGGATCCATCAATATGCAATGCAACTGCTCCCGTTGTGAATTTAATCATGACAGTTTTGAAGCTTCAGGTCGATCAGGTTTGATAGCTGATTCGATTAAAGCCTTTTTGACTTGTTCATCATTCGATGAATCAGTCAGTACTTCCTCTTATTCCTTCTTTTATTATCTTGAAATTGAGCATGGAAATATACAAAGGGCAGGGATCCATCCACAATATATATCTTGACAATATTGACGGTTGGACATTTCAAAAATTTATAAAAAAAATCTCAAAAATAGAAAAAAAATTTATGAAAGTATTTTTTCTTTTAACTTATAAATTGATTATATTTTCAATTATATTTAATTTAAGCAATGTTTGATACTCTTCTGGGATCCGTTAAATTACAACCGTTAAAAAATATACAAAATTTTGATAAGCTATCAAACGATGTTCAAATTGAATGAAATTTGAAACATTGTTAATCTACAAGTTAAGTAACGCATCAATAAATGTTTTTTTTTTTTCATTTTTAAGATTTTTTATGAACTTTTACAAACTTGGAAATGCCCCATTATCAATATTGTTAAGATAAGTCCCTTAACCCATATATAAAATTGGATGCTTTATTTATTGTTTTTCGAAATTTAATTTGGGGTCCAGATACCTAAACACATTTATAATATAAATTATATGAGAATTGAAATATTAACAAATTATCTTAAAATATTAACGGATTAACGTGAAATATAATGTAGTATTAAGTTGAATAAAACAAACTATAAAATTGAAATATTTATTTTAATAACTGTTAAATCACATAACATTAATTTAAAGTTATGAAGAGAATATATAAGAGCAAGAATGAGAGAGAAGAACAAAAAAAAAATTGATGTCATTTTATCATTTATGTCTTTTTTAATCATATATATCACATTTCATATTCACTTTATAGTATTTCATTTTGATTAATTGCAAAATACTTCAAATAAATTTTGTATATAGTATCGATCTATTTTGATATCTCTGAACAATTTCATTTAATTTGATGCCTTAAATATTCACAGCAAGACAAATAGTCAGAGATCAATCCTTGACCAGTTTGTCCATTTCGATTTCAATTCCAATGAAACTGCATATAAAGACGCCCACGATAGTTTCAATTCAATCACAAATCAGATTCGAAAAGGTTTCAGAACCTATTTGAATCCGATTCAATTTTTAATTTTTTATTAAGAAAGCAGACGATGCTAAATTACTTGATTTATCAATAAAAAAAATGAAAAAGAGTTCATATATAGAAAATAAAAAGAGAAGAAAATAACTTAATTAATTAAGGAAGTCATGCAATATATATATATTGGAAATAATTAATCTGATTCAAGTACGTAGTTATACGCATGCAATATATATTAAAACTATATATAACAGATTAACTTGACACAACTTATAATAATTAAGTCCTGAATTTTATTATTTGATCCCTTGAGAATCCACGTGCGCTGAGAAAAAAAGAGATCACTGAACACGACCATAAAAAAAGGTATAAATATTGTAAACTTATATACACCAAAAGAGAAAGCCGGCCCTTTTTTTTTATTATTTTTGCCGGCTAGAGTAAATTAATAGCAAGAGTTAAATTTAAAATCAGTCCTTAATTAACAATAGAAAAATTACTACAATTAAATTCTTTTTATATATGCATGTGCACATTACCTAATCAAATAATATATATATATGGCCAAGATGGAGTACATCAAATATTATATACGACCATTTATAACAAGATGACACAAAATATCCAACTTTTTTTACGTATAGAGCTCCCAATAGCCCTAGTTTTTTTTTTTTTTCTTTCATTTTTAGTGTTGTTTTCAGGATTCAACCTTTTCTCTGTATAGAAATTAAGGTGACATGAGATTCATATAAAAGAGTTGAGTTTCAACGCATAAATTGTACATTAAGATAGAAAATAAAGTCAATATATTGAAAATAAACCAGATTCGAAACATATATAAACTAGCCACTAGACTAGTAGAGCCTTTTCAAAATTTAATTAGTTGTCAAAAAAAATTATTTTTAAGATCGAAATGTGCTAAGAAGGAACTACACCCATGAATATCATGTATATATATAAGAGGGGGAAAATTATGAATGAATAAAGAAACATTATACATACATATATATATATATATAGAGAGAGAGGGAGAGAGAGAGAGAGAGAGAGAGTCCGGCTACAATAATATGCATATCACGGTTTTACCGTGCTATGCGACTCGTATCTCAGTTTCCGGTGTCCAAATAATCGATCCGAACCGCTCAACTTGATCTCTATATCAAAATACACTAGGAAACCAAATTTTACAATTTTTAGAATTTTTTTGCTATTTTTAGTGATGGGGAGAAAATAACTAGATCCAAAAATTCTGGTTCATACAAAACAACGATTTTCTCCCCATCATTAAAAATAGCAAAAAAATTCTAAAAATTCTAAAATTTGGTTTACTAGTATCTTTTGATATAGAGATCAAGTTGAGCGGTTTGGATCGACTATTTGGACATCGAAAACTAAGATACGAGTCGCATAGCACGGTAAAATCGTGATATGCATATTATTGTAGCCCAACTATATATATATATACCCTGCGTTTGGTATCTGTAGTAAAATTGATTTAAGCTCTTAAATCAATTTTAAGTCATCAAGCGGAAGTGATTTAAGGTGTAGTAAGTTAACGCAACTATATAGGTGTAGTAAACTAAATCACCAACATTTCACATCTTTTACACATAACATCAACTTTACTTCATCTATTTATTTCACTACCACCAAACACCACTGATTTAAGGTGATTTAACATTTTACTCTGCTTTAACTTACTACACTTGCCAAATGGGGGATAGTATATCAAACTATCAGTTAGGCCAAGAAAAAAGAAAATATGTTAGATATATATGGGATCCAAATTACAGTACACTAGCTACCACTTTTCATATCGCACAATTAATTTAGAGAACTATAACAAACGGGACTTCGGTTTCATGCCACAATTTCATATCACAAAATAGTATGAGATGTGTCAAATAATAAGGGAGCTTTATGTTATGACTTATATGTATTAATCTCTATACTATATATATATATAGTTATTTACGACATACATAACTAAAATAAATACGAATTTGTAATAGTAAAAGGACCTAATATATATTAGCTGCTATAGCTGATTACTCTTTCAAAAATTTAAGCTTAAATATTGCCGGTTCCTTCCAAGTAACTTAGATGCAATTAATAAAGAGAGATCAATTGACAATAATTCACGGAGCAGGGGGGTTTTGGGGGGGACACGACCCCCCCTTGATCTACCCCAGTCATTATAGATGCATCATCTATAATTTTTTTGGTCTTTCAAATTTTAAATTTTATATTTAGTATTGATCAATTCACAAATATTAGAGTTCATAAATGGTAATTTATATTAAATCTTTTGATTTTATTCAATTTGGACTATATATAATTAAAAATAAATAAACCATGAGATTGTATAAAATTAACTATACTATCCATATCAGCATATGGTCATGGTTAAGAATACATTTCAATACAAAAAAATATGTTGCATTTAAATGTACATTAAGTTTCATAATATAATATACTTATTAAATGAATGTAACTGTAGAATTTTTTCCTCCATTAATTATTTTCTGGCTTCATCACTATTGACAATACTCATCTTGCCAATCTAGACAATGAGATTCTTCAAAAATATAAAAATAAAATCATTAAAAGTTCTTATAAATTGGAAAAGACTCATCAAATTAGTGTTTAACTTGTATATGGATTATGTTATAATGATATTTCATGTTTGATAGCTCTTCAAAGACTCATCAAATTATGAGTATTATAAATGCATAAAATTTTAATAAACTATCAAAGGATGTTCCAATTGATTAAAATTTGAAACACTGTCAATTTATAAGTTAAAGAATGCATCCATACACTTTTATTTTTATTTTAAGAACTTCTCCAAACTTTTTAAAGTTTTGTTGTCAAAAAAGATTGTGAATGGATCCCTCCTCATTAGTTAATTAATCAGATGCTATTAAAATTAGGGGAGGGATCGGTTGACATTGCATATTTTGACAAATAGAAATTCAAATAAAATCAAATAAATCTTAAACATTGGAAATTAAATCATTCAATTTGAAAGTAGCTTAATAGCCCACCAAAAGTTTTGTAAATTTTAACCATTCTAATTTAAAACAATCTTTAATGTAATTTCAAATATATATGTCTTAAATCGTTTGAAATTTAAAACATACTCAATTTATAAGTTTCACAATATTTGTGTAAAAGTTTTTCCATATTTACAGTTTTTTAAATACTTGTTTCAATTTTTTAAAAAACATATTGTCAAGATTGTCAAAGATAAGGATTGTCAATTGGTACCTCCCCTTGAAATTATTCAATTTAACATGGAACACTAGATATTTTTGGTAAAAAAAAAACAAAAGGGAAAGAGCACTTCACGTGGCTAAGTACATTTTGTTTTCAAGTACAACTTTTAAGATAGCAAGTTATTATACAAAATGATAAATTGATTAACAAGTTAAAATAAAAAAAACCCAGAATATGCAAAGGGACAACAAAATCAGTAGCTAGTGAATTGAACAAGGTGATTGGATAATGCTACTAATTAAAAATATTAGTTCCAACATGAAATCTTCTCCCCCTAAAGTCTAAACCCTAGCTTAGTCGACAGCATAAATATAATTAAAAGGTTCTACAGGGCATATCATTTCTCCATGGCTCCATATATTCCGACATTTTTTAGCCAGGCAAACAAGGAAAGGCATATGCCCTTACAAGTCTTAGATCTAGCATCTACTTAATCCAAAGAGGATATATATATATATATATAATCTATATATATATATATATATCTCTAGAAATAGATTTAGATTGGATACTGGTTACCAAATTAACCTAGCCAGCTAGTTAAAGACCTTACTTATTAATATGTATGAGATGAGATCGATAATGCTGCGATCGAATCGATCGATGTCCGTCTTTTACAGTCTGAGCATGTCCTCGTCGTCTTCGTCTTGGATGGAGCATGGCAGAGGCGGAAGCGAGTGCTCCGACTGTGCCATTGAGTAGTTCAGGAACTCCTGGTTAGGGTTCATCATTTGCTGATGATAGTCAAACCGTTCACCGGTACCGTTTAAGCCGATACCAGCGCACAGATCGACAATACTGGCAGTGGCTTGCGGATTGCTTTCGATCCCGGGGGCGCCGGTACAAGCCGTCAGCAAGGTTTGATGGAGCATGATCTGAGCCTTGAGGAACTTCACATAGTTTATCGCCTCCTCAAGCATCGACACGGTGTCCAACTTGTTGCCTCCCGGTACGAGGCTCTTCAGGATCCGGAACCGGTCGCTGATCCGATGCCGCCTCTCGCGGGCAGCAACGCTTTGTGGGTCTGTGGACAGGCCGTTGCGCGGCCCCCTCCTGCCCCCCCTTCTCCGTTCGCTCAATTGGTTCAGGCAAGCAGAGCGCGCTTGCGCAGCATACTGGCTGTATTGATCATCAGTATCCATGCCAGAAATTGCGAATCGCTAGCGTATATACGTATGTACTGAAAATCAATTGTGATTGATTTATATTGAAATCTTGCAAAATAGAGATATATATAAGAAGTTCAAGAGATGAAGAAGGAAAGATTTAATTAGGGTTTGATGATGAGGAAAGGTAAAGTGTAGAGACCAAAAAGAGGATGAGAGGAAATTAGGGTTTATTAGGGGATGTACGGGTAGATGGAGTGGACTGGACTGGCAAAGACATGATCTTTTTAAAGAGTTAAGGAAGGAAGGAAGGAAAGAAGGGGAAGGGGAAGGGGAAATAGTCACTTAGTCAGTCATGCTGACAGAGTCTGACAGCAAGGGTAAGCGGGGTCTTGGGTTTTCATTCAATACTTGCTTGCTTGTACTTTTGACCACCCAACAACACCACCAGTGCTCTTAATCCCCTAACTTTTACTGCATCTTGCAGTTCACGATGTGAACCATTGGATCGTCTCGAGATGCGTGGAGATCTGAGCTGCACGAATCTCAAGACAATCTAACGGCTCACTTCATGAACTGCAAAATGCACTACAGCAGGACAGGAGATATGAAATCAACACGAACAGGCCTGGAGATGAAGGCTACCTGTGTAGTGTAGTAGTGTAGGCATTGCTTCTGTTGCTTTAGTTTGCCTTTGCCTTTGGCACTTAATTTGTTTTTGTTTGGTTGCTGTGTACTTGTACTTGCAACACAATGTGACATCTACCGCCTGAACTCTGAACTCTGAAGCCCTGATTCCTGAACCTAACCAAATGCTCTCTTCTATATATCAAACAGAATTAATCAATTCTAGCTCTCTCTTCATCGATCATATCATTCAGTCTTAAATCTTAATGAAATATATGTAAATAAAAATCTCTTGATGTCCTGCAACGTGTTTTAAAGAAGCTAGCTAGCTAGCTAGCTAGAAATAATATTTACAATGAGGTTAAATAACTAGTAAATAATGAATACTGGAATTAGGCTAGAGTAATATGCATATCACGGTTTTACCGTACTATGCAGTCCGTATCTCAGTTTTCGGATACCAACTTTTACAATTTTTAGAATTTTTTTGCTATTTTTAGTGATAGGGAGAAAATTGTTGTTTTGTATGAACCAGAATCCTTGGATCTAGCCATTTTCTCCTTATCATTAAAAATAGCAAAAAAATTATAAAAATTATAAAATTTGGTTTACTAGCATATTTTGATGTAAATATCACATTGAGCGGTTCGGATCGATTATTTGAACACCAGAAATGGTGATACAGATCACATAGCACGGTAAAACCATGATCTGCATATCGCCGTAGCCGGACTCATGAATACTGTACATATATAGATTAGGAAAAATATTAGAAGCCATATTTCTTAAAGCAGGGAAGACCGGGGGCAAAGCATGGGGCACTGTATTAGCGTCCATGTTGATTAACCTTTTGAGTATAGATATAATCACTTCCAAATTTTGATTTATATGACTCAATAAGTTATTTATATTAGAATCATATGGGATGCAAAATTTTATTTTCCATTTTTAAAAACTTTTAAGTATTTGTTTGAGATTTTTTTTAAAATGACACATAAAACGTTGATTATTTTAAAAAATCTCAAACAAATACTTACAAATTTTAAAAAATGGGAAATTTTTATATGCCATATGATTTTGAAATAAATTATTAACTGAACCATATAAATCGAAATTTGAAAGTGATTTGATATGTTTTTGGAGGTGCGCTCACAGAATGCCCCGTGAACTTAAGTTCACGCTATCTTTGCTCTAATTAACCTTTTCCTATATGATTTTGGTACTTCCGAATAATGTATAGATTTCAAATTAATATGTACAATTAATTTGTACAACAATCGATATTTCTATAATTAACCCTTAATTTACTTCAGAAGAAAGATTAATTGAGAATTTTAGATATATAGCACTTATAGCTAGCTGTCTGCCAGTCTCGACAAAGGCACGATTGGAATTATGGAAAATATTAATGTTATGGATTTTTTTTTTATAGAAAACTGAAAACATGATGCCATATATAATAGCGATTCTTATGTTTTGCCTTCATTTCATTTTATACATTTTTTTATCAATATTCTAGGTGATTGCGCATTGAATTTATCATAATTGCAAATTTCTTGCACATTATTGCCCTTAGGCACTAGACCAAAGGTCCGTCAATCACATCAATATTTTTTATTCGATGGTATTAATTTAAAAATCTAATTAGACAAATTGAATTTTTTTTCAATGATTTTTAACATTGAACATAAATGTATATAAATTATATATAATCATAGAGGAAATTTGATATAAATTTCGAGTTATCATCGAAAACTAGTTTTAATTTGGTATCAAAGACAATGCTCTCCATATGGGAGGTTAAACATTCAAAACTCATATATGGGAGTTTATTTTGTAATCATTGAAATTTTAATTTGAGTCGTTCAATGTCTTCTCTATCTCAAAAAAAGCTGTACAATCATTGAGTTAATTATTATGTAGGATAAATGGTAATAAGTCTACTTCTCTACAAAGTAGCATTTTCAAACCATGTATAAAAAAAGGTATATGAAAGGTTATTTATGTCAAAATATATTAATGGGAGATATTATGTAAACGTTATTGGAGTGATGGAGTCATATTATAAAACATTATTGATTTATTATTTTATTTTAATTGATCACGGATTTAATGTACTAAATCAAGTAGCACATTTAATGGTTTTTTTTTTTAAAAATGAACTAATTATTTTAAAAATCATGACTATACGCAATTCCCGGTATGCATATATATATTTCACAAATATAAAAAAGATCAACCATTAAATTGTGAATATAAATAAAAAAGATGAAGATAAAAGCTAAGATGTTGCACGCATGTAATAGTAAAGTTTTCTGATGATATTTCAGATCATATATATGATTGACTTTATGATTCGTGCACAATACATATAGAGGAGGGATCCATTGACAATGGATAACTTGACAATCTTGATAATACATCTTTTCAAAAATTTATAAAAAATCATAAAAAATCTTAAAAATGAAAAATGATTTATGGATGTATTACTTGACTTATATATTGATAGTGTTTCAAATTTTAATCAATTTAAACATCGTTTAATGACTTATCAAAATTTTGTGCACTTTTCAACGGTTATAATTTAACGATCTTTAAAGAGCTATCAAATGCCGCTTAAATTGAATATAATCGGAAACATAATCAATCTATATGTTAAGAAATACTTCCGTACACTTTTTTCTATTTTTGAGAATTTACATGATTTTTTATAAATTTTTGAAATTTCAAATTGTCAAAATGGGAATTGTCAATGGATCCCTCCTTATATATATATATATAGAGAGAGAGAGAGAGAGAGAGAGAGAGTAGAACTATGGTGCTCCTAGGAGCACGGATGCCTCCCGTGCTCCTAACTCAAAAATCATACTAAACCATCTCGAAATTTTAATTTATGGGTCTCATTAAATTCTTTATATCAAAATATCATAGAATACAAAAATTTTACATTTTTTGAGATTTTTAAGTATTTTTTTTTTTGTATTTTTTAAAGATGACATAGTTTTATACATTATTTTATTATTATTTTGAGTTCATTCTAAAAAATTCCAAAACATATATTTAAGAAACTCAAAAAATGGAAAATTTTTGTATCCTAAGAGATTTTGATATAAAGAATTTAATGAGAATGATAAATCAAAATTTTATGATGGTTTAGTATGATTTTTTAGTTAGGAGTACGAGAGGTCTCCGAGCACGCTAGATTTACTATATATATATATATTTCATCTTTGTTCCTTTATACAACGACCAATATCATCGGAATTTGCTAAAAATATGTGTAGCACCGTACGTAGCCTATTCCAAAGGTGAATATTTTATAACTTGTAGTACCAGAAAGTACTTATTGTGACTTTATAAACCTAGTCCTCATGTAGTCATGTTAGTATTATTTGATGGTTTAGCTAATTAAGTAGTTCATTAAATTTCTAATGCTAGTATAATTAGAACAATCTTAATTATATTTTGTATGTCATCATATATACAACACTAAAATATTGCATGAAACTTAATTAATTAATTAATTTAGACACAATAAGTAGAGTACATATACTTCTTCTCTTTGAAAGGTTTTGCTTTGATCAGTCAGTACGGGCTACTAGGTAGTACTGTTGTTGTGCAGTATCATCATCTATTGCTACCTTCTTTCCTACAAAAAAAAGGGAAAAAAATAAAAGGACGATGCATGTATGTCAAACCCTGATCAATAAATGATATCTCCTTTATATATCTTGGAATTAGTACAGTGCACGCACGAACAGGAAGACTGACCTATCTTTCAGATGAACCCTTTTCACTGCACAAATTAATGTTTTGATGACAGAAATGCTAACGCTTCGAAATATGTTATTATATCCGAAATTATGATTTATGGTGCTCAATAAATTTTTTATATGAAATATTGGGGAATACAAAATTTTTTTCATTTTTAGAGTTATCTAAGTATTTATTTTGATTTTTAGAAAGAGCTCATAAATGCAAAACAAATACTTAGAATACTCTAAAAATGAAAAGAATTTTGCATTCCCCAATATTTTCATATAAAGAATTTATTGAGCACCATAAATCGTGATTTCGGACACCATAACATAAATTTTGAAGTGTTAACATTAGTATCAATAATAGTCTAACTTTTAATGACTAATTACCTTTTATTCTTACTAAAACATATATATTGCACCCAACTGGGAAAAAAATAATTTATAATAAAATTTAAATGCAAAAAAATAAATCTATTTCGAGAATTTCTAACATTTTTTATATGGGTGCTGATATGATGCCACAGGATTTGCCCCTGGGAGTCTTGATGACATGGAAAGGTAAGTGGTCCCCTAAGGTAGTTATTTGTTATAATTGTGTGGTCTTTTGTGTGCAAACTTTAACTCATCCAAACGGGTTCCAAAAAGGCTTAACGGCCACTCGCCTCTGCACCTATCTATGGCATGGTCTGGTCTTTTGTTTCAGTTTGAACATTATTTACCAACAATTATATGTTCAAAATTTCAGATTTAAATATTCAGGTTTCAGATAAACAGGCAAACAATATCAGTAAATGAACTAGTTTTGGACAACACAGATGAACAATATCAACAATTTAGGTATAACATTTCCTTTCCTACTTCCTAGAATAAAAGAAAATTTAGAAAGTCATAATCTTTACTAACCAAATAATCTAGCTCTGATACCAGTAAGAAAAACGCCTGTTCTTAGGATCTTAATTCCAACACTTCGTTGCTAAAAATACTAGACTAGAAGTTTAACAGGAAAAAAATTTAATTAAGTAGAGGATATCTTAAAAAGAGAGAGAAGTAAGACTTGCTGGAACTCAGCGATGTCTTGCAACTCTGAGAAAACACACTTATATAGACTCGGGAACATAATCTCAATTATCACACCGGGTGCTCATTGGACCCCATCGTCATGTGAATAAAGGGATTTTCACAATCCTTTGTCTCCCACTCAGTACACCCACTATTAGGGTTCTAAAAAATGGCACGCCGTGGCCAATTTCGACACAGAACGGCACGGCCACGGGTGGTAACGGCACGGGTAAGGCACGGGCACGGATACGGCACGGATCATTAACCGTGCCGTGTCTGAGTTTTGAAGATTTTGGAACGACACGGAACGGCACGCATAGTGTTCCAGAAACGGCACGGAACGACACGAAAAAACGGCACAACCCGGAACGGTTGTCAGACACGGCACGGTAACGGAACCGGACACGACAGACACGGCATAAATAACATAGGTGGCACGGGTAGGAAATGATAGGACACGGGTAGACACGGATAGGTTACGGGTAGGACACATGTAATAATTCCGCCTATATTTCAAACATAACCGGTCCCAAAGCCCGAGAAAAAGAGGAAGGGTAATTTATAAAACATTATGTTTATTAATTAAGACAATTTTCATAGTATATTGATACTTTTTAATATTTTTTATGTATTTTAAATTTTGAAAAAATAATTTAATGATTTTTTGGGGTAAATTTTAATTTTTTTATGTTTTTTAGAATATTTAAAATTTTTATGTTCGAAATGAGTGGGCACGTTTAGCACGGTTAAGACACGTAGATACGACACGGTAGGTCACGTATCCGATTGGACACGACACGAATAAGTCACGGCACGAATAAGTCACGGCACGATAGACACGGTGTATGTTATCCATGCTGTGCCTCCTCTTTCCAATTTTTGGCACGGCATGGCACGGCACGAAAAAATATTAATAAAAAAAAGACACGGCACGGCACGGCACGAAGGCACGGCGTTTCTGGATACGGTACGGCACGGAACGGCACGATTTTAAAACTCTACCCACTATCCAAAAGTTAGGCGCAATGATTAAAGAAAAAGAAAGATAGTACAACCACTTCACCGAAAATGGATCGCACTAATCAAAAGCACACTACTGGCCAAAACAGGTAGGCCAAAAATTTCAAAAAGAAAAGATGCTCAAATAATTGAGTGCACTCCAGATAAAGCAAATAGTGGCTTTCCGTAGATCACCACCAGATTATTCATCACACTTAATTATTAGATAAAGTTGTGAAGGACGGTAGTTGGGTCCATCACGCTCCTCTATCCCCACCTGACAATCTGTGTAATTAGGTTGTCAAGGTCCCTCTCAATTTTCTAAATTTTGGAAATATGTTCTTCAAGTAGTAAACAGGTATCTCCCATCACGCAATCAACGTTTCTGTATGAACGTGCAGTCTCATACTCACGTTCAATCATGGTCTTCAGTACATTGAGTTGTGCAAAGGCCATCCTTGCTTGAACTTCTTTGAGTTCATGCATGACGCACTTGTGGATAGCGGCAGTTGCGAGTGATCCACCATTGTGTTCCCTTGCGTAGTGCAAGCCATGGATGTCTGCGATTGTGTACAGAGGAATACAGTCTGAATTTGATTGCATAGAAGCATAGTACTGACGTCGTTCAGCATTCTAGTCTGAATTTCCTCTAGGACTGGCTCCAACATGGAAAGGAACGCGGTTTGTTATGGGGTGAGACATCCTGTTGTGCAGTAGGTGGTCAATATGGATAGTGTGTCTGCAAGGGTGTTCTGCCTTCCGTCAATATGCTCGAAATGTTCCTGTCACAAAATCAGTAAATTTAATCCACCTAACCCGAGAGGGTTTATTGTTAGCAGTTTTATTATAAAAGCTAATAATCGCTTGACAATATGTCCTAAGCGTTATTTCACTTTTATGTAAATAGTGGATTTTCATGGCTGTTAAGGTCTTTATGCAGGCGTGAATTTCTGCATCTATCGTCGATTTTATGACTGGAAATTTGCCACTTGCGTATGCACACACTTTCTCGGTTGAGCGAGGATCCGCCTTCTTCGGGTTCCATTTGCAAACACCTCCCCAGCCTTCCATACATCCATCAGTTTCGAGGATAATATAAGCATTTTCCGGGGGAAACTCCAAGTCTGGAAGATTTTGAACCTCACTCTGGATTTGTCTAATTAAATTGATATCAGACGGTTTCAGCCTCTTGTCACCATGGGGAGAAGTTTTAGAATACAAAGGGCCAAGTTTGGTACCCAGTTTTGGAATATACGCCCTTGCATAGTTGAGAATACCAAGAAAGGAGCGAAGCCCTTTCTTTTCCTTTAAAGACTCCATATCAAAGTTGATAATCCTTTGATTATATGCTCTTGGAGTTTAATCTTTACCCGATTAATAGTTGCACCAAGAAATTCCACCTCAGGTACAACTATTTTGAACTTTGTGGGTGACAACACAAGTCCATTCTCTCACAAATAGAAAGCATTACCTCCAAATGTTTTGCGTATTCTTCCTCTGTATGTGAGAAGATTAAAATGTCATCTATGTAGACTGCTATAAATGCTTATGTTCCTCTGAAGCAGTCGTCCATCTTTCTTTGGAACACAGCATGTGCATTTTTTAATCTGAATGGCATGACTAACCACTCATATAATCCTCCAGGGACTATGAAAGTAGTCCACGGTATAGATGTCGGATCCATAGCGACTTGATGAAAGCCGCTCTTCAGATCAAATTTCGAAAAGATCTTGCTGTTACTGATCTTTTTCAAAATTGTTTTGATACATGGCAGAGAGTATTGGTCTTTGTAGGTGTTGTCATTGAGGGTTCTGTAGTTGAGAACCATCCTCTCCTTGCCTTTTATCTCCTTCCCAGTTTTTGGATCAATTGAGGTCTCGGAATTGACCATGAATGCCATTGTTCGGTGTCTGCTTGTACTTGGCCTGATTACACCAATTTTGAGTAAGACTTTAATATGGCGGTCAAATTGTTCCTTCATGGCAGGAGTCACATGTTTGAGCGGTTTATCTTCAATTGTAAGGTCCGAGTTGATGATCTCCAGTTTATAAACAACCTTGTTTTTGGCCCAATGCTGAAGTGGGTTGCACCCAATATAGCCTTGGTCTTTTAAGCGGGTTAATAGTGGACCAAACCTCTTTTCAAAGTCTTCGTTGGTAATTGGGTTTTGGTAAAAGACAGCTTCTTGGATTAGTCGGTATTCATGCTCTTCTAGATCCAATTCTTGTATAGCAGCTGGAACTGCTATTGTTTCTGTTGTGGTATGGATCTCTTTTACATTCTTGTAGAATGTAAGCATCTTGCCTTCAATTCTTAATCCTCCTGCCATTGATCTTATAAAATTATACCCAAGTAGCATCCGTATCCCTTTACGCATGCCTATTGGAAAACAATATGTGAAAGGAATACGGAACTTATTTTCTCCAATCACGAGTTATCCCTGCTTGAGTTTTGTATTGACAACTTGCCGTGAATTCACTCTTGTGATTTGGACATGGGTATAATGTTTTCTCTTGTGCCTCATTTGGTATGGCTGTCTGACAGATACAGCATGTTGATGCACCGGTGTCAAGGATTGCTCGGATATCGAATCTTTTGACTTCAGGAATTTTAATGGATACTATCAAATTATACAGCATGTTATCAATCTTTTTGTACTTTATAGGTTGCTGAACTTGTGTCAGAATCTCTGCTTTGTATGCTGCATAGTCAATGAAGACTACAAGTGCAGCTTCACCATCTTCATCATCTTCCCTCATTATTGGTTCTTCTGGTTCTTCTGGGTAGGTTACTTTCTTCTTTCCTTTATCAGAGATTGCCAGTTCTCTGAATTCTTCTGCCAATTCTTCTTCAAGGGTTTTTATCTGGTTTTCTTGTAGAGGTTCTTGTTCTGCCAATTCTTCTTCGGGAGTTTGTATCTGGGTTTCTTATAGAAGTTTTTGCAATCGTTCATTTTCAGCTTCTAAGAACTCAACATATTTTATGAGCTCTTTTATAAGGGTATCTTTATTGGAGTATTGTTTGGGCTCAAGTTGAGTTTTCGATTGTATTTCTTTTCCCAGATAGAATGGTGAGCACATGGCACAGGCTAGAAGTTTGAATCTTCGCAGCCTATCCTGTAGTTTTTATTTGTTTCGATTTTGCAAAAACTACAATTACCATTGATTTGAACTTCAGTACTGAATTGGTGTTGGCACTGTTCTTGCTTCTCAGGAAGCTGAACTTTACTTCTCCATCCCTAATGCTCAATTTGCAGCATCATAACACCTTCCCAAGGGTTTTCTTCAATTGCAGTTCGCACATGGACCTCCGTGTTACCAACTTCTCCTTCTGAGAGGCTGCATATGGCATCACTGTCAGGTTCATTTAGATCCACTAACACCACATCTATGTCATCTGGTAGGTCCAGATTTTTCAACACCGCTGCTCTTGCGATGTTCCCTCTATTCCTCTTGCATTCTCGCACAAAATGACCTTCTTCTCCACATATAAAACACTTGCATTTGCGGACTCGGTCAGCATGTTTTCGCTTGAACACTTGCACATGTGAGTCATGTGGCTTTCCTTTGTAGGTCTTGGTTTTTCTAAGACCATACTTCTTTTGGCTGTTATGGTATTCTCCTAGTATGGGTATACGGCTGCATATAGTTAGGTCTTTAAGGCTTCGTTGCATTGCCGCCTTCTTGTACATCTTTGCCAAATATTGGTAAGAGAAGTGTATTCTAGGCATGACACCAATTGTATTACCAGAAAACTTTCTCTGGAATGCCTCTTCAAGTTCATTGCCAATAAGAGGGGGCATTTTTCTGAAAAACTTTGCTGAGAGTTCTTCATTTACATACATCCTTCCAGATTTTGCTGCTAGAACTTTGTAATCATTCATGTAAGAGAAGAGATCTCTTACATAGTTGCAGCTTAATATTTAAAGATCATAATATGCACGATCTTGTTCGTCTGTTGTTCCTTGGTAGGGATCCTCCAATAGCATTACTCTTCGGATTTGTGGTATAACATTTTGGGGATCATCGGCAATGTTTGTGAGTATATCATATTGTTCCTTGAACATCATTCGCTATTAGATCCAAATCTTCTTTTCAGTTTCACCAAGGAGGTTCTCAATGAACATCATTTTGGCCTTGTTATCATCAAAGGTTCTTTCGCTCAAGAGATTTAAAGTGATTGATTCCCATCTTAATATGGTATCATTATAGAGACCAATATCTTCGGGTAATACCAGCAAAGTGCCTTGTTGCATTGTTGCTGGTAAATTCCACATTTCATTATGGTGATGACCAACTCCTCTTGGTTAACTCAAGTTCTTAGGTCTTTGCCAGCTTGATGAAGGTTGTTGTGAGGTTAATGCTTCACCATGTTTAGCTCCAAGCCTAGCTGGTGTATAGGACACTTGTCCCATAAGAAGCTCTGGGGGTGGATGATAAACACCAGATGTTGCACTAGAGAAAGCTCTTTCTTGTAAAAACTGTTTCAGTTTTGGGTATTATGTTTCTTCTTCTTCTTGATCATGCATCATGAAAACGGTTTCGGTCTGTTTTTGTTCTTTCCCACCACCTTCCACAGAAAATGGATTGATAAAATCCATTTCTGCTTTTTCTTCATTATAACTATCCAGATAGGACAGTCATTTTTTGGACCTTCTATCAGCTGTGCGGTGACAGATGGGGCTCCCCAAAAAATGTCATCTTCTGTTTCATCCTCATTATCAGATTCTTCTTCTGCATCATAGCAAAGGACCATAGCTATGATTTCTTCTTCTAATTGTTCTTCACCAAATTCACCTCTTGGCTGTTCTTGAGGTGGCGGCGTTGCACTATAGTTTGTGAATCTGAGCAGTAGTGAGCCATTGGTTCGCATTTGTGTAACTGCTTCTTGAGGATGTTGAGCTTCAGGCTGCTGCATCGGCCTGAGTATCCACTGCCTTCCTCGTAATTCTTCAGTGGAATGCCTTTGCCCTGGAATAGCTTGGACTCCATGACTTGTGAGATAGTCAGATACATTGCTGATGTTGTATCTGAATCCTGTAAAACTTGTGTTTGAAAGCCTCTCAATGAGTGATCTTGTTAGCAGCAAGTTGCTTTCGCCAGCTCGCCATGTGTCATATCCATGAGTCTGAATCACCAGCTGGATATGATTATAGAAATCTCTAATAGATAGCATCATATTCGGGGCAATGTAGGCCAATTGGGACCCATGAGTTAGATCCATTTCCATAGTGCCAATTATGGATCTGTCATCAGACCATCTTGTATCTTGGATTACTACAAGGGCATTGACCCCTGCAGCTACTCTGTGGAGAGTAAAGAGACGGATCATGATCAGGCCCATGTGGAGATTTTGTAGGCCTTCTCTTTGTAGTCTCTCAAATCCTTGTTGTGTAATGAATGGTAATTCCAGTTGTTGGTTGTCTACAACTGAAATTCTTTGGTTTGAATAGTGTTGATAAACCTGATGCTGGGTTTGGAAAAGACTCCCTGCTTGGTAAAGTACTTCAGCAGGAACATTTTGTGCTCTTCTGAATTGTGACAAGTTGAGCTCCGCATCTGGATTCATCTGGGACTCGAGTGTTCTTCGATACCCTTGTTGTCTCCTGGGCATCATACGGCTTAATGAGTGCCGTGCTCGCTGTCCAAGTCTGTAACCTCTTATTCGGTCTTCTACTGTGGGGGTCTGTTCACGGTTTTGATTTTGTTGGTCACGGTTGCTTATAGATGGTCGTGCTGCCATCTCTATTCGAGTTTGAGTTCGGCTCATTTTGATGCTTTTCTTCTTCAAAGACCTTTTGTGGGTCCTTAAAGACGTAAAAAGATGCAGGCTTTGGTTTTGGCTTACGAATCGGTTCTCCGAGATTGGGTTTTTGGAGGTTCTTCTCCAGATCTTCAATGGTTTTTGCAGAGATATCAGAAGACGTCCCAGCTGATTTCTTAGCTACGACCTTCTTAATATCTTTGACTGTTTCCAAACAGTCGTCGAGGTTTTCGCTTATCTTAATCAGCAGTTGGATAATTGTGTTGTTCTGCTTTATCAAGGCTGTGGTGGCCTTCTGGCTGAATTATGTTGGTTTAACAAAGCCTTCAGGGGGTCCTTTGATATATTCGGTTGCCTTTAGCGCGTCTTTATAAATTTCAGTTCTCTTTGTGATAAGCCAGTCGTTCATATGTAATTTCAATTAAAAGTAAATAAAAATGTTACTGAGCAAAAATTATTAATTACGACTGCTAGATTACGTATAGTAAGATTGGTAGTTTCTAGGTTTAAATATTCTAGGTTGGTAGTCCAGGAATAATTACACCAAATTTGTAAATTTTGTTCAAATTTTTGTGACATAACTAGACCATTTACTCAGTTTTTCTGTTTACCATTACACGAATACTACATAATTCAAAACCACAATTGATTCTAGGAGTCCTAATCATCAAGAGTCATGGGGGCAAAAACAATAGGCAAAGTATCATTATCCTTTTTATATTTGTTACTTTTGTGTCAATAAAAAGCACAAAAAGGAAGAGTTGTTCGTAATTAGCAGAGGCAGAGAATTCTGCAAATGTACCAGTATCCTGAACTGAGAATGCAGCGGATTCTTGGCACATTAATGTACCTAGTACCCAATACCGAACCTGTACGGCGGTACGTATAAAACTATCCCGAGGAATATATATTTCTCAATAAGGTCATCTCATCTTACTAGCTATCATCCCTCAAATCAGTCAAAACAAAATATAAAAACTCCTCAAATCAGTCAAATGGTGATATAACTTGATTGTTATGTTGTCTCTTCGTGGATGGATGTCAGAAAAGAGAACACAGCATTATGTCACACTTTCGTCCTCGCCTAACCAAAGAATGTCAGTTTGAAATTGTTTGACAACATTTCCTTGGCACACACATGTCACATGTGAGGGTGAGGCTACCATTTTATTTATGAGGAGGGATCCATTGACAATGCTTAAAATGACAATCTTGACAATCAAGATTTTGAAAAATTTGTAAAAATAGTTAAAAATTCTTAAAAATAGAAAAAAGTTTTAGAGATATTGTTTAACTTATAGATTGATTATGTTTCAAATTATATTCAATTTAAGTGACGTTTGATAGCTCTTTAAAGCTCGTTAAATTTCAACCGTTAAAAAATGTATAAAATTTTGATAAACCATCAATCGATGTTCAAATTGATTGAAATCTACAACACTATTAATCTATAAGTTAAAGAATGCATCCATAAAAGTTTTTTCATTTTTGAGATTTTTTATGAATTATGACAAATTTTTCAAAATCTTGATTGTCAAGATTGTCATTATAAACATTGTCAATGGATCCCTCCTCTTTATTTATTTGGTCCTTCCACCGTGGCCTCTTTGTATAAACTAGAGTTGTAACTCGGACTTTGCTCCGAAATATGTTAAAAAAAAATAATAAAGCTTATATAATAAAAATAATTATTTAAAAAAATAAATATAATTTTAAAATTTTTGATGTGAATAATGATGATGATGATGATGATGATGCATAATTTATAAATAATAGCAATGTTGAACCACTTTAAGGATTAGATTTTGTCTTAAACATATCATATCATATTATTAAATGGGGAGAGAGAATAAATATAAACCATTGGATCAAAGTAGATGAAGAGATTTAAACAAAATCAATGGTTAATAATATTGATGATGTGGCATAGTTGAGGTGCTTGGAGAGTTACCCCTCTTTCTAGTATATAGATAGGTTTCCATATGAGAAACATCTTGTGTTCATTGAAAAACTGTCCATACATCCATATACATATACAGAATGTAACAAATATAATGATATATTATGAAACGTAACAAATACATTCCGAAATATAACATATAGATATTATGGACGATTTTTTTATGGAGGCTAGGTATTACTCTTTGCGTATTTGCGTATATAGTTGGTAAGAATAAGAATATTGGGATTAATATTGTGGCGATCATTGGTGGTGTTTATTGCTTTGAAGACCCTGCAGAGAGACTGTTGACTTTTGTAAAAGCTCCTTTTTAGGGAACATGCCTCAAGTTTAGCACTCAGAGAAGGCCAGGTTTTTTTATCGGATTTGACGAGTTTTTTCAGTTTTTTTTTTTTTTTCTTTTTGGTTAGATATCACCGTATACGTTATTGATTTTGGGTCTATTTGGATTTAATTCAGACCATTAACAAATGCACACATGCCAGTACATCCTCTCATTAATTGATTAACAAACTAAAGAATGTTTGTACTGCATGCACATATATAATCGATCACTAATAATGGATTTCACTACTCAAAAAATATATATACATGTTTTTATATATTAAATATAAGCAGAAAAAAATCTGAGGTACGTACAAAACATATTATAATAAGCACATACATTTGGAATGTTTAAATTAAATATGTATATGCATCATGTATATTTAGAAAGTTAAAGAAAGTCATAATCCGAAAAAAAAAAATCTCAATTATTATGATTGTGCTATTGCACTATTTCTTGCAACTCTCATCTCCAAGTACGTATAATTAAAGGCCAGGGATCGGTTGACCATTCTTATTTTGGCAATATTGATAATTGGATATTTCAAAATTTTGTAATTATTAATAATAAAATTTAAAAATAGAAAAAAAAAGTTTACGGAAATATTTCTTAACTTATAGATTAATTGATTATGTTTCTAATTATATTCAATTAAGCGACATTTGTTAGTTCATCAAAGATCTATTAAATTACAACCGTTAAAAGGTATACAAAATTTTAATAAACCATCAAACAATGTTCAAATTGATTGAAATTTGAAACACTATCAATCTACATGTTAAGTAGTGTATCCACATAACTTTTTTTATTTTTAAGATTTTTTATGAACTTTTACGAATTTTTGAAACATCTAATCATCAATATTGTCAAAATAAAGATTGTCAACCGATCCCTCCCCTATATATATACCCCTATATATATAATACATATGGGGCATGCTAATTACTGTCCAAAAAAAAAAAATCTTCCCCAAACATGGTCTTTTTTCAATATATATCTCCTTGAGTATAAGGTATGAAGACCTTGACATAACATATATGAGCACCCGATAAAAATATGGTATGAACAATCAAGTTAAGGTGTATGGTTATTCACTAAAACGGAAATATGAGACGCGTACAATACACATAGGGTGTGTTTGGATTATGCAAGGATTAGTATAAGAATAGAGGAATAGAAAATAGTAAGTGAGATTAGCAACTTTTGGATTAGCTAAAGAATAGTAGAAATAGAGTACTATTGGAAATAGTAAAAATATTGTTTGGATTGTTTGTTTAGAATAGTATAGAGAAATAAATAAAATAATGATGTATTTTATTATTTTTTTTTGTAACTATTTTTTTTTCCTTGATCTGCGCGCATTAAGTTCTATTTCATCATCCCAATTCATACTTACTAATGAATGTCTACAAATGTATTTTACATTTTTTTATTGTAAATTAAATATTTTTGTTTTTATTTATTCAATTATTTATTTTGTTTGTTAAATTATCAACTTCATTTCAACAAATTAAAAGAGGATCAGACAACAAAAAATTATGAAAGCATGAAGCAATTATGAGGAGCCCCAGAGTTCATGCAGCATATGAGGAGGAGGTAATGCTGATTCTCAAAATCATAAAAGCAACCAAAAAATTTACAAGAAAATACTACTAACAAACCAATACCCGCAAGGATTTTACAAACAAATCGGTTGTTCCAACAATGAATGGTACCACAAGAATGAATGGTACCAGTTGCAACGCGGTACAAGGGTTGTATCAACAAAGACCAACCGGAGTTGAGAATCTATAGCAAATGAGATGTTATCGGCTCGTCATGACAAGGAGAGCACAATACAATCATCGTTTGCCGCAATACGCTTCTCTGTCGTCGGATTTCTGTAGGAGGTGGAGACCTTGGGGTTCTCTTTTCTTCCCCCGAGGTAGCAGGGAAAAAGGAAGGAGAAAGTGAAAAACAAATAAAAAAGTAGTGTTGGCTCTTATTTTAATATTTTTCTCTGTTCCAAACAATTGCTAAATTGCTATTCTATGTTTTGGACAGATTAGTGGATTAGTGCTGTTCTCTATTGTTCCGGTTAGCATTTTTGTTGTTTGGATCAATACTCTCTCCGGATTAGCTGTGCTATTCGGAGAAGAGCACTATTCGTGACGATCCAAACATACCCATAATTATTCACCAAAGCGAGGAATCTTGGGCTCGCAACATAGATTATCAAGTGCGCAAATATGAGCACCAGCTGATGCACTGACAATGTACAATACCTCATTTATAGGAAGTATTAACACCTTGATAAGTAGGTGCGAACACTAGATTAGGGCGGACTAAAAATCACCATAACACATACCGTGATGCAACAAGTTTGATCATAAAATGGAGGGGCAGTGAAATCAGCTGCGATCCAAATCTGATCGTACGTAGGGTCCTGAGATCCAGATTGGAAGGTTGTGATCCCTTCATAATCCTCCTAAAAAGTCTCAGTCGTTGCCGGATCGAGATTGTAGGACCTTGCAATCCTGTTTTGGATCGCAGCAGATGCGAATTCAAGTGGAGGGATCTAAGTTTTTAGAGTAAAAAATAACCAAGTGATGGCTTAAAATTTGAATCTTAAAAAAAAAAAATCCCGTAAAAGAATATTAGTTTCTTAATTTATTTTAACAAATAACAAACGAAAATCCCTTACGGGTGTGTTCTCTTTTGTGGTTTTGAGTTAGTAAGCTATTGTTGTAACTTATTTTGGTTATGGAGTGTTCTATGGTAATTTTATAAATCAGGTTTTAAAAAAGTTAGCCATGGCTTTGGACAAAAATCAAGTCAAAAGAGCTCAAAACCAGGTTTTTAAAAAATCAAATTAGACTTGATTTTTGAAACTATGGGTTGCTATGTTTCAAACATAGCTTGCCATGATCATAATTTTGACAAAACCATATAAATTTACGGAAGAGAACGGAGCATAAGAGAACATAAGTTTTTTTTTTTTTTAACAAATAAAAGAAGGAGAATAGTAGTTAGGTTCATGAGTCGTTGCCACTTGCAAAGACACCATAAGCAAGATATGCGGGATGCACTGTTCGATCGGACTGGACGGGTGCACGTGCATCAGCTCAGACGTCCTGATCACTTGTAGGTTACTTTTTATGTTTCTATTATGTCGTGAGTTTTCTCATTAGTGTGCAAAGTTGAAACATGCATGGTTGTTATAGTTATTTCTCATCCGTCTGCCTCAAAAGTTTTGGTTAGATAATATAGATATGTTAACATGTTTAATTACAACAAAAATGTAGAATATTCCTCACAATATTTTAGTTTAAATCTGATTAGAATGAATTAGATGGAGTTGGCAAAGAAAGTCTAATTTACTTTTCAAGAAATACTTTCTTAAATTTTGGAGTGTATTAATGAACTTAGATTCTTTAATATTTCATCATTTGTACAGATCCAAGGAAATTCTAGTTCTTTTCTTGGTGTCATCACAGTGTTTTCCCAAAACTTTTGTTAAAAAAAATTAATAAGACAAAAAACGTTTTGAGAAAGTGCATCTCTCATGGACACATTACCGTGAATATTTATTTATCTTATCTCCTTAAAAAAAAAAAAGGAGTTTGTCTTAATTTTGAGAAACCATTCACTCTTCATAGAATTGTCCATATCGCAATTTACAACAATTTATAGTAGATGTACGTGGGACCTTTTTTTATTCCCAATTATTTCCAGATTAATTCATGTTAAATATCCGTTAATTTATACTGATATGGTGAATATACTTTTCCATTAATTTAACCATACTTTTAGGTGACTTACAAATCCTAAGTTCCCAACAAATAATAAAATTTTTCATCCACAGAAAAGTCTAGCTACAAGCAGAACATCCTGAGAATTAACTTTTAGCCACTTCATTCACGGGGACGACCCATCGTCTACTCTATGGACGTTCACAGAGTGTAACAAATGTTCAACAATCCCCCCAGAAATCTGGCCCTTGTAATCTGGGCCGAGAAGGCCCACGGCCCACCAATATAATACCTTCAAATTTCGCTTCACAATAGTGGCCTTTCTGGACAAAACATATTTACAAGCCCTTCAACAAATTAAGCCTAAAACAAAACCACACCGAATTCAACCTTCTTTTTTTGTTCTCAATTCATCCATTCCACCGGCATTCTCAAATTTTCTAGTACCTTTCTTCCCTCTGCATAATTTCTGTTTCCTTTTGCTTGTTTCCTTTATTTTTTTTCTATTTTTTTTTTTTTTTTTTGGGTGTAAGCCCTCCGCATACTCCATAATTTCTACATCCTTCATATATATTTACCCAACTTTTTTTCTTATTAAATTCCCGCTGGAAGTTCATTCATACCCATCAAAATTGCACATGGCCTACCTTGACTGTAGTGCACTAATCCTCAGCTTTAAAAATTAAACCTTCCAAATCCCCCTAGAACATATGCTACGTGTCCAGGACATTCCACGTACACCCTCGACTCTTCTCTTCTTCCACCACGTGTCCACTTTTCCCCTCTTTATAATATCATCACACAGCTCAAAACCCTACCACCTTCCAATTAAGTTTCAATTCATAGTTTAATTAATTCATACTCGATCACTACTTGACAATCGATCATGAGTGTGCAGCTGTTCCACGACGATCAGGACCAGTCATTCAAGCTGGTGTCGCCGACGTTCGACCACGGGGGGCGGTTGCCGCGCAAGTACACGAACGGCGGGCAGGGGGCGTTGAAGGACCTGTCGCCGCCCCTCGAGTGGTACAACGTCCCGGACGGCGCCAAGTCGCTGGCTTTGGTCGTAGAGGACGCCGACGCCATGGCCGAGCCCGACGGCCCCACCGTCCCCTGGACGCACTGGGTCGTCGTCAACATACAGCCGGAGGTCAGGCGGCTGCCCGAGGGGTTCTCGAACATGGAGGAGTCTCCCGGGAAGGAGTTTGAACGTGTCAAGGAAGGGTATAATGACTGGAAAGTGCCCGGCTGGTGCGGCCCCGTGCTGCAGACCGGCAATCACCGGATCGTTTTTAAGCTCTACGCGCTTGATGATGAGATGCACCTCGGAAACAAGGTATATATATTTTTTAATTTAATTTAATTACAAGAACAATTGATAAAAATAATTACATTGAATTAATTTGACATTTACAGTGTTTAGCAAAATTTTGTAATGAATTATTTTGGGTTTCCTGAAAAGAAATAGGAAACGAAACGGTGAATTTTATCCACTTTTATAAAAAAAAGAAACAATGTTTAGCAAAATTTTATTGGGTCCACAGTATTAAAAATAAAATTCGTTGTTATCATTTATGATTACGAATTAAAAAAAAAAAACAATATTTAGCAAATTTTTTATTGGCTCCAGAGTATTAAAAATAAAATTCTTTGTTATGATTTATGATAATGAATAAAAAAACAATATTTAGCAAAATTTGATTGGCTTTACAGTATTAAAAATAAAATTCTTTGTTATGATTTATGATTAATTGATTATGAATTGGTTGTTCGTTGATGCAGGTGTCGAAGGATAAACTCCTGGATACCATTGGAGGCCATGTTCTGGCTGAAGCAGAGCTGATGGCAGTTTTCTGAATTAAGAATCAGTGATGCTCTTGCTCTACAACTACAAGTGTTTTCTTTCATCATTTCTTGTGTTCTGTAACTCTTAGTTTCTGGTTTATTTGCTGCTTTGTTGTAAATTCTGTGCTGACAATAAAATAAAAGGGGGTTTGTTGAGCCTTTATATATTGTGAATTTGTGATCATCAGATAGTACAGGAAGTGGTCATTTGGTCAGTGATAAAGAAAATAAATAATCCTGAGAAGTGGAGAAACTCAAAAACCCAATTCTAATTACTAATTAGTGGTTATCTGATAGATGCTGATAGGTTAGAAAATATTTTATATAACGTCTGGATGATATTTTACCATAAAGCGCAAAATGTAGTACATGAGTGAATAGCTCAGACATATATAGTCCATTTGGTAATTTCATTTCATTAGTTTATATATTGAAGAAAATTTATTGAAATGGGTCTTAATGATCTCTGCCGGCAGAGTGCTCATCCTCTGCAGCGCTGCATTGTGTAGTGCGGGATGTGAACCGTTAGATCATCTCGAGATTCGAGCAAGAACAGATCCCGAGATGATCTAATGGTTCACATCCTGCGCTACATAATGCAGCGTTATAGAGGATATGAAATCCTGCCGGCAGGACTTTATTTTATTCCTGCAAAAATATTTGGGGTAGCCAAGAAAATGTGTGAAGTAGAAACCCTAGCCGTCAGAAAGAGAGGAAAAGAAATCCACCCGATTTGATGGGGAGGTCGCCGTCTTGTCAGTAGAGCGGCCTCTCTCCGCCACCTCGCCTTATATTTCTTCATCTTCTCGATCTTCTCTGTCAATTCTCACATCTCTTCTCGTATTGTAAGTCTTTTTTTTGAGTTTTTTCGTCTTTCCTCTCTTTGTCGTGGTTACAAATTGAAAATGAAAATCAAGAACTTTTTCTCTAAATTGCATAAGCTCCTTCAATCTTTAATGTTATTATCGACAACAAACAATGTCTACGGGCTAATGAAAGTTTGTGTTATCGATAATGGTTGTGTACATACAACCGGAACAAATGAAGAACTACTTCGAGCTAGACTACAAAAGCATAATTGGATTTTGCTTTTAATTTTGTGATGTGGTTTTAATTAATTAGTCTTTAAATTAGAATGATGTTATCTTTAATATAATTTGGGAGAATTCAATTTTGTATTGTTTGTTGCCTACGATCAATGGTAATTCAAAAAAAAAGGAAAATGTGTGAAGTCATATATGGATAAAAATTTGGTAGAAAGGTCTGTAGTCTGTAGATGTTACTAATTTGCTATACTACTCGGGGTGGAGAAGATAATTATTTTTTTTAACACGGATAGTAATTGATTAATTACGTTCAATTTTTGATCACATGGCAAGCAGTTTTTATCAGCACGACTCAGTTGACTTGTGCACCGAATCAATATTTATTTGAAGAAATTAATCAGCTGGGTTTCAATGCTGTGATTGAATTGATGTATACTTCTATTTATATTTGAGAAAAAAAATCGAGGCAAAAGTTTCATCCGATTAATGGATTCTTATGTCTCTATCACGAATTAATTAATTTATCCTTATCCTGTTACGTGTATAGTGTGCATGCTGATTACAAATTTAAAGTTTGAAATGAAAATATTGTTAAAAAACTTATAATATGAATGAGAAAAATTAGAACACATTTTTTTATTTACTTGGTGTGAATAATAATAATTTTATTAACTATGATGATGATAATAATATTATAATGAGGATGAGGAGGATGATATGGTGATAGTATAATAATAACAAGAACTTGTAGATAATAATGATATATTTTCTAAATAATAACAATACAAAGGTCGATTATTTTTACGAGCTATAATTTTTTTTTTTTTTTACCTTAGACATCACATTTTGTATTCTAAATGAAGAGGGATAATTAAGAAATATATAGAAGTCACTGGATTGAAGTTATTTTTTGAAAGATTGACAGCGGCTGTCAATTCACACTGGGTTGAAGTTGATACAACGATTTAAACAAATTAATGGCAGATAATACTGATATTGTGGTGTAATTAAAAATTATTGTAAAATATTTTAGTTGTAATATCGCTAAGAATATAATTGATCAGCAATGGTACTTTTGTTTGAACTCTTTTTTTATTCAACATGTTTAATGGAAAAATAAAATAGATCCGTGTACGTTTCAGCTCAAACGCATAAACATCACATTTCACATATATAGCACCAACATATATATATTAATTAGAGAAACATCTTGCGTCAATTGAAAAACTGTTCATGTATCCATAAACGTGTATGGAATGTAACAGATATATGTTCATATATCCATAAACGTGTATAGAATGTAACAGATATATGTCCATATATCCATAAACGTGTATGAAATGTAATAGATATGTCTTTTGAGATGTAACAAATACATTGCGGAATGTAACCTATGGATGATATAGACGATTTTTCTATGGACACTAGGTATCACTCTATTAATTAAGATGATGATCGTTCTCTAATCATCCTTTAAAAAGTACCAATATGTATATATATATAGTTGGGTTACGTTGCTATGCATAGCAAAACGACGTTTTTGCTATGTGCTCGTATCTCAACATCCGTAACTCGGAATTAGTATTATATATATATTAAAGCTATAATGGTACGTATTATTAATGTCAAGAAAATTTGAATTAGCTTGAGATGCTCTCAACATGGCGAGAATTTCGGCCGGGTATCGCAGAGAGGCCCTCCGGGACCGCCGTAAAACACGACGCTCCCGGGAGAGGTCAGCCGGCCTTCATACTTCTTGTAATCATAGCATCTCGACTCTGTAACCGCACTGTCATACGGGGTATCGACAGCCAGCTGCCCAGTCTGGCCGTCGAGGGCCAAGTAGTTGGCTACTGTGCCCGAGTACCACAAGCCCGAGTAAGGGAAGGCGCCGCTGCCCATCTGCGTTCTCGTGTGCTTGCCTCCCGGCTGCGTGTTCAGCACCGCGCCCGCGACGCCGTGGTACGCACGCGCTCTGGTAGAAACTGTCGTTGAACGCGTCGTACGTGAAGTAGCCAACCTCATCCATGTTGATTGATACCCACCACACAGGCAGTGCACTATCCTACAGTTAGGCACAATATTGAAAATTGGCTAATATGTCTTTTAGATACAATTAAAGAGAAATATTTGATAAGAAATATATAAATTACCCTATCCTACAATTATGCAAAATATTAAAAATTGGCTAATTCTGCTGTGAATCAGGTAAAGTATGAGCCGGTCATTCATTTTTTGTAATCAGATGGTCACAATATGTCTTTCAGATACAATTAAAGACAGATAGATGTTTGATAAGAAATAATGAAATATATTAATTACCCTGTGCACTCCTACAGGCACCACCCAATTTTTATCTCCTGCTACTGAGCTCTGATTAAAATACCGCCCAAAATAGTGCTTGGAACTTGTATGCACAAAGTGTGGGCACTCGTTGTTGTTGCAGTTCACAGTCCTTCCTCCATCACTCTGCATTCATGATTTTTTTTTTGGCTGACTTTTGTGGATTTTAGTTTAAGATATGTAAGCAGTACATTTTTTTAAAATTAGGATCGTATAGGTTGGATGATACATACTGTCATGTACATGAAGATTCGAGTTTTTGAATCTCCCCATCGCCTCGGCTCAACCTGTATGAATGAAACAAAGCAGCTGATGAGCTCATAAAACTTCATTTTCTATGATGAATTGATGATGCCATCAAAATATAGTCAACTTAATAGAATAAAAAAAATATATATATGGTCTTAGTTACAAAATCTTACCAGATTTGTATTTATTGCTTGAAAACGTTCAATTTCCTCGTTTGTCAAATATGTGGATTGTTGGACATTTGCTAAGCAAGGAACTATGTTCTCTCATGTATTGTACCATTATCCCTGTACCAGTTAATATCACTCTCAGGACCAGCTTGTACCAATTTAATCTATCTTCTCATCATTCATACCACTGGACCAATAAATGGTACGCAGCTAGCTGCATACTGGTTTTATGCCCCAATAAAACTGAAAATGGAAAAAAACTGACACAAACTATTTTCAATCCTTCAAAAAAACACATACCATGGTTCCAATTTGGATCTGGTAGTGGTAGTCAATGTCAGAAGGCGTTCCCCCTCCTCGATAGTAGCGGTCTTTTGTGCCTGCAACCAAGAGGAAATTATACGACCATTCATCCGGTTCGACATGGATGTCCCATATATACACCTGCGCCTGCGCTCCAAGGTACGGGCCACGAGCTGTGTAACGTACGATCATGAAAAGATTTTTCTTTCATTAGTTAACTTTTGATACAGAAATTGTGCTGTCATAGTGTAATATTTAAATGGAAGCTTACTTCTCTTCGCGGATACTGAACGGTCTGGGAATCATCGTACATTGTAGCTTCTGGTAAGGATGCCGCTAATGCACCATGGTTCGAGCTATTAGCTGAAATGGAAGTTCCCTTTTTTACTCTTAAGATGGGAATGGAATTCTCAGGACAACCGCCACTCCTGTCGAATGATGAATCGAACTCAACCCTCTTCGTATGTGCACCGAAGAGCTCTTTCGCTGTGGTTGGTTGGTTTCATCTGCATCAAACAGAATTGTTAAGTTAAATGTATTAATTTCCAAAAAGAAACTCCTTTTTTCTCTCTTTTTACACATCCTTTTTCTCCTGAATTTTACAGACAATCGAGTCGAGTAGTAAACCGCACATGAATTTTGTAGTTCTTGAACCTCCTTTGGTTCAGGCTTGGTTGCTTGTGTATGTCCACACAATCAACTACATCACCTTCTTCAATCTGTAAAAACAAAAAAAGGTAAGAATAATCATTTGTGATCAGTGTGAAGAACAGTAATTACCGGTACAGTGGCACACAATCGTGTGTCGCAGTGTCGGTATCAGTATCAGTGTCAGTATCAGTATGCATCACACATGCATTGTGGGTCTATAAATGTCACATTTACCACAAGTTTTAAAGGGGTTCTACATCAGAAAAAATGCTGTTGAATGGAAGAAAAGGATTGGATATCTCAGTGCCAGCTGCTGCCAGAATATCAAAAACAGAAATGGGGGTAAAATTGCTCTGAACAAAATCCAATTAGAAGTAGGTTTCAACATCCAATTCAGCCCCAAATTAATGGAGAAAAAAAAAAGCTATCTAGTTATTAATCCCAATTAATTAGAACAGATAAATGAGAAGATCATGCCTGCTAGACAATATGTAAAAAAAAAATAACAAAATAAATAAACAATATGTTTTCCATTTTGTAACATTTTATATATTAGAAATTAAAATCTAAGTTAATTAATTTGTGGAAAGCTTACAGTTCCTCAATAGTCTTTATAATATGTTTTGCTGGTATTTTCCAACCTCCAACACTTTGCTTCGCTATGGTTAACGCTACAAAAACTATAAAAACTATATTTCGAAATTCGAATCATTTTGGCTGGTTTGATATATAGTAGCTATATATCATAGCACTTTTTTTGATAAATGATTATGCTAGAGAGAACCATGAATATATAGCCGAATATCAACTAATAAAAATATAAAATTTTAAAAGATAAGATCAATCGACATGCAAAAAAAATCTGAAAATGGGAGTCCATGGATACGCAGCTTGTTATAATAAGAAGGATTATCCAATATGATTAATAGACATTAAACCCAATATTAACTTACCAACAATTCCTTTGCCTATTCATTGTAATGTTATTCTTCTGATGACAAATCATAGAAAAAATAAGGAAACTCATATAGAAATTGTTTGAATATATCACATACATTAATATGGGTCGATACATCATGCCGGCAATTAATCTGCACAAAATTACCAGTTCAGAAAAAAATCTATTCTAAATTGTTCACAACTTCAATCTTAATAAGAATAGAAACTCGTTCACAATTATGTTCCAAAGTACATCCATTTGTTGCAACTGCTTGAAGCCTTGAACAAAAAAGGAGTTCTATAACCCTCAGCCCATTAAATAGGAGCCCAAAACACATTTATAAGAGGATTTCGTTTCAAAGATTGTAAATTTGTATACATACACACTTCCCAAACAAATTTGGGCTCATTTCGTTCACAAATCTCGATTCAGTTGTAACCAAATCCAAAATGGTAAAAATGCAAGTGACAGGTAAATTGATTCCCACTGTACCTGTTCTTGAATTCTGTCATTTACTAATTTTATTTCAAGTGAATTTGACCGAAGGACAGATAGATAAACAGCTATTTCTATTACTTCTTCTGTCCACAAAAGAATGAATTTGTAGCAAAAGTAAAAAAAATAGTGGAAGAGTGAAATTACTTTTATGCCCTCAATTAGTAGAAAAGTGAACATTCTTGGAAGGAGACAATGAGCATTTTGAGAATTTCGTAATATTTTTTTTTTTTTTTGAGGAAGAAAGTTGATTCAAACAAAAGGTATAAATTCATTTAATTGTGGACAAGTTGTAAAGGGTATAAATTCATTTAATTGTAGACGAAGGAAGTAGTATTTTAGCAATCAGTCTATATATATATATGTAGCTGAGCTTGACTATTATACTAACGTTAGCATTTCGATCCAAAATGCTAACGCCTCAAAAATTGTGTTATCGTATTCGAAATCGTGATTTATGATGTTCAATAGATTCTTTATCTAAAAATACTAAGGAATACAAAATTTTTCCATTTTTGGAGTTTTTAAGTATTTGTTTTGAATTTTTGAAAAGAGCTCATAAATAATAATAAAATATTGATGTTTGTTCATGCTTTTTTCAAAAATACAAAATAAATACCAAGAAAACTTTAAAAATAGAAAATTTTTGTTTACCCTTATATTTTTATATGAAGAATTTATTAAGCACGATAAATCACGATTTTGGATACGATAACATAATTTTTGAGGCATTAGAATTTCGGATTGAAATGCTAACGTTAGCACAATAGTCTAACTCTATGTAGCTTATTATTACTGGTTATGAAATGAAACCTGATTCATGAATCATGATCATAAATGAGACCGTGACCGTTTCAGAATGATTGCCAGCAAGCAAAATCTGATCCTGACCGGTGACCAGTACTTGCTTTGCTTGTGTTGCTGCATTGCATTGGGTGCTTTTCTGTCAACTCCTCATCTGCTACAATAAATGATACTGTATGGCGCCACCAGTGCCGTAGAGGTTATGGTTATGGCACAAGTCCTCCATGGGGGAGGCATGGGTTCGAACGCTGCTAGGACGGGTTTGAGGGGTGTGTGCGTGTGGTCTACGGGCTTTGTTCAAAAAAAAAAAAATACTGTCTGGCCTACGGGTGTTTTCAAAAAAAAAAAAAAATGATACTGTCTGCCCTGGTGTCAATCAAACGATATAATATTCTTACTCCTAATAATAAAAGTATATTGAAAAAAATGACACAAAATTTCTATCTTTCACAGATAAAAATATATTGAAACCTCTTATTTACTTAGATTGATTATTACTGTTTACGTACTTTAATGTCTCAACCCATTAAAACTTAAGGCACGTATCAATTTTCTCAATTTAAAGTCTATTACATGTTATCTTAAAAAATTTATTATAAGAAATAACAATTTCAGCCTAAAGCAAAACGTAAGATCTTTACTGGTATCTTAAATGCCTAGTTAACAATTTGTTCTTAGCACAATTTTAACAATTTTTCTGTCCAATCTTAGCACAATTCATGTTAGTTCAAATTAAACTCGTAACTATTAATTGTTGATCATGCAAAAAGGCCCAGGGAGAACTTTTTTTTTGAGATAAACTACTCTACAGAAAACCTCAAATGCCAAATTTGGTTCATCGGATCCCTAAACCCTGAACTATAAAAAAACCCCTTAATCTTGGTTAATAAAATTGTAAATTTGTAAGTTTACATGAGAGTATTTCGACGAACAAAATCTGAGAACCAAATTTGTTTATCAGATTAGAGACCTAAGCTAAAGAAATGAAAAAAGGAAAAAAAAAAAAAAAAAAAAAAAAACAAAAGAAGTCAAAAGGGGGCGCCAAAACAGTACCAAATACTATTGTTGACTAGTTTTAGTTAATCAATCACTTTGCCTTCAACCCATTTTGCACGAGGTATATATATATCAACAGGAAATAAAAGTGGTTGGTGTTTGTTAGAGTGAGGATCGATATATATATATATATATATTGAATATTAAATATTTAAATATAATATTATCCAATATTCAAGCTACCTTGCTTTACAAAATATCAACAGGAAATAAAAGTATTAAAAACGAAAGCAACATGAAGCTGCAGATTAGTTCACATACACATTTCAAAAATTATTGTAGCGTGAACCTGAGACATATCACATATATATAAACTAGCAAATTCAATTTTCAAATAAATCCAGTCAAACAGTGACCCGCCACTTTACCAGCTGAATTATATAAAATATATTGGTACAATCATTTCAAAAAATTGGTACAATAATTATAGTTCTGATTGTTATTCCCAGATTAAGTTAACCATTTTTGAAATCGCGTGCTATCTTTCAGCAAGCAATATTTAAATTTAAACATCCTATAAATAATCACATTCCCTTTAATTATTTTATTTATTCAAATTGGGTCCGAGATTCCGAGTAGCGTATAAATTCACATACAATGAGGATGGCATCTAACTTTATTACACCGACCTGATCACTGATCAGAGCATGGTCTCCCGATCAACTGAGTATAAATTTATAATTATATAATATAGACATATAATGTCATGGGCCTTAATTAATTAATTAATTGTATCTTAATTGACATAACATAAAGCAACCATAACTCTGCCTCACCTTATTGTTTCTCGGATTCTCATATAAAGGGCGGAGGCAGACTCCAAAGCAGAAGGTCTAACTTTTTTTTATGAAACATAGTTTAAGTATGTATATATTTTTTAAAAACTTTAAGGTACATTTGTGTAAATATTTTTTAGGGTAGGGTTAATCTTGTAAATTTTTTTAGAAATTAAATTTTCTTAGAAATTGAGTATATTTTTGTATTTTTTTCTCAAAAAGAGATGTGTTTACAAATTTTTAGGGGTATATTTTTTTTCTAGGGGTACAGTGCCCACTCCTGTATAACAGTGGCTCTGCCCCTGCTCATATGTATGAGAGTTAGATTATTATACTAACGTCTCAAAATTTATGTTATCGTGTCCGAAATTAGGATTTATGGTGCTCAATAAATTCTATGTCAAAATTATTATGACCTATTTAGATCAAAATTTAAGATATCTGATTTTTTTTAATTTGAACCGTAAGCGTTTCAATCTAAAATGCTTACGAAAACACCGTAGCTGAATTCTGACCAACTGCGTATAAATGAATTTATAATTATATAAAACAGATATATAATGTCATGGGCCTTAATTAATTAATTGTATCTTAATTGTCATAACATAAATGCAACAATAACTCTCCCTCTGCCTCACCTTATTGTTCTCGGATTGGACTAGAATTTTGTCCAAAATCATTTGGACGGAGAAATGATTAAACCGTTTGATTGGATTTATATGTTTATCAATAGTGATAGTGTATGACCTATTAATATAAATATAACTAGCATACTATTTTTAACAATATAAATATAACTAGTATACTATTTTTAACACCCACATAATCAAATCAAGGTTGATCAATTACCAACAATTATATTGTACAGCTCTCAGATTCTTTGACCGTCCAAATAGCTTTGGACAATATCCGATTCCTCTCGGATTCTCATCTATGAAACTAATAACTTCATACAAAACCTATTATTAATTTAAAACTTGGTCGGGCCCATAAGTCAGTCTGTGAATAGTAATCCTCGGCCTGCCTCGAAACAACACGGTTACACAGATATATAACATGAGGAGGGATCAAATAATCACAAGTTTTGGTGCCCCATCAATAACCACAAAATTAAATCTCTAAAAACTACATTTTAAATTCTTAAAAAACAAAACTAATTGACAGAATGTTTTGTGTATATCATGTGTTTTTGTGTACAAAAAAAATTATATTATCTTGATTTTATTTATATATGCATCATGCATTAACAAAAATCAACAGTTCAAATTTTATAATTTTTTCGCCTCTCTCGATGGCTATCAAAACGAAGTTAAGTTTTCATCATTTTTTATGTATATGGTATTGAGATGATTTAGAATACATAAAACGGTTTACAGTTGTTAATTTATTTATGTGGTTATCAAGGACACCAATTTTTGTGGTTATTGGATGCCTCCTCGTATAACATAACGTATTAACATAAGAATGTGGGTTCGGATTTTGTCGGTACCATATGTTCTGTCTGCTTTAGTGCACAGGTACATGAAAATGTACACGTGCCGAGGGCTCATTGTCAAGAGGGATCAGACAAACCGACCAATGATACGATTCATGAATTTTTTTTTTTTTTTTTTTGGTTTTCTTTATGGTTTGCTCTGGATATATCGCGGTTTCTTTTTTCTGCTTGTTTAATGTTCAAGTTGTTTTTCTATGTAAGGGTGGTTTATGCTGGAATTAATATTATTGCAAAATTCAAATTAAAGGAGCTCGTCTCGTCATTTTACACAGGATAATTTGAGCAATATCATTTATTGTGCTTAAATAGAAATTTATGTTTGTTGAATTTTTAGGAATTCTTCAGTTGTAATTAACTAAAGGGACACGAACAATACAACAAATTGATATCCAATCACAAATAAATTCAGAAAAAAATCTTTAAAAATGAAAAATCCTTCATATATTTTCATAACTCATATTGCTTGTGTTTTAAATTTCATTTAATTTCAGTGTCATTTGATAGTCCTTCAAGATTCATTAAATTTAGAGTTTTAGACTGTTGTACTACCATACGATTTCGATGATTCTTGATATTGTATTGGATGAAAATCAAAATTAAATGACATTTCAAACAAAATCAATCCTAGAGTATACAACCCATGTTTAATTTTGAAGATTTTTTATAAATTTATTTGAGGTTAATTACAGATTTTCAATTTTTAAGATTTTTTATAAATTTATTTGAGGTTAATTATTATGGTTGTCAAGATAAATTATTATCGTACGTATTACTTACTAACCTAACTAAACGGTGGACATAAGAAAGTTGCAACTCTTTTTTTTAATCGTTATATTGCTAATCATGAATTCTTAATAATAAAATTTAAAATAAATAAATAACAAATATGAATAAAATTGTGAACTTATATAATGATCCCATTTCAATATTTTTTAATCATGCTTTGAGGATCGATTTAAGGATCACAAAATTTTCGTCGAACTTGCACTGTCTATGCCTTCAATTGTTTTTGGTAAATCATTAGATAATACTTAAATTTCAATACAACCACTATTTTTCAAATTATTTGAAATTGTAGAAGTAACCTCGTTAAAGAATCCTTAACAGGTGTACGAGATACTTTTCTTTATTTCATCCATTGGTTCAATATACTTATAATTAAGCTTATCGAAAAAAAAAGAAGAAAGAATCACATGTTTTGTGGATTTGCTCTCGTATTGATACCATTCTTATATCATAAAAAATGAGGTGTTTTGTTCCTTATGAAGTTTATTTTACAGAAATTTGCTTTAAACAGTGCAACTACTTGCAATTTTTTTTTTTTTCTTTTCTTTTCTTTTCTTTTTCTTTTTGCCAAATTGCCCTTAGGCAAAATTTTTGAGAACTCACATAATTTTTTCTTTTTTTTTATATGTTACCACTTACCAATGGCAACTATACTATATATAAATATCTTTTTTTTATCAATTAATTAATTATAAGACTTAAAAAAAATAATTACTTTGTAGTTACTTGTTGTAAAAATATAATAATAACAATTGTAATGTGTGGTTTTGTAGTCCCTGTCTACCGAGTAAACGACTCATAATCAAATTCAAAACAAACAAATAATAAACAATGTTGTCATGTTGTGTACTTGCTACTTGCTCCTGAACACGACGAGTGCTCATCCCCTGACTTACTGCACTATGCAGTTCACAGCGTCAGCCATTGGATCGTCTCGAGATCCGCCCTGGCACGAATCTCCATCAATCCAACGGCTGACGCTGTGAACTGCATAGTGCAGTACAGCAGGGGATATGAATTGAATTCCAAACAAACAAACCCCCCCAAATCCCAATCCATATATTAAAGTCTCTTTCTTCTCCATCACTTTTGCAGGACTCTCTTTTTCATTTGCATCTCCTTCCCTTCCCCTTCTTTTGCTTGGATTGCGAGGAAGGAAGCCTTTCTTTCAACCTCAACCAACACCCCCTTCAATTTCCCCACGTTTATATTTCCTTCACTTTTCATTTGGTTAATTAACCAAAAGAGACCATGATGATGAGGAGACCATCCTACAGCAAGCCATCGTCGTCGTCATCGCCTTTGGACGAGAGAGCAAACAGAGGAGGAGGTGCCGATTGGGAGCTCCGTCCGGGCGGAATGCTGGTGCAGAAGAGGTCCGGTGGTCAATGTGGGGTGGGGCACACTTCTCGTACCGTCAAGGTTTCGGTCGCCTACGGTTCGTACCTGCTCGACGTCACCGTACCGGCTCAAGCCACCTTCGGTACAAATTAACTTTCATCCTTTTTAATCAATCTCATCAATTCTTTTACAATAACTATGAAAAAGCATTGATCTTTGCTACATATATTTTATTGGTACTTGTAAAGAGCTAACGCGTTGCTTTGTACTAAAATTGTTATTTTTTATGATAAATTTTTAAGATAGTATGTAATGAGCTTTATATTGAGAAAATTGATATGGGTCTTAAATTTTAATGGACTGAGACATTAACGTCAACAGACATTATCGTAAATCAACGATTCTGATCTGTCCAAAAAAATAATCAATGGCTCAGATTTCTTATTTGAGAAAGATAATTTTTTCATGTCATTTTTTCTAATATGCTTTTATATACAGTAAAGATTACTTATTTTGGTTGATTTGTTGAATGAAGGCGAGCTGAAGCGAATCGTCGCGAAGTCGTCGGGGTTGGAGGCGAGCGAACAGAGGATTTTATTCAAGGGGAAAGAGAGGGAGGACCATGAGTTTCTGCACATTGCGGGGGTGAAGGACGCGTCGAAGGTGGTCCTGACGACGGGGGGACCCGCCGGCAGAGAGAGGAAGGTGGGAAGGGATCAACAACAAGGGATGAGCATGAGTGTGACAATGGCGAGTGAGGCCGTTGAACGAGTCCGTGCTGAGGTTGACAAGCTCTCTGAGAAGGTAATTAAATTAATTAATTAAGGAGTTGATTATGACTTAGTTTTTTTTTTTTTTTTTGAAAAGTTGACAGCGGCTGCTAACATACCATTATGACTTATAGTACTATTGATTTTTCAATTTTTATATTTTAAAATAAAGATAAGGGTCAAACCACTTAAATTTAAATATCTATAAAAACCTCTCATTTAGATTTTCAACCCGCGACTTTCCACACGGAGAGCGTTGTTCGACGAAAAAGCGAGTGTTTATTCTCTGCTGCGCTGTATTGTACTGCGCAGCGAATCAACGACGTGAATTATAGAGGGGTTTTCTGAGATTGAGTTGCACAAACACAAAGTAGATCCAATAATTGAAATATTGCGCAGTAGTTTACTGCGCCGTTGAGAATATGAATTGACCAAAAGCTGGTTCTTGATTTTTTTGTTATTATTGATTTATTTTTTATTTTTATAAAAATTATGATAGTATTGATTGATTAATCATCTGTTCAAAGTACTTAGGCTGATGTCGATGTCATTTTAGTACTCTTTTAATCATGACGTTATTTTTGTTAGTTTGTTTTTTAATTAGTTAGTCCTATAATAATGTTTGCTTTTGGCTTTTAGTTGGCCTAAGCTAGCTTTGACTAACCAAAAAAAAAAAAAAAGCCAAAAGGAAATTTATACTAACAACAATATTTATCATATTTTTGTTCTTTGATTTGAGATAAATCAGAAGCTATTATATGACGACACAGACTGTTAAATCTTAATACATTAATTAATCAAATTTGTTGTGTTGAATTGAGATCAGGAATCTTTATCTTTTTATTCTTTTTGGAGAATTAAATTTCTATCTTGTTAATTAATAGTTTATTAGAATTTAGAAAGAATAAAATTTATGAAAACTGATTCACTGTGTTTAGATGTGGCAGAACCCGACCCAACCCGGAATTTTTTTAGAAAGTCAAACTGACTCGATCCGACCTGACCTGAACCCGACCCGAGATCAAATAGCATCCAATCCAACTCAAATCAACATACGATAAAAAAAAAAAGTAGACACCCATCACCCGACCCGACCTGACCCGAGATATTCTAGAAGGTCAAACCCGACCCGAACCCGAACCCGACCCGCCCGCCCGATTTGCCACCTCTAATTGTGTTCATAATTTTTTTTGTTTTTTTTTTTGGGTGAACATTGTGTTCATAAATCATAATTAACGAAACTAGAGAGGTCTACACGCTACAGCTGATTGGTACCAACCTATATAGATACTGTACAATATGTACAATACCACCTTTTGGCTTTTCCACCAATAATTCTGATTTTGGGTTATTATTATTATTATTATTTTTTTTTTATCTTTCTGATATTGGGTTATGATCATATCACTTCGTATATAGGTTTGTGTTCTGGAATCCAGCACGCGTGGTGACAAGAGAATACCGGAGAAGGAAATCACAGTTCTGACGGAGCTGCTGATGGTACAGCTGCTCAAGCTGGACAGCATAGAGGCAGATGGTGAGGTGAAAGCTCAGAGGAGAGTTGAGGTGAATTTCAGCACCATCCAATTTCTATTTGCTGTGTTTTTCCCTAATTGTGTTTACCATTTGTGAATTTGATTTATTTGTTAACAAAAAGGGATTATAATAGTCATAGATCTTTGCAAAAGAAAATCTCAATTGGGGCCAGTATGTACCAACTGGGGCCATATTGTTGACAAATATCCAAAATGTATAACCATTTAAACAGAAAACCACTATGTTGTTACCAATTATTTTAAAATATTTTTATGTAGATATTTACTGTATCTGTTTAAAAGCTCTAACATAATCAGAAACTTGTGTGTGAAAATTACAGGTCAGAAGGGTACAAAATCATGTGGAGAGACTAGACATGTTGAAGGCCATAAACGCAAACCCTTTCAACAAAAGTGACAGGAACAGGAGCATAATGAACCGGTTTGATATGGCAATCCCCAAATGGTAGGCACTAATGGTCGGGTCTAAGAACAGCAACCATGTTATTTAGGACAATAAAATCTCTAAATTATATGGAAAGAAATCTGAGAAAATCATATTATAAATGGAAAAATTTTACTGTCCCAAGCAATATCCTTGCTGTTCTTAGACCTGACGGGCACTAATTTGGTTCACAGTTACAGAGACTCTTCTTCATGCACAGCCTTAATTAAACCATACAAGCAATTACAAGCTAGATCTCTTTGATTATTTATTTTATTAGCTAGACCAATATATATACCAGATTAATTATCTGATCTCAATGTGTTTCATCTCTTTTGGTGGATTATATGATACTGTGTGCTGCTTTTGGTAATGGAAGTTTGTGATTTACTGATTTTACTTGTGTGTTGTGTTGTATAGTGTATATAAATCAGATTGAATATATGATTGAGTCTAAGCAAGTTCATGAAATTATGGTTTTTTTTTTTCTTTTTCTTTTTCTTTTTTGTTACTTTTTCTTGTTGATAATGTGATGATCTCTATGGCTGACTGAGTGATTTCCATTATTTCATAAAAGAAAATTTAAAGACCAAAATATATAGTTGAAATTTCAAAATAAGTTCGGTATGTACTACAAATCCATATTATCTATTTTTAAAGTTTAAATGAATTATTTGAACAGTACAATGTGATCTTCATATATAAATATTCTTATAGATCAACTTTTTAACTATTAAATCATATTTAGAATGATCCATAATGCTTACATCAAGACATTTTCTAATCGTCTAAAAAAAATAGAAAATGATGATATACAAGTTACAGTAACAACTGATCTAATAGTACCCTAACTCTAACATGTCACTGAATTTACTTTCCAAAACATTTCACCTACTTTATCATTTGTTGTGCATTTTTTTTTTGTCATTTGGTATTTATTTTGATTTAGGCTTGCAAACGTATTAAATATGAACGGATAATAGTAGATCGTATCATAATTCTTCAATTTTTTTTTGGATACTAGTAGAAATACAGATCGAATATCAGATGAAAACACATACAAATATCAATATAATTAATTCGACTAATTAAATTGACCTGCGTACTAGTGTGTATTATAGAAAAATATATTCATTAATCATACTATATATACAAAGATGATTTTCTCATATTATTCATCAATAATTAATAATCTTAACTATAATGTTATGGATTTGTCATCTACCCAATGAAGAATCCTTTGTTCTAATATTCGAATCTTCCATTATAATTAGACAAGCATAAAGTTAGGATAGGATCACCGTGACTGCTGCTAATTGCGTACTTTGTTGTTAGTAGCATTTTTCTAATCAGTTGTGTGATCGATCAAAAGCATGCTTGTAACTTGCAAGAAAGATTTTGATGCTCGTGAACTAATAATTGTTGGTTGTCATTACTCATTATGTTGATACTTCCGTCACAGGTCGAAATAAGCTGAAGATCATTAAGATGTTTAAATGATTAAAGAAAATATGTATAGTCCACTTATAAAAGTAAGATACTTTTATATCGCTATCACACGGTCTAACATACCTATATACAACTATGTGCTTGTCACAGTTCAATAAATATTACCTGAAATAAATAATATATTTGTTAATTAGAAAATAATATATATTAATCGGAAAAGACATATTGTTAACTGAAAAATGATATATGTTAATTGAAATACGGTGGATAGGTTTACCTTGTACATTAATAGAACGTGTACTCTATACATGTATGAGAGCTAAGTTGGACGTATTTAGATTTAACCTTTTGGAAATGAAAACATGTTATGTATTTTTTTTCTTTTTAATGTTCTCTACTAATAAATAACATAAAGGCCTATTAGCTCAGTTGGTTAGAGCGTCGTGCTAATAACGCGAAGGTCACAGGTTCGAGACCTGTATGGGCCAAATTTTTTCTTTTATTCTTGAAACTAATAAAAACAAAGTACAAAGACAGTTTTTGGATCGTTGTGAAATGGAAACAATCAGGTCATACCCAACAAGATATCAGCATTAAACATTATATAATAAACAATTCAGAATTTTAGATACAAGTTCACAATAGTAAAATAAAAACAAAAAAGCTAAACATAGTTGGTTGGTTATGCACTTATTTATTGAGTTCACAAAAAGAAAACAAATCCTAGTTGGTCATGAACATAGCAAGTCAAAAATCACCACTTACACAATATCAGATTTGAGTGTTAACTTACAGTACTAGGAGGATTAAATGCCTGGTCAGATGCACATTTCAAAACACTATCAGGGACAACAGACCATATTGGAAGTGTTTAAACTTTAGGTACCAAAAAAGGGATCAATCATATATATTAACTCATGCGGTTCGGTTTTGAAATAAGTGTCTCTGTATCTGCTTCCTCCATATCAGCACAATTACCTAACTTCCTACCATGTAACCTAACTGTACATTTTCCATACAAGACAGCACTTGCTTTACACAACAATTTGATCAATTTTATGATCACTACTCTCAACTAATCTATTGGCTACATTGACATCCTGATGCAACTTTTCAGAAAAACACCCATCCTTTTCCGAAATATCTACTGCCATTGGCTCCGACGAGCAGATTTCCAAAATATCATTGTTCACAATTTTTTCAATATCACTCGATTTATCACCAGTATCACCTGCGCTATCAGTCGCTGCAGTATCAACATGATGATCCTCTTTCCCGCTACTAGGTTGTGGCTCAATATCCATCAAAGCCGTCTCCCCTTCGCCATTCAAGCAACCATCACCAGACAATTCAACACCGTTACTGTTCTCCGATCTTTTTTCGAATTCCTCCAATTCATCATCTTTAGAAAGGCCAATATCATTTTCTCCTTTTTCGGGAGAGACTTGCATTTCTTTTATCCCCATCTCTTTGTCCTTGTTCTCATTGGTAGAAAGCAAAGACGCCAACTCTTCTCTAACACGCACCGCCAGCCCAACTGCATGGTCCCGCAACAGACAATCAGTAGGCACGCATTCTAGCATGCTCATCAAAGCACGGTTGTAATGAACCATACTCATTGATGGACCTGCAAGACCCCTTTCACGATAAACCCTAGTTGAGCAGACAACATGTTTGCATATGTAACCAGACTTTGACCATGTACAGTCGCACAATGCAAACTCGGAACCCGGGTTTAGAACAATGTGAACCATCTCTCTATTCTTCTGGCAAACCACTTTTGCACAGGTTGGTTCGATTTTTATGTCTGATGCAGGAATTTGTGAACCTTCCCTCCATGCACTGAGGCCTCGTTTCCATTCATGATTCCAATACCTAAAAAAAATCTCTTTCTCGGAGTACTCATCCAACCAGTAGTAGGAGTGCACTTTAGTGCTGAGTTTCTGTACCAGCCAATCTGCACGCTGGTATACATATGGGTCTTTTTCATTCAGTAATCTAATTTTCAAGAGATGGTGGTAGCTCTCTATGGCCGAAGCAGTCTCTGATGTAACAGGTGGAAGGGATCTTAGGGCCTTGGTCCAAACCCCTGAAAAATTGGAGTTGTACAGGGTGAATGAATATTTTTTTCAGAATTAATTCATTATTCTCTCTTTTTTGTTATACATTTTCTAATACTTACTATGCACTATGTTTTTTGGGAAATTAAACTTCACTTGTAAGAGCATATTAAAGTCTCTATCACATAGTATCAATGATATATATGTGGCATAAATGCATGCTTTCACAAAAGAGCTCATATAACAAACCTAATCGAGGAAACCATGTAGCCTTAAAATAATCTGAAAATCCAGCACAACCACCAAATTGATCCAGAAAAGCCTCAAATAGACCCATATCTCCTGTACCGTCACATATACTGTGCATCGCTTCTCCTAATCGTTTTGACATCATAGCACACGTGTCCAAATTAGAGCATTTCGCCAATAGATTTTTGTGCCACGCATGGCGCAACCGCCAAAAGCTGATCAATACTGAGCATTGAAACAACTCCCTGTCCCACAATTTTAACAATCAGAAAAATATTCGGAATATAATTGGCAAAGAAAGAGGGATTAGAATATTACTTGATGGAAAAAATGTCAGCTAGTGGGTCATCAATAATAAAACCACCCAACTGCCACGTGGGGTCCTTGGTGCGAACACGGTGGTAAAGCGCTCCCAGCCATCTGTGTATCTCACTGTTTGCAAAATTTGGCTTAATGATCCATGCCACTGGAATAGCGTTCTTATCAGAGTCAAACGCAAGTATACTGTAAACAGGATACTGCACAAGAAATAAAAAAAATAACGATTACATCTATAATAACAATATACTTTTAATCAAGGAAAGTATGCTAAAGTATTCATGCTTACCTTGAGTTTGTTGGAACCAAACTTGGAATCTGAGGCAAGGAGGCTCCGATTGCCAAAGCGGACCATCTGTTGCAGTTGCCAGTCGGTTTGAATACCGATAACAAAAGTTTCTGTCCTCGAGTAATCCTCAAAGAAGAAAACTTTGTCTTGGTTATTTTCGACCCACGTACAGACACTCACTGCATCATCCATGTCCATTTCATATGAGGTCTGCCTTATTTTTCTCTCCATCCTCCTTACACACCTAATTAAACCAGTTAACAATAATAAAGAAAATTATCAACATGATCCATTCGAGTGAACTCAAAAATATTGCAGAAAGAACTAAATGAACATGTTTTGGTAATAAAAAAAAAAGACATAAGCGATTAAATTTACAAATATTAATGTCTACTATATCTCTAAAAAAATATGCACTTTAATTCTACATAAATAAATCATTAAACATTATATAATATGTAAACATCAGTATATATCTCTACTTTGATCCCGACTATTTGAAGTTACCTGTGAGTGAGAAGATCATCCCTATTGGAGGGCCCACCTTGCCGCTCCACTGCTTCAGTATGTCTTTGCATGATGGTCTCAACGGGCACCCCCACATGGAGCAGCGACACGACCTGAAGCTTAAACTCATCCGAAATATAGGGAGCAAACATGGCGCGTGTGCCAGCGGACTTCTTATCCATGGGGCCATGACAAGGCAACCCGTTTCTGTCTACGTGCTTATCCTTGTTGTATATTATAAGTGCGACAGAGGGCTCCGCAATCAACCGTTTCACAATGAAGTGGCACGTGCAACCTCGTTTCGTATTGGGCCTACCAGCCGGGGTTTTCCTACGTACGGCGTAGGCCCGACTCGGGCGCACCGTACCGCCTTTTCTATGGTCATCAGGTCCAAATGAGCACCAGTACCTGAGTTTATGAAATTGTCAGAATACCTGGTTATATTTATGGATAGAGCAAGAGCTAGCGTCCACCCTTTTTACTAATCCACTGGTCCACCGTATTTTCAATGAACAAATATCATTTTTCAGTAAACATTTATATCTTTCCGATCAATAGATATCGTTTTCCAACGAACAGATACACTACAGTTTCCAGCAAACATTTATGCTATTGTAGTAAGCACACGGGTGCACGTGGTGTGTCAGAACTGTGAGAGGGAGGGGTGGACTCTACATGCTTTTCTTATGGATATGCTTTCCAAGGAAATTAAACCCAACATCCTACCGGCATTACAAACTAGTGTAAAAAATTGCTTCCTAAATCCTAAATTCTCAAATAATCGAACAATTACAAAAGATCAGGGGATAAAAACATGGCACTGACAGAATGTACTCGAGGATGCCGTCGACCTTAGGTTTACAGCCGGCATCGGTGGAGCGCCTCCGGCGGGCCTCGACATGGAACCGGGTGGGGCAGTCCCTGTTGTTGGACTCTCCCCGGACGAAATCCCCGACCCGGGAGTAGGGTATGAGCGCCAGGCGGTCCATGGTCTCCTTCCACCCCTCCACTTTCGACCATGTGATGTCCGCCGCAGAGAGGTCCGGCGTCGGTGGGTTCTGCACCGGCAGGGTCAGGATCTCGTCCCACCTTGCCATCGTTGCCGCTCTCTGGTGGTGAGTGTAGAGGTGTAGCTGCCGGTGACTTCTTTGATGGAAGGAAAGGAAAGGGAAGTGGGTAGTTGGGCCTTCTGGCCGGCCCAGTGTGAGGTTTTTAAGAGGAGGTTTGGGTTTAATGAAGTGGGGAAGTTGGGTCAGAAAAAAGCCCAATTGGTTATGTTGGGCCTGAGTTGGGTTTACTAATATTAGGAGATACTATACTAATACTATTACTACAATTCGCTGTATAGTAGTGATATTTGATGGTATTGTTATTTGAGAGGGAATGACTACAACTATTGGTACCATCAGTGACTACAAAATTAAATCTCAAATAAATAAATTTTTAATGGTTAAATAACAAAACCAATTGATGAAATGTTTTGTATATATCATATTTTATGTGTACTAAAAAAAAAATATGTAAATAGATGAAGTGAAGTGGATGATATGTGTAAAAAAGAGTTAGACTATTATACTAACATTAGCATTTCGGACTGAAATGCTAACGCCTCAAATTTTATGTTATCGTGTCCAAAATCGCGATTTATGGTGCTAAATAAATTATTTATATGAAAATATTGGGGAATACAATTTTTTTTATTTTTAGAGTTTTCTAAGTATTTGTTTTGAATTTTAGAAAATAGCTCATAAATATTAATAAAATATTGATGTTTGTACATGCTATTTTCAAAAATACAAAACAAATATTTAGAAAACTCTAAAAATGAAAATTTTTTGTATTCCCCAATATTTTCATATAAAGAATTTATTGAGCACTATAAATCATGATTTCGGACACGATAACATAAAATTTGAGGCGTTAGCATTTCAGTCCGAAATGTTAACGTTAGTATAATAGTCTAGCTTTGTAAAAAAATATAAAATATTGGTGACTTAAAGTATCTTAAATTATCTTAAACCAATTTTATTGTACTTTCACTCCATTGTCAAAAGGAGGTATGAATACATAAGTAATTAGTGTGGCTTTATGTAAATGGTAATGAATTTTGATATTAGTGAAATTTGATTTGGAATAAAAGTGAAACTAAAACAGTTGTATCGCCAGCTATATTTGCCTGCCAATTAATAAAGGACGACTATAATTATTGTGTATAATAAATTAATAAGGTACAAAAGTCAAAATTTACTTCTGTTATTATTCGCTTTCCCTTGAAAATTTTATAAGACAGACAGGTGTGAGAACGCCTGCAACTGTAAACGAACGATTCAATTCAGAGCTTTCCTGATCAATCAGACAAATTCGTTTAAACAACGGCGTCTGATAATTTGGCTGCATTTCCCCTTCCTAGACCTGTTTTTCCTCTCAAAGACGGTTCCCTGTTCGGACTATCTACAAGAAATACTAGAAAAGAAATAAATTGTGCCGATACAATAAGTAACATTAATTTTGGAAGAATTGGGGGATATAAGATGCACCATGAATACAAAATCATATCTGTATGATTTGCAAAATGTTTATATAAACAGAAATTGTCTCAATATTTCCTTCAAATAACTCGCAAATACAGTTACTTTTTTCACACAAGTACATGGACCTAGCTAATTTTACCTATACAAAATTACATAACCACAGTAATTTCACCATCCCCCTGCTTTTCTGCATATTTGTATATTTTAGCCTGTTACTTGTCTCTTCCTTTTCTCTGTGTTAAAACCATGTTAACAAACAAAAACATAGAATGGCGCCACAAGAAAAAATAAATCAAAAGAAAGATTGTAAAAAAAAAAAAAAAAGAAAACTAAAAAAGAAAGAAAAAAAAAAAACTATCAAATAATTGAGCTTCAATGTTATGATCTCTTTTTCTTTACAACTGTATAGTGACACCACGGGCACCCATGACATTGAGCTGCCGTTGCACACTATCCTCGTCCCCGGCGGCATTACTCGTGATCGTCTCGTGCCTTGTCGCGTCGAACCTATCGCCATCCCCCCATAGCGCGTACGCCTCCTCTCCGTGCGCCGCATCATCACCGATCATCAGCTGCTCATCAGGCATTCTGAGGGGGATGAAGAACGCGATCGTCAGCAGTATGACCGTCGTCGAGAAGATGTTCCACCCGATGACGAACAAGGCGCCGACGATTTGTTTGAATAGCTGGGTGATGCCTCCGCCGTAGAATGTACCTTTCTCGCCGACTGGAAGATCGAAGCTGGCGAGCTCAGAGACTGCCAGAAGGCCGGTGAGGACGCCCCCGATTATGCCCGCGACCGCGTGCGTGTGGAAAACTGCGAGCGTGTCGTCGACCTTTTGGAGCAGTGCCGATTTCTTGTGGAGGACCATCATGGTGAACCACGGCACGCAGCCGGCAAATATGCCCATGACAATCGCAGACCATGTGTGCACAAGCCCTGCAATATGGAACCAAATTTTATCAAAAACTTCATGCGTCTATTGATGGATAGTCCATACTCCATAGAAGTTACACTGTAAAGATAACTGCTACATCTGAGTCCATATGAGGTCTATTTGTTATACTTTTTGTTACTTATATGAACCGTCCATACATGGTAGGTCTTACTGTAAATTTTATTAACTATAAGTCTATAACTAATTCTTATTAATTACCCTCTACATTTTTTCTTTTCGCTTTTTTTGTGATTGATTATGATAATGCAAGAAAAACAATATTTGATAATTAAAATTATATAACTTAATACGGCTACTTAATATATTTTTGGACATTATCTTTTTTTTTTTTTATGAATAGATGGCTTTCGTTCATGTCAATTCAAACAAAATAATGTGAAAAGGTTTAGAGGTTTTAATTAATTTAATTGTCCCTTTCTTTCTTCTTTATCAAATCAAAAGTTGTCAACCTTTGTTATATGGTATGACCCAAAAAAAAAAAAGCACACAACTTTTGACCTAGAACTTGGGCTGATTGAGGACTATACATGTTTAAGGTCAACGGACGATTTGTGAACGTGCATAGCAATAACAAATGCTCTACCTTGCTAATAATTAAGGTACCGGATTTGAGATTTCCAGGATCTTCCACAGCTAATTAATTTCTCTATTTTATTCAAGTTTCAGTAATTAATTAATTAATTAACAAGTATAGTTGTTTATGTAATTAACTGCTCCTGTTTAATGGTAATTAAATCCTACTTAAGTTTACCAACTAATTAACCCTATATGGATTAGTAGATATCACTCCTCTCATAGTTCTGACACACCACGTGCACCCATGTGTTTACTATAGTCGCATAAATATTCACTGGAAATCGTAGTATATTTGTTCACTAGAAAATGATATCTATTGATCGGAAATATATAAATGTTTACTGAAAAATGATATTTGTTCATTGAAAATATGTTGGACCGGTGGATTAGTAAAAGGAATTAGGAATCAATCAATACATAACCTAATCTTGTTTCCTAATTTATGACATAACTGCTAACTAACTAAAAAACGATTAAATGTTTTCATGAATGATAATATGATATTCCATACCTGCGCCGGGGGTAATGCAAACAAGGCCGGTCATCATGCCCTGGACGGCGCCGATGACGGATGGCTTGCTGAAGAAGATGACGTCGAGGAGCGTCCACACGAGGAGGCTCGTGGCGGCGCACACGTGCGTGTTCAGAACAGCCACCCCCGCGGTGATGTTGGCCGCGTACGGTGCACCGCCGTTGAAGCCCGACCAGCCCAGCCAGAGCATACCGGCGCCGGTAAGCATGAGCAGGATGTTGTTTGGTGAAAACCTCTCCCTGTCACTCTTTAGCCTTGGACCCACCTGACAGTGCCATTGAGGTGCATTATTAATTATAACTTTATAAGTAGGCTACAATTAATTAAGTTGTATAAAGGAATTGACAACAACTCAACAACAACGTCATTATTTTATATAGGCAGCAGGTTCTAGATTTAGGCTGAAAAATGAGCTGAAATTTGTAAAAATGAAATAGCATCGGCACTATTGGAACTAAAAACGGTAATTAATATAAAATATTTAATAAGTTGCATGAATGAATCTTCTCATCTCTCTATTAAAAAAATAAAATAAAAAAAATGAATCTTTTCCGAATGGGGAAAAAAGAATCACCAAGCAATTTATGTGGTGGGACCTGGATTTTGATTCAAAAGTGTAATCCAAACAATGAAACAAAAAAGTTTTAAGTCAGTCAATATTTTGGCTTGTACATGGCCTGTACGGCATTTTAATGAAGAATTAATATGAACTCTTTATCAGGGAATTAGCAAGTCAAACAGGCCAGAAATCAAAGCAATTTTAACCAAGAAATTAAGAATAATAAAAACCCAAAATAATTATATCAAAAAAAAAGGTGAAAATTAAGTGTTTAATTAATTAATTAATTTGTACCCAATATGCGGCGGTGAATCCGGAGACACCGGAGGCGAGATGGATGACGTAGCCGCCGGAGTAATCGATGACACCCCAGTGGTACAGGAACCCTCCACCCCAGAGACTGAAGGCTCCGATGGTGTACGAGAAGAGCAGCCACAGCGGCACGAAGACCATCCAGGCCTTGATGTTCATCCGTCCCAGCACCGACCCGGCAAGCAGGATCACGGTAATTGCAGCGAACATGAACTGGAACAGCACGAGCGTCGCCTGCGGGTAGAATGGCTCGGTCATGGGCGTGTCGATGGTGCCGTTGGAGTACCGATGCTCGGTTGCAGGAAGCCGTGCACGCTGGATGAGGTAATGCTGCGAGAGTGCCGCACCGGCTTTGCCCCAGAATGGCAGGAGCCGTTCTCCGAAGGCCATCTTGTAACCGACGAGGACCCAGATGATCAGGGTGGATGCGAATGCGTATAGCGCCATGAACGCCGAATTGACGGCCCATTTCTTCTTCACGATGCTGCCGTAGAGCACCACCAGGCCCGGCATTGACTGAAACCCGACCAACGTGGCCGCCACCAGCTGCCACGCGTTGTCCCCCTTGCTCAGCCAGTCCGGTACCGCCGGCGGGTTCGGCCGGTACGCGATCCCAACCGTTGCGTTATCCATGAATTAATTGCTAATTAACTAACTAAACACTCCTCTGCAATAATTGAGGTGATTAATTGGAGAGATTAATTAAGAGAAAGTAAACTGAAACTGAAACTGAAACTGAAATTGGAATGAAATTTGTGGGTTTTTGTAAGGAAGATGATATCATATCATAACATACATATCGGCTGCTAATAAGGTTGAAAATGATATAAGAAGGAGCAGCGGATGATTATGAATGAAAGTGATGTTTGGATTTTAATCATAAACATCTCTCCTCTCCAAACCCTTTAAAATTGAGAGCCCAGTATTTGTAGAATAATTCAAAAGCATCTCTTCTCTGTCCCTGGTAAGTGGTATGGTATCCAATGGATTCTTTGATTCCTGAATCTTTGCTGGCATTATGGTGATTCTATTTGGTTGTTAAACAACTGAATCCTTAGTATTATATATAAAAGCATATTAGAAAAAATGACATGAAATAACTATTTTTCCAAAATAAAAACCTAAGCTGTTGATTATTTTTTTGGATAGATCAGAACCATTGATTTACGTTAATGTCCGTTGACTTTAATGTCTCAGCCCATTAAAATTTAAGACCCATATTAATTTTCTCAATATAAGACCCATTACATATTATCTTAAAATTTTATTATAAAAAATAATAATTTCAGATCAAACCAACGTTTGCGCTCTTTACTAGTTTAGTGAAAAAGATGCCCCATTTTTGAGATAATGGAGGAGAATTATGCTGAGATGAGAAGAATGGGGGAAGTATTTGAGAGACCTAAAGTCAAATACTCAAACTTCATCATCTTATAAAATTAAAAAGGTACATTAAATTAACTAAGAGCTTTATAATCACAGCAGCCAACAGGATCTTGATGTATAAGTTTGTTCAACGTATGATTACCAACAAAGTTTACAACGAAATTCAATCAAGCTTCTAGATTTCAGTTTTGAGATAATATATATAAACACGGAAAAAAATGTGAAAAAGAAAATAAATATATATTTTAGTTATAGAAAACTGAAAAGTACATGTGTGGTCTAGGCGTATTTCAAATTGTTATATTTTTTTTTTTTTGAAGCAGGTATTTCAAATTATTGACCCGACTTAATTAGACCGAAATGGTGCGAGCACAAGTAGGTAGCTCCGGCATGTACCAAGACTTAGACTCGTCAACACGTTCTCAAGTCAGGTCCGATCGATATGGCTCGATCCAATTCCAGCAGTTTGATTGTGTTGTTGACTGTTGAGGTTATTTTTTATTATATACTCACCAAAACTTACATAGAATATACTTAATATTTATTGTATGTGAGTTTACGTTAAGTTACTCTATAATTTTCCTATGAAAATACGTAGTAAATGCTTGATTGTTTTTATTTGATGGGGTTCGGATTGAAGAAACTCAATTTGACCCGATTCTAACCGGATCGTGTCGGATAAAAAGATTTAATAAAATGATAATGATCTGGTCTCTAAACCCAACCACACCCAAACTCACCTAAGTGGTGATAATATTTGCAATTATCAATAAATGTATTTGTAACAACCTATGTGGTTTTTTTTTTCCCCTCTCCAAGCACTTGAATAATTTATTGAGCTAATTACTTTGATACAGTACTCCAAGTCGGGTAATTAAATTTTCTCCTTTCGTCTCAAAACTACTAAAATAAAATACGTTCCGTTCTGCATGCGTACATGATCACATGAAAGTATTGATTGATAGCCGGTTGGAGGTCTTCTATAGACATTTAAATTTGAGTGGCTTGATCCTCATCTTTATCTCAAAAAAAAAAAAGAAAGTATTGGTTGATACTTGATAGGAAATATATAACATCATGTGACTTACAGCTGAGTACAATTCATATCCTCGACCGTGCTGCAACCGAACTCGGCAGACAGAGAAAGAGAGAGTGACCGAGGGTGGGACCCACCGAACCAAGGTCCCACCTCGGTCACTCTCTTTCTCTCTCCGCCAGGTTTAGTTGCAGCAAGTCTGAGGATAAGCATCAGTTGTGAGTACTAATCGACATGCTATACGTTTGAAGTTGCAAGATACCTGAAGAATGGTAACTTAATCACATTTCTGCATCTGCACATTGTATAATGTGTATTTTATTTACTACTTCCATGCATTTCCTTTCAAAAAGATAAGTATCGATTCCGTGACAGACGCTCATACCAGCCTCGTGTATTCTTTAACAGAAAATCTATTATAATTACTATTGTTACTTTACTACACTATCATCATCATCATCATCAGAAAAATTGAAAAATATTACGGTGCTTTACAAAGTTGAGTCTTTTGTACTTTTACTTCATAATTTTAAAGGTCAAATGATCAATCTAATTTGCTAAACACAGTATATATATTGAAAACATACAAAATACAAAGCTATTGTTGTTGTTGTGTTGGTTTAAATTTAGACCATTTTAATTACCATACAAACTTGATAGTCATTGATAGAGTATCAAATGATACTCAAATTGAATGAAATTTCAAACACAATCAATCTATAAGTAAATGAATATGTTTGTAAAAAATTTTCCAATTTTAAGATTTTTTTATAAATTTATCTGTTTTGATGTAATATTTCTGTCAAATATTTGTTATGTCATTGGATCCTTCCTCATATTTAATATATTTTTTTCAATGCTTTTCCGTTATCATTTATTGCTTGGTAAAAGATAGTACAAAGACGATAAACAGATTTGGCAGACTGAAACAGCAACTAACTAAGGGTACAAATGGAGGGGTCTACTGTGATTTTTATATATATTGAACAGTGATTTGAAGAGATTCCATGGCCCGAGGTAGGCGTTGAAGGTCGTTTACTCATTTTGGCTCTAATCACTTTCCATTGTTAATATAATAAAACAAAATTTTATATTAACAAAATTTATAATAATTTTTTTAAGAAGACGTTGGATAGTATCACGATTCACGCCTACGCGAACATTAATTCATAATTCATATACGTGATACTTTATATATATATATATATATATATATATATATATATATATATAATTACGGTGCTTTGCAAAGTTGGGCCATTTTTTGCTTTGCGCTCAAATCTCATATTCCAAAAGTCAAATGGCCAATCTAATTTGTTAAACATAATCTACATATTAAAAACGTACAAAATACCAAATTTTACAATTTTTAGAATTTTTTAGCTATTTTTTTGGATTTTTGAAAGATTGGCACTTTTTTACATCATTATTTTATTATTATTTCTGGGTCATCTTTCTAAAAATCATAAAAAATAGTTAAAAAATTCTAAAAATAGTAAAATTTGGTATCCCATCATATTTCAATGTTTAGAATGTATTGGCTCAATTAGATTTGACGTTCGAGTTTTCGTTTGTGAGATTTTGAAAACGCAAAGCAAAAAAAGCCTCAACTTTGCAAAGCACCGTAACATGTCCCTATATATATATATATATATAGTCTAGCTACGGTGAGTTGCAACTCACGGGCTACTCCGTGAGTCAGGGTCAAAAAACATATCAAATCACCTTCAAATTTCGATTTATATGGCTCAATAAATTCTTCATATCAAAATCTTATAGCACGCACAAATTTTTCATTTTTGGAGATTTTTAAGTATTTGTTTGAGATTTTTTAAAATGATACATAAAACATTGATTATTTTATTAATATTGTATAGTCATTTTATAAACTCTCAAACAAATACTTAAAAATCTCCAGAAATGAAAAATTTTTGTGTGCTATAAGATTTTGATATGAAGAATTTATTGAGCCATATAAATCGAAATTTGGAGATGATTTGATATGTTTTTTGACTCTGACTCACGGAGCAGCCCGTGAGTTGCAACTCACCGTAGCAAAATTCTATATATATATATATATAGTTTATTATTTATCGGTCGCATATTCTCATCATGAACCTCATCCGTGCACTATTTAAAATTGGTAAAATTTGTTAATGTGGTGCAAGACTGCAAAAGTCATACAGAATCATATAGTTTTATTGTTTATTTTAAATAACGGAATGAATTATTGAATTGGCCTTCTAGATTTTATGATTTAAAAATAAAGAAACACTGTACAAGATTCTTATATAAAAAATAGCATAAAGATATTCAACGTTGCGCCACATTTTTAAATCCCGGATATAAAATCCATATTGGTTTTCCTCATTTTTTAAAGCATTTTAATATTAAATTAAAAACAATACATGTTGTTTTTTTCTAATTTAATGAAACCATTGTATATATAGAAGGCATCAAATGATCAGTATGGTTTTTTGTGACCATGGAAATCTAGATAGGTTCTTATTTTGGATCTGGATCATATATAATAAACTTTAGCCAGCACGATTCTTGCTCTTCTTCCCATATTTAGTTTAGGTACCAAAAAATTTTTTTCTATCCTAAACAAGAACTTTTTTTTTTTTTGTATAGGATACATCAAAATTTTTTGGTATCCTAAATATAGGATATTCAAGTTGGTGAATTGAAAAAAAAGAGAAAACATATTCATTTCTTCCTTTAACTATTTTTTTTTACTAATCTGATATTTTTTTATCATTCGAATCAGAGTCAATCAAATAAGTATTTCAAAAAATTGTTTAGAGTTTTTGTCATGTATCAATGGTGAATTACCGGTAGAAGATTCCATCGGAACAATTATTAAAGGCACCTCGCTTAAAAAATAAATAAAAGAAAAGGAAATGGGAGAGAAAATGACAAGAAGATATTGGAACATCAATTTGGAAGAGATGATTGAAGCAAGAGTTCATTTAGGTATAATAAAAAGAGATGGAATCCTAGAAATTAAGAACATAAACCCTGTAGCCCAAACAAGATGTCCAGATAAGAACATCCATGCACATACCGATAAACTATTCATACCAAAAGGATACAAATTAACGGGTCTTGAGTTAGTTTCGGATCAGACCCAATTCAATTTCGGATCATCATCAGTGTCGGTCTGTCGGATAATCGGATGACGTTTTTGACATCATCATTGTTGTTGGATCAGGGAATCCTAAATTAAAGTCAAAAGGGGATATTAATATTAGCTATATTAGGTTTATTTAAGTTTTAATGTGATCGTGATATTAAGAAATTAAGAAATGGAGGGGGGGGTGGCAAATAGTTTATGCAGTGCTGAAGATCGAACTGAGGCATCTTAATTATTATAGCTGTCAGAGCATATCCTAATTAATATCCTAAAATTGGCGATTTCTATTTTCTAACGAAATAACAGGGGAGCATTTTTGTAAACTCGAATGAGAGATAATGAGATATTCTTTGTATGTGAGAGGTATAAACAATATCAAAATTATTAGAAAATAAAAATTTCCTTTGTGAGAGGTTATAAGTTTAGAACTCAAATGAGAGAGATTCTATAAACATTTTGAAATTGAATTCATGTTTATCTAAAAATAATAATTCTTTTCATGTCGTTTTTAAGCAAACCATATATATGTAATCTGTTGCTGGCTGCCATGATCACATCCAAACAATTTTATTAGTTACAAATAAATTTAATATTGAATAATATTTATTTATAATCATTAGATTGAAAATAATTTTTATATAGAGAGATCGAGCAAAATTCAACTTAATTGATTTTTTGCTACATGTATACCCAGTGTCTGATAAGTGAAGTAGTGCTGCATTAACCTCTTAAATCAATTTTAAGTCACCAAACGGAAGTGATTTAAGGTGTAGTAAGTTAACGCAGTTATATAAGTGTAGTAAACTAAATCACCAACATTTCACATATTTTACACATTACATTAACTTTACTTCATTTATTTACTTCACTCCCACCAAATACCACTGATTTAAGGTGATTTAACATTTTACTCCGCTTTAACTTACTACACATGCCAAACGGGGGATAATGTATTTATTGACGATATATTATATATTTTTATTGTCCAAGCTTTTGATTCGTTATGGGCTTGCGCTGTGCAGAGTTGTAGATGGCCTACTAAATGGGCCGGATTGGCAACTAAACTATTGGGCCTTTTCCCAACTTACGAACCGGCCTAATTAAAAAGGCCCACCCAAGTAACCGAGAGAATTTGAAAAGAGCGAACGTCTCCAGTTCCTTGGTAGTAAAAGGGTGAAGAAGAGAGAGGCATCGGTTTCTAAGTGTGTGGTTAGCTTCTAAGGGCTGTAGAAAAGGTGCAGAGATGACAAAGGATTAATGCTTGAGGTTTTCTGGTACCAAGGTTACTTAGTTAAACATAAATTGGGTTTGTTATGTTATTTCATCTTGTCATGTCTCATTGATAATTGTATTGTAAATGGTGCACACAAGGTGTTTGATAAAATGATTCAGTTAAAGTATATATGTGTTTATCGAGTTTGCCAACACAAACCTTGGCATTATATGCATATCAGAAGTAAATAAGTAATTAAGCTGTCTTTATTTAGAATTTCATACTAAGTTATTAGTATATGCAATAGTAATCATTGAATTAATTTGTCTTGTGAATTGTACTTACTATATATGATGTCCTATTTCCATTAAATTGTTGAATAAAATTGACTCCATTGATTACCCCTTAATAGTGTCACAGACTAAGAATTTCCTCTACAAAAACTAATTTATTTTCTGCTACAAGTACATGATTACAAATGAAAATTACAGCTGGATGGTGACACCACGTGCACCGAGGTTACTCAGCTGCTGCTGCACGGTGACATCAACCGAGGCCGAGCCAGCGTGCACTATGGTCTCATGCCTGGTCGCATCAAACTTCTCGCCGTCACCCCACAACGCATATGCCTCCTCCCCATGTGCAGCATCGTCGCCAATCATGAGCTCGTTGTCCGGCATTCTCAGTGGTATGAACCAACCGACGCAGAGTAGGATGGTGGTGGTGGACATTATGTTCCACAGGATAACAAAGAGTGCTCCTATAAGCTGCTTGAAGATTTGAATCAAGCCGCCACCGTATAACACGCCCTTCTCGTTTGAAATGGGGAGGTCGAAGCTGGAGAGCTCGGGAAGAGCCAGGAAACCGGTCAGAACTCCACCAAGCAGTCCTGCAACGGCATGCGTGTGGAATACTGCAAGCGTGTCGTCGACTTTCTGAAGAAGCGACCACTTCTTGTGGAGGATCATCATGGTAAACCACGGTACACTCCCTGAAAACAGGCCCATCAGTATTGCTGCCCATGCATGTACCAATCCTGAAACAGTAACAAAAGTATAAATGTAATTGAGAAACATCATCTTGCGTCCATTGAAAAACCGTCCATTTATCCATAGATGTGTACGGAATGTAACAGATACATCCCGAAACGTAACAAATACATCCCCGGTTGTAACCTATGGACATTCTGGACGGTTTTTCTATGGACGCTAGGTGTTAGTGTAATTTTACATGTTACTTAGTACATTGGATAATTTGTTTATCAATCTACAAATGATTATATTTTGATGAATATTTTTAAAGTACCAGCTCCAGGGGTAATGCAAACAAGGCCAGTCATCATGCCCTGGACGGCGCCGATGACGGACGGCTTTCCGAAGAAAATAACATCGAGGCAAGTCCACGTGAGGAGGCTCGTTGCAGTGCAGATGTGTGTGTTGAGTACCGCAACAGAAGAAGTTATGTTGGCTGCATAAGGTGCGCCGCCATTGAATCCGGACCAGCCCAACCATAGTAGCCCTGCACCGGCAATCATGAGCAGGATGTTGTTCGGTGAGAACCTCTCCCTGTCGCATTTCAGCCTCGGGCCAACCTAGCAATGCCAGAGCAAGTTACTTAAAGAGTCGTAGGTAGCGACTACCTTTTTTATTTATCCACCGGTCCACCGTATTTTTGATGAACAAATATTATTTTTTTAGTAAATATTTATACCTTTCGGATCAACGTATATCATTATCTAGTAAACAGATACACTACGGTTTTCAGTAAACATTTATGTAACTGTGAGAAGCACATGAGTACACGTGGGTATGTCAGATTGTGAGAGAAGGGTGGATGGCTGACTTACTTTATAGGTGGACTCTACATGTTTCCCTTAAATATAATTTTCAGCATTGCCACTAAAGCAAACAAACAAAAGGTGATATTTATGCATAATTTTCTAAATTACCCAGTAGGCAGCAGTGAATCCAGCTACGCCGGAGGAGAGATGGATGACATAGCCACCCGAGTAATCGATTACACCCCACTGGTAAAGGAATCCTCCACCCCATAAGCTGAATGCTCCGACGGTGTAGGAGAAGAGCAACCAAAGCGGTGAAAATGCCATCCATGCCTTGATGTTCATCCTCCCAAGTACCGACCCAGCAAGCAGTATCAGAGTAATTGCGGCATACATGAACTCGAAAACCACCAGCGTGGCCTGCGGGTAGAACGGCTGAGTCATGGGCGTTTCTACCGTGCCGTTATGAAAAAAATGGGTTGTGGAGGGCATGCTGGCGCGTCTAATAAGGTACGACTGCCCGAGCGCCGGCCCGGCTTTGCCCCAGAAAGGCAGCAAACGTTCGCCAAATGCCATTCGGTAAGCAAGAAGCACCCAGATTATGAGGGACGAGGCGAAGGCGTATAACGCCATGAAGGCTGAATTCACTGCCCATTTCTTCTTGACAATGCTTCCATACAGCACGACTAGGCCCGGCATGGACTGCATCCCGACAAGCGTCGCACAGACCAGCTGCCATGCGTTGTCACCTTTGTTTAGCCAGACCGGTACGACCGGTGGATCTGGCTGGTACGCAATGTAATTACCAGCCATATGTAAGTAGGAATTAAAAAGTTCTGATTAAAGAACCTGTGTACTTCTGTTATTTCACTCTGCCTGCACAGTGGCTATATAAGGAAATTGGTTGAGACTTGAGAATAAATAAACACCAATTGCATCATCTATTATACTAATAAATAAACACCAATTGCAAAGAAATGCTTGGTGATTTGTACCTTCTGATAGTCTTATGCAATGAAAATAAAATGTTCTTATTATCAATTGCATACTAAATTTAGTTTCTTCTAATTTGCACTTGATGATACTTGCATATCCTTCATTTTTTTCAAATATGAAAAATTAATAACTAAAATAAAAAAAAGGAAATGATAAAGCATCTGGGAATAAACGATTTATTTCTATTAATAGACCTGCTAAAGAAAAAATCCATAGAGTACTTATTACAGGTGCCACAGAGAGATATGTTTTTATATCTTGCATTGCAAATTTTCTTTCTTTATTCTATTGGAATACATGTATGGTCAGATGCTTTAGTTCAAGAATTTTTTAATTACTTCAGACCTAAGAACCAGCCTTTGGTCTAGTGGTTAAGGACAACGCTCTGTGGGAGATTGTGGGTTCGAAATCCGGATTGAGGGTCTTTTATAGACATTTAAATTTAAGTGACTTGACAGTTGAACCTCATATTTTATCTCGAAAAAATTACTTTAGACATATGGGGCCCATAATAAATTACTAAAAGCATAATTGCAAAATAAAATTGGTAGGTCTCATATATCATTCAATTATCACACAAACCAGAAATTTGTGCTCAGCTCAAACAATCTGGCTTTACTAAGTCAACTCTCTCAAAAATCTAACCCTTCTCAGTTCTCACTTTCAAAAATTCTATCTAAAAGTACTAACTAATGATCACCCTGTGTGGTTTCTTACTCCAATACAACTGTTAATTAAGCATTAATCCTGAGAAAATTCCTCGATTTGGCAATGCATTGTCCCCTTGGCTTACACAGTTTCAAGGGGTGTGGCAGCTGGTGGTATCTGAAACCAGCTACAGCCCACATTTTACCACCTAGAGAAAGCAGAGTATGTTTTGCTGAATAGTGAATAGCACAGTAATTCTGTTATTTTAAAGGCTGATGTCTCACTTTTCCTTGTCAGATAAGCTAATTAAATAAACCAAATTGTAGTTAATTTATTAGTATATTTTATAAAATATAAAGTGCACGGTGTCGAAAATATCAATTTTGTTGTGATACTATATATAATAATTAAGCTACCGTAGTCAGTACGATATGTCGATATCACAAAATGGTATTAACCTCGAGACTAGGTAATTAACTATAGCAATTTTAAGAGTGGTTATATGATATGGATCAGCTAAGTAACCTTTCATTTTGAATCGAGCGGTTTTTATCAAACATGTCTCTTTAATTGTATCTAAAAGACATATTGCGACCATCCAGAACGGTCCATATTTCACCTGATCCAGGATTGGCCTAATATTGAGAAGTCCTAATTCTATGCTGCATTGTATAGTGCAGGCTCGAATATTGAAGCAATTTAATTTAACGCTTCCTGTATGTGTATGAATCTCTATAATTCAACAGTTCATACTGATACACTGATGTTTATTTAGACACATAAACAACTAATATTGTTTTTTGTCACTGGACCAGATCATGCCAGTTCGAATAAGTACAAATTTTGTTAACTGATCTATTCTTTCTATAATTCAAACCTTGTTCTGATATTTCTTTCAAGAATTATTTTGGGTCTGAAGTAGATTAAATTAAAATGTGCCAGATCATTTCAAATCTGCCCTCAGGAAACATTATCTGTTCTCAAAGTTTTTTTTCTTGAACAAGCCTTATTTAAAATTCACACAGCCACTAATTCAGTGAGGAGTAAAATAAAGTATGTTTGAACAGCCTAACATGTTGCTGATTTTGTACATGGTACTTAATTATCAGTAATTGAAGAATTAAGAAGAACGATATTCATTTGAAGAAAGTAAAGAGAGATATATAACGAGGAGAAATGAATTAATGGTGGACATTTACCATTTGCATCTCTATAGTATATTATATAACAAAATATTAATAATAAACTACTTTTCCAACACTGCATTTGGTTATGCCATATATAATGGGATTATGCATATATTTATTAATGGTGGGCAAATTAATTAAGGGATATACTGGTATTCAAATCAATCAATCAATATGCATAGTATCACCAGTCCAACTAATTACTTTAATTATAGCTAATCTGGCTCATAAGGGACACTTTTATCTATTTTGTTTCATCACATGAGAAAAAATTTACTCAATGGAAAGATTATACATGTCAAATTAACCTTAAAAATATAATATGCACTTAAATATATTCATTAACTCAAAACAAAGTATTCATGCAATGTCCACATACAGAGATCCCTGACAGCAATATATATCCTTACTACATATAAAAGCATATTAGAAAAAATGACATGAAATGGCTATCTTCTCAAAATAAGAAATCTAAGTCGTTGATCATTTTCTTGGATAGATCAAAACCATTGATTTACGTTAATACCCGTTAACGGTAATGTCTCAGCCCATTCAAATTTAAGGCTCATATCAATTTCCTGGTCTATTACATATCATCTTAAAAATTTATTATAAGAAATAACAATTTCAGCTCAAAAGCAACGCGTGGGCTCTTTTTACTAGTATATATATAATGCAACCTGTATATATATATACTGGTAAACACTCCTAATTATGATATATATGATTCATAATAAAGAACATTCTATAACTGGATTGTAACCCCATGGCTGTCATTGTTGCTATGCCGACTGCTCAGCGACTCTTCGGCATTGACGGGACCGTGGTGCACAATGGTCTCCTGTCTGGTGGCGTCAAACTTCTCGCCATCGCCCCACAATGCATACGCCTCCTCGCCATGCGCTGCATCGTCGCCTATCAAGAGCTCATCATCCGCCATTCGCAAGGGAATGACGATGCGGATGATTAGCAAGATAACTGTGGTTGCGACAATGTTCCAAACGATGATGAACACGGCGCCAGTCAGCTGTTTCAGCATTTGGCTGATACCGCCGCCGTAGGCTGCACCCTTCTGCCCTGGGATGCTTGTGGTGTTATCGTTGCACAGCTCGGGAACAGCAAGTATACCGGTCATTAAGCCACCGATCAAACCAGCAACGGCGTGTGTGTGGAAGACACCCAGGGTGTCGTCGACCTTTTGCAGAATCGCCGATTTCTTGTGGAGTATCATCATGGTGAACCACGGTACGCTGCCGGAAACTATGCCCATCAGAAGTGCTGCCCAACTGTGTACCACTCCTGCATTCATCTCAAATTTAATTAAAAAAAAAAAAAAACTCAATGTATAAAAAGAACCTGGTGAAAATCACATAATTATTAGAGGTGGCGAAATTTGACCCGACCTGACCCGAGTTTCAGGGAAAGTCAAACTGACCCGAATCCGACCCGACCCGACCCGACCCGTGTGTCAAGGGAAAGCGAGACTGACACGAAGTCACAAACCCGACCCGACCCAACCTGACTCCGAACCCGACCCATGTTTCAGGGAAAGTCAGATTGACCCGACTCCGATCCGACTGGGAAATAGAGGTGCAAAATCTGACCAAACCCGAAAAACCCGCCCGACCTGAAATAATGCCGACAGACATCAACCCAATCCGAAAAATTGCTGGCAGCCGTCAACCCGATAGCTGACCCGACCCGAACCCGACCAGAACCAACAATCTGCCACCTCTAATAATTATGCCAGAAAAACATACCAGAACCAGCAGTGATGCAAACAAGGCCTGTCATCATGCCTTGAATTGCCCCAATTACTGATGGTTTCTCGAAAAATATGACATCCAGAAATGTCCACACGAGGAGGCTGGTGGCGGCACAGATGTGTGTATTTAGAACAGCCATCGCGGTCGAGATGCCTGCAGATAAGGGCTGACCACCGTTGAACCCCGACCAGCCCATCCACAACAGCCCAGCACCAGCGATCATGAGCAGTATGTTGTTAGGCGAAAACCTCTCCCTGTCGCACTTTAACCTCGGTCCGACCTAATCACAGATTTCGATTTCAGAATTCATATGCATATATATATATAGTGCGCGTTGTAAGTTAAATTGTTCGAACAGGCATGCGCGCACACGTACGTACCCAATAGGCGGCTGTGAATCCCGAAATGCCGGAAGAGAGGTGTATAACATACCCGCCGGAGTAATCCATTACACCCCACTGGTATAGAAACCCGCCACCCCACAAGCTGAAAGCTCCGACGGTGTAGGAGAAGATCAACCAGAGTGGCGAAAAGGCCATCCAAGCCTTGATACTCATGCGACCCAGAACCGACCCGGCAAGTAATATTACAGTGATAGCAGCATATGTAAATTCAAAGATCACCATGGTAGCCTGCGGAAAGAATGGCTCGACAGGGGCTGCTTCCAAGGTACCGTTATTGAAGTAAAGCGCCGTGGCAGGAAAATTGGAACGTGTGATGAGATACGATTCGCTGAGTGCGGGGCCTGGTTTACCCCAGAACGGAAGGAGCTTTTCGCCAAAGGCCATCCGGTAACCAACCGACATCCATACAAGGAGGGACGATGCGAATGCGTACAAGGCCATGAAAGCTGAGTTCACAGCCCATTTCTTTTTCACAATGCTTCCGTACAAAATTACGAGACCCGGCATTGATTGAAACGCGATTAAAGTGGCTGCGACCAGTTGCCATGCATTGTCACCCTTGCTGAGCCACTTAGGCACCATCGGCGGGTTTGCATCGTAAGCATCTATCTCATAAGTAGGGCTCATGGCAGTGAACAGAAGATGATGACTGATTGTTCTCGGCATCTTAGAGTTTTGTAAGGATGACACGTTGATAGTTCGGTATCTGTCTGTTTCTATATATATAGAGATATATACTGAGATTCTGTAGACATGCTTTCCAATTCAATTGGAGAATAAATTTCAATCTATTGGAGATTGCAACATTGCATTTGCATATATCTGATTCCATAAAAATTAGGAAAATCGAACTTGGAGCGCGAACGGATGGTACCGGTTTACTGGTAACCGTGAAATTTGTCTCTGCCAGTGAACACTCAGAGGATTCTCTTGCAATTTGATAATAGCCTTTCCTACTACCAATGCTGATACTGGTACATAAGTACATATTTGTATAGATAAAAATACCCTGATTCAAGAAAGTTTGATTGTCTCCTAAGCAATCTTTTACTGTTATTATAGATAAAAATAGTAACCCTGGAGGAATTGTATTTGTATAAAATACATCAGAGGTGGGGTTGTTAATTAATTACTTTCTTTTTGTGTGGATATCCTTAAACCACAATAGTTACTGAGAAAAGCCGACGTGAATTCTTTCGATAGAAGCTAACTAGCTAAGAGCATACCGAGCACGGAAAAAACGGTTCATGACACTTGCCGAGGAATACTATCAGAAGTTCAGAAACCATTCAACTGTATACTGGTATTCTGCATGTACCTGTAATGTTGTTAACTGAACTATTGTTATCCATGACCATTCAGCGTTCGTTCGGACACCGGTGCTATATGTCAGAGTCACAATAAAGACTGTCTGGTTTCATGCCAGTATACCAGTATCAGGACAAGGATGGTTGAACTGGCAGTAGAGCTTTCATGGATGCATTCAACTTGTAGATTAATAATGTTTCAAATTTCAATCAATTTGAACATCTTTTGATGACTTATTAAAATTTTATGTATTTTTTTTTATTGGTTGTGATTTAACGAGTCTTTGAAGAGCTATCAAACGTCACTTAAATTGAATATAATTGAAAACATAATCAATATATATGTACTAAACAGTAGTTCTATAAACTTTTTTCTGTTTTTGAGAACTTTTAACTAGCTTTTATATATTTTTCAAAATCCATTTTGTCAAGATTGTCAATATAAATATATTTTTCAAAATCCATGTTGTCAAGATTGTCAATATAAGCATTGTCAGTGGATCCCTCCAAATTTTATAATCAATGAAATCCCAAATTAGAAGAAAATGTTGATCTCATGGCAAAAAGAAAATGTGGGTTAGAACTTAGAAGCACATTCATGTGAAAGTAACAGCAAAATTTATACAATATTTTTCAAGATTGAACAACAAAAAGGAGAAATTAAATTTAAATCCTTTCACCAATGATATAATCCCAATTTCCCTTCTTGCATAAATCTACAATTGAATGGTGACGCCACGGGCGGCGATGTGGTTGAGTTGTTGCTGCACATCGTCGTTACCCCGACCGGTATGCGGTATCGTCTCATGTCTCAGAACATCGAACTTCTCTCCATCACCCCACAAGGCATACGCCTCCTCCCCGTGCGCTGCGTCGTCGCCAACCATCAGCTGATCATCTGGCATCCTTAACGGGATGAACCAACTGATCGCGATCAGGATAACTGTGGTGACCACGATATTCCACACAATGATAAAAAGCGCACCGGCTATCTGTTTAAGAATCTGATTGAAGCTGCCTCCGTATGCGAAACCCCTAACGTTCTCGACAGGAAGATCGATGCTGGTGAGCTCGGGAACAGCCAGAATGCCAATTAAAATCCCGCCAAGTAATCCGGCGATGGCATGAGTGTGGAACACTGCAAGCGTGTCGTCGACCTTTTGTAAAAGAGAGGATTTCTTGTGGAGTATCATCATGGTGAACCACGGCACGCTGCCTGACAGTAGGCCGGTTAGCACTGCTGCCCATGAGTGTATGAGACCTGTGATTCAAGTATATATTGTTGAATGCCTTGTTCACTAATTGTGACACTGGATAAAGTAATTTTAACTTCAAAAAGAAAAATCTAATACATAAAAGAGGAAAATGGTGTATTAACATTATCAAATAAAATAAATTAATGAACAACATGCACATACTTGTAAAGGTATGAGAACTATTAAAAACATTAATCTTGCACTGGGCATATTATAAACACAATCTTTTTTAATACTTCTTCTTTTTGCAGATTTTTTAATGAAACCACATACTAAACAAGGAATCCAATATGCTTTCGGACATGAACAGCACTAAATGGCAGCATAACACATAAAATAAACTTTTTTTATGCTGATATGCGGCTACCAGTTATAAACTAACTAAATCTGTAATTAATTTAATAAAAAACACTCTTTCCTCATCATCCATGATAAATAATCCGTTGAACAAATCTTACCAAATTAAAGAAATCGAAAATTTAATGTTTAATGCTTTGACCAAAAATATTATCTAACTGTACCATTAATATGTACACATAAGGTACCAAATTCCAAATAATGGCTGTAAATTCATGGCAATGTACCTGCTGCAGGGGTGATGCACACAAGGCCTGTCATCATACCCTGAATAGCCCCGATGACCGACGGCTTCCCGAAGAAAACAACATCGAGACCCGTCCACATGAGAAGGCTGGTTGCAGCAGAGATGTGGGTGTTGAGAACAGCGATAGGAGCAGTAACGCTAGCCGCATAAGGAGCACCGCCATTGAACCCCGACCAACCCAGCCACAGTAGCCCAGCGCCGACAATCATGAGCAGGACGTTGTTCGGCGAGAAACGCTCCCTGTCGCTCTTTATCCTCGGACCAACCTAGAAGCATCATTACCAATAGAAATCACTACTTATACCATAAAAACTTCCACCAATTAACGACAAGCATATATAGGGCTCTGATACCATGTTAACAGAGAACGATTTGGATTTTGATAATTGTATATTGATTCATTCTAAAGTTACATATTTATAATGGAGGATTACAAGAAAATAAAGGAAAATAATACTGCTGAAATCACAAAATAAATAATAGAAAATTCCTATAGATTTTCAAATATCCTATAATTAATACTAAATATTCTAACAGACATCACATAAAGAAATGAGTGAAATTGAAGCTTTGAAGTGTTACCCAATAGGCGGCAGTGAAACCGGCGACGCCAGAAGAGAGATGAATGACATAACCGCCGGAGTAATCGATGACTCCCCAGTGATAAAGAAAGCCTCCGCCCCACATGCTAAAAGCGCCGACGGTGTACGATAAGAGGAGCCACATAGGCGAGAAGACCATCCACGCCTTGATGTTCATCCGGCCCAGGACGGAACCTGCGAGCAGGATCAGCGTGATGGCAGCATACATGAAGTGAAAAAGGACCAATGCGGCTTGCGGATAGAACGGCTCCACCATGGGAATCTCGACAGTGCCGTTGTTGTAATACTGTACTGTCGCTGGTATTCTGGCACGCCTGACAAGATAATCCTGGCTTAATGCCGGACCGCCCTTGCCCCAGAAAGGCAACAGGCGCTCGCCAAACGCCATTTGGAAGCCAAGAAGCACCCATATGATGAGAGACGACGCGAAGGCATAGAGAGCCATGAATGCAGAATTGACGGCCCATTTCTTCTTCACGATGCTGCCGTACAGAACCACCAGACCGGGCATCGACTGAAGGCCTATCAAGGTCGAGGCGATCAGTTGCCATGCGTTGTCGCCTTTGTTCAACCAGTCCGGCACAGCAGCATCGTTCACCATGATTGCTCACTTGTCGTCGAAACTCGAAAGCACTCGAGATTGGTGTTCCTGTTTTCTGATGTTATTGGTGAATTCAGATGTGATGCAGCAAATCGGAGGCGTAAACAGGGTTTTTATATGCAAATGCAAGGCATATGTTCCAACTTAAACATTAACAATCAGTTACCATTTCCTGATTTGACAAAATCAAATTTTAAAAAAAAATAATGCAAGAGTTGAAGTGCCTTTGTGAGATCATGCAGTTCATGAAAGTTGTTAGTTAAATACTTAAATTACTTAATATTTTTTAAAAAAAATACAGAGAATAGAATAGGCTGCCCACGTACAGACTGATATTGTGCAATTGTACTTTGCTTCTTTTTTATTTTAATAATAATGGGCAATGATACAGTGCCCCTGCTTTGACATGTTCTCATTCCACCCACCTACACTTACATGTGGGCCCACCCAGAACTCGTCATCTTTGGGGTGTATATTTTATTATTTTGTTTAAAAGTGGTGGGTAAATAGGAATATAAATGTTGGTTGGATTAGGCAATCAAGTATTTTCGTTAAAAAATATAGATGTCAAAGACTAATAAATAATTTAAGAATTAAGAGAATCCTTATCACCTACAGACCAAATCCTAGTATGAGGCGCCGAAATCCTGTATTGACTTTCTCAGGTTAATATGTGAAGTAAAATGTGGCAGTCAAATGATTTAGTTAGAATTATTGAATGAAGTAAAACTGTGCTCTAAAATGAATCAAATGTTGATAATTAGATGAATTAAAATTCAGCCCCAAAATGAATTTAAATGTGGCAATCAAATTGTGTGATTTCAACAATGGCCAAGTGTATAACATGATTTTTTTTTTTTTTTACCTATCCATTAGCTTCACACGTACCTAATTAAATCGTCCTTAGTGGAGATCATGCAGGTTGAATCATTATTTTTTGTTTTGTTTTGCATAATGTTGCACGCTTTACTGTGCAAAAAATTGGTATCTTTAAAAGTCAAACTCACTTAAACAACAAAGCCAACGAAAAAAACTTTAAATGTTTACTTTTGAGTTCTGACTTTCTACCCCTAACCGCGTTTGAGCCTCCATTATACTAAACTAAAATGATAATCAATATCAAAAGCATGTGAATTGTAGATCTTCGGGCAAGATTTTGGATTAAAAAATAGCTACCTTCTATATATATAATTATATATATATATATATATATATATATATTTTTTTTTTTTTTTTTTTTTTTTTGGGGGGGGGGGGGTGGGGGGGTGGGGGGGGGGGGGGGGGGGGGGGGGGGGGGGGCTATTTCACTTGGAATAAGACTTAAATTTTTTCTCTGCTTTTTTATTTTATTATTATTTTTCCCGGGTAGACGACTTTTGGATTGAAGATATTTCCATTCAATCAGTATGAGAATTTATTGCTCAACGTGATTGCATTTCATAGGAATCCGACTTATATTTTTTTGAGATAAATCTGACTTATATTTGAGGAGCAAATTTGGATTTGTCAACCAAAACGGATATGCTGAGTGTACGTAAATCTTAAGAAATGATAAATAAAGAAAACAATAATAACAAATATAATGTATAATAAGTAAATGTAATTAACAAGTAAAATTTACAGCTGCCCTCGTTGGGAATGGATTAGAAAACGAGGGAACCAACTACAAAGGAGGTCAAGGGAACGGTCAGATTATCATCAAGATCCGTGCTGATGGGCAATGACTCAACGATAGCAGCTGCAAGGGATGCCAAAAAGAAGCCCAAAATATTGTGCCAGTTCTCTTGCATAAGCCCAAACAAGTGGAAATAATGCATGTACCTGAACAAAATTGAGACCATTTAGAATCACTAGGGTTTAAATGACACTACATAAATGGTGATTTTAAAAAATTGCCCATCAAAAATTTTCTTTTTCTTTTTTAATTTTTTTAAGTGTCAGAATAAGCTTGGTGACTGGAAGGATCCTTTAACACCAAGAATGAAGTGGAACATCTCTTGCAGCTGAGCCAATAAATTTGTCATGTTTCATTGTGCTATAAAATGTCTGATATTTATTATGATAATTGCTAAATTTAAAAATAGGTATAATCAACCTTTCTTTAAGTCTAGGAAAATTTTTATCTTGACCAATGTCTTTTATTTTATTAATTCAATTTTTTTTTTTTTTTTTTGGTCACTTGTCAGCACAATCTATATAAAGTATGTAGTATTCCAGCTTGAACCTCTATTTACGGAAAAAAGTGATTAAACCTCTGCTTAAATCTGAATTTCAATCTCTAAACCTATATTAGGCACTCAACAGCACATGAGGCATTAATGATGGAAATTTGTTGTAAAAAAGAGAACAGCCTCGAACATACAGGTAACAAGACTTACCCTGTAGATGCAATGAAGCCTGCTAGCACCATGGATATAGTACCCACATATGATTTGTTAGGATTATAAGGCAGCTTTTTGCTTCCGAATCGTCTCCCCACTATGTCAGCCACACCTGAATACATGCAAATGAACCTTTTATTCAAAAAACCAGATTGCTGATTCCTGTATTATTATAAGCACCACACTCTCTATTAATTCCGATATTTAAATCAAAACCTAACATGAACAAAAAGCAAATCAGGAAAACAATGAGAATGATATGCACTGGAAGTCTGGAACAATAATTAGCTAACAGACCAAAACCTAACATCCCAAAGCCGTGACATCAGACCTAACCATATCAATACCAGCTATATCAGCAAATTTTCTACAGGTGTTGTTGTGAGAAGACATTGCTTAAGCTTGAATGGTTCTTGACAACTCATACCTTGCATTCATGTATATTTTAAATATTAAAAAATAACAACAATCAGCTAGTCCTTTGCAAAAGATATAAAAGAATAAACAGGCAGCATTGGAGGATCTACAGAAGCCTAGAAGTCAAAACATCCAGTGATATTTCATGATAGTCTACCATAAGGAGGTGCATTAAGAAAAAATAAAAGGAGAGAGCACTATATAGCATAGGATAAAAGGAAGCTAACCATCTCCAGCACAAAGATTGCAGATCAAAGCTATGGCGATAGGGGAAGTACGCCATAGTAGGCTGGTTGCCAGAGTAATAGTGCATGCATAGTACAAGGGACCTTTCAGTAGCTCCCTAATGTACAAACAGAAATACAACAAGTCAGCAACACTTCACATTGTTATCCCACTGCGTAATAAAGAAAAGGAAGTTGAAATGAAACACGACTATAGTGCCAAAACTAATCCTCGACCGTACTGAAAGAGGCCATCACACACAATTTATTTCCTTTTTTTTACTAAATAGAGAGTGTTTGAAAAGAATATTCTTGGCAGCAAGCTTGAGTGTTTGATATGAATAGTCACTGGCATATTAAACTAAATTCAGGATGTTTAGAGACGTAAATTTTAGAATGAAGGTATCTTCAAAGTAAATATAACCTATAGTTGCCGAATCGACTAATGGATTTGACCATAGCATCATTTTTCCATATACCAAGACCCAAAAGAAGCATGCGTATTATGTTTATACCAGGTGCTAAGGCAGCAAGAAATGGGGCATATCTCCCTGAGCTGTATTTTTAGACTTGAGTTAACCAAAAATGAGACAATTCAATGAGAAGGAATTTAAAGATATATATGTTTTTTTATTCACATCTACCTAAAATGAGGCCAAAAAAGTAAGAACACCAAACCAACGCTGATGTGCACAAGCTTCCTATTTAATTTCTGAAAAGTTGAAGAAATGAGGTTAAAGTCATCCTAACTTCAAATCCAGAAAAGAAAAAAAAAAGTGGACAATTCACATGTTATATGTTTATTTGAATCTTTATTTAAATTTATTACATTGTTTGTCTGTCAACATCTTTATTTATTTATTCATTTTAAAAAAAGTTAACTAACATATGTGGAATACATTTTTTTAACTAAATTACTTATTTAATAAATATTGCTAAGGTTTTCAATGATGTCCTACTGTGCTGTGCACTAAAAATTAAACCTGTCAAATATTCATCTTCTACAGAATTGAATAAAGACTACTATCAATACATAATAAGTACCACCTTTCCAGTTAAAGGGCTTTTATGTTTGTGTGTGGATAGTTTACCATTACTTAGGTGCATGCACAATTATCTACAAAATAATTTTGCTGTGTGTCTGTGAATCCATTTTAACCTTACACATGATAGGGAGCATATGTTTGATTACCAGAATACAGTTCAGTTCACAGGAAGTCATAAATGTACTTTCTTACTGCCCAGCAGAACAATTTGATATAATCATTGCCAGATTTGAATGCTGAGGCACAAAATATTTCTCAATAATTCTGAACTCGGTAGGGCAAGTGTAATTTTATCAGAACACAGTTCAGTTACTGTACTTTTATCTACAAAGCCTTACAATGAGCATTAATTAGGAGCTCCTATTCACTATACAACATACCAATTGTTGTGTTCAGTAAAATTAGAATTGTTTGTTGGACGTTGCTTCCATGCTCACACCCAGATAATTTTATCGGTATAGATGAATCTCATAATGGGTAATATTCATTTATAATCGTCAGATCTAAAAGAAATTTTTTTTGGTAGAAGTATTGGAGTAAAATTCTTGTTTTTCATCCCAAATTAGGCACCAATAAGTAAATAATGATAACTTGATTTTACCTTTTTTTTTTAATTTATTTACTGGATATACTCACAAATTTAGACATCTTTACAAGAAACAAAATATACTCAATTACTCATACATATATACACACATTCTTCATTATAACCTCTAAATCATTTCGCAATTTCAAATAAAGTTCAGTACACTCCTAAATCACCAGACCACTCTCCATACCTGTTCAAACACGCCTCGCTTGGCGAGTTCCTCCCAGAAGCGGAGGAGGCCGAGGGCGACTCCGGAGGCGAGCGCGGAGACGCCGGCGTCGTGGAGGAGCGAAGAGGCGCTGTCGGGGAGAGCGGGGGCGGCCATGAGGGGGGGTTTGGGAGGACGGAGGAGGCGGATTCCAAGGCGGGGCGCGGGGAAGCGTAAGGAGGAGGAGGAGGAAGGGGAAGGAAGTAGAGTGGGGAAGTGAAGAGAGGAGGAACTGGAGAAGTAGAGGAGACGAGTGTCCATCCCTTCCGCATGACTCGCGCGATGCGACTTTTGATTAGTTTGGGTTAGTTTAGTTTAGTTTAGTCGCTGTCTCACTGAACGCATGAAAGAGGGAAATAATATAGAGAAATGATTTTTGTGCCCCCTTATTCATCTCCCTCTCTAAGGCCCTGTTTGGCGCTGGGATAAAATCAGAGTTAAATCTGAAATAGGAGATAAATTCTTATCACCGGTCTCACAGGTGATAAGGTTCCATTGGATTTATCTCTGCTATCTCTCTGCTTTAACCTACTATCAAACAAAGCCTTAAAGGTGTGTTTGGCACCTCAAATTCGGAATAGAATTTATACATTAAGGGTGCGTTTGGATTGCTATGGAATAGCACTTTAATCGGATTAGCAGGCTATTCCTAACTTTTGTGTGATCCAAACACATACATGCTAATCCGGATTAGTCCGAATAGTGGCTAATCCGTTATCCTTGTAAAACATGGATTAGCTACTATTCTTTTCTACCATTCATCGCTATTCTAAACAAACAATCCAAACAACATTTTTAAAACAGGATAATTGTCTATTTGCCACTCCAAAATCTCAAAGTTGTCAAAATGCCACTTCAAAGTTTTCACTTGCTAAAATACCACTCCAAAACAAATTTAGTTGCCAAATTGCCATTATCACTGTATTTCTCCACATATTCAATTAAAAAAATAAATCAGATTGTATTATTATTTGATTTGTATTTTGGTATTCCTCTTTTATCCTTGCCCTTATACTCTTTCTTTCTTTCATTTCATTATCCTTCTAATTAAAAGGTCGGATCACCTCCTCCCCACTCCATCACTCAGACGAGTGTCTCCAAACTTAATGATGCGCACACTCGAGCACCTCCAGTGCCGCCCAGACGAGCGCCACTTTCAATAGCTCCATCTCTCACAAACATCATGCAAATCATATTGAACTGGAGAAGCTCTTCTACATGTGCCCAAACAATAACAGATTGGTGCCATTTAAGAATTCTGAGTGGTATGCATTTGTGCATTAAATCATCCTATCTCAAAAAAAAAAAAAGTTCATGCCATTTACTTCAATTGACCAATTAAAGCCTCGTACTGGTAAAACTCATGCCAGTAACTTGAAATAGTCAATTAAAGTGTCATTCACATAAGTTAGTAATTAGAGCCCTAATTATGCCAATTAATCGATAAATTAACTTTTAGTTCATGAAGAGGTACTTCAAAAAAAAACCAAAGTTACAGCCTTCCATGGAACAATCAAAATCAGAAAGTCGGGTAACAAAATAATATAGCAAGTTGTTCCCAATTAGGAAGAAAAGCGAGTCCATGAAGGATGGAGTCCAGCCAAAAGTGATTTACTGAGACTTTGAGAGGTGGAGTTCAGGGGCAGAGATTAGAGGTGGAAAGTGGCTTCGTCTCACACCATGAGCGAATTTGGCGAAGGGCAGCCGATTTATATGGGAGAGGTAAAAGGGGTGGTTGCTGAGTAGATGATGGAGCGAATTAGCTTAGCTGAGGTGGTGGGCTGGTGGCTACTGGCTAACAGGAAGAGAGAATCAGACTAAGAAGAGAGCTCTTCAATCGATCAGATAAATATTTTGGAGGGTATTTTTGAATTTAACTTAAATTTAAGTGAGAAAACCTGTATAATGGCATTTTAGCAACTATTGGAGTTTTGGAGTGGCATTTATGCAACCCAATATTTTAGAGTGGCATTTTGACAACTTTGAAATTTTGGAGTGGCAAATAGACAATTTTCCCTTTTTACTATCCCGAATAGCATCATATTTCTACTATTCTTTAGCTAATTCAAAAATCACTATTTTCTTACTAATCTCATCTACTATTCTCTATTCTACTTATTCTTTCACTAATCCTTGCACAATCCAAACGGACCCTAAACAAATAGCTTCTAAAAAAGCTATTCCGCTATTCGAGCCAACCCACTGAATAGCTATTCACCCTGGTGGTTCTATGCCGAACCAAGCTAAAAATATAAAGAGCTCAAGCCTAATACAAAGATCTAAGCTTAAAGCAGAATGGCTATCCTATCAATCTCTGTCCCCCCTTAGCCTTGAGGTCTAGGGTTCTTTATATAGGCGAAAATCCCGACCAGGACGTTTGTCCTTATGCCATTCCCCGACCAAAGTATACCGAAGTGTTGAGATTAGTCGGGGGGATCTTTTGTGGCTCATGCAGTGTGTTAGCGGGTGCAATCTATGCTTGGTCCAGCCCAATATAGGCACAGATGGTTCTTTGGGTTTTATTGGGTTGGGCCGGTGAGATGACTCCTATCACACCCGTCTGGCCATCTTCGAATAGCAAATTAATTACTATTCCAATTGGCATTTGCCAAACACTATTTTCACTATCCGAATAGCTATAAATATCACTATTCTTTTTACTCTTCCAACAATCACTAATCTATTTTTACTAATCAAATAGCACTATTCTAGTGTTATTCCTTGATTTGCCAAACGGACCTTTAAGTTAACCCAAAATTTGAGTTAACTCGTGGATAGATATGAGCCATTGGTTTTGGAGCTCGGTCAGGACAGTCAAGACAGTTAAGCGTTTGGATTGCCAAAGAATAGCTACTATTCGGATTAGTAAGCTATTCTTTAACTTGTGAGTAATCCAAACACAATTACTAATCCGGAATAGTGAGATTAGTTACTATTCTTTTCAACCATCCATCACTATTCTAAACATACAATCCAAACTGTTAGAATTGTGTTCTCTAAGTTATCATGTTGATAATTTTATATGTTATATTTATGAATTGGATGTTATTTACATTTTGTTCCATGAGTTATATATTTACTTTTAGAAGTGTTCAAGAAGGTGCACTTGGTCTTGAGCCGCAGAACTCCAAATAAAATTATAAATATACAACTCTAAAATGTTCATAGGTCTTGAATATTAGCAGGAACACTAATATGTTAAATAAGACTGTCGTGTTGATTAAAAGTACGTTGCAGTTCTGTAAACGTTGATAAAGGATTATCATTTAATAACACGAATATATGAAAATGTATCATATATTGAACATACCTAAAAGATGAAAAATTATATGGATTGTGTTTTTGTGTCATTAATGTTTTCATCGTGTCTCTGATTCTATGATTGAGACATATATCTTTTTCACATGAGAAATATATAACGTAATTATTATTAAAAGCTGCTTATATCAAGTGGTGATAAAAATAATAGTTCTTTATATGTGACTTGTGCGGGAAAGAGATATATGTCAATAGTATCATTGCTTCGCCCCTTGGTAAAGTACAATTATGAATGGATCCAATATAACTGAAGTACAGTTATACTTTTATAATTTACTTAATAGAGACCAAGAAACGATTATAATACAAAGATGACACAGTCCTACTTTGTATATTAATCACAATATCATAAGGCAAGGAATGGATACAAGTAATGATAAGATTACATTACTATAAGGATCGCGTTTCGTAAATGGATTACTCAACGTCTATGTTATTTGGGGTCTCTGTAATGTATAGCTAGAATACCGCTTACAGTTTATGAAATAAAATGTTTTATTTCATTACCAATATAATATAGATCCTCAATATAGGTCACACCGACTGAACGGTAAACAAGAAATACAAATTATGTTATATGATATGATTTACTAGCTGAGAAATAGATATATATTGAACGTGCATATTATGAGAATAATATATGTTGCACATATTATAATAATATATGATATATTATTATAGAATATAAATTTATTTTAAGCCCAAGCCCAAAGATTATTTTTAGTAAATGAAGAAGAGAATGAGCCCAAAACAAATATGGATTAACCATTAAATTCGTATTACAAAATGACAGAATTTAAAGGCAACTTTGAAGAGGTATTTGAAGGGGCAAACGTTAACCATTCTGGACATATGACCTATGAATTCTGTAGCCCTTCGAGTGTAGAATCCAACGGTGAAAGTTGCAGATCGTTTGGAGTTCTCTAGAAGGAGTTATGGCAATTTTAGTAACCGGGAGTCAGAATGTTAATGTGCTGTTTCAGATTCTGCTTTAATGAATATGAATTTGAAAGGTTATAATCTTATACTTAATGGTTATAGAGTTACAACCTGAATGTAGATCAGTTTTGGCTATCTCTCTTAGGCTCTAAAACATGAGTTCTTAGAGTTTTACTCAAAATATTATGAAAAAGGTTTAATTGTTTATACAATCGATTAAGAGACGAGCGGGAAGCTAGGCACGGAGGAGAGATTGCTAGCACGAACTCGACACCGTTCTTGTTTCGGATTCAAGGTGTACCGAAGAGGAATCAAGCTACGTTAGAGACCATAGGTATGGTATAATAAACTCTTAAGTAGAAATACTATAACGATGCATACCAATTAGCAATGATAAAACGATTTTCGATGTTGTTGGATAAATTTTTTTTAAATTTACCCAATCCGCATCATGAAATCTCTCACAAACAACATTTTTCCTATTCCGAATAGCACCATATTTCTACTATTCTTTAGCCAATCCAAAAATCACTACTTTTTTACTAAGCTCATCTACTATTCTCTATTTTACTATTCTTTCACTAATCCATGCACAATCCAAACACACCTTATGTAAATCACTGTGGGCAAACTCAATTTTTGAGTTAACTTAGAGAATCTCAATTCTATGTTAAATTGGTTAATATTATCTCTTTTCTTTCTCATGCTCTCTCAAAATTTGAGTGAAATTTTTTTTTTTTTTTACTCTTTCCTCTTCCATAGAACATATATGAGTCTTTGCATGGTTTAGAACATGCATTATGACCGTTAAAATGTGTTTGTTGTATGTCAAAATGAATTTTTAACTAAAAATCTATTGGGGATTGATAAAGAAGATTTTTAAGGAGACGGTTATCATCTCCCAATAATATAATATGAATGGGATGTTTATCTATTTATTTGTTTAATGAGGAGCCGGTGACAGCGGTGACAATGTATGATGTATCCTCAATTAAATTTTGGATTTTGGCACAGTGCCACTCGAATTAGTTAAAAATTTTCTCAATAAAATTATGGAGTTTTATAACATGTTTGTACGAAATTCTTAATTTAAAATATTTTATTTATATTTATTTGATGATCTGTTGTTACCGTTGTCACAAAGAATAGTTATCACGGATCTCCGCTTTTATTTATTTATGTATTTATTTATTATTTACTCTGTTTATCTACACAAGGACGTAATGTAAGTAAATAAATGAGATGAGATTAGATTAGATTAGATGATTTATCTATGATTGGATTCGAGAAGTATGATTAGGGAATGAGAATTATTAAAAGCAGTAAGCAATAATATATGTTCAATGGTAAACTTGGTGTGCCATCACATCATGTGTGATAACTCAACAGTGCCTTGTGTTTCCAGCATTATATTGCTTATCCTTATTATATATAAAACATATTGGAAAAAAGGACATGAAATGACTATCTTTCTCAAATAAGAAACCTGAGCCATTGATCATTTTCTTTGATAGATCAGAACCGTTGATTTACGTTAATGTCCATTAACGTTAATGTCTCAGCCATTAAAATTTAAGGTACATATCAATTTCCTCAATATAAGACTTATTACATATTATCTTAAAAATTTATTATAATAAATAACAATTTCAACCCAAAGCAAGGCGTGGGCTCTTTACTAGTATTTTGTTATAATGAGCTTTTAAAATTTGTTGGATTTATACTCCAAGTCAAAAGCATAATTAAAAAAATATAGAATGAGCTTTTAAAATGGATATCCGAATTTTTAAAATTATCTGAATTTGTATTCGGTTGTGAGTCCATACTAAAATAATTCATATCCGCTGCCAGCCACAGTTGGTTGGAAACTTGGAAATTGGAATAGTTCCAGAGTCCTTTGGACCTATTTTGCGGGTCCGTATCTGCTACCATTAATTCCAATGGCAGGACCTGCCATTCCTTTATGACGGTCATTAGATGTATTTAAACGGCCTAGATTTAGTAATAGAGGGTTTTTCTTTTTTTGTGGGTCCCAATGTTATTGACAATAATAGCATTATATCATTGAAAATAATGGTAGCAGATACAAATTCCTATTTTGCTGTCCAATTCCACAAAGCACTTTCATGCAAGTACAGTACCTATTCTCAAAAAAAAAAAAAAAAAGAACAGTACAGTACCGTATCCACTATCCAATGATGCAATGCTATTCAAAAGAATTGTCTCCGTGCATGATAGACGTTTTTAACATCTGACTAGTCCAGATCTGCTATTGAAAAGAATTGTCTCGATTTGTTGTTCCTCAAGGGCATGTTCGGCAGTGGAGGCTCAAGCCTTCTCAGGGTTCCTCAGCGTCGTGATCCCTCTTGATCTTACCGAACAGTTGTTCCTCAAAAAAGATTAAGACACTCTCCTTAGTCCAAAACCTTAACCCATGTCCCTCCCTTCCTCAAGAATGTGGCCGGCTCAAGGCCTCCTCAAACATACATTTTGGACAAATGTATCCCCACAGGTCATCCCTCTTCAAGGCCCTCTTATATTTTTTTCATTTTTTATTGTCTCCTCCTTAAGAAAGGAGCACGCGTCCCTAGGCACTAAGAAGAAATGAAACTACTCGTACCAGCAAAAATTGATGGCTCTTTTAACTAGAAAATTAAAAATCCAACACCATGTTGACCTTCTCCTCAAGGAGCTCTTTCCATTGACACCCACGTTATTAATAACTTTTCCTTTCTAGTTTTCTACAATTACCAAATCTTTCTAAAATACCTGACTGCTTGCTTATGTGAGGCCCCAGTGCAATGAGATATGCAATTTGATTACCGAAATAAAGGATTTAATTTTATTTATTACTGGACACAACCATCTCTGGTTTTCTTTACCAGTTTACTAGACACAAACTCCAAAAATTTGAACATCACCAATATCTATATGATATAACACAACATCACCATGGACAATATGGTCATTCACTCTCTTTACATATTTTTTAATTAATATACATAAATTTTTTTGACCCGTTGCATTTGCCGAACACCAATTCCTCAACGAGGCTTAAGCTCTTGAGCCTTCGTTCCTTGATCTGTGCCGCCGAACAGGGCACAAGGGTTGAGATCGGTGCTCTTAAAAATCGAGAGTAGGGTCCTACACTCCTACTCTTATGATCGGACGATTGTGGTTAACCGAAAAGTAAAGTTCGGTTGATACCAACCGTCCGATCATAAGAACAGAACCCTACTCTCAGGTTTTAAGAGCAACAGATATTCACCCTTCCTCAAGTTGGTGTTTTTGTCCTCTTCTGTATAAATTTAGGGTCCATTTCAAATATTTCTTTTGTTTTGCTTGTTTTTTTTTTTTTTTTTTGAGTGAACATTTCAAATATTTCATCTCTAACATAAAGACATAAAGTGCCGGTTGTATTGCTAAATATGATTTACAGTAACTCTTCATTTTCAATGCCAAGAAAGAAGTAGAAAAATAACAACATTACGTTTTCCTACTACTCGTTTTCACTAATAAACTTTTAAAAATACTATCACTGGAAATTTCTGAATTGCATTTCAAAAAAAAAATAAACGGAATTTAAATGTGGAAAATGGATTAATTAATAACTGTTGTTGTCGTCTCGTGATTAGTAACACTGAAAATGGCTAATTTTCTCTTTTTCCCTTCTTGTCCGGAAAAATTAGTTCATACTTAGAAAATTGAGGTCAAGTGACAGTATCAAATGATCAAAGTAAATATATGAAGAATGTGTTTCTCCCTTCCCATGTGAAATTTACAAGGAGCAGCACCGTACAACATGATAGCATAATATAAACAACTAACATTATATCGTGTAGATTATTCTCCCAAATTAACAATTAATGGCGCCATCGAATAGCTAATAACCAATATTATCCATTAATTTACAATAATTTAATAGAAGGCATCGAGAAATGGACCTCTAAATACTGATCTTGCAGCCTCAAGAACTCCAAGCTCCAAAATTGAATAAAGAATCTAATGGTTAGCAATATGTAACCATTTCCAACTTGATGTGTGATCCCTCCACATTGTATTTCCAGTACCAGGACCCGGTATCTACCAATTCAGTAGGAATTGGTTCCAACCTAATGGAAAAACCTAGGGGCACAAAAAATAAACATTTAAATTAGATATGAATATGATCTTCATTACAATGGAGATGTTCATAGGCAATCAGAGAAAACTGCATGAGGATGCCAAGCATACCGGATTCACTTTTATCCCTATGTAAGCTCATTCTATAACCATCTGGAACTTCAAACACATGGTCACCCTTAAAAAAAAAAAAAAAAAAAAAGATAATTAAAATAAATGTAAGAACTAGGAGATTTTTAATAGAAATAATGAAATATCGAATTTCGAAAAATATAAGTGCCATTCAGACCTCTAGCAGTACATCTGAAGCCTCAAATTCAGCATTTCCATGAAGAATAATTCTTAATGATTCATGTCTCTCAACTTCATTTTTCCAGTAAACATTTCTAGAAGAACTCCAATTCAATCCTTTGTTGCTAACCTTTACCTTTTGCAGCTTACATCTGCCGCATCTTTTGCCCCCCAAAAAAATGATATATCATTAAATGAAGGAAATTTGAAGTATAGAATTAATGCTGCATGAATAAAATAAAATCTAGTACCTTGTCCCATAATGAAGAATTTGTTCGCCATTATTGTTTTTTGCAAAAGAGCCCATGACATTGTCAGATTGAATGAGGAGGCTCCCCTCCAACTACAATAATTAGAGGTTGCTATTAATATGACTTATAATTGTCATTAACAACTCTTATAATATTTTTTTTTTCAATTCTAAAAAAATATAAGAACAATTATTTAGCTACCTCGACATCACTCCAGAAAAATTCAGCAATCTCCAATTGTAATTCTGAGCCCTCACTAATAGAGCCACCTACGAACTGCATCAATTGAAAATACAAGATAATAATAATAAGGCATCCATTGTGCAATATATGTTAGTGTAAAAATTTGTAAACAGAAATATTAAACTATACCTTTTGCCTGATAATTTCCCATAATGGGCCTAAAGCAGGATGAAGAAATATAAGAAAAGGAGGTTGAAATTTGAAGTAATGGCCGTTATCTTTGACCTGGAAAAATAAATAAAAAATAAAATAAGTTAAAGTTAAACAGCAGAAACAAATATGAGACGAAGGAATAAAAACAAATTTCATCATACTTTGGGAAGGATAACGTTAGAGCCCGTCAAAACATCATAGGCATTGCGCATAACATCTAAAAGGGAACCCTCTGGTGTCTGCAGTTCAAGAATAATTACTTACACTTTATGAGAAGTATGACAGAAAAGTAATTTAGTCCCTGAAACCATTCTTGGGAACTGAGTGATAGAAATATTAACCTGGTGCAGTGATTTATCCTCTGGTTTTCTTTTTTTCTTGGCAGAAGATGTAACCCGTTTCCTTTCATTGTACACCATGAATGTATCAAGTTCACCTTTTAAAGGGACACAAAGAGAGTGAGAGAGATTAGTTTCATTAGAAAGGTTTGATTTCCATTTTCAAACTCTCTCAGATACAACAAGGTTCTAGACAAAAGATACAACTGACAAACCTTCAATGCCAACACTGCAACGAGAGCTGTACTTATTTGTAAATTGGTCAGCAATGTTTTGCATGGTGCACTCCAACCTCCCACCTGAAGCACTACAAAGTTGGACGAAATATAAAAAACAAATACAATGTATCATATCCCTGAGAATTGGAATCAAGTTCTAATAATTGGATTAACAATGAGAAAATATATACCTACACTCAAACCCAAGATGGTCAACATAAGATATTTTCTTCTTCAAATTTAACACCATTCCCGGCAAGCAAGATGCATTACGGCTTGACCCCACTCTCTCAGCAGCTTGCAAATCCACATAGAGGATGTTTGTATTTGCTGGGTATTTCATTTGCAATCTATAAGATAAGATTGATAAGATTCAGAGATATAGAACGCAATAAGACTGGAACCCTTTTCTTTTTTTGACAATCTCCGTATCCAATAAAAAGTAAATCTGAAACTTTGTTTTTTTGTTGGGGGGGGGGGGGGGGGGGGGGGGTTGGTGTAGAACAACAATGCTACCTCCTTTGAGAAATGGAAGAGTCAATAATGCCATATTTCTCGAATTCAGTATACTCAATACATGATATTCCATACTCCCAATGTCCTTTAGGATTTTTCTTTTCAATAAGAACATTTATGCCTTCAGTAGCTCCACTGCTCCTAGCACAGGATGCAAAACCTAATTTCTGATGAACATGAAGAGACAAAAAACAAATGAATTGACATATATACACAAAATAACAAGAACTTCTATGGTAAAAGAAGTGAAAAGAGAGAGGGAGAACAAACAATATATACCTTCTTATGGCGCAGACCTAGACCAGCCAAGGCCAAAAGCGTCAAATCGGTAGCCGCAACAACATTACTAAAATTTTAAAAACCATGAAAGCACTATAATTTCTAAATCTCTCAGACCAAAATTGATGTTCAGCATTCATTTGGTGTTTATTTAACAACAAATATGCAAGTCAGTATAGAAAGTAGGTGTTTGTGCAGTAATTCCATTTCCAACCAAGCTGAAGTCCGGAGAAAATTTTTTTTTTCAGTAACAAGCAGCATCTGTGCCGAACTCACAATAACAAACAAACAGACTATGCTAACTAAATTTATGGAGATAAATGGTTTGAGCAAAATACAAGACACTTCTTGTTATTTATATCAATCCAACTGAACCATTTGGTGACATTTGTCCCCACATTGTTTCCAATTTTAAATTTCAGTTACTGACACTACACAAATACATGAACTGTAGTTTATCCACTAAACAGTACAAGTAGCCACAAAACATATCAATCAAACTAAATTCAGTTACACTTGCAATTGGAATACTGAACCCAAAAAATTCTCTTGGAAAAAAAAAATGAAGGAAAAAGATTGTAAAAGAAATTGAAATATACCTGACTTGTCTCACTGTGGCACCTTTTCTACCATGATGATAGAACCACTTGAAGACGCCTTTGTCATGTGCGAGCTTCCAAATAGCACCATGACCACCGGGCTTGCACACTGGGAAAAGAGATCTTGTCACCATCCACTTTCCATCTTCGGCTGCCACAACTGGGACCAAAGGCTATGGGAAACAAATTCTAATAACGTCAAGATAACATGGGTAGGTGCAAATCATTACTTCTTCAAGGATATTACTTAATTTTCAATAAGATTGGTTTGTTAGGCCATGGATCTGATAACATAGGCAGGTGGCACCAGCTGCCAAAACACACCAGGAGAACAAGTTTTCTAGTTCTGGTTCTTTATACTTGGTAGTTGGTAGTTAAACATGCCATCAAACAATCTGGTAGTTGGTAGTTAAACATGCCATCAAACAATCTCTATTTTATTGCCTGATAGTGTAGTCTTGCTACTTGTTTTGATATTTCACTTGCAACTTAATGCGAGACAAGACACAAAAAGAGAATTGCACAGTACGTTAGTGTCATATTTGCTCATACCACCCTTTTTAGAAAACATCAATGTTTTAAGGAAACGAATGGTTATTGTTCCTACTATTATCCAAAAAAAATTGCCACAACAAAATTACACATAATTTGTTGAGTAAATTTTGAAACAGAATTACAGAAACAAAGTTCGATGGGCAACTTGTTGTTGTTAATTAATATATTAAACAGTATTTCCTACCTGCTCAAAAAGATGAAAGTTCTGACGACCTCTCCCAAACCATGCAAGTCGCTCACACAATGCAAGTATATGCTTGTGATTGTTCTTTACCGAACTTGTCATTATTGCTACTGGAGTCGTGCATTGTCTTCCAAATACTTTATAGTATAGAAACTCACGTGCCTGCCAAATTATGCAATTTATTTATTTATTATGACTGATGAAAGTGTAATAATTATTATAATCAGAAAATGAATCAAGATGCTGCTAAGATTATACAAGGATATTCAAGACACAACTGCTCAGAACTAGTTCCCAAATACTAGGTAATTGCGCCCCAGTCCAGTCACAGTTGGAAAATAATCCCTAATTAAGACTAACTTTTCCGACCGTGATCCACATTGGCAACAGATCAAAATATATAAAAAATAGAGAGATTAATTGTACAAATAAAAATAGAACAAAGAGAGATTTTGATCAACTTGGACAAGACTGTACTGAAGCAGTCCCATTGTGCGAATCTGCAGAAATGACCACAAGAGAATTTTACCTGAAGGTCTCTAATAAGGCCCTCTAATAAAGTTCTTCCATAGTAGGGTAGCAATGCTGCAGGAAGGCATTCCCCAGTGTCTGGATCAACCAGGCCAAGACGATCACCAGCCCCACCGATTGGATAGATCTCACCGAGTTCTGGTAAACCCTAGAAACTAGAATAATTAATATTTAGCTGCAACTTGTCCTATATAAACTATATTTTGCAAGCCTGGATTATCTTCTGGTAAAGAATATCTCAATTGTGATGTGTAACTAAAAAACATTACTGCAACAAAATGGGATATGACCGTACAATTCTGACTTGCAAGAACCACTGATCTACCTATCTGAGATAGTACAATTGGTTGTGTTAACTGTTGGCAGCATATTTTTGTTCCAGTAATAGGCATATATATCAAATGGCCAAATACATATTTTAACTGTTAAGATGTATTCATTTTCAGTTTGCATATGGCTTCATAATTTATGTGGTTTTTAATGCAGCCAAATTCTCATTTAAATTTTGAGTTCAAGGGGGATAATTCTTGACAATTTTGTCCAATTCTATAATCTGCATTCTACAACAGCACGGCATGAAATGATTTAACAAACATTTTAGTGATGAACAAAGCTACAACCTTGAAATTGCAAATTAATAGTCTACATAATCATAACATCTTAAAAAAGAAATAAGGATGTGTTGCCAACTGCCAGCATGTAAATAGCAATTATTTTTCTAAAATCAGACTGGACATTTACACTGAAGCCATCCTCCTTTCAGTTGTTATCTTAACCTTCTTTGCATTTTAATATATTACATAAAACCCGGCATTTATTTACCTGAGTCCAATTATAATGGATGACAAATTGACAATAATGACCTTCTGATGTATAACTTCAGTAAAAACAAAGTCAAACTTGTATATTGTGGCATAATTAATGTTAAAGACCTTAATACAAGCAGGAATTAATAATTAAAAAAAAGATGCAAATTAATGTCAGCTAAGCTAACCTCAATTCCCCATAGGGCCGCTCGAGAAGCATCATCAGGGTTCTCTAACATATTAATTCCACTAGGAACATGAAGCTCAACAAATTCATCAGTAGAATTCCAAGATTTACCACTTGGAGGAGCAAGAAGCTCCAGTCCCATTAGCTGGTACCTAATATCACCATAAAAAGTAAATTTGAATAACAACATACAATTTTGCCAAGCAAAACCACAGTTCAAAAATTCAGTGAGTTGTTCTAGAAGGCATAACTACCCAATAATTCCACCGATGCAATCGTAGAACTGCTCCATTTCAGAAAGTAATTTGAGCAGCCTTTTCAGCATATCCATGTCATCCATATCTACATCCTCAGCTGGAGTTCCAATACCATTTCCATTACCATTGCCATCATGCGAGCTCCAGTTCTCGATCATATTCCCCAGAGCATAGAATGCTTTCCTCAATTCACTCCCTCCAGTCTCAGCCCTCCTCCCCCAATCAAACTCAAACCCCAGAACATGCTCCTGCCCAGCCGCAACCAGGCACTTAAGCAAGAAAACCTCACGGATTTCCAACCCCAACGTCATCCGGCCGTTGCCGTCCCCGAAGAACTCCTTAACCCTACAATCAGCATCCAGAACCCTAATCTTCTCCTTCAAGCTCTTTACCTTCCTCAACCGGGCCAATACACCCCTCAGTCTCGCAATCTCCTCACCAAATCCATAATCCGGCGCCGGCACTTGCTCGACCGGCGCCATGGAGACCCGCGTTTGAACCCGATGCGCTGGCCACACAAACAGGGGCGAATTGGGAACGAAAAAGATGGACGAACTGAGGGTCTTGAACGGGGGAGAGAAGAAGAACGGCGCCCGGAGGTTCGCCGGAGTCCGAACTACCGCCATTTTTTAGGCGCGAAATAACTCAAAAGATAAATAAGAAGATGAAAATAAAATAAAAAGGATCAGAGAATGAATGAATGGATTTTGAATTTTTGATTGATTTTTTGGTTCTTGAGGAGAAGAAGAAGAGACGAGAAGAGGAACTGAGAAAGTGAGAAAGAAACGGTCTGTAAATATGGAGATGGATCGCTTGGATAAGCAGGCCAGAGAGGGCCGTCGGATGGGGATTGGACGGCGAGGATGGGGCGGGAATTGGGGGGTTGGGTCCCGCGTAAGACTGTGCGGGATTCAGCATCGCGGCATATGCTGCGCGGGGATTCCGCCAATACAAATGATATTGACCAAGGAGTTTTTTTATTGGAGTTTTAATGAAAGATGGTAGGGAGATGTGGAATATAAGTATGAAGTATCGTATTGTTTTTGCGTTAGATTTAATTATAGATTATGTCAGTGAAGAAATAACTTGATGTTATGAAAAATAATTGTAGACTTTTTACCTTCTCCACTCCCTCCACTTTCTCATACATTAATCTCCACCTTCTTATGTATTAATTTCATTGTTGATTGTATGACTTTTCATCTACATTCTCAAGCCTATAAATAGAGGCTTTGTAACTTGTTGTATGACACTCTCTTACATGGAGATAATAAGAAATAAGATTTTATCTCTCCCATATCATTGTTTTACCTTTATTTTATAACACGTTATCAGCACGACTTTGCTTTAATCGAGTTGAGACGAGGTCGTAATTTTTCAATTGAAGTAACAGTTTGTTCTAATCAAATTGCGACGGAATTATCTATAGTAGAAGCATAATCATGTTGCACTCAAATTGCAAGAAGAAGGTATTATTTGAATTACATTTTGCTAATATTTATTTCTTGGATGATTTTTTTTTTTGAATTATATTTTCATTCCCTGAAGAGAATGATAAAATAATTATGTAGATCAAAAGGTATTCATTCCCTGAAGAGAATGGCTTATTTGTTCATTAATTTTGTTAATATTACTATTTGTAGATACTTCTATTGCTTTGATTTCTTTTGCTTTATATTGAATGAGTGTAATATTTTCATTCCTTGAAGAGAATGAAGAAGTACAAGATAATGGCCAGAAGCCTTTGTACATATTATTGCTAAATTTTTTTTAAGAACCCGAAGTTCATAATATACGAGAACCAGAAGTTCTACTAAATTATAAGTATCATGTAAAAGAACCTGAAGTTCTTTATCAAAAGTTCTCATGTAACTAAAATAGCCAGAAGTCAGTAGTATTTTTGATAACCGGAAGTTATCACATAATTTAATAAAATGTCTCTAATATTTAATAATCTCAAGTTATTAAAAATATTTTTCATTAGCTGTTTTTTTATATTATATATTTCATAACATACAAGAACCTGAAGTTCGTAACATACAAGAACCTGAAGTTCTTATATGAAATAAAATGTTCCAAGTTCGTAACATACAAGAACCTGAAGTTCTTCTATGAAACAAAATGTTCCCACATACAAAGAACCTGAAGTTCTTAATCAAAATCTTTATTATCATGAAATATAATAACTAGAAGTTATTTTATATATATGCAAATAGATATTTGTATAATATTTGATACCCGAAGTTATCAAATAAATAAATAAAGCGCCTCTAATAACCAGAAGTTATTATATGCAAATAGATGTTAGTACAGTATTTGATAACCCAAGTTATTAAATAAATAAATAAATAAATAAATAAAGTGTTTCTAATACTTAATTTGCTTAATAACTTGAAGTTATTAAGATTGTTTAGATTTATTTTTGAAAGCTTTTATTTATTTATTTTATTGAAAAAAAAACGCATACTTAATTGTATTAGCATTTTTTTGTAGTTGTTATGGTAAAGTTTACTAAACTTGAGTTCAATGCTCTTGTTATATTGGACAAGTATTATCTCCCATTTCATGCCTTGAATTTGCTCCTGAAGTAGCAATATCGAGAGCGTTATTTTTAAATGCATTTAGAATTATCATCATGTCTTTTTGTTGTGGAACAAAATAATGGTCTTATGATAAGAAATCATCAATCATGATCTAATAATCTCAGTATATTCCCTAAAGCGAATATGGCATTACGTAAAAAAGAACATGGACGAAGACATAGTCACGACCCCAGAAGAGGTCGCGGACATCATCGCAATAATAATGTTGGGAGATATAAAAAAAAGAAAAGAAAAGAACTTGTCTTCTAAGAAATATGATAATATTTGCTATAGATGTGACATTAAGCATCCATCAAGAAAAAGTATAAAAAAGTTGAAACAAATTTCATTGAAAAATATCCAAATGATTTGATTTTAGACACACACTTGGATGCTTCTTATTTACTTGAAAATGTTAATGAAGAAATAAATAAGATTAAGAAGTAAATTTTGTTTTCCTCTTTTATGTTTTGTAATAAATTTATTTATTATTTTTTTATTAATTAACTGATTGTGAGTTAATATTTGTGATGAAATCAAATTAGTTTTCAATAATTTTTCTTATACATTTTTTGTGTGTCAAGAAAAGATAAATGTCTTGTAAACAGTGGAACGGAACACAATATCAAAAGCAAGAAATATTTTTCTCAATTGTCTCCTGAAGAGACACATGTTAATACAATTTCTGGTATTAGTAATTTAATTGAGGGCTCCGGATGAGCTTGTATTTTGTTACATGAAGGAACAAAATTACTTATAAATGATGCATTATTCTAGTAAATCCGGAAGTAATTTACTGAGTTTAAAGATATTCGACTAATGCTTATTATCTTGAAACCATGATTGAAAATAATAAAGAGTATCTTCAAATTGCATTCAATAAATATGGCCGGAAGATCATATTAGAAAAGCTTGAAGCTTTATTGTCTGGATTATATTACACTTATATAAACCCAATAGAGTCAAATATGGTCAGTAACCAGAAGTTACATGACGCATAGATATTCACTATGTGGCATGATAGATTGGGTAATCCAGATAGAACTATAATGAGGAGAATAATTGAAAGTGCAAATGAGCATCCCCTAAAGGACCTGAAGATCCTATTTACAAAAGATTTAACATGTGCAACATGCTCTCTTGGAGAATTGATAATTATTTAATGATTATTGCATGTCAACAGGGATTGAGATAGACCATTCGGTAGCTCATGTCCATGCATAAAATAGTTTAGTTGAATTATTAATTAAAAGATTGCAAATGATTACTAAACTATTACTTATGAAATGTAACCTACAATCTTTTGCATGGGGATATGCCATTTTACATGTTGCTGCACTTTAAGATTAAAACCAACTGCATATCATAATTTTTCTCTATTACAATTGGTCTCCGGAAGAGAATCAAACTTGTCCCATCTTAAATTTTTGGTCGTGCTGTGTATGTTCCAATTTCTCCTCCACAATGCGCAAAAATGGGATCAGAAAGAAGATTGAGAATTTATATTGGTTTCAACTCTCCATTAATTATTAAGTATTTAGAACCATTAATTGGAGATGTTTTTACAGCTCGTTTTGCTGACTATTAGTTTGATGAATCAATATTCTCAATCTTAGGGGGAGAAAAGAAAATGCTGGAAAAATAAGAGGTAACATAAAATGCATTACTAATTTCTTATCTCGATCCCCGAAGTGATCAATGTGAACTGGAAGTTCAAAAGATTATACATTTATAAAGAATAGCAAATGAATTGCTAGATGTATTTACAAATACAAAAGGAGTTACTTAAACCTATGTGTCAGCTTTAAATGTACCTGCTCGAATTGATGTAATCCCGGTAGAGGTTACTGTACAATGAAAATGTGGAGGACAAATCGGTTCCAAAGACATTACTCCACTGAAAAATGAGGAGCAGAAGAAAGCAGTTGGTGTAGCCCAAAAGAGGTTGCTGATAAAACCCCTGAAGAGGTTAATCAAATCCCAGAAGAGATTGGTAAAACCCCTGAAGAGGTTAATAAATCCCAGAAGAGATTAGTAGAACCCCATAAGAGGTAAATAAAACCCCAGAAGAGGTTGATGAAGTTCCAGAAGAAACTCAGGTACCTAATGATTATGAGATCTCAATGAATTATGTACATAATAATACAGTTTGGAACCGAAATGAAACACGTGTTAATGAAATTTTTGCATATGCTATAGCAATTGATGTCCTAAACGAGGAAGATTATGTGCCTAAAACTCCTGAAGAGTGTATGCACAGAAATGATTGGCCAAAATGGGAATATGCCTTGAGGCTGAATTAGACTCTCGCTTGACAAGCGCAATGTTTTTGGACCTGTAGTCCGAACTCCCAAAGATGTTAACTCTATAAGTTATAAATGAGTATTTACAATAAAAAGAAATGAGAAAAATGAGATTGTGAGATATAAAGCAAGACTTGTTTCACGCGAATATCGGGAATTGATTATGAAGAAACGTATTCACTTGTAGTGGATGCAATAAATCTTAGATTTTTAATTAGTTTCACAATCATTGAAAATCTTCACATGCATCTCATGGATGTAGTTACATCCTATACGTATGGATCACTTGATAATGATATATATCTAAATGTCCCTGAAGGATTGAAAATGCCTGAAGCATTTAAATTAAAACCTCGACATATGTATTCTATAAAGTTGCAAAGATCTTTATATGGACCAAAACAATCTGGTCGAATATGGTATAACCGTCTTAAGGAATATCTTATCTGGTATGATTATGTAATATAATTAGTTGGGATATAATGATACATTGTGAATCATTCGACTTCTTTTTCTTTAATTCAAATATTTAGAGTATTTTGTTGTCATGGTAATAATTAGCTTTTGACGTTTTAACAATACGTAGGAATCTACTCAGAATTTGTTTTCTTGAGTTAGCTATTTTAATATTTAATTACACAAGCTCGACCACTAAAAGAAGGATATAAATATGATGTAATTAGTCCACGTGTTTTTGTTAAAAGATCAATATCTGGTTTTGCAAGTAGTGCAGTATATGTTGATGATTTGAATATCATTGGGTCTCCTGAAGAGATTGAAAAGATTGCAAGTTTGTTAAAGAAAGAATTTGAAATGAAATATAATGGTGTAAGAAAGTTATGTCTCGGCCAGCAGATCGAGCATATGCATGATGGTATTTTTGTTCATCAGTTAAACTACATCCAGAAGATGTTAAAACTTTTTAATATGGACAAAGCTCATCATTTAAGTATACCAATGATTGTCCGATCACTTGATAATAAAAAAAAAAGGAAAGGATCCATATCGTCCCCGAGAAGAAAATAAAAATAGTTATTGGTCCAGAAGTACCATATTTAAGTGCTATTAGAGCTTTGATGTATCTTGCTAATAATATGAGACCCGATATTTTTCTGTAAATGTGTTAGCAAGATATACATTGGGACGGAATAAAGCAAATATTTCGTTACCTTTGCGGGATATGTAATATGGGTTGATGCATGATATTTACTAGATCCACATAAAGCTCGGTCACAATCCGGATATGTATTTACATATGGTGGTACTGCAATTTTATGACGATCAACAAAACCGACGTTGACAACAAACTCATCAAATCATTGCCGAGACAAGTTTTTGAACAACCTACATAGAAGATTGGTCTCCGTCATTTAAAAGATGTATATTAAAATGAGGGGGAGTATTATACACGCTGTACTCTTTTTCCTTCACTAAATTTTGTCCCACTGGGTTTTCTTAGTAAGGTTTTAATGAGGCAGCACAATTGATCCAGAAGTATCAGTTTATTCAGTTTGGTCCTGAAGTACCTAACTAATTAATGTTGTCCTGTAGTACAATATTAATAGTGTATATATAAGGTAAAATGTCTAAGGGGGAGTGTTATGAAAAATAATTGTAGACTTTTTACCTTCTCCACTCCCTCCACTTTCTCATACATTAATCTCCACCTTCTTATGTATTAATTTCATTGTTGATTGTATGACTTTTCATCTACATTCTCAAGCCTATAAATAGAGGCTTTGTAACTTGTTGTATGACACTCTCTTACATGGAGATAATAAGAAATAAGATTTTATCTCTCCCATATCATTGTTTTACCTTTATTTTATAACACTTGACAAATTGTTATTTTGACAATCTTGGTCATTGAAATTAAAAAAAAAATGACAAGAGTATCTTAAAAAAATTGAAAAGTTTAAATATTTTTAAACTTTTAGATTGAGAGTAATTTAAATTTCTCAATTGGGGATCTCGGGCCCCATCTAAGATGAATAGTGGCTTAGGAATAGTGACCTCTAAAGAATCTAAGCCGTCCGATTGATATCTAACGATTCTTATCATCTACGCTGACATCAGCGGCGACATCATGTTACTTATATGCTTTGAGCCCCCACTTTGCACCCAACCTGTTTTTTTTACTTTTGTAACCCCACTTTGCACGCACTGGTCTATTAATTGATCATCTTCTTTCGTCTATGTTGTTGATTTAATAGCAAATTAAATTACATAAAAAAATTGAATCAAACAAAAAAATCACATAAAAAACATATAGTTTTTTAAATGTCACCATGTTATGTCTCTAGACATTGATATTGAAACAAACTTGCAATAATAGACAAAAAATAGAAAAATATATATACATAAAATAGGAGATATCATTTAAGTTTCAGTTAATATTGTTATTGCATTTGTAGACATAAATTGTTGGCTGCCATGAGGTCAGGGTAGAAAATATTGTTGCAAGCATAAAATTCCAATTTACTAAAATATTTTTTGATGGCGAAATAAATGTAAATAAATCAAAAAAGGTGAAGAGAGTATTTTATGCAATTAGTTAAAATATTTAGTAGTTACGAATTATAGACAAATTATTATTCTTCATTTCTGTCGAATGCAAGCTTTTAAGAAATGTATCGTGACTCTTAACAGTGAGATGATCATTTAACGGGTTTACATCAAAGTGGAATTACATAGTTGTTAAATATAAAGGCGGCTCCTCATTTATATTTTACATTTAAAATGGCTAGACAATACACTTTCATACAATTGAGTTCAACACATTATTTGAGCAACTCGAGTTTCATTCTTTTTTTATTATTTCTTCCCCAATATATTTTATTTTTTAATTTTGTTAAGTTCATTTAGTAATTTGGTTTGAAAGAATAATATAAGACACTTGAGTTACGCAATTCAATGAAAATTGAGATTGTATAGTTATAATAAATTCATTTTATTTAGCCACTTAATTGTACACTAATAATATTTGAATGGATAGAAAACTGCCTATGTTGCATAGAAGTGATATTGTGCCAAAGGCACAACTAATTAACCTAGTTTAAATTTCAATTGCCCTGAATACAATTGATAGTTCATCCAAAATTTATACAAATTTTAATGGTTCAAATTTACTATTTCTTATGGACATTTTAAAATATACTTATATTGTTTCAGTTTTAAAAAAAATATATTTTTTATCCCTACGCTCTACAACATTTTTATAATTTTTTTTTTAATTTAACATTTTAAAGATTTTTTTTTTAATTTCCATTGTCAAGGATCCCTCATCTCTTATGTTAATGATCAATTAAGTTTGTAGTGTACTTCGTTTTTTAAAGTTATCTACAGCTAATATAAATCATAATCTCATTTGAATTAAATAGTAAGATGCTATTCAAAATGAGTAGCATAATGAAAACATTACATAAAATTTATTTAACATTAATATTAAATCATTACCAATTTTGATATTTGTATATACTAGCTCCCGCTTACTTATAATTGCATATACTCAGTCTTTCAATGTTATATCAAACAAATGACAAAAATAATAGTAACTATTACATGCCTGTAGTTTGATTTGCTTACTACGAAAAGCAAATCATTAAAATATTTTTTAGCTTTCATGCTGAAATATTCAAAGGAACCAACCAATGGTGGACCTTGAACCAAAATTATGGGAAGCACAAAAGTACTTGGACAGGCTCCAAAACATATCTTAGAAGTTTTTTGGAGCACAGTAGTGAAATATAGTATCTAACTATAAATAAAACAACAAAAAAAACCCTAAATTCTTGTATAATAAACTAATTTTAAAAACACTTGGGGCACTCGCCCCAGTTCTCCATTAGGCTCTGCAGATTTTCATGCTAGGATATAACACATTCCTCTACATTTTTTTTTTTTTGTTATGAAAGCCAACCTGCTAATGACTGTCCAAAACAGTAATACAATACCAGTAAGGTGCATTGGGGAAGCCGTTCGAGTACATTTACCAGTCCCAACATATGATAAAGGGCTAAAGTGTACACCCTACAGTCACCCCTCGGCTGCAGTGTGCGGGGCAGCCAAAACCAAACTGTATAACAGTAATGAAATACCACCAACAACCAATGTTTAGTGAGTACAAACTGTCCAGACTCCAGACCTTACTCTAAAAGATGTATTATGTATACATTGATATATATCTTTTGAAAACAAAATGAAATTGGCGACCGGCAAACATTTCAAAAGAACAAAGCATTCAAAAATGATTGAAAGAACAAAGATTTTAGATCACAGTTACATTTATTCACGCAATTTCTCCCTCAACAACACGAAAAATGAAGAAACCAGCAACTAATCAGTGCAAGATGCATCTCTCCAAATGTCAGAGTGCTTCTATGACAGCCAAAATAAACTCTAAAGTGGTGAGGAAAAACTGAATTGTATCCCATTCTTCCCATGGTCATGCTCAAATTGCTTCAGGACATGGCAATAATTTATCTGCACAAAAAAAAAATGGTCCTTTTAAGTTAACTATGGCACAAAAAAGAAAAAAAAACTTTGCATAAGAGGCAATTATGAATTAAAAAAACAAACCTCGACACGGAAAAATTTGGTTGGCAAGATAACACCGACCCCAGCTGAGCTCCTAAAAGTATTCAAAAACCTCTGCATGGAGATATTTCTAAATTCACCTTCAGTCAATTTTGCAAGATTACCGGCACAAACAAAGGCATGACCATGAATGCCGGCACTCCTGAAAATCTTTAGGGGTAGATCAAACGACACATCAGCAAATGCCGTTAGTGCTAGATCACCCCCAACATAATCTTGACCATCACACTGGTTTGATGATCCCTCATCCTTGTTCGGTTTTAAGACCCGCCTCATGTCAGTTGGACCCAGACCTCTTGTCCGGAAGCCCAACAAAGAGGAGGGTCCACCTAGGCTGCAGACCAGAGATGAGTGGCCACCCAGGAAGAATCTATCTGGCACTGATGTGGATAGTTTGGTAAAATCCCTCCCCAATGGCAAGATTGCGCCAGCTGATAGCCCTACATTAAGTGCCGCATTCCAAAATCCAAGAGGCACAGCAGCACGGAGATCAAACTCCTGAGAAAGAAGGATCAAATCGTAAAAAGGTAGGAATACCGTCAAAGATTTAGAAATGAAAAGGATTGTTCTTTAACATCGTGAAACTAATGATATGATACTTAAACAAGACAATAGCACAATGGAAGTAAGGAAACAGTCTGAAGACACTTGGTAGTTGGTATTACAAAGTTCTCCGACAATTCAGCATAGCAGAGACTCCAATCACCTTTATGACCCCATACGGCTTCTCAATCTGATAAATTACCTCGGCCCTTCATTACAATTACATTCCTTTATTTAATTTAGTTTCCTTATAGTCATTAGTATTTTTTTTCCTCACTCTAACAATCAAACCAAGCATAAAGTTTCCAAATACAAAGTGACTATAAACTAATTTATTAAAAAAAAAAGAGTACCTGTCTGAAAAACTTGAGGCTCCTCATGTCCCAAAGGCCACTAACTTGCGATGTCGATGAAAAAGCATACCCACTCTTGGGCCTTAAGTGTGAGTCCCTCCTATCAATTTTGTAGCTATATTTTAGTGCCGAGAGAAGATTATGTCCCAGCTGCCGCCTAATAGACGGAGACGACATACGGGTGGGGTCTGTCAGAGTGCGCCACGTCAGGTTGTAAGCCAGATCATGATTATTTGTCGACAGAAGTCCAAAACTAAGTCCAGTGAGCCGCTCTTTATAAGACGAGAATTTGAGCCAGTCCTGGGATAGCAAGAAGACACGAGCCGAGAGGGGAGTCGGTACTGATTTGAACCGAGGGACCCAAACACCGGTGCTTATTTCCAGCGATTGGTCCCACCCAAATGCACCTGAGGTGTCCCAGATGTCAGCATAGCCGAAGAGGTTTTTTAGCTTTAGAGACCCTTCCAAGGACCACGATCGCGCCTGAAAGACATTAAAGGAGCATTAGCTGACAATGTAAGATCTAATTAACTACAATTGATAACTAAATAACGATATGACGGGTTCAAATTGGTACCAGAATTCACAAAAGTTACACAATATGAACTACCATTCTACCAACAAGTAGAAAACCAAACCGAGAGCACTGAAACCCTCACCTCAGGTTTAGAGAAAACCCCGACATTGCCAGTCAGGGGGTTCCCGATCTCGGCCACCTCGATCACCACATTGGTGGTGCCCGGGAGCTCCGGCGGCCCCGCATCAAGCGTGATCGACACAGACTCGAACACATCGAGCTGCTTCAGCCTGGCATTCGCTATGCTGGCGGCCTTCACGAGCTCCTGCATGGTCGTGGTCGGGTTCCTGAACAGATCCGCGATCTCGGCCTCGATGACGGCGTCCTTGGTCTTGGCGTTGCCCTTGATCACCACGTCGTGCACCCGCACGGGCACCGGCTCCGTGTTCAGGCGGTGGAAGATCGACTTCAGTCTCTCGCGCTCTTTAGCCGGATCCAGTTCTTCCTCCTCCTCTTCATCCTCCTCTTCATCCCCCTCCTCTTCCTCGTAGACCGTATCTTCCTCTTCTTCTTCGGGAGTCCCGTTGGTGGCGGGGTCGGGGTCCGTGGGGAGAGCCATCGGATGGCAGCTGCCGGAGAGGGTTTAAGCGGTGGCGCGTGGAGGGAGGGAGGGAGGGTTTGAGGCGAGTGAAAGGGAAGTTTTGGGGAGATGGTTTGGAGAAGGGACTAGTGCGAAGGGCGTCGGGGTTTTTTTGGGCCGGAACAATTTTGGGCTTTTTCAGGCCTGAAGTGCGGAATGATTATACGGCCCATAACAATTTTGGGCTTTTTAAGGCCTGGAGAGGGAGGGAAGGGGGGAGGGTTGAGAAGAGTGAAAGGGAAGTTTTGGGGAGGTTTGGAGAAGGGAGAAGTGCAAAGGGCGTAGGGGTTTTTTGGGCCGGAATAAGTTGAATTTTGGGCCTTTAAGGCCTGGAGTGAGGAATGATTATACGGCCCATAATTATATGGGCCTGGTTTGTGAACTAATGTGGAAAATTAGAGGATCCGGTTCAATAAAAAGTTTTTGCACAAAAATTAAGCCAAAACTTATAAATTTATAAATAAATTTAAAATGAAAAATCTTTTGTAGATATATTCATTTACTTATTGATTGATTTTTGTTTTTAAGTTTTATTCAATTTAAGTGTCATTTGATATTTCATCAAGAAGTGTCCTTTGATATTTCATTTGACGGTTTTTGATAGGGTATCGAATGATACTCAAATTAAAATGAATTTGAAATACAAACAATCTATCAGAAATGAATATCTTCGTAAAACATTTTTATTTTTAAGATTTTTTTATAAATTGTAAGGTTTTTATATAATTTTTGTTTGAGTGGATCTCTCCTGATGAAATTACGAACAAAGACTTGGTACCGAAAATTGAATTGGAAGGATTTGTAGTGAAGGTAGGTTACCTGAAGAAGCACAAGAAAGTGCTGAGTTGAGGAAATGCGGACTCAAGTCACGGCCTGTGGATGAGGTAATAGAGCTTGTATGGTTGGGTTCTTGTCGAAAATCAAGTTAGTTTGAATGTCACTCTGTCAGTTTGTCTACGTCTGATTTAGATTGGATCGCATGTGTATTTTGGATTACATTTTATTTGATAATTGATACCAAACCAAATTGGGTTGGATTAGATTGAATTTGGGTCGAATTTGTTTGAGTTTTGGTAAATGAGAGTAGATCAGAATGGTTCAGTGTGGTTCGGACCAGATATATAGCTTGGATGCTAATGTACATAGAAGAAAAAAAAATATATATTGGTACTAAAATACAAGAGATCAATATTCAAATAAATGAATTTGACAGGATATCAATATGAGAATACAAGAAATTGAACTTCGAATAAAAAGATGCGCGATGTGAGAATTTTGGGCTTTCGCCAGTTTGTGAAATTAAAAAGGAAAAAAATAAATAAATGGCCGGAATTGCTTCTATTGAAACCTTAAATTTTTATTCTTGTAATAAAATTTTTGATAATTGCAACGCGATAATTAAATCCTTAAAGTTTTATTTTGTAATAATTTTTTTTTTTTATAATTGCAATGCGATAATTAAATCCATAAAATGGATGTTACGAAAAAAGCTTAGTACCAAACAAAGCATTTTTTGTGATAAAAGATGAGAATCAAACTACTTAAATTTAAATGTCGATAAAAGATTTTTCATCCAGTTCCGAATTCGCAACCTTCTACACAGAGAGCATTGCTCTCAGCCACTAGACCAAAGTTGGTTCTTTTTTTTTTTTTTTTTGAGATGAAGATGAGAGTCAAACCACTCAAATTTAAATATCTATAAAGACTTTGCATCCAGGTTTCGAACCCGCGACCTCCTATACGGAGAGCGTTCTCCTTAGTTACTAGGCCAAAGGCTGGTTCTTAAGCTTCACTGCAAAAGATATTGGCATTTCACGTCCAACTTTCCGGCATTGATGGGCAACTGGCAACAACAATCCTCAACACAAAATTTATATGTACAGATGTAGAGTAGAGGCATGCACATATATCACCTCTCCTTTTTTTAGCTAACAGCCCTTTCCCAACAACGCATTTAAATTGCTTCACGGGAACTAGCTCACATGAACCAAGCTTTGGCAACTAATAACCAACCCCTTTCAAGTTCAAGCCCTGTTATAACTTCACCATAGTACCAGTAGTTCAGTACCAGTGCATTACTTCATAGTTCATAATACTTCGTACCAGTATGCAACAGAAAGAACCCAACTCCATGGAGAGCAGACTCTCGAAAGAGAGGCCCTTTAGCCAGCTGCAACTCGACTCCCCGCGGCTTCCGTCAGCCAGACGGTCTGTCAGCTCCTCGATAGAAGCCAGTACCAATGTACCCAATTTGACCTGTGACACTTCTTCGAGTAAGCTGAGCATGATGGTGCCCTTCTCCTGGGAGAGTTCACCGGGTGTCCCAAAAGATTTCGGGCAAAGAGTTCTGTCTTCTGACAAAGAACTCGATCAACCGCCCCCCAAACCACCACCGTGTAGGTGGCATCCTTCCACTATTGGAGATGTGAAGAATGGCTACGATCGTTATGACTGTGATGTCAGCGAAGGAAGCAGTGAGTATGGTGATGCTTCGGACGCATTCGATAGAGTTTCATTGTCTGAGCAACTTGGCATTGCGGGCAGGTTAAGTTCCTTTCGGGGTTTGGGTCTAGAAATGAAACACCAGTCTCCTAGTTTCATCATGGACCGGTTTCTCCCAGCTGCCAACGCAATAGCCAATTCATCGGTCACCAGAAAGCCAAAACACAAAGCTCGGAGGAATGAACAAGCTAACAGAGACCTGCCAAGTCCTCCAACTAACAACGGTATGGTTGAAATGGTACCATTTGATCAGAACATAGATTTTCACAAAGAGATGTCTTCTCGGGCATGCGGTTTAATGCTGTTCTTCCCATGGAAAATGAAACCAATAGTTTGTGGGTTTAAGAACCCGGCCTTCATAAACCAGATACCAAATGAAAATATCGATTCTTTGCCTCGAAACAACAGTAGACAGGTTCACAACCTTGCATTGTTTGATAAGAGGCCTAGTTACAGAGAACGGCTCTCGCAAGGGTTCAGTTTGCCATTTCTCGATACCAGTAGACTGCCAAGCAAGAAAACATTGATGAAGTTGGTGCAAAAGGATGTCAAAGGGCAGAATAAGAGAAACATAGACAACAAAAATGGAAGAAGAATGGGGTATTTTGAACAGAACCGTAGCCTGCCAGAGCTGAAGCCACCGGCACAGTCCTGGCTTTCTCATACTTTGGGTTCTACAAATCACTGAAGTTCTTTACACATGCAGTACATACTATGCTATGCAGACATTGTTCTTCAAATTTATGTAATTGATCTGACTAGTTTAATTCCTCTTTTAGTTGGTTTAATGTAATGATAATTTATACCCAGTTGTGGAGGAAGAATACTGTTGTAAGTTGTATAATGTCAATAATATGTGGCTACTGCCAATTCATTATGAGATGTGTTATAATATATATTTTTTTTTTGTGCAGTGCTGATGTACTTCTGTAGCATTATTAGAACAGAAATGAAGATACTCAGAACAAAGATAATAAAGACCTCATCAAATCTACATTTCATTTCCTGTATTTGCTAACAATAGTACAAAATGTAACTATGTAAGCACTAATTGTTCTAGAAGAACATTAACTATACTGTACAGATTCCTTCCCCAAAACCAACTAACATATTTTTAAAGCAATGAAAGAATGGACAACCATGTTTTCTTCTCAGATTAAATGTCAAACGAAGTAACCTCAAGCTCAGCCCACCACAATGGCGACTTTCTTGGTGCTGCAGCCTCGGGTGAAATGCACGTAATACTTCTCATTTTCGCTGCCACTTCAGCGACTCCTGGTCGCTCTCTTATTTCCAGCTTTATGCATGACTTTATCAAATCACACAGTGCCATCACTTGCATCTCGGGCACCTCCTTCAGTGTCGGATCCACCATTGTCATAATAGGCCTTTTCCCATTAAGATAACTTGACGCCCAAAGAACAAGCAGGCCATCATCCTTTGAAAAGGGAAGCCGGCCTGAGATTATCTCAAGCAAGAGAACACCAAATTTGTACACCGTGCTCTCCTCATCAGAGCAATCAAAATTGGAATCAGAATCATAATCCTTCTCCTCCAGGTGCAGTTTTGTGTCTGCAACCTTAGCTGCATAATCTTCAGTAAGGTAAATGGAAAGGGAATTCAGAGTTTTTAGTGGTACAGGGGGGTTGAAACAATGCATGTAATCAAGGCAGTATATTACACCAGCTGCGATCCTCAGACGACATTTCCAGTCCAGTTGCTCAGCTTCTTTGACTAAAATAAAGGAAACCATAAAGAATATAAAGGTAAGAGACAATTTACACATAAATTTTTCATGATGTGCTGGTACTGGTATTTGATGAACTGTTGGTACCACAACATGGATTTAATTTGTTCCATCTGGCACGTATTGTATTGAACCTAATTACCCAAAAAGACAGTACTGCCTGGAGCGCATGGCAGGTGCAGGCCAATATTGCATAAAACTATAAAAGTATGAAATGACTGCGAGGAACTTGTGTAACATATGATAAAACCTGCTTTGACTTCAAATAAACCTTTTAGTTTGAAAGATTAGATACAAAAACACTTACTATGAAGGTGCTCAAAAAGAGTGCCATTTGGAGTGTACTCAAATACCATCATGCGGGTAAATGGCTCCTCCTCTTCACAGTACCCAACTAGGTTCATGAAATTCTTGTGATTAAATTCAGATAAGACTGAAACCTGAACACAAGAAACACCGAAATTAGAAAAAAAACAAAAAAAAACAAAAGAGGGGATTCCGATCAGTAGATAAAAGTGAATTGTTCTGAATTTAAGTAAATAGTTTACCTTATTCCTGTAATGGCTCTGTAACTGATCTGACCAATCAGCAACTGATGTCGCCACAGTAGACACGACAGTTATTTCAGATCCACTTGAAAGAGTTCCCTTATAGAAAATGCAGCCTGGTGTCGTAACAAGGATATTGCTAAAACCTTCACAAGCAGCTTCAAGTTCCGACCGATTAAGTGAAGGTACACCTAAAAGGGCACAAAAGTAAATATTCATACACAATCAGTAACGATCTTAATGCAGTAAACTGAAGTTACACAGCATATCAATTAAATCAAATTAAAATATATAAGAAAGTAAGGGCTTCAAACCTGTCACAAAGGCATTTTTTAGATGTCCACTTAGCCCTGTTGCCCATGGATTTATGACACCAAGCTTCTTAAATCTCTTAAGAAGCATATAACCACCACCGGAAATGGCTGCAAGCACGACACAAATGGCAACACCAACCAGGACATAAAGAAACAATGAAGTTGAATGCTTTCTGCCCTTGGTTGTAGTTGTACCAACTTTTGAGACGGGAGATTTTATAGGAGATATGGAACTAGGCGTTTTGATTTCTTTAATAGGACCTTTATTGGTTGTCGGAGTTCCTTGTGAAGGAGATGGAGATGGGGATTCTGATGGGATCCGGGATAGGGATGAAGAAGGGGACTGAGATGGTGCCGGAGATGGAGATGGGGACAGACTTGGAGAAGGAATTGGGGATGGCGAATGACTGACTTTCGGAGACATTTTCTTTGCTCGAGAGATTGAAAATGCATCATTAAATTGCAATAGACGTCTTCTAATCATACCATCTGCAGAATTCCTGAAAGAAATTATTAAATATATCAAAAATTAATATTGTTTAGATATTAATTTACTCTTAACTGAATCTAATGTTGTCTGGTAGATCCATCAACTATCATGAAGAAAGATTTTCCAAGAAAAACAATTACATTGCGGACTTATAAAATAATATATATTACACATGCTGACATGCAAAATTGATATGACAAAGAACTGCTTAGACATAAGAGTGATACAAATGAGTAATTTAGGAGACAATATCATGAAAGACAATATACAGAATTATTATACTAGCAATGAGGAAATTGACAATATTTAGAATGCAAAGACCCAAGCTCAGGGTAAGCCGGTAAGGTGTCCTCACGAGACCAAGGTCATTCAAATGCCTACAATAAATTTCTCATATCACAATATTTAGAACACAAAATACTAGCCCCAGTTTTCAATCACTACACTGAAATGCATCTATCATGCATGTGGCCAATCACACTTGGCCGCACATTATTTTGTGAACCCAGTACTCAATTTCACAATTCCCTTCCCAAGTTTAGTTTCTAAAATCAGTGTGCTTCTAAAACTTCTAACTTTGTCATTCCGGCATTTTCACATACACCTTGCGTGCAAAGCATGTCACACTAATTCTAATAACCAACTGGCACAAAGTGTCTTTTTCCCCGTTTCATTTCTATATAAACCAAAATTATCCTCCTAAAAATATGTTATAGGGTGTATGAACAGAAATCTACAAGATCACAAACTAAATCTGACTTCCCATATTTCGCAAAAAATATAAAGTAAATCTAAATTCTATGATTAGCAAGTAACTAATGGCAACAAACACCATGAAAATTACAGAAAAATCACAGTTGCAAGGGACTTACAATGCTACTATTTCCCCGTCTACGGAGCACTCAACTTCCGGCCGTGCGCAGACATCATCAGCAGGTCGTACCATCAATGGAATCATCCTCTCTACACAAACCAGAGAATCAAAGAAATCACTCATTCAATATCTTACCAACTAACTAACTAACTAACTAAGCATCAAGAACTACATCCAGACTCAAAGACCGACCGACCGTACCTTCTTCGCCATGGACGGCAGATGCGCAGCAAACGGTAAGTAACAATAACCACAGGAAGGGGAAGATCGGCCGGTGTCTCCATCTCTCCATCACACCTCCAGCTCAAGGTATAAAATCGCAAGTTGCAATGGCCCTTTTTCTTCTTCAAGAAAGAAGCTTGTAATGAAATGAAGCAGCAGAACAAAGAAAGCAAAGGAAAGCAAAGCAAAGAAAGGGAATTATTAGAGAAGAGATTAAAAGGAGGAATGGATGGAATGGATGGATGAATAGTGGGAACGGCAAAAGAGAGGAGCAGAAAAAGGCGCGGGACTGACTGCTGTGTAAAAGGCAAAGGCGGAACGAAATAGAAGGAGGGGTTTTTTTAATGGGATAAAAGAAAGTATAAAATCACGCACGCGGCATTGAGCTTTTTTAATCTGGCCCCCTCCTTTTTTTTCAAATAATTGACAGATGTATTATCTTTACTGTTAATGGAATCTTCCGGTATTCGATATGAAAAATAATGTTTTTCCTAACAATGATATTTTTACAAGTTTAATTGAGTTCTGGGTGCTGAATGGAAATATTCAGATATTTGTTGTGAAGTATTGCTTGTGTTGTGCACAGTGGTATAAAAAGTAGAGTAATACCTAGCGTCCATAGAAAAACTGTCTATAGCATCCGCATGTTATATTTTGGGATGTATCTGTTACATTTCGGAGTGTATCTATTACATTCTGTACATGACTATAGATATATGAACAGTTTTTCAATAGACGCAAGATGCTTCTCTAAAAAGTATCATATGATGGACAAAGTAGTTAAATTTTGAAAATAGTGGCCAGACCAAAAAATATATATATTTTTTTTAATAAAAGACCAAAATATTCCATTTGATTGGTGGTGGAAAGCTGACGTGTTCCATGTAATGTAATGGAAAGTTTCAACATTCAAACATGAAACATCAGATGGCAAGTATGAAGTATTAACCCATTGTTTTTTCTTTCCTAAAGTGGATGCCGTGTCTCCTATTATTTTTCAAGATTTCAAAGCGATTGACAATGTGGAATGGAATTGACCAGAGACCTTAATTATATGTATGTAGTTGTGGTATTAATCACACATGTAACATGTAATAAATGGATTGGATGAAACTGTGACGATTTAAGGTTTGAAGTTTTCCAATTTTCTTCGCGTTAATTAATTAATCGGTAGACATTTTCAAGGTGGTGCGACGTCATTATTTTAGTACAAATGGGGCGACATTAGTGATGGACCTTTCAACTAGATAAATATATAAATATATAGCTAAAAACCCCCACAAAAAAAAAATGAGAAATAATATAAAAGGTCATATCTAGTGTCCACAGTATTTCTATCCACATGTCCATATTGTTACAAAATTTAAGATAAAAATTATAAAATTTGGGATAAGAGTTACAAAATTTATGCACATGTGGACATGTGGATAATTAAACTATGAAAACTTGAAAATTTTCTAGAATTTTGCTCCAATAATACTCCCACCCAAAAAGTTTTCTTTTCGATATGTCGATTATAAATAAATATTACCCATTATGAGAATCATCTGTAACTGATAAAATTATCTGAGTGTAAGCATGGAAGTAACGTACTATTTTCTAATATAAAAACCAGGTAGCTTGTTTCTGCTTATATTTCTAGACTTGTAGGTTTTCGGCGCACATGCTTGAGGGTTGAGGCACATGAAGAGAAGAAATGGGACTGATTGGTCGCCTGAAATCTGGTAAATGGGTAAAACACGCAAGTATGGATGGACTCGCTCGCACTCCCCAACGAATTCAAGATTAGCGAACCGTGCCGGTGCCACCGTGCCAGTACATTACAGGCTACAACATCATTGTAAAGCACCAAATACAAAACCCATAACTTAACAATTGGGCCAAGCGGTATCTTGCAGGCTGCTTCTGAATTGTGAATCCTAAAATCGGTAGTTTAAATTGGAAGCTACTTCGTGAGCCCAAAATATGCATCGAGATTCGTGCAAGTCAATCTCGAGAAATCCACCAATAATCCAATCTCGGGTCTCAACCTCAGCAGCCGGAGTGCTCATCCCCTAACTTACTGCATTGTGCAGTTCACAGCGTCAGCCGATGGATCATCTCGAGATACGCGCTGGCAAGCATCTTTGTACAATCCAACGGCTGACACAGTGAACTGCATAATGCAGTACAGCAGGGGATATGAATTCCAGCAGCCGGCGGGGGCTACACCTAGGGTTCTAAAAAAAAATGGCACGCCGTGGCCAACTCCGACACGGAACGGCACGGGTAAGGCACGGGCACGGATACGGCACGGGTCATTAACCGTGTCGTGTCTTAACCATGCCGTGTCTGAGTTTTGAAGATTTTGGAACGGCACGGAACGGCACGCATAGTGTTCCAGAAATGGCACGGAACGACACGGAAAAACGGCACAACACGGAACGGTTGTCAGACACGGCACGGTAACGGAACGGGACACGACAGACACGGCATAAATAACATAGGTGGCACGGGTAGGAAATGATAGGACACGGGTAGACACGGATAGGTTACGGGTAGGACACATGTAATAATTCCATAATAATTCCACCTATATTTCAAATATAACCGGTCCCAAAGCCCGAAAAAAAGAGGAAGGGTAATTTATAAAACATTATGTTTATTAATTAAGACAATTTTCATAGTATATTGATACTTTTTAATATTTTTTATGTATTTTAAATTTTGAAAAAAATAATTTAATGATTTTTTGGGGTAAATTTTAATTTTTTTAATTTTTTTATGTTTTTTGGAATATTTAAAAATTTTATGTTCGAAACGAGTGAGCACGTTTAGCACGGTTAAGACACGTAGATACGACATGGTAAGTCACGTATCCGATTGGACACGACACGAATAAGTCACGGCACGATAGACACGGTGTATGTTATCCGTGCCGTGCCTCCTCCTTCCAATTTTTGGCACGGCACGGCACGGCATGAAAAAAATATTAATTAAAAAAAGACACGGCACGGAGGCATGACGTTTCTGGACACGGTACGGCACGGAACGGCACGATTTTAGAACTCTAGCTACACCGTATAACCGTAAAACAGTAAAAACCTGGTTTGAGATTCTCAGTCATTCACTCACTCTCTTCCCTGTTTCCCGCCAAAAGCACGGCATTACATTACCCATGGCGCTCTCTCCGTCGCCGATCGACGACGCGAACCTTCCCGATCCCGGCCGAACGGACCGTCTCTCCGGCCTCCCCGACGCGCTGCTCGCCACGATCATTGGCTGCTCACGACGCGGGTCGCCGCGCGCACCTCCGTTCTCTCGCGCTGCTTCCGCGACCTCTGGAACAACTCGCCCCCGCCATCGCTGGAGCTCATCGGCGAATAGATGCCTCTCCCGAGAGGGAAGAACTTCCTCGCCATGGCGGATCGTCTGCTCCGCAGCCGCGACGCGGACGCCCATCCCCTTCACAGTGTGCGCCTAGAGATGCATTACAATCTTGTGCCCGACTCGTTAGCCTCTTCGATCCTTCTCAAGGTCTATTCCTTTAGCCTACGCCACCTCTCCATTGAATGTACCTTTGACAATAAGGATATTCTATTATCTGCTCTCCCCGCTATTTTTTCCATGGAGACTCTCGAATCCCTCTCAATTAAGGAAATCGCACCAATCTATCGATTCAAAGAGGAATTGTATGCGTTGCCATCTGCCGTCAGTCTGACCCGCCTGAGAAGCCTCTCCCTTGAGTTGGATTGTATCATCACCGCCCAACTTCATCGGCTCATTTCTGAATTGTCCTCCTTGGAGGATTTGTCTATCGTCGTGAAGAACATGGAAACACTCAGCATCACCTCCAACACCATCAGAAAACTCAAGTTGATAATGAGGGCCGCCTGTTGGCGACTTGAGATTGTGATGTTGTGCTTCCCATCCTTGGAATTGCTCCACATAGGAAATAAGGATATGTATCACAGGCAAGTGCCGCAACTTCAAGGAGCTGCTCCGTTGTTGAGAAAAGCTGTTGTCAACCTCAATCACCTTAGCACGGAAGCCTGCAAGGATGTAGCAGGGCTATTGAACTTCATCTCACATGTTGAAGAGCTAACCCTGCATGTAAAAGAGCATAAGGTATCATCAATACATGCTTGTCACTTTGATTTCCTTCCCTCTTGTGATACTTCCTGGAAGAGCACTACCTAGTGTTTATACAATGGATGTTCATAGATGTAACAAATAGGCTAACAAATGGGACCCAATGAGTCCCATTTGTAACCACTACACTCACAAAAAGTAACCAATGAACATCTATTGTGTGGACACTTAATGATTCCCTTCCTGAAAATTTCAAAACCTAGAAAGGTTGTAGGATTGTTCTCTTGTTACATTACTTTTAATTGCTTATCTGTGTGATATAATTGTACAGGATGAGAAGAATCCATTTCATATCTTGTTAGAACCGGGAAAAGATGCACTAGATTTTCCTAATCTGAAGCTGTTGGAAGCAACAATGTACTTTCATGAACACCACTTTGAAGCCATTATCTCCATTCTCCATCATTCCCCTGCCTTGGAATCACTGAAGCTTGTCAATGAGGTTGTTTTTATACCTTTTGCTGTCTGGTTATTTTAACTTTTGGTTTTTCAAAATATTGATCTTACCATGGATAATTACTTAAGCATGTATAGACTCATTTATGTCCTTTGGTTTAGCGTCATGAATCATACACTTTTGGCGCAAAAAAGAGGAAAAGGAAGGAGTGGGCATCAAGGCTGCCTCGCAATGCTGATCGTAACCAACGCTATGCTTATTTCACAAATCTGCATTTAGGGGAGAACATGAAACAATTTGGGAAGCTTCTAAATAAAAATTGTACTCCAAAGAATATATAGCAGAAAGGCAAGACTTGTTGTTAAACTTATTTGGTGTAGCTACTGGTTCTTAACTAGCCATCTATTTTGATATATATGATTCCTTAGAAGGGATCTTGCATATGCAGTCCTGTCAAAACTTAAAAGCAATACTAGATACTACATTGGTTTGGATGTCATTCTGTGTAAATTTGACTTATGGTTCTCAATGCTTGCTGGTTGCTGCTTTGTACGAAGTGTGCTTCTTTTGGCTAATTTTTTTTAATTCTTAATTATATCTTCAAGATAAAGGTGATCATATATTACAAGTTTCTATCCATTAAGCAGTTGAAATCAAATTTAACAGTTGAAGTTTCATTTGATCTGTTTAAAACAAAAGACAATTCTGACCAGAAGTAGTAAATTTAAAAACTTGTGCTACAGCTGTTGCAAATACAAAGGTTTAGTCTTAAAATGCAGAACTCTCTGCCATCAGTAAGCAAATACCTTGCTTTCTCCAATTCTCTGATCAATCAACCCTCTTCTAAAATGTATTTTTCTCGTTGGACCATATAGACTACCTTGTTGCAATCAAATTGTGCACCTATTGCCCTCCATCAATCAACAATTTCAGTCTGCTACTCTCGTCCACCGGTATGATGTTCCTTTTAATTTTCTGTCATATTTTGTTTTCCATGTTATTTTTAAATTCGTGAGGGCTGAGCCCTGTTAGTTGATTAGCTAGTTGGTGTTGATATTGGGGTAACTCTTGGGTTGGTTGATTAGTTGAACCGTTGAATATGCAAATCATAATTAAGAATGGTTTAAAGATAGGAGTAACATAGAAGTAAAAGTTAGAAGGGGAGAAAACCATCAAGACCTACACAGTTTGAAACATAGTACTGGCACCACTCTCACATGGTAATGCCAGAACCATAGCGTACCAGTATTGCTCCTGCAACATCACTCACACTGACAATAATCCATCCTTGCATTGACAAAATTTCTGCAGTTTTTTATCCTTGTACTAAAATGAAACCGGAAGCCATTGAAGTACTGGTTCTGAATGAAAATTTGTTGTACCGGTATAACGTATTCCTAAGCAAAAGGAGGATGGAGTTGGGTCAGAGTGGTGGCAGCGATGAGAGCTCTCAAGTAGATAGTAAATAATTGTCATAAATGATTGTGTTTTATTAAGATGGTTCATGTTGCTTCAAGCTTCCTATTATTTCACAAATTGGGAAGCTAAAGGCTTGGGAAAGTGTAAGGGAGTGTAAGGTCCTTTGCTTCTTATTTCAACCTCCCTTCTTTAATCTATTAGGTTTATTTACCTAACCAGTCACTATGCATTTTACTTCTTCAATCCCATCGGGGCAGAATTTAATTACGCACTTATTTGACCTGCTCAATTGGTGCAGATTAAAGAGAATGCTAAGAGGTACCTTTAATTGCACATTTCTTTTCATCCATGTGTTTGCTTCTGTGAAGCTTACAATGAAGATACCGGACTATATTCAGTAAACTAGTAAAGAAAAGTTGTAAAATGAAGATACTGAAGATGGATTCTAGGATAAGGTTAGTTTTACTTGGTAATGTGTTATGTGTGAACTCTAATACATACCCCTCTTTATAGAGGGGGGAGAATGCTGGCCTCTCAGCGATTTGGAGCTGAGAGGCATTAGATTTGTGGGTTCAGGTAGGTGAACGATCAGATTCGATTTGGCCTTTTGTCTGTTTTCGTGAGAATTTCACCAGGGTACAATTCACCCACTTTATGATATTTTCTTGAGGGATCAAATGATCTTTTCGATGATTTATTTGTGACCACAAAATTAAATATCAAATAACTAAATTATAAACTTTTAAACAACAAAAACTAATTGATGGAATGATGTGTTGTATGTATGATGTATCATATTTTATTTAGAGGAAAACATGTGAGCTAAGCACTTAGGAGCTATATAAATCAAAATTTGAAGATGATTTGGATGTTTGCTCACGAAAGGGATCTAAGAGCTTGACCTTGCGGTCGATTTACTTTTTCATCTTTACACAAAAAATTATATATCATTTTGATTTTTTTTTATATATGCATCAAGCATTAACAAAAAACCAACTGTTCAAAATTTTTATACAACAACTATATGTATTAGACACTTATCTTAGCATCTTCAAATTATTTCAAGACTGCTTTTATATTTGTGAATGGGACATATAAGTTTTAAAGGTCTAAACTCTTTATGAAAATTAAAAGATAATTAGAATAGATAAACCTATTTGCTACTATTTTTTTTATTGTTAGATCAGCAAATTGATAAATGACACAATGCATACAAAAAAGAGCGGAAAAAAGTTTCTAACAAATTGCAAAACTCTCTGCCGCGGAGCTCGGATGTGAAACCTAGTAGATTTAAATTTGAAGCAATTTTAATATCTTTTGATATCTCATTTAAATTTTATATGGTTCAAACTTTATGAGTGCTTGATGGATTAGCAAACATACTTAAATTACTTCAAATTTGGAAAAAAAAATAATAAATAAAAAGAATGAATCCATAGGACCCAAAAATTTAACAAAAGTTTTTCAATTTTTACCATTTTTAAGATAATTTTTTTTTCAATTTTTGTAAAAAATACATTGTCAAAGATTGTTTTTTCAATTTTTATTTTATTTTTATCTTGAAAACAATGAACGTAAGAAATACATAATTGGTTATATGTTATGGCAATAAATACATATTGTGTTTAAACACAGCATATTTATTTGTTTGTTTATTTTTTTTTTTTGAAGTGAAAAACAGCATATTTATTCATGTGCTTAATGTTCACTCCTATTATTCTATATAATGTAAGTTTTATTATTATTTATTATAAGGTTAATATTCAACAAACAAAACTAAGGGATTAGTTTGAAAATTGAAACAGTAGACACGTCTTGCTTAATGTTCACTCCTATTATCCAGCGTTCCAGCTTCCCAGCTTCTAGGCTTCCGATGGGAATTGGAGGGCCCTGGGCGGGTAAGGATCTTCTAACGCGCTGCAGTTTTTGCAGTCCCCATCCAACGACAGAAGATTAATAGGGGGTTTTTTTTTTTCAACTTACACATTTGCCAACAACATCCAATGGATCCGGATGCACTCCACTTTTTGCAACGCGGCAGAGGATCCCATTTGAGGGCCTCCGATCCAAATCGGATCGTAGCGCTGTACCGCATGTCTCGACTATCTATCGAGTATGGACTCGAGTCACTCGACCCCAAAACATTCCCAAAATCTCAGCGGGCGGGAATGAGATCACCTACAGCGCAGTAAGTTACTGCGCAGCGTCTTGTCCGTTTGATCAGGCTTAAGATCCGTGCAACTCTAATCTCAAAGAGCCCCTTGATAATCTAAAGGTCAGGAATCGCGCAGTACACTTGCTGCGCGGTAGATGACAAGCAAGCCAGCGCAAGGCGTCAGAAGGTTTGAGATTCTCGATTCTCAGCAATTCATATCCTCTACTGCGCAGCGTTTCAACTGTTTGATCTGCTTAGAGATTCGTGCAACCCAATCTCAAAAAACCCCCCTTAATCTACATCGTTGATTCGCTGCGCAGTATTCACGCTCCTCTCTTCCCTTTTCCCGCCAAGTGCGCGGCATTACCCATGGCGCTCCCTCCGTCTCCGATCGACGCGAACCTTCCCGATTCCGACCAAACGGACCGTCTCTCCGGCCTCCCCGACGCGCTGCTCGCCACGATCATCTGGCTGCTCCCCACCCGCGTCGCGGCGCGCACCTCCGTTCTCTCGCGCCGCTTCCGCGACCTCTGGAACAACTCGTCCGCGTCCTCGCCTTCGCTGGAGCTCATCGGCGGAGAGATGCCTCGCCCGAGAGGGAACAACTTCCTCGCCATGGCGGATCGTCTGCTCCTCAGCCGCGACGCGGACGCGCATCCTCATCTGATCAGTCTGCGCCTAAAGATCTCACGCGATCTCGTCTCCGATTACCTCGTCTCTTCAATCCTTCTCAAGGTTTGTTCCTTCAACAGCCTGCGCCATCTCGCGTGTAGCATCAGCAATACCAGAAGTTTATTTTCCGTTCTGCTGGCAATTTTCTCCATGGAGAATCTCGAGTCCTCTCAATCAAGAAGATCGTACCGGTAAAGCTATCAGAAGGAGAGGATGGCCATACATTGCCATCTGGTACCAGTCTGATCCGCCTGCGGAGCCTCTCCCTTGATCTGGATTACGTCCGCACAGCCCAGTTCCATCGCCTCATCTCTGAATTACCTTCCTTGGAAGATTTGTCTGTTGTGGTGAAGAACATGGACGTTCTCAGCATCACCTCCGACACGATCAGGAAACTCAAGTTGATAGTGAGGGCCGGTTCGCAGCTTGAGACTGTGATGTTGTGCCTCCCATCCTTGGAGTTGCTCCATGTAGGAAATAAGTATGTACATCACAGGCAAGTGCCGCAATTTCAAGGAGCCGTTCCGTTATTGAGAAAAGCTGTTGTCAAACTTGATTACCTTAGCAAGGAGGACTGCAGTGATGTAGCTGGACTATTGAACTTCATCTCACATGTTGAAGAACTAACCCTGCATATAAGAGAAGATCCGGTATTGATACAAGCTTGCCCCCTTTGGTTTCCTTCCGCCTCTTGACATTTCATGAAAATTTTCGATGCACGGAGAGGTTTGAGGATTGTAATTTTGTTACATGTAATTGCTTATTCGTGTGATTTAATTGTACAGGATGAGAAGAATCCATTTCGTATCTTGTTAGAACCGGGGAAAGAGGCACCCGATTTTCCTAATCTGAAGCTGTTGGAAGCAACAATGTGCTTTCATGAACACCACTTTGAAGCCATTGTCTCAATTCTCCATCATTCCCCTGCCTTGGAATCAGTGAAGCTTTTCCATGAGGTTGTTTTTATACTTCTCACTGCCTTCTTATTTTTAATTTTGGTTTTTCAAAATGTTGATTTTACCAAAGATAATTAATTAAGCATGTATAGGCTCATTTATGTCTTTGGTTTAGCATCCTGAATCATACACTTTTGGTGCGATATGGAGGAAAAGGAATGAGTGGGCATCAAGGCTGCCTCTCGATGCTGATTGTAACCGACACTACGCTTATTTCACAAATCTGCATTTAGGGGAGAACAGGAAACAATTTGGGAAGCTCCTAATAAAAAATGTACTTCAATGAATATATAGAATGAAGGCAAGACTTGATGTTAGACTTATTTGGTGAAGGCGTGAAGCTACATGTTCCTAATTTGCTATCTACTTTGATATATATGACTTCTTAGTAGGGATCTTGCAAATGTAGTCCTGTCAAAACTTAAAAGCAATACTATATATACTGTATTGTTATGAGTCTCATTCTGTGTAAATTTGACTTATCTTTGTCAATGCTTACTACTTTGTATGAAGTGTTTTTTTTTTTTTTTTTACTAATCTTTATTTTTAATTCTTAAAGGTGATCATATATTACAAGTTTCTATCCATTTAACAGTTGAAATCAAATTTAATAGTTGAAGTCTCATTTGATCTGTTTAAAACAAAAGACAATTCTGACCAAAAGTAATAAATTTAAAAACTTGCGCTACAACTGTTGCAAATACAAAGGTTTAGTCTTAGATACAGAGCTCTTTGCCATCACTAAGCAAATACCTTGCTTTCTCCAACCCTCTGGTCAATCAACCCTCTTATTGCCCTCACCAGTCAACCATTTTAGTCTGCTACTATCATCTGCTGGTACACTATTTCTTTCTAATTTTCTGTCATTTTTTTGTTGTCCATGTTGTTGTTGGATTCGTTAGGCTAAACTCCGTAGATTGATTGGTTAAAGTGTTTTGGAGTTGATTTTGGGGTCACTATCGGGTAGGTTAATTTGCTGAACTGTTGAATATGTGGTTCATGGTTATTTGTTATGATGGTAAATCATGGATTTACGTACTTTATTTCTATTCTTACTGGAGCCAGCCAGTGCCGGCCATAAGTTCATATTTTTGTTGCAAAAAATTTAATTGTTTCATCAAATCATGTCAGTTTATATACAAAGCTGAAAGCATGAGAAGGGTTTGTGTTTTTCGTACAAATGTGGAGTCTCAGATGTGGTTTTGGCATGGGAAAGTTTAAGGTCCTTTACTTTTTATTTCAACTTCCCTTCATTAATCATCATATTATGTTTATTTACCTAACAGTCACTCTGTATTTTAGTTCTTCAATCTGATTGAAGCAGAATTTAGTTACACACTTATTTGGTCTGCTCAATTGGTACAGACGAAAGATAATGCTGAGAGGTACCTTTGTTGCACATTTCTTTTTATTTATGTTTTGCTTCTGTGCAGTTTACAGTGAAGATACCGGACTTTATTCAGCAAAGAGAAGTTGTAAAATGAAGATACTGGAGATGGATTCTGGGATAAGGTTAGTTTTAATTGGCAATGTGTGAACTCTAATAGGCCGGTAGCCATCAGCATCTTTCCTATGGTCTTGTAGGTTAAAAGCGTCTCCACTTTCTCCATTTGCTCCATTGTTTTGGTATTCACAGTAAATGGTGGGAGCTGCTTGGGCTGCATCCCATTTACTCCTGAATTATCTTTTGCACTTCATTGACCAGATTACCCCTCTTATACACAGTTGCAAAAATACTGGCTTTTATCTCGTACAAACATGCTTTCGAATTTCGCCAGGCAAATCCCTTTCTTCACCAATGTGATACAAGTTGAAATTTGAAATTAACAGTGTAAAGGGTAATCTTAAAATAAAAAGGGAGCACAACAGACTACAATAAAGACTTAAGGAGTGTGATAATCTTTAACTAGCTGTAGAGTACTAAAACATCATAGAGAGAGAGGAGTTAACAAGGGCAATCTGGTCCATAAAGTACAGAAAGGCTGTTCATAAGTAAAATATATGCTGCCAAAAATAGTGCCCATCAATGGTTTGCTATTGCTAATTAGTTCAGACTCATCTTTCTTTCTTGCACTCGTGTATATATTGCCATATTGGCTTAGGACTCCTTGAGTTGCTTCAACTTCTCAGGCAAATTCCATGAATAATATTCAACTTCGTGGATTCTCATTTTTTGTGTGTGGTATCTGTGATCTTATAATGCAATCTTATTGATAACTCTCAATTGTTGCAACTTGCAACATGTCAATGAGCCATTGAACTTATTCAGTTTTGGTTTTGGCTTTGACTTGTTTTTGTAAAGATGCTTATTATCTCCTCTAGACAGACTATTATCCTTTCATTCATATAATATATGCTTTAATTCATCTGGCAATTTAGCACTGAAATTTATTTTACTCCAAAATTAGGTTTCTTTATCACTTTTTCTATGTCTGTTATTAGAAACCATAATTTACAACATCAATTTGCAGTCCGCACAATGTTTAAAGGATAATGTACCGTGCCGGTATATTACACCAATCAATCCTGGTACATTGCCAGTATTGAATGATTATACTGAAAAGTACTGGAGACAAATTTGCACATGTGAAACAATGTGATGAAGAAGAAAGAAGATATACCCATATATAAAGAGGGAGACGTGATAATGAATCTTATCATCTCTCTGGCTGATGGTCGACGCCGTTGTGGGGCTATAATCTGCCAGTGGATGCTTAAAGGTTGCTGATGAAAATTTCACGATTGAATCTATGGAAAGCAGGCGTTCATGACTGTTGTATTGAAAGAACTTGATATGATATTACGAGTATGTGCACCTTTGTTTTTGGTAATATGGGTAAAACACACAAGTATACGAACTAATTAACTAACCAACATAAGATAACTTTGTCAGTGCCGGTGCCGGTGCAATACAGGCTATACATTATATATGATGGAAAATGCTATGGGGATACCGCAAGGGATACCGTCGGGGATACTATTAAACATTAACTGCCAATAAAAAAATGATAAGTTGAATATTTAGGAGTTTAAGGTGAATATTTAGGAGGATAAGCTGAATAGTTAGGAAGTGTAATACTGCAAGTTAAATTAAGAGTAGTTTTTATTGGCTGTAAAACAAAATGTGTTAAGTGTAATGTTGTAATTAAGTTTTTATTATGTGGAGTTTTTATTGGTTGTCAAGCAAATGTGTTTAGTTGAATATTTAGGAGGTTAGGGTGAATATTTAGGTTTAGTTGAATTGGTCAAAGATCATGGTATCCCCGACAGTATCCTTTGTGGTATACGAATATTTGGACTGATATATGATTGTATATAGAGCGATGTACAAATATACAACCGCATTGTAAAGAGTAATATCTGTCCATAGCGTCTATAGATTACAAAATTATATCTATTTGTTACAAAATCATATGTATTTGTTACATTTTGAGTGTGTCTATGTACGTATGGATGCATTCCCAGTGGACGCAAGATGTTTCTCCATTGTAAAGCATCAAATATAAAGTTAATTCGGCCAAGGTATGGAATTGACTGAAATGTGATGCGATTCCTGAGGAAAGGGGAGCTGCTTGTGACTTGTGATTTGTGAAACCTAAATTCTGTGAGTTAAATAGAAAGCAAATTTGTGAGCCCAAAATAAGGAACAAGAAAGCTCACGAGTGTTAGGCTGTTAACCCATTACAACCCAATAAGCTGATCCAAAAATATAAGAAAACCAGACGTGCCCCGATTGTGATTAATTGTATCATAGAGATTTGATTTGGTTAATTTGCACAGATATATGCGTATATAATATATATAGTACTAAAAAAAACTAAGATTTATATTCCTTTTATTAGCTGAAAATAACAACAACGTACTGAAAATAACAACTTGTTCCAAACAAGTTGTTGAGTGCTCTAAAAATGCTACAGAATTTTGACGTACATTATTCCTTCTAGCCACTTAATGTTGCCCACCCAATAAATTCTGCCATCACATACTATTTAAAATTTATCCAATTTTGTAAGCGTTGTCGTTATTCTCTCTTAGCAATCAATTCAGCTCACCAATTCTCAATCCAACTGTCAGAATCATTACATTGTGCTGACTAGTGTTAACAATAACTTTTTTTTATATATTTATGTAATTTTTTTTTAGATAAAGATGAGAATTAAGTCAATCAATTTTTTTTTTTTTTTATAGAAAGAAAGTCATTCAAATTTAAATCCTTACTAATAATAAAGGCATATTAGAAAAAAATGACATAAAAGGGCTATCCTCACATCTGAGCCGTTGATCATTTTCTTCAATAGATCAGAACCGTTGATGTACTTTAATGCCCGTTGACGTTCTCAGCCCATATAAATTATTTCAAATTAAGGCCCATTACATATTATCTTAAAAGTTTATTATAAGAAATAATAATTTTAGCCCAAAGCAAGGAGTGAGCTTTTTACTAGTATCTATAAAAGACTCTTCATCTGAGTTTCAAACTTACGACCTCTCACATAGAAAACGTGGCCCTTAGTCACTAGACTAAAGGCCGGTTCTCAGTGTTAACAATAACTATGAGGTCAAGCAGAGCTTTTGAAAGTCAGAATTTTAGTTTTCACTAGCTGGTGTTAAGCACAGATGCTATTTCTATGAGCAGAAGGGATTGTTATTCTAACTTGTAAACCTGTAACCTAATTATTAATGTGGGACATGTTGGGACATATTTCCAAATTAATTTGTGTTCCAACCAGACATGTTTAGTGGTGCTTTAGATTAAGTCCCAATATAATTCAACCAAAACATATTTGAGCTAGCCGGGCACGTTACATGACTAGAGACAAACAAAACCAATCATAAGCCTCAAAGTCAAGATAATCATAAGTTTAGAAAGACCTTGCATTGCTATTTCTGTTAGAATAAATAAATACAGTGTATGCAACTAAACAGAAGATGGCACAGCTCATGTATTAATTGCCGAGTTTGCAAGAAAGATAATTAATCAACAAGCAAATTAAAAAAAAAAAAAAAACAGTGGTGTGTGTGTTATTGTGTTAGCATAAAAAGAGACCCCATTTGTATCAGCATCTTTTCTAAAAATAAAAGCAGAGCCTGCTTTTCTTGATCCGACGGTTGAGAAACACCAAAGTATATTGAGATTGGTACCACAAAAATTGAAGTACATTGAGATCGGTGTAATAACCGATCCCGACCATCCGATCGGAAAAGCACACCCCGCTTTTCTTCTCGGAAAAGCAGCAGATATTCATCCCCCACAAATGCAGAACATGCCATGCTTCAGCTTATAAGAAAAGTATAGTACACCAAGATGGAGTGATCCACTGGCCCAGCTAGCTAGCTGCCCAGTGCCCAGTTTTAAAAAGAAAGCAAGCAAGGTACGCTCCCACAAACATTATCTGTTTAAGTTAATTACTCAAAATCAAATTTGGTTTCTGAAAGAGATGATCAAGAAAGCAAATCAAGTTTGGTGATGGATGGATAGCCTGCAGAGGTGGCAAAATCTGACTCGACCTGAAAAACTCGCCCGATCCGATCCAAGTTTTATAGAAAAGTCAAACTGACCCGATCCCAAACGACCCGAAATCCGAGACAACCCGGTAAAAGTACAAAATCTGATCAGAGCCGAAAAACCAGCCCAACCCAACCCGGACTCGACATTTATATTTGGGCAAACCGACCCAACCCGATCCGACCCCAAACCCGACCTGACAATCTGCCAATAGGATAGCTGGATAGGGCCCTTTAAGTGTACACTGTCACTGCTCCATGATGGTTCCAATATATGTTATGTATATTGCGTCTCATTCATTCCCTGCTCTTCATTGTGTCTCCTATCATATCATATCAATTACCAAGGCATGTACCGAACCACCAGCAGTTTCCACTCACATGACCACCATGTGACCTCATGACGTCTGAGTTTAGTAACTTTAGTTTAGCTGTGCCTGTCAGCCTGTGGCTATTTAAATTTATAATTCTTGTTAATTCGTGCAAACATCATTTAGTTAATTAAAGGGTTGTTCATTGTTTTATTTTATTTAATACTTTTCACTCTTGTCATATTAAAAAAAGTTGTGTTTATGCCACTATATATCATCATTAAATTGTTATGATGTTATCTCATGCAACTATTTATCAGCCATTTGTCATTTGTTATAAACAAGTTTAGTTTGACCGCTCAATGTTTTTCAAGGTTTAAACAGGCTATTCTTTCATGAAGAATTTTTTTTTCCAACTTAAGAATCAGCTACATTTTTTTTTTGGGTGTCAGATTCAAATGTTAACAAATTGGTTCGGCTTCTAAGTTAAGTTATAAATTCTAACTCATCTCGAATAACTAAAATTAATAAACTTCAGGAGGGAGGCATATGAATTCATAAAGCCCGTGAATCGGGCAATGTCAGTATGGAGTTAAATAATTAAGCTTTCCCATTTATGATGCATCTGTGACCGTCGATTTTACAAGACATATTTCACTCAATAAGGAGAACCGTCCGATTGATTGTCTATTCCTTGAAGTGAAGAGAATTGAATTTGAATCCTGCATAGTGCATAGTCTTCCCCACTAATAACTGTCTCCAAAGTTCTCTAACCTAATTAATTGACAGCAACAATAATTTAACTTAAAAGTCAGGGACCCCCCATGTGGATACTGTTACATGTTTAATGCTTCTACGATTGTAGAAGGGTAATACCCAGCGTCCATAGAAAAATCATCTATAACATTTATAGGTTATATTTCGAGATGTATCTATTACATTTCGGGATGTATTTGTTACATTTCGTATATATGTATGGATGTAGGACGGTGATCATCTGACATATGGCAAAGTATGGTCACCAATCACAGAGCTCAGTTCGGTGGGTCCCACCCCGATTACTCTCTATATCTTTCTCTCTATCTCTTTCTGTGCTGCTCGGTTGCAGCATGAAAGACGATATGAATGATTTTTCGATGGACGCAACATGTTTGTCATTGCAGAATCTCCTCCCTCTCTCATTGATCAAGTCGTACGTACACTTGTATGTGTGAATTTCTATAAGATTTTTTTTTTTTTTTTGAAGAATCTCTAAGATCATTCTGGAAGCAGCAGTGTGTGTGCAGAGTTCTGTATTGCTTGTATATTTATTTATTATTAAATCACAGTGCAATTAGAGAAAATAAATAAATGGCAGTGTGATTGTATATATTATTAATTTATTTATTATATGATAATAGGAAGTCAATAGTCGTACAGTTACTCCAAGATTTGGCAGCCAGAAATATATGCAAGAGATTTATTATCGAACACCTTAAAATAGATAAGTTTAATTAACTTACATTTAATTGTGAATTTTCAACCTACATCTGGAGCACTATTGAAGCTAAATACACATGCCCCATCATCTCCAAAAGGTATTTATCATAGTATACTTAAGATTATGTTTTTGTCAAAGATCTGATTTCATTATGTTTTCTGTTAGTTCAATTAAAACTAATTCGCAATTCGCGATATGAGCCTTAAGTATGGTTATGTGGCTAGTCTACTTGAAAGGAAAAATTCATGTGACATTTGGTCTGTACAAAAAGAAATGTCAATATTTTTCTGAAAAACCCAGTGTTCATGACTTCGTGTTCCAAATTTCATATTTGTATATCTTGTTAATAAGATTAACATGTTGCAACAAACCTGTTTTGGTGCATTTGATTTTTTGACATTCCATTGACAACGCAATAAATTGAATTCTTACTTTGAAATAAAAACACTTAATTACCAATAAATTAATTTGCTATTAGAAATGGACCATATAGTTCTTCAATTAAAATATCTAGCCTTTCTGAGCGTGAGACAAGCAAAATTTTCTAATTTTATGATATACATTTTTTTTTTAATTTTATTACCATAGTTTGTGAATGTGTATCACAAATTCACATTCAAACAATCTAAAAGTTAGTAACGAAGCAATGGTTACCTTGGAAGACAGTGCATTGCAAACTTTTATGAGGAACCTAGTTGTCTAATATTTATTTTTAAAATTAGGAGTAGACTATAATTGTATATATAATATTGTACTCTTTATGTCGAGCAAAGAAACTGTCATCACGTGCCCTGTCATGAACCTAACTGTTTTTCCATTTTCCTTGTAAAAAAATAGTTTGATCGATCGACAGCAGAAATGGCCAGCACAGAAGACACCATCATTTCCACACTACACACAACACTTGTCTACAACAGTTGTAATGTTGTATACTTTTTTTGAGTTGAATAATGTTGTATACTGGTATTAGTTCAACTTTTCATTCAGCTGAGCAATTGGAATTTTGGATATACCGGATATGACATGCACTGATGCACATACCGGACCTACATTGTACAGAATTTGGATCAGCCTGCTAATTTATTAATGTATTGGATTCCACTTTACAGCTTTTTAAAAGTAGCATACTTTTTTCAAGTCGTGATTAATATCCAAAAAGACGTGGAATTTTGGCACCAAGAAACAAAAAATGGAGTGCAGCAGCGATATTCAATAACTGTTAAATTTATATGCAGATCACGCTCCCCACAAAAATATGTATATAACAGAAATATATGTTTCATAGATCGAGAAAATGAATTGCCAAAAGAAAATTCATAACAAAATATATGAATATGTTCAGAAATTCACATTAAAACAATTTAATTTTAGTAACTGAGAAAACTGGCACCTCTGAGTTCACAAATCTCAAAGTCATTACAACATGCAACAATTTCTGAATCAAATAAAAAAAGGAACAATTTCACGAATTGAAAGATGACCAACTCAAAATGTATAAACTAATCTTTTTTTTCCTTAAATATATACAAAAGTATTTTTTGTTTCATAAAGAGAGCCAATTTTAGAGTTATCCTACAGAAGTTGCCATGCTATCTTGAAGATAAGGGTTAAGAAAATGACATGTTAACTCCCAAGATGATAACTAGAAAATTGATACAAGAGCTAACTCACCTTTTAAGTAGCATCATAACGCTTCAACAAGAGGTACATTTTGAGCCTAGTTACTTAATTATGCTTAAAGGACCTAAAAAGGGCAAAGTACTTAAAAAGCACACCTATCTTTTTTAAGTAAGCCTTTCGATATATAATCGAGTATTTCGATACTTATTTCAAACTATTTGAAGAGAAGTATCCAATGAAATGTGCATCAATTATAAACCACCAATTAACATATGCACAAACAATCTAATCATATCAAAATCATAACAATTATGGTAAGTTGCTCGCTAATAGTCACTTTCGCAAGCAGACACTTTCGATTTGTCGAAATTGAATATGCAAAATAGGAGGTAGAAACTAGAAACTCTAATGAAATCAGTATCAGTAGTAATTGCACAGTTAGAAACCAGCATTACCAGTATCAAACCAGTACCAGTACACAAACACAACCCATGTATTGTACAGTCCCACACAGATACTAATTAACCCAACAATCATCATAAAACTGATTAACTGGATTTAAACTTAGAGTAATACCTAGCATCCATAGAATACCTATCCATAGCGTCCATAGGTTACAAATCAGATCTATTTATTACAAAATCGGATGTATCTGTTACATTCTGAGTGTGTCTATGGACGACGTATAGATGTATTCTCAGTGGACGCGAGATGTTCCTCTTAAACCTATCAATCAAACTAGAATACAATCTAGATTGGGATCGGACCGGATTGAGTCGATCCCTCCTTACAAGTTACAAGCTACAACAAACCGAATCAATTAAGCACTTACATAGCAGCAATCGGGGCACCGCCGGAGGCCGTTCTCATTGCAGTCATTGCAAACCCTAAACCCGCCCCCTTTCTCGCTGTACTGCTTCCTGCTCCCATTACACCGTCCACAGAGCACGAACCTTTCGCCGGCGCACGACTGGCAGACAGCCGGTGGCCCCAGCGGCGGCGCGCCGTCGACAAGCCGCTTCAGCTCGCCGCTCTCGTGCAGCCGCCGGATCTCCTCGGCGCCCCCAATGTGCCGGCCGCCGACAAACAGCTGCGGCAGGGGGAGGACCTTCCCGTACCGGTGCCGCAGCAGTGACTTCAGCTCCTCTAAAAACTGGTGGTCCAGCGACACGTCCCGCTCATCGAAGGCAATCCTCAACGATCTCAGAATCGATCGCGCGGCACGACAATCATTGAACGTAGATCTCACGATCCGTAACGAGGTATAATAAAACACCACCCGGCGGTGGTCGGGGGAGTGGGAGGGGGTAGGCGGGAGGGAGCGCTGGAAGGCGCGGAGAGCGGAGGCGGCGAGACGGACGCGGTGGAAGACGCGGAGGGTGGACTGGGAGGACGGGATTAGGGCGGGGGCAGAAGGAGAAGGGCCGTTGGTGGAGGACGAAGTGTCCAGAAGAGCGTGGAGGTCCTTGAGAGTGGGGAAGGAGTAGGACGGGGAGTGCGGGATCAGGTGGAGCGCGGGGGACGAGGGCCCGCTGGACGCAATGTTGCGCGGGGTGGCCGAGTCCGAGTCCGAGCGGGTTTTCACCCACTTCGGCCACATTAGTTGGCTGGCTAGATATTTAGTTTGGTTAGCTGGAAACTGAACGGACGGACGGACGGCTGTGGAGGACTGAGGAGCTTGCTTGGCTTTGTTTTGGGGGAGGCGGAGGCAGAGGAGGCAAAGGAGGAAAAGGAAAAGTTAAAAAAGTGGAGTGTGCAGGAGGACTGCTGCAACAGAGTGGAGTAGTGCGTGAAAACTTGCATCTGAATTTACTCCTCGACTTCTCGTTGGACAAGTTGGGGGAATGGGATGGGAGGGACATGGATTATGTGAGGGTTGGTGGGAGTGGTGTGTATTGTGGCGGGTTGTGTGGCCCATAATGTGGCTTCATGGATGGAGTCATGGAGATTTGAAGTTATGGACTCATGGGCCCGTTTTTAACTGCAATGCTTATGTTGTGATCTTGTCTCTGTTGGCAAAAAAAATCAAGAACGACAAGTTATTTGTTTTTCTAAATCTCAAGAAATTGTTATTTTTATAGAGATGATTTCTAATATACTATTTGTCGAGTAAATGTAGTTTTGGTGAGTTTAAATTCAAAATCACAACAAGTCATTTCAAAATTTTATAAGCCTCATCATATTATTTTTTGAAAATTTTGAGGTTTTTATTTTGGATTTTTGTAACAGTGACTATAAAATATAAATAAGATAACCAGTATATCAATTCAAAAAATCTAAAATAAATACTTTTGTTTCATTTTTCAAAATGAAACATCTTTGTATCCCACAAGATTTGATGTAAAGAATGTGATGAGCATATAAATAAAACTTTAGATGTGATTTAATATGTTTTGAGCTAAGTTCATAAAATGTCCTGTAAGGCTATAAACTTAATGCTCACAGTATATTGCTTCTAATTCGCTTCTTTTTTTTTATTTGGGGCACTGTAGGCTCTACTCTGAATGGAAATTATGGAATTGTGTCAATTATTGTTGTTGGTCGGTAAAATAGGGAACTATAGATGAATAATTACTGCTTGTGGATGACAGGATGAGGCCTCCAATTATTGTGAAGGCCTACCTAAATAATACGCGCTAGCATGCTAGCTCGTTAATTAATCAGCACTTGAAACTACCTTATATTTAATTTGCACCAAATTTGAGTTCTGCTTGATTATAGAAAAAATGCATGCTTAACATTTAGATTGGAATGTAATATATAGAGTAAAACTACCGTGTTCTTAAGCTCACGGGGGCCTCCTATAAGCTTAACACCAAAAACGTATCAAACCATATCCAAATTTTGATTTATATTGCTCAATAAATTCTTTGTATCAAAATCTTATAGCATGCAAAAAAATTTTATTTTTGGAGATTTTAAAGTATTTATTTCGAATTTTTTAATAGCAACTATACAATATTAATAAAATAATTAATGTTTCATATGTAACTTTTAAAAAAATTTGAAATAAATACTTAAAAATCTCTAAAAATGAAATTTTTTTTGCATGTCACATAAATTTGATATAAAGAATTTATTGAGCTATATAAATCAAAATCTGGATATGATTTGATACATTTGTTTGTGTTAAGTGCACGGTAGTTTTACTCATAATATATATTCTTTGATATTACTCTAATGTTGTTGATTTATATATTTATTTAAGAACAAAACTAGTTGTTTTGTAATTTATTTACGATCTTTAAGTAATTATATAAGAGTAAATTACAAATAAAAATGTTTAAGAACATCGATCCAATTAGTAGTAAAATTCAATTATGAGTTCGTTTATGACACTTTCGGCCCACTGCACGCATGACGCATCCTCACTTTTACACTTTTTCAGCTTTGTTCATCTTTTTCAAGGACTGTCTCCTTGCCAAAACCCAAAAGGCAGACGACGGTCACAAATGATTTACAAACTTTTCTCCTGCACTCTCCGTTTAAGCGCAGTAAATTAAAGTGGAGTAAAACACATGAATCCTCTTAAACTAGTGGCGTTTGATAATATTAAAGTAATATATAAATAGATAAAGTAAAGTAAGTAAAATGTGTAAAGATATAAAATATTAGTAATTTGGTTTACTACACCTATATAGCTACATTAAATTTACTATACCTTCAATCATTTCTGTTTGATGATTTAAAGCGCCTTAAATCACTTACTAAACCTACACTCTCACTGTACTTACCAAACGCAAGGTCAATACGTACGTACTCTTCAATAGAGATCTGATTGAATGCATATATAATTTTTGAGAAGGGATCAGTTCTAAGTATTTTGAGTGCCAAATTAGTTAAGTGATCGTGGCCGCTCGTCAAATTTTATTTAACGGCTTGGATTAGAGCGTTGAACCCTCCCTCTTCACTTCATTATCCGCTCATCTCTTCATTTCTTCTTTTGTGATTACAACGCAAGTTCTCTCTCCCAAACTTTGACATTTGACATTTACGACCCAAAATTTAGGAACTAATTCAATCTAGGCCCAACCACTCAAAAAAATGAATTTATATCTAGGCCCAAATAAAAATTTAAACCCAATATATTTGACTATTTGATGCCAGAGGCCGGCTTTAAAAAGACAAACTCTGTTTGCTATATTATATAGTTGTATGTTATCCAATGCGGAAATACAATTTTGTACATGCTCGTGAGGCCTGTAAAACGGGTTGGTTCAACATTGTAAATTGTAAATGTTGACAAACCTATGTTTTTAACTCCTGAAATATATAAATCTAAAATATCTGGATATCAGTATATTACATTCCTCTAGAACATGAAGGTGATATAAATTATGAATTGAGGACATTTCTTAATAGAGAGTTGCATAAAATTTGAAAAAAGTTCGCATATTCAAGTTCGGAAAACTATGGAAGCCATTTACAACTGCATGAAAATAATTTCTGAAACAGCCTAAGGAACCATTTTTTTTCTTTTATCTTCTATACATTTTTTTTATTTTTTTTGCCCACACCAATAATTTAGTATTACATTCTTTTTAATCCAAATCCAAGGGACTAAAGTGCAGTGCATTGCCTCGTCGATGAAAAATCGGACATGAATGTATATAAAAAGGAAATAAACGTAAGCGTTTGTAGTCCAACGGTTAGGATAATTGCCTTCCAAGCAATAGACCCGGGTTCGACTCCCGGCAAACGCATTGTTTATTTTATTTCATGTTAATTCAACGTTTAATATTCCCGTCGTTTAATTTTTCTGACAGGAACCATTCACTACTACTGTTAAACAATATAGTGATTTTTCTAACATATAAGGAGAATTACCATATTCACTACATGGATGATTTGTTTTGACCAAAAATTTGCACGAAATTCGGATGTTGGAATATGTTTTTGACGTAAGTAATTCTGTTTGTTAAAAACTTAAAATTGAGAACAGCAGACAGTTTAAATACGGTTGGTGCATCTCCAGTAGAATGTTTGATCTGTAATTCAAATACTTGTAAAAATAATAAATCGAATCAAGTTCAATTTTTTATCTTTAAAAAAAAAATTCAGTGGTAATTAACTCTAGATTTTATCAGTGACAATTAACTGGTAACAGGCTGAATGCCGAGTGACAAATATTTGCATGGTTAATTACTTAATTTATTCAATCACTTTTCTTATTTTCTGGTATCTGTAACAATTACCTCTCGTTTTTAACATAACAATATTACTGTCTTTATTATTGAAGGACAAACTTTTGACTAGAATGAATTTATATAAAAGAGGAATTATTGTGCAAACTCAATGTCAATGTCCATGTTGTAATCAATCCTTTGAGTCTGTGCATCATCTGTTTTTGGAATGTGCTGAAATAAAGAAATTTTGGACATGTTTCAATGTTATAAATCATAAAGGTATAACATTGGATTTAACTTATGTTGATAACATGTGGGATAATATAGTAACTTTAAATTCAGAGCATAAAATTGTATTGTCAGACACTATTTGCTGTAGTATGTTGGCAAATTTGGTTATATAGAAATAAATTGGTGTTTCAAAGAAATATTGTTTATAATTTTAGGAATATTTTTGGCACATGGAACTTTTGGATAGGTGAGAGGCTGAACTTGGAGAAGGGTCTGATCTATAATCTGGTGGTAATTTCATACTCTGAATCAGGAGAAGATTGAGAGAGGAATCAACAAGCTGTTCTCATTCTGTTTTAGTTGAATATTTTGTTAATTCTGTTTTGGTGCTTATTAGGAAGTATAACTTCCAAATTTTGTTAATATAATCACTTTGTCAAAAAAAAAATATATATATTACTGTCTCATTGTCTGCAAATTACTGGTAATTAGACAGGCTGCTTGCACGAGCCCTGAGTTGGCTGCATGCCCACACAGCCAGATTCCTTCATATCATATACCAAATTGTCACACTCCAAGTCCAACACCAGCAACAGAATCTCGTCAACCACAAACCAAATAGAAAAAGCTTTATTCAATTGGTACTCCATGGAGACCACCGTCGGCGTCGGCGTCGTCGACACCATCGAGAAGCTTCTACAAGTGGCGGAACGCGAGGTCCTGATCGATTTCAAGCTGCACGCGAAGTGCCGGTCGGACCTCCACCTGCGTTCGCTCCACCCGTCTCTCCCTGTTTTCTTTAAGATCCAGACGTCCTCCCCCGACAAATTCCACGTCAATCCCCCGAGCGGATCCATCCCGCCGCACTCCGCCGTGACGCTCCAGGTCATTCTCCGACCGCAGGCGTTGCCTCCGGCGTCCTTCCCCCGATCATCTACCGACCGGTTTCTCATCCGCATGGCGCTCTCCCCGGTCGATCTTGACCGTCCGAACGCCATCGCATCGTTCCCGTCAATACGGTTGAGGGTTTGTTATGTCGGTCGGTATCTGTTGCGGCTAGCCACGTCTTCTGGCGATTCTGCCGCTGCACGTGTCATCCTGCACCGGCAACCGCAGCTCTTACCGCTCTTTGATCCGACAGATGAAAACAATGACACCCTATCGGAGCAATCCTGGCTGCCCATTCATGCGGCGGCGGCGAGCGGAGACTACAATGAGCTCGTCCAATTGATCGAAACCGGAGAAACGGGGGAGGGATTGCACGCCAGGGACCGGGACGGCCGCACGGCGCTGCACGTGGCGGTGTCAAGAGGGCACGTGAGGTGCGTGAAGGCGCTGATCGAGAGAGGCGCAGAGAAGGATGTAAAAAGCCACGATGGGCGTACCGCGTTGCACCGCGCAGCTGCGAACGGCGACGCCGAGATGGCGGCGCTGCTGGTGGAGATGGGGGCCGATCCGATGGCGGTCACAAGCCGGGGAACGACGCCGGTTGATGTCGCACGGGACAAGGGTTATGTAAGTTTGGATTTTCCCCTGGACATACGTTAATTTGTTAACTATTCTTTTTGCTGTCATTCTCTTGGTATTTGTGTGATATGTTAATATATGAGTAATACCTAGTGTTCATAAAAAAACTGTCCATAGCGTCCATATGTTATATTTCGGGATATATATGTTATATTTTTTAGTGTATCTGTTACATACCGTACACTTCTATAAATGTATCGACGATTTTTCAATACACGCAAGATGTTTCTCATATATTATAATATGAGTAATATATAAATAATTACCTCGGTAAATTGAATTCAATTCCTTTTAGAATATATAATAAGGTTAATGTTAGATAAACATGTAGCGGTTACCCTTATAAAGTAGGCTACCTATCTATTTTCTCTCACAGTTCTGACACACTACATGTGCTAGTATGTTTAGTATAATTGCATAAATGTTCACTGAGAACTTTAATGTATCTATTCATAGGAAAATAATATCTATTAATCAGAAAGATATAAATGTTCACTGAAAAATAATATTTGTTCGTTGAAAATACAGTTTACCAGTGCATAAGTAAAAAGGTGGACTAGCTATGAGTCTTAAGTCTTAATGTTAAGTAGCAAATTGTAATTAGAGGTGGCAAAATTTGATTCGACTTGAAAAACTTGCCCGATCCGACCTGAGTTTCAGGAAAAGTCAAATTGACCCAAACTCGATTCGACCTGATCTGACCCGAAAAAATGCCCGTAAACGTCAACCCGATACCCGACCCGAAAAAATGTCGGTAGCCATCAACTTGATATCCGACCCAATACAATATTTTCCATTTGATTAAAATGACCCGACCCGACGATCTGCCAACTCTAATTGTAATGGTTGTGTGTGTGCTGACAGCTAGAGAAATGTGAGAATTATTTATTCCAATGGGGACCGTCAAAAGAAAGCATATCATGGTGGCGAGTGAGGACAAAACTGACATTCTGTCCTACAGCATGCTGCTCTTGCTCTCTGCCAACACGCTCATCATATATATGCTGGAACAGCATATAATAATAAAAAAAAAAATTACCGGCACCCATTTAGAATAATTAAAATTTGTATCTTAGAATTCATGCTGTCCAGAAAAGTTTGGAGTTTGAACATAAAATGTTAAGAGAAATACCTTGTATCCATTCATGACTTCCATCACACTCATGAGTCACGTGGTGGGGCTCATTACACCACACTTTGTAAGTGTAATGGACTGTCCATTCATGGACGGTAGGTCACACTCAAATTGTAACTATATTAACTCTGTTTCAATCACAATCTACACCTGAATTAATTATCTGTTCATATATGTTTTTGCATCTATCAGCGGTTCAGCACAAAAGGACACAATTTATGTTTATATATACTTTTAATCCACCATTTCTTAATTAACAATCTGAGCATTCTTTGATATGCAGCAAGACGTGGTGGAAATCTTGGAACGATGGGAACTTGTACTGGCAGCCACCCGGCAAGGTGACCTCCGGCGCCTCGAATCACTACTAAAAAAACGCGCTGCGACCCGAGGTCATGACCAATACGGCACGACGGCTTTGCATTTGGCAGCCATCAAGGGACAATGCGACATCATGGCGGTCCTGATAAAACACGGCGTCGACGTTGATTGTAAGGACTCCGAGGGACACACGCCGCTGCACTTCGCGGTCGAGGGCGGGTTCCTGGAGGCCGTACAATTGCTTGTCGGTTTAGGATCAGACGTCAATGCACCGACGAAACGTGGTGCTACGCCGCTGCAGATGGCGGTTTGGTTAGGCTACGATGAGATTGCGCGGTTCTTGCGGAGTCGAGGCGCGGTCGCGGTCGCGGTCGCGAGCTCCTCCATGGATTTGGTTGTGCCTTCCGGCCTGCCACCCCAGCTCCTTGTGTGATACTTGGCAGATGATTTTGAATGAGTAATACCTACCGTCCGTACAATATATGTCCATAGCGTCCATAGGTTACAAAACTGGATATATTTGTTACAAAATCGTTGTTACATTTGTCATATATCTATGACGTATGAACGGGTTTTTGATGGACGCAAGATGTTTCTCATTTTGAATCCTGAATGTGTCAGTTTACCCAACTGTACAGTTAAACTTGGATTTTTTATTTTTATTTTTATTTTTTGGATCGTGTCATCTATTTAATCAATAAAAGACTTTAAACCAAGTTGTTGGATAATTCTGTCACTTCCATTCCATGTCTTGTTTAGCATTTTTTAAGCTATCTGGGGCAAAACTTGTTGGAGTCCCTACTCATTCCTCTTTTGTTTTTATGTTTCCATTGTTGTTTGTAATTATTTGTATTTGTAGGGTCTAATTCGTAAATTTGTAAAAGACCAAATAAATATTAGAAAATGGAAAATTGGGAATAGCTTCATCCTCCCACAAAAATTCTGCCCTCTTTCTCCTCTCTTCTTCCTCTCTTCCTCCCACACACACACACACACACAAATACACCCAAAAACTAGCACCAATCTCAACAACTGGTATCAGAGCCACCGTTCGCCGCCGTCGTCGGAGCTTCGCCGCCGTCACTGTTGCTCATTGCTGCCGCTGTCCTGCTCGTTCCACTCGCTGCCGCCGTCTCTGCCCTACTGTCGTTGCCGTTGCTTCGCCGGCGCTCGAGTTTGTTCCGCCGCGTCTCGCCGAGTCGTGTGCGGATTGGGGATTTGGTGTTAGTTGCGAAATTTGTTTGTTGCTGAGCAGATCTAAGGGTAGTAGAGTGTTGATTTGGTGGCGTTGTCTGTTACTGCTGGTTGCTGCTCCGACGATCAAAGGCATCTGCGATCTGAGGTAAAACCTAGTCAGAATCTGTTCCGTTATAACGCATTGGTTTGTTCCGTTACAACGGAAGCTGGGCGTTCTGAAATTGTTCTGTTACAACGGACGTTTGTGTTGCGTTATAACGGAAGCTCACTGGAACCTTTGGTCATTATTCCGTTATAACGGAAGCCCCGTTGCGTTATAACGAACGCTACTGGAAGCTCTCTGGAACCGTTGGTAGTTATTTCGGTATAACGGAAGTCCCTATTGCGTTATAACGCAAGCTGGACGAATTTCAGCATTTGTTCTTTGTCTGTGTTCCGTTATAACGGAAGTAGAGGTGCGTCATAACGCAACCTGCACTGATTCTGTCTGACTGTTTGCTACCCGGTTTGGGATTTGATTTGATAAATTTGGAGATTTGCTAATTGGGTATTTGTTAAATTGAGATGGAAGAAAGCAGTAGCAGTGGTACCATGATTAAATTGACCTCATCCAACTATGGTATTTGGAAGTCTCGGATGGAGGATCTATTGTATTGTAAAGATGCCTTCGGACCCCTTATTGGTACCAAACCTGCCGAAACCTCGGAGGATGCTTGGAAAGTGTCTAATCGGAAGACGATAGCCTTGATTAGACAATGGGTGGATGATTCCGTGTTCCACCATATCTCAACCGAAACCGATGCCAAAGTGTTGTGGGAGAAACTTGAGAGCATGTACGAGCGCAAGACCGCTCAAAACAAGGTGTTTCTCATTCGAAAATTGGTAAACATGAAATACCAAGAAGGTACATCAGTCTCGGATCATTTGAATCGTTTCCAAGATTGTGTAAATCGTTTGTCAACCATGAAAATAGTTTTGGATGAGGAGTTGCAAGCATTGATTTTGTTGAGTTCTCTACCCGATAGTTGGGAAACTTTGGTGGTGACTTTGAGTAATTCGGCACCAAACGGTGACGTAACACTATCCATGGTGAAGGATAGTATGCTCAACGAGGAGTTGAGACGTAGGGAGTTGGGTGTCACCGGTGAGTCTTCGGCTCTAGTCACCGAGAATCGGGAGAGGAGTTCTCATAGAAACTCCCACAATGATGACAAACGAAATAAATCGAAAGAAAGATCGAAGTCGAGGAAGGGGGTCATTTGTCATTATTGCAAGAAGCCCGGCCATATGAAATTTGAATGCCGGAAGTTGAAAGCCAAGAATGATGGCTTTAATAGAAGTCAATCTAAGGAGAGAAGCGATGATGGCGAGAATGAAAACACCACCGCCCTTGCTTCCGATGGAGAGGTGTTCATAGCCTACAATGAAGGCTTTGTGAATTATATTGGTCAAGACTCCAATTGGATCGTAGACTCCGCCGCTTCCTTCCACGTCACATCCAAACGTGACTTGTTCACTTCCTATACGGAAGGTGAACGTGGTGTTGTAAGATTGAGAGATAACGGAGTTTGCAAAATTGTTGGCATTGGAGACATCTGTGTCGAGACCAATTTGGGAAGCAAGCTCGTTTTGAAGAATGTTCGGCATGTGCCAGATATGTGACTTCATTTGATCTCGGTTGGTATCCTTGATGACGAAGGGTACAAGAGTAGCTTCTTTGGAGGCAAATGGAAATTGTCGAGAGGACAATTGGTGATTGCTCGCGGTACGAAATCGGGTTCGCTTTATGCAACCCAAGTTAAAGTATGTGGGGAGATGAATGTTTCGGAAAATGGCTCGACCGATTTGTGGCATTTGCGGTTGGGTCACATGAGCCAAAAAGGCATTGAAATTCTCGCTAAAAAGAATTTCGTGCCTTGTGACGGTAGCTCTCTCACCTCTTGCACCCATTGTTTGGCGGGCAAGCAACACCGTGTCGCCTTCAAGAGAACGCCACATGGTAAGAAACCGAGTTTGTTGGATTTGGTCCCACACCGATCTTTGTTCTATGGGAGATAGAAGCATCGGTGGTGCACTTTATTTTGTGACCTTTGTGGATGACCACTCAAGGAAATTGTGGGCATACCCATTGAAGTCAAAAGATCAAGTTTTGGACGTGTTCAAGAAGTGGGTTGTGGAAGTGGAACGAGAAACCGGAAAGAAGGTGATGTGCATCCGGTCCAATAACGGAGGAGAATACCGTGGTCCATTCGAATCATTTTGCAAGACCATCGGTATCAAGTTTGAGAAAACCGTTCCAAAGACCCCACAACAAAACGGTGTAGCCGAGAGAAGGAACAACACCATTTATGAGAGAATTCGTTGTATGCTCTCTCATTCTAAACTCTCGAAAGGCTTTTGGGGTGAAGCCTTAAACACAGCGGTCCACTTGATCAACCGCTCCCCTTCACATGCGTTGGACGGTGATATACCGGAAACAATTTGGAAATGTAAAGATATTTCTTATGATCATCTTAGAGTGTTTGGTTGTAGAGCTTTTGTGCACATTCCTAGAGATGAAAGGTCAAAGCTCGATAGCAAGACCAAAGAATGTGTTTTCTTAGGGTATGGGAATGGTGAATTCGGGTACCGATTGTGGGACCCGGTTGAGAAGAAGGTAGTTAGAAGTCGAGATGTAGTGTTCTTTGAACAAGAGCACGTTGGTGATATGCAAAGCCTCGACAAAGCCGAAACCTCTTCGAGGAACCTTGTTGATCTAACTCCTCTCTCAAACTCTAACCCAAATTCCCAAACAACTCAACCAAACCCGAATCAACCAACCGAAACCAATGACTCTTAAGAGGTGAATGAACCTCAAGCCGAAACCTCTTCAAGTGTGGATCCTCAACCACAAGAAGTGAGGAGGTCAACCCGAGAAAGGCAGGCCAACACAAGGTACTCTAACAATGATTTTATTTTGTTAGTAGATGATGGTGAGCCCGAATGCCTTGATCAAGCAATTGAATCAGAGCACAAAAATAAGTGGATGGAAGCCATGCAAGATGAGATGAAATCTTTGCATGAGAACAACACTTTTGATTTGGTGGAATTGCCGAAAGGCAAAAATGTGCTAAAAAATAAATGGGTATATCGGGTGAAATCGGAGGGTCAAGAAGGAAAGCCGAGATACAAGGCTCGGTTGGTAGTGAAGGGATTCGATCAAAAGAAGGGAGTTGATTTTGAGGAAATATTATCTCCCGTTGTGAAGATGTCCTCTATCCGGGTTATGCTCGGTTTGGCCGCTAGTTTGGATTTGGAAATTGAACAACTAGACGTCAAAACCGCATTCCTCCATGGTGATTTGGAGGAGGAGCTCTATATGGAGCAACCCGAAGGATTCGTGGCGGAAGGACAAGAGCACTTGGTGTGCAAATTGAGGAGGAGCCTCTATGGCTTTGAAACAAGCGCCACGAAATTGGTACAAAAGGTTTGAATCTTTTATGAGTGACAACAATTTCGTGAAAACTAATTCCGATAATTGTGTTTTTGTAAAACGGTATTCTAGCGGTGATTTTATTATTCTCTTGCTCTATGTTGATGACATGTTGGTCATCGGTAGTGATTTGCGAAAAATTAGAGCATTGAAAGAGAGACTTGGTAGCGAATTTGCTATGAAAGATTTGGGTGCGGCTAAGCAAATTCTTGGAATGAGAATCACTAGAAACCGGAAAGATCGAAAAATTTGGTTGTCACAAGAGAAGTACATTGAGAAGGTACTTGAAAGATTCAACATGGCAAATTGTAAACCGGTAACCACTCCCCTTGCAAGCCATTTTAAATTGTCTCATGATAGTTGTCTGAAGGATGACAAGGAGAAGGAGGAGATGAAGAACGTGCCATATGCCTCGGTTGTAGGCTCGTTAATGTATGCAATGATGTGCACGAGACCGGTCATAGCTCATGCCGTTGGCGTGGTTAGTCGCTTTCTTTCGAATCCGGGTAAGGCACATTGGAATGTCACTAAGTAGATTCTAAGATACTTGCGTGGTACAAGTAAACATTGCATTTGTTTTGGTGGCACAACCGAACCGGTGTTGGAGGCATATACGGATGCCGATTGGGCCGGTGACGTAGACTCAAGGAAGTCTACATCCGGCTATTTGGTTTGTTTCGGAAACGGGGCCGTGTCATAGCAATCTAAATTGCAAAAGTGTGTTGCACTCTCAACTACCGAAGCCGAGTACATAGCCGTTACGGAAGCGTGCAAAGAAGTAATTTGGATGAAAAAATTCTTGCACGAGTTGGGTATTCGGCAAGATGGGTATGTTTTGTTTTGTGATAGTCAAAGTGCAATTCACTTGAGTAAAAATCCGATGTTTCACTCTCGTTCCAAGCATATCGATTTGAGGTATCATTGGATTCAAGATGTGCTTGAGAATAAGGAGTTGGCGTTAGAGAAAATCCACACGAGTGAAAATTGTTCGGATATGTTGACGAAGCCGGTACCGCCGTTGAAGCTTGAAGCTTGTTGTAAGAAGGCGAGTTTGGTAGGCGGACACGCTCCATAAGTCGGGAGGAGGAGGATTGTTGGAGTCCCTACTCATTCCTCTTTTGTTTTTATGTTTCCATTGTTGTTTGTAATTATTTGTATTTGTAGGGTTTAATTCGCAAATTTGTAAAAGACCAAATAAATATTAGAAAATGGAAAATTGGGAATAGCTTCATCCTCCCACAAAAATTCTGCCCACTTTCTCCTCTCTTCTTCCTCTCTTCCTCCCACACACACACACACAAATACACCCAAAAACTAGCACGAATCTCAACAAAACTTGTCCCTCAAATTTAAGTTGAATGTTTATCGATCTGTGACCATTTTTTACCTTCAGTTCGTTAGAACCTCTTAAATCTTGATATAAACAATCAGATACTTCAAATTTGGTATCAGAACTTCTTGGCATAACACTTATTATCTGATTCAAATAATTAAATTCTAATTTTATAACGATTAATTTGTTCCGAATTGTAGCAATCGGATAATGGCCTCGCTTCTCATTTTGTCATGCAAGATTCAAGAAATAATGGATAACGTTAACGGCCCATTTTTACTCACATTTTTCATCAACAGGCCCAAAACAGCACCAATTCATGTGGAGTTGGAACCTGAAGTAGGGTTTAAGAACAGAATTTATGGTTGAAACACTGAACCCAATTTCACATGAGAAGTAATTCAATAACTACAAAATTTGGTGCTCTTAATAACAACATTATTATTTATATATAAATTAATAAGAGGAGGGACCAAATAACTAGGGGTGTAAACGGGTCGGGTTGGTCAGGTTTCACATAGATTGGCAATTCAAAATATTCTAGTCGGGTTGCACAAATTTTAATCCATAACTAACCAACAAATAATAAAAACCGTTCAATTCGGGTTTCAATTTTGGCGGTCGGGTTTTGCGGGTTTCAATTTAAGATATTAATTGTGAAAAAATATAAGTGAAACTAAGTTATAATGAAACAAATACAATAAAAAAATCAATCTACACTAACTAAAAGTAAAATAAAATAAGTTCCAATTAAAATTTGAAGTATAATAAAAAGTCATTACATTTCTATAAAAATATTGTAGCTTTATTTAGAATAATATAAAATATTTTAAAAAATCAAAACAAATTGGTCGGGTTGGGTTTTACTCAACATATTTTGCAAAATCCGTAACCATACTTCAATTATCGGGTTGCTCAAAATTTAATCCGTACCTAACCAATTATAATCAAAATCCGTGATTTTTCGGGTCGGATTGGTCGGGTCGGTCCGGTTTCGCGGGTTGAACGGATTGGACTTACACCCCTACAAATAACCATGTTTTTGGTGACCGATCGGTAACCATGAAATTAAATCTCAAATAACTAAATTTTAAATTCTTAAATAACAAAACTAATTGCTAAAATATGTTGTATATATATCATATTTTATGTGTATACAAAAAATTAAATTATTTTGATTTTATTTACATGTGCATTAAATGTTAACAAAAATCAATAGTTCAAATTTTATGATTTTCTCTCCTCTCTTGATGAATATCGAAACAATGTTTAAATTTTATCATTTTTTATGTATATGTTATTGAGATGATATAGAAAACATCTAACGGTTTAGATTTTTCATTTTATGCATAAATAAAAAAATGGTTACCATGGGTACCAATGCCCATGGTTATTGGATCCCTCCTCAATTAATAAATCTAAACTGTTAGATGTATTATAAATCATCTCAATAACATACATATAAAAAATGATGAAAAAAAATTAACATTGTCTTGATATCCATCAAGAGAGAAGAAAAAATCATAAAATTTGAACAGTTGATTTTTGTTAATGCTTAATTCACATGTAAATAAGATCAAAATGATATAATTTTTTTATTACACATAAAATGTGATACATACAAACATTCGATCAATTGGTTTTGTTATTTAACCATTAAAAATATATTTATTTGATATTTAATTTTATGGTTACTGATGGGTTACCAAAAGTTATGGTCATTTCATCCCTCCTCATTTCATATAGCCATCTCATCCCTCCTCATTTCATATAGCTTAAATGTGTCGTTTCGGTTTTTGTTAGTCTTTTTAATTTGCCCGAGTTTATTTGATGCAATGATTAATTACGGCTGTTTTAATTGTTTGTTGAAATATTTGATGATTTTGATAGGCAGAGTATGATTGACGAGTTAGAAGAATAAACCAAAAATTCTCATGATGAAAAAGGTACGTACAAACCGACACTATATTTTGTGGCATTTTTTCTGTAATTGCAATTTTAATTTGTACCTTTTTAAACAGTGTATGCATGGAGCTTAATTGGTTAATTTCTAACGTTGAATAACCATCAATTCAAGTACTCAAAAATCAAAATGTTAACTCAAATTATTATTATTATTATTATTATTATTATTATTATTATTATTATTATTATTATTATTATTATTACTATTGTTATTATATATATATATATAGAGCTAGATTATTATACTAACCGAAATGCTAACGGCTCAAAATTGTTGTTATTGTGTCCGAACTCATGATTTATGGTGCTCAATAAATTCTTTATATAAAAATATTGGGGAATAAAAAAAATTTTCATTTTTAAAGTTTTCTAAGTATCTGTTTTGCATTTTTGAAAATAGCATGTACTAACATCAATATTTTATTAATATATATGAGCTATTTTCTAGAATTCAAAACAAATTCTTAGAAAAATCTAAAAATAAAAAAATTTTGTATTCCCCAATATTTTCACATAAAGAATTTATTGAGCACCATAAATCGTGATTTCGGACACGATGACAACAATTTTGAGCCGTTAGCATTTCGGTCCGAAATGCTAATGTTAGTATAATAGTCAAACTCTATATATATATATATATATATATAGAGAGAGAGAGAGAGAGAGAGAGAGAGAGAGAGTTGGGATACGGTAATATGCATAGCAAAACTATGTTTTTGTTATGCGCTCGTATCTCAACAACCGTAACTCGGATGGCCGATCTGATTCGACCGGTACATTCTACATATTGAAAACTTATCGGATACTAATTTTTACTATTTTTGGAGATTCGTAACTATTTTTAACCATTTTTGAAATATGGCAAGAAAATAATAATAAAAGAATCTATTTAGAACTCATAATCAGGGTCATTTTTTCAAAAATCGTTAAAAATAGTAGGAATCTCCAAAAATAGTAAAAATTAGTATCCAATGAGTTTTCGATATGTATAATACACCGGTCGAATCGGATCGGCCATTCGAGTTACGGTTGTTGAGATACGAGTGCATAGCAAAAACGTAGTTTTGCTATGCATATCACCGTATCCCAACTCTATATATATATATATATATATATAGGGACATGTTACGGTGCTTTGCAAAGTGAGGCTTTTTTTGCTTTGCTTTTTTAAAATCTCACAAACGAAAACTCAAACAACAAATCTAATTGAACCAAAACATTCTAAAAATTGAAATATGATGGGATACCAAAATTTACTATTTTTAGAAATTTTTAACTATTTTTTCTGATTTTTAGAAAGATGACCTAGAAATAATAATAAAATAATGATGCCAAAAAGTGTCAATCTTTCAAAAATCCCAAAAAATAGCTAAAAAATTTGAAAAATTATAAAATTTGGTATTTTGTATGTTTTCAATATGTAGATTGTGTTTAGCAAATTAGATTGACCATTTGAGCTTTGGAGAATGAGATTTGAACGGAAAGCAAAAAAAAAATTGCCCAACTTTGCAAAGCAACGTAATTATATTATATATATATATATATATATATATATATAGAGAGAGAGAGAGAGAGAGAGAGAATGGGGTTACGGTGTTATGCATAGCAAAGCGACGTTTTTGCTATGCGCTCGTATCTCAACAACCGTAACTCCGATGGCCAATCTGATTTGACTGGTGCATTCTTCATATTGAAATCTCATAGGATACTAATTTTTTCTATTTTTGAAGATTGCTAACTATTTTTAACGATTTTCAAAAGATAGACAAAAAATAATAATAAAATAATCTATTTGGAACTCATATTCGGGGTCGTTTTTTCAAAAATCGTTAAAATAGTTAGGAATCTCCAAAAATAGTAAAAATTAGAATCCGATGAGTTTTCGATATGTAGAACGCACCGGTGGAATCAGATCGGCCATCCGACTTACGGTTGTTAAGATACGAGCGCATAGCAAAAACGTCGTTTTGCTATGCATAACACCGTAACCCAACTCTATATATATATATCGTTAGATCATTCGTAATTGCATGGTCATGCTGTTGGACACAACATATTTTCCTCAATAAATATGTGCATATATTGAAACAATTTAATCAAAAGGCAATGAAAATTACCCGCACATCAGCTAGTAAGCTAGGACGACAATATATATATATGCTTCACACAGGAAATCATGTATACGTCGGTATGTTAATCTCAATGTAAAATTGTCACGATCAATTCTTCGGCCTCCGGTCAAGAGCTGTATGATATAATTAAGAAGAGAAGGGATCCATTGACAATACTTATTTTAACAATCTTGACAATGGAAATTTTGAAAAATTTGCAAAAATAGTTAAAAATTCTAAAAAATAGAAAAAGGTTTATAGAGATATTGTTTAACCTATAGATTGATTATCTTTCAAATTATATTCAATTTAAGTGACCTTTGATAGCTCTTTAAAGCTCGTTAAATTTCAACCGTTAAAAAATGTATAAAATTTTGATGAACCATCAAATGATGTTCAAATTGTTTGAAATTTGAAACACTATTAATCTATAATTAAGTTAAAGAATGCATTCATAAAAGTTTTTTCATTTTTAAGATTTTTTATGAATTATTATAAAATTTTCAAAATTGTCATTATAAGCATTGTCGATGGATCCCTCCTCAATTAAGAAAAAAACTATGTATATATATAGAGAGAGGAGGGATCCATTGACAATGCTTAACTTGACAATCTTGACAATGGGGATTTTGAAAAACTTAAAAAAAAAATATAGTTAAAAAATCTTAAAAATAGAAAAAATTTATAGAAATATTGTTTAACATATAGATTGATTATATTTTCAATTACATTCAATTGAAGTTATTTTTTATAGCTTTTCAAAGACTCATTAAATTACAACCGTTAAAAAATACATAAAATTTTGATAATTCATCAACCGATGTTCAAATGGTTTGACATTTGAAACACTATTAATCTACAAGTTAAATAATACATCCATAAAAGTTTTTTCATTTTCAAGAACTTTTATAAATTTTAACAAATTTTTTGAATTTTTTATTGTCAAGATTATCAAGATGGTCAATATATATAAGTATTGTAAATGGATCCCTCCTCATATATATATAGTCTACTTTTATTTTTGTTCATCCTAATATATGTTTTCTTTTTCTCTGTTTGACAACTGTACGTGAACCCATACTTTTACCACAGTTACATCTATTAGCTGGAACAACAACATATTTGTTAATAAAAATAATATCAATAAATCGAAGTACCATAGTACTACTACTCTGTCATCATAAAATTAATGCAATGTGACATGGCTATAAAGTACCTAGCTAGCACATATATGTATGCACTATGCACAAGCACTCTTAATTTGGAGTACTCTTTTTTTTTTTTGAGTAAAATTTTTGGAGTACTCTCAAATTGGGGTCAGGAACAGATAATTAATTAATTTAACTCGACATAGACAACTATTTCAAATAAAGGCATATATAATAAGCCGAATATATATGACGATGGTCAAATTTACCATTTTAAACAGTCAATTGAACCGTTTAGCTAGCATCTGTACTTCGATTTGTAATTTTACTCTGCTGTGGGGCTTCAACTGTACGTTTTGTTTTCGAAATATAAATTGCATTTGAGCTCGATGAACAGTGAAAGTAGTGATTTAATTATCTTTGAATGATATATATATATATATGAGCCATGCATCAAATTATTAAATGGTAATTTCTCTGTCTTATTAAAACTTAGCGTGTATATATATAATAAAGAGATAATTGTACAGATGTACACTTTGTAAACTAATTAAATGAATTAATATGTACACTAATTAAATAAATAAATTTGCATGCTAATTAAATAACAAACAAATATGTATACTAATTTTGTTATTTTTCTTAATAAAATCATTAATTTGTTTGTATATATATATATAATAAAATCATTAGTTTGCATGACCCATTTAGTTAATTTGCATGCTTATTGGTGACAAGGAGCATTTAAGGTAAATATGCCTAGCTAGCTAGTGCTTTGAAAAAAATATATATATAATATATTATATGATTATTTATGGGTGCTAAAAATTTAATTAAACCGACAATTATCGACAAAGATATATATATATACGTTAATTTCCAAATTCCGCCTATAGCTAGTACAATTTATCGTTCCCGCCGGACGGAGAACAAAAGACCATCTCTATCTCTGCAAGCAACATTGGCTTATATATATATATATATATATTGCATAGCCATCATTGGAGAAAATCATTAATGATGTACCCTCTATATATATATTTGTAAACTTCAATGACCCACCAAATTAATATTCCCCCAAGTGCTCTTGACACCTTCAAAAGAAGGAACCATTTATATTTGTCTATTCTCACTTTCCAATCGTTTATGCTCACCAATGCCTAGGGGCGGAGCCAGAGTTGTAACATGGAATGCTTAGTAGTATAATACTATATATTCATCAATTATAGGGGGGTCAAACGGTAATTACTGACTAAATTACACAGAAAAATGACATATATTCCTTTAAGTTGTAAAATCATGGGGATCTTTGCACCCCCGTGTCCCCCCTCTCTCCGCCCCTGCCAATGCCCATATTAATTAATTATAGAGTAAGACCTAGCATTCATAGAATATCTGTCCATAACGTTTGTATGTTACAAATCAGATCTATTTGTTACAAATCGGATGTATTTGTTACATTATGAGTGTGTCTATGGACGTATGGATGCATTCTCAGTGCACACAAGATATTTCTCTAAATTATATTATATATGTCTAATTCGAACAAAAGCATATATTGCACGTACATGGGCAGGTGACCAGATCTGAATTATGTAAATTAAAGTTTGCTTGCAGTTACGTCCATTTATGTGTGAATATTTCTCCTTTGTTTGTATCTTTAGTCTGTTTATTCCCCTTTTAAGCACAGTTTGTGTCGCAATTAATGTACAGCACGTTAATTACAGTGAGTCAATTAAGCGGGGATTTAAAAATTGTGATTTGTTTTTTGGTTAATGTTGGATTAATTAATGAGCTCGTATATATATCTCAGTAACATATTGCATATAATTTCTTTCTTTTTGTTTTTGAAGAAGAAGAAATTGCATATAATTAATTTCACTTCAATTAATGATACTAATTTGTTTAATGCATTAAAATGACTTTCATTTAAATCATTTCTTTTTCATTCTCGTCACTTTTAAGTTTTAATACAAATGCACGTACATGAGAAATCCTAGCCGCCTCTATTTGTAAATCTTCCAGTGTACTTCTCCGCCGCCCCTCTATTATACTTTTTATTTGTTGATTGCTTCAAGTTTTGTTTGTTCGACAAATCTTCGATCATTTGTTTCTTAATTTGTACATCTTTTCCTCACCCTTTTTATTTTAAGAAAGGTCATTTGTTTTTTATTTAAAAGTGTTTTATGTCAGGAATCAATTGAGATTGGATTCTCCAATTTCAAAAAACTCAAATTGTGTTTAAAATTTGAAGATTTATGGAGTTTTTAACAAGTTATTCAATTATTGACGAAGATGATAAATGCATCACAATTAATTTTGTAACTTCAAAAAATGAATTGTACATTTTTTTCAAAAATTATCTCTCTATTTATATTTTATCAAGACAAAATTGGTTAATTATTGTATAAGAATTTGATTGATATATATTTAGTATCTTTATGATTTAGATTAAGAAACTATATATTTATTTTCTTATAGATATAACCTTCTAAGTGAATCAAATTAATACTACGGGCATTTGATGTAAAAAAAAAAATACAATGTGCATGCGTGTAATTAGGGTGAATATAATATAATAGCTAGTACGATGAATCATAATCTATAGATTAACATATGATTGCCCTACATTGCGTGTGCTTTCACGATGAGTATATAGGTCAAAGCATATTCACTATTGTACTGTATAAAAATGGTGCCTAGCTAGCATTATATTAATTCTTTTTAATTTAATTTAAAGCTTACTTTACCATGATGTAAGATCCAATTAACAATTGTTTTAGAAAGCATAATGTGACTGGAGAACTAGTAGCCTCAGCTGATGATTTCCCTACATATGTTATAATGAATAGATGAATATATAAATATAGAAAATGTAAAGCATGTCTAGTCAGAAAAAGAAGTTACAGAACTAGCCGTCGGTAGTATATATATATGATACATATACAAAGACAAATTTTATTTAAAAGAAATCGTAATTAACAACTATAGCTAGCTAGAGAGTATATCCAAGATATGGGAAGGGATTTATATATTGCGAATTATTATATTGAGTAAATTACTTCAATGGTCCTTAAAATGTCACCTATTTACAAAACTGGTCATTAACGTTTCAAAAGTATCAATTTAATTCTTAAAATATTGATTTGCTACATTTTGATCCCTTAAGTTTCAAATGTATAATTTTGGTCCTTAAGTTTCACCAGCATATTATTTTGGTCTTTAAAATAATTTATTGTACCCAATTAATTAGTCCTATCATTATTTATTAATGCTTATATTTACTTAATAAGTAGTTGGTAGCGTTAAAATATATATATATTTGTTTGTACATTATTTATATTTGTTTGTAATATATTATAATGATTATTTGTAATGCTAAAAAATAATTTAAGATAAATAAAAATAATATTTTTGAACAAAATTCTCAATGCAGGGACAATTTGATAAACTTTTAAAACTTTGAGAACTACAATGATATATTAGTAAAATTTTAAGGACCAAAATGGTATGTCCAATACTTTAGAGACCAAATTGGTAGCAAATGAATAGTTTAATGATCAAATTGGTACTTTTGAAACTTTAAAGACAATTTTTGTAAAATATTGATACTTTAGAGACCACTGGTACAATTTACTCTATTATCATCCAATTTCGATAAACTTTGATAGAATATCATATTACATCCAAATTAAATTAAAACTAAAAGACACAGTGATCTATATATGAGTTCAAAATTAAATTATAATTGAAACACACGGTCAATATTTAAGTTCAAGATCATTCTTGTAAAATTAGTTTATTAATTATTATCATTTTGTGAAGAACTAACTATTTGAAAATTGGTTGTATTATAATGTTGTCAAAATTACACTAGTTGACAATATATATATATTCCTTCCATTTATATATTGTGCTATCCAACTACCGACTAGGAGTGAAATGGATTGGAAAGAGCCAACAAGAAAGAAACATATGCATCATGCATGGAGCCTCAATTAATTGAACTCGTCTCTATAGTACAACAACTGAGGATCTAATAATATATGTCTCAAAACAATAATTGAATAACTCAATGATATATATGATTATCAACTTTAATTAAGACCCCAATAATTCATGCAATTACTTACTTAAATATGCCATCAAATTCCGTACAACACGCACCATATGCATGAAATATATAGCTAGCAGAGTTTTAAATCGAAACCTGTTGCACCGGCAAACAAAAGAGCACACGGCAAACCAAAATAAATTCATTTAATTTTAATTGATTTGATTTCCCATATATATAAATATATATATATATATATATATATATATATATATATATATATATATAGTCCGGCTACAATAATATGCATATCACGGTTTTATCGTGCTATGCGGTCCGTATCTCAGTTTGCGGTGTCCAAATAGTACATCCGAACTGCTCAACTTAATCTCTACATCAAAAATATACTAGCAAACCAAATTTTATAATTATTAGAATTTTTTTGCTATTTTTAATGATGGAGAGAAAATGGTTAGATCTAAGGATTCTGGTTCATACAAAATAACGATTTTCTCCCCATCACTAAAAATAGCAAAAAAATTCTAAAAATCGTAAAATTTGGTTTCCTAGTATATTTTGATATAGAGATCATATTGAGCGGTTCGGATCGACTACTCGGACACCGAAAATGGAGATATGGACCGCATAGCACAATAAAACGGTGATATGCATATATATATATAGGGGTGTCAAACAGACGAAATGATCACGCAAATAGACTCTTGCGTCTTCCGTTGCGTTTAACAGACACAAATAAAATTCCTTGCGGGTTGCGTTGCGTTAACTAAACGAAAACAAAATTTCTTGCGTCTTCTGTTGCGTTATATTAAACAAAACGAAACGCAATTGCGTTCAAAGATGCAAATTTTTGTACAGTTTTTTTTGAGAGGCAAACTTGCATATTATTGTATGAAAAATGGAAATAAATACATAAAAATCATAATAACAGTCGAGTTGCACTAAATTTTCAAGCCTGCATATATTTTTCACACCATATAACATGATATAACACGAATCAAATAGCTAACTAGTCAAGTTACAACTTACCTTACATGTTTCAAATTTACAACACCATTTCTAACAAAAAATTACATAGCCAATAACTTAACATAGCATGAAAAAATCACATGTTCACAAGTCACAACTAATTTCATGCTTAATATATAGCCAACAGGACAACAACACAAATAAATAACAAATAACAACTTAACTAAGTGTCAACCTAGTTAATCAAAACCCCCCAATGCTCCTCTGCAATTTGCTATATAGCAGATATGTAGAATTTGTACGAAATACGCAACATAAACGAAACGACACTGACCAATTGTGTCTTCCGTTGCGTTTAACAGACGCAAATAAAATTCTTTGCGTCTTCCGTTGCGTTGATCAAACGACACAAAAAATCCTTACGTTTTGCGATTCGTACAAATGAAACGCAACGCAAAAACGTAAATTTGTCTTCGTTTGACACCCGTATATATATACATATATAGATGTTTCTCCTTTTGGAAGAAAGATAAATAATTAATGAAGTGTGATTGTGTATGAAATCCAAGCCATACGTGCCACCATTATTTAATTTTCAGTATGTATTACTTCCAAATATACATACATACATGGCCTACATATATAATTCTGACTTGGGCCGATATCTAGCTCAGACAAGACTAGACGAGAATAAAAGCACAAAACAAATCTAGAAGTCGCGCAAAAACTCGTAATATATGCTTGGTAATAGTAACAACTGAGAGATCACAATTAAATGCATAGAAAAGTTTTTAATCTTTGACACAATTCATGCTCTAGAAACTTAAAAAAGATAAACAATATAGTTTTTTTAATCCATGACACAATTATATAACCAGCTCATTCATCTTTCTCTTTATTAATTTTCCCTTGTATATGGTCAAGACCGAGTCTATAGAGATCGAGTGAGATAGAAATGGAAGGAGAGAGGGAGGGAGGGAGGGGGGAACTTTGCACTGTAGCTCAGCTGAGCAAACAGTGAAGGTAGCCCCCATATCACGAGATAGAGCAAGGACATTTATTTATTGAGCTTGAAAGCGATGTGAAAGTGAAAGCTAGCTAGCTAGCAGATTTAAAATCAATATAGAGAACAAAATTATAAAAGATTGTTAATTTATTATAGAAGAAAGCCCCACCATGCACCACCCTCCCCCCTCCCCTCCAATGCCTCTATCATTCAAAAAGAGACCAACAAACCTTCTCTCTTCCTTCCTTCCTTCCTTTCTTCCTTTCTTTCTTTCTAGAGAGCTATGTAGCAAAGCTAGCTTAGGTCAATGTATAGTATACTATTACTACATACCTCGGATCACCTAGCTATTACGTACATATCATCACGCACTGACTGATGACTGAAGAAAGAACTGCAATTGAAAATTCAGTAAAAGTGCTGGCTTTCTATGATCCTTAAAAAATTACTAAATCAAGAACCCACCCAATGGGAGTATATAGCATGCTTCACTAGCAGTCTACTAGCACACATGCACTGTGGATGGCTCTGGATCAGGCACTGTGGTTGGTGTGATCAGAGAATCAATGGCTCAGGTAAAGAGGCAGCTGACTGTTGCCAGTATCTATAGAAAGAAAGGGTTGATTCAAGTGCCATAAATATATATATATATTATTATTAGTTAATTAATTAACTCAGTAGTACTAGAGGGAGTTAGAGAGAGAGAGAAAGAGAGGGGGGGACTGTGTATCTATTGGCAGGAAAGTGCAGTGCAGTGCAAAAGAACAGGAGAGAGGACTGGTTTTCTTTTCTCAGTCATTCATTCAGGACTAAAACTGGGTAGAAGGAAAGACAGAGAGAGAGACAGGCACACGTGGGGAGAAGAAAGCCAGAAAAATGAAAAATCAGAAAGGAACACAACACAACACAACACAATATTGGGCGTACAACGTCAGAACCTGATCGATGGATCGATCTTCGGCCGCGCGCGGGGAGGGGACCAGTAACAACACTACCAACACTTCACACTTCACTTCCTTATTATATCATATTAACTCTCTCTTGTGTGCATGCTTGTGCCTGTCACGGCCCCTCCCCTAGCTCCCAAGACGCCGAAAAGGAAAGCTTTCAAGCACTCGCTCCAGATTTGACCAGACTATTTTTGGAGAAACGGATATATATATATATATATAGAGGACTTCATTTATAAATAAATTCTCTGAGATACAGATATTTTCGTAAGTAGTGATCTGGTGGTGTTAATGGAGATTGAGGATGGTGACACTAATATTCTTATGAATTGGAGGAAGGCATATATATATACACACACAGTAGATGTAAATCTGAGATATAATTGTGTGATATAGAGAGACATATATAAACAGTGAACTCCATTGTTATCAGGTGTCATGAGCTCATGATTTGATGGCGAATTAATTAATCAATTAATTAATTGGGTCTTTCTTTATTTCAGTAAACTAGTGTGTCACTATTCTAATTAAATTATGTTTTTTTCTTACTCACTGAGACATATATCTTCTTTATATATGCATCAAATCCACTCTCATGCAGGGAGGAATGCACGCTTGTTAATTATTAATTAATTAAATTGATGCATATATATGTGCTTGCTTAGAATATATGATCATCAAAGGTGCTAATTGAGCACGAGAGCTTAATTAACAGCATATAAAAAAGTCAAGCGAAGTGAAGTGACTGCATATATGCCTCTTCACTCTCCAGCTAGCTAGTCATTTATCCCAAGAGAATGTAAAGAGTTTGTGTCAGTGTAATCTGTGGTCCATAGCCAAGCTTGCTGCATGTATTTATATATATATACCTATCTCAAGTAGTGTTGAATGGCTCAATCAGATAAACTGAACTTTCATCATATCATCTTTTTGTTTTTTCTAGAATTAATTTTTCCCTCTTTTCTTTTATGTTCTCGATCGAATTCATATATATATCTGCCTCTGAAAAACTGGCCAGAACTAAAGAACTCATGGCTTCCAACAAGAACATGCACAGTAAACCTTATCAAAGTCAGTCACTAGCTAGCTAGTTGCTCAAATTATATCTTCATCTGAACTGAATCGACCACAAAAGCCATGCATACAATTGATTACCACCTAGCTAGCTACAATCCGGCAAGAATAATCCAACAAATACAGATCGAAGTGCAAAATTCAACAAATTAGGGAAAAACAAAAGAAATAGCAAAGAGAGTGAATTAAGAGATGTCGAGAGCTCGATCGATCGAGAGAGAAACCGACGTCGTAAATCATAATTATCGATGAATATAGGGAAGAAGAAGAGACAGAGACCTATTGCGTCTACGCGAAGTCGATCGCGAACTAATTCAAGAACTAGCTAGCGCCACCTCCCACAGCAGCGGAAGATGAAGATCCACCGGCGGCGGCAGCAGCAGCAGCACCGGAAGAAGATCCGCCGCCGCCGCCATCGCCGCCTCTCTTGCGCTTCCGAACCTTCTCATACGGAATCCCCCGTGCCTTTGCCTGTGCATCGCGCACCTCTCTGAGGTAGATTCTCACGGCACGGGCCGCAAACGGATTGGATTCAGGTGCACCGCCATTCTCCTCGTATGCAGCTCTCAACCGGCCGATGAGTGCATCGAGGGAACCCCAGGCCTGCTTCAGAGGGCACGTGCACGGCGCGGGGGGGTTCGGTTGGCCGTAGAAGGTGCATCCGGCAGCGTGCACCTTCGTCTTGCCGAACTGGTCGAGGTACTTGAGGAACTCGATGACGTGCGCGCCGCTGCACCTGGCGAGAGTGAGCGGCGGCTTGTGGTTGCGCAGGTACTGAAGAAACGTGTTCCAGTCCCGCCGCTTCTGCGCCTCATATCGACTTAGCTGCTGCGGCTGGTGCGATGGTCCAGGAGGCGGCGGCGGAGCGTCGGCACCTGCAGACGTCGACGACGAACCCGCTTCCGGATCCATATATATATATATGCTGAATCAATCTGGTATGTAATAACTATGTATTGATGGATGGGGTTGAAAAAGGGGAGTGGTGAGAGTGAGTGATTAAGGGAAGGAGGGGAGGAGGGGGTGATGCGCCATGGGAGAGGGGATGGGGATGGGACGGGGGAAAGGGGGGAGAGAGCGACGGGAAGAGGGAAGGGGAGAGGAAAGGAGAGGGTAATGAATAATGTGATGAGATTTTTGTAAGCAAGAAACGATGATGATGATGATGATGATGGTTGATTCACATGGTGGCCCCCGGGATGGAGAGAGACACACACACACTTCTCATATATTCATGATGTATCATATCATACGTACATAAATATACATACATACATACTCGGACAGTCGGACTACTGTTTATGTATACAATATATACATGCAGGTAATATAGAATATTTTTGCTCGCTACTTGAGTGTGAGAATTGTGTTGTTTTTGGAGTGTACGTATCTCTGGACATGGATATATACAGTGACGATAACTGTCGGAAGAGCTAGCTACGTACGCAATTGTATACGGTGACGATCTCTGGACATAGGGTCCGTTTGGCAAATCTAGGAATAGCACTAGAATAGTACTATCCGATTAGTAAAAATATTATTAGTGATTGTTGGAAGAGTTAAAAGAATAGTAATGTTTAGAGCTATTCGGATAGTGAAAATATTGTTTGGCAAATACCAATTGGATTAGCTAAATAAATTAGAGTGCTAATCCACTATTCGGCATCTACCCCCCAATAGCGGAATAGACTATTCAAGGTACTACTCGAATACATTATATTGTGTTTGGCAACTGGATTAGCTAAATATATTGCTATTCTATACGGAAACGGGGTGCCAAACAGACCCTATGAGTCGTAGGTACTAGGTAGCACCACCATTTTTATCTATCTACTGGTCTACTGTATTTTTTATGAACAAAATAGTATCATTTTTCAGTAAACATTTATATCTTTCCGATCAACATATAGCAGTTTCTAGTAATTAACAGATACACTACGGGCTTCAGTAAACATTTATTATGCAACTGTAACAAGCACATGGTGCATGTGGGTGTGTCAGGTTGTGAAAGAGGAATGGATGTGTGACTTACTTTATAGGTGGACTCTACATGTTTTCCATTATATATATATATATATATATATATATATATATATATATAGTAAAATTACCGTGCTCTTAAGCTCATGGGGCCTCCCGTGAGCTTAACACCAAAAACGTATTAAACCATATCCAAATTTTGATTTATATGGCTCAATAAATCTTTATATCAAAATCATGTGGCATGAAAAAAATTTTCATTTTTAGAGATTTTTAAGTATTTATTTATGATTTTTTAAAAGTTACATATGAAACATTGATTATTTTATTAATATTGTATAGTTCCTCTTAAAAAATCCGAAATAAACACTTAAAAATCTCTAAAAATGGAAATTTTTTGCATGCCACATGATTTTGATATAAATAATTTATTGAGCCATATAAATCAAAATGTGGATATAGTTTGATACGTTTTTGGTGTTAAGCTCACGGGAGGCCCCCATGAGCTTAAGAGCACAGTAGTTTTACTCTATATATATATATATATATTGTCAGTTTGTCACTGTTGTTAATAAATTTTTATATGTATATATAAAGTAGTGTTTGTTATCTTATTAATTTGAAAGTCATTTTCTCATGGACGACATGATCCGTCCGATCTCAGCAACCATATAATTAATTCCTGTGGGTCTTTCTCACTTGATTTTGTTTATAATCTGAATTAAGCTTAAATGGTGGAATTAATTAATTAAGGCCAAGCATTTTGATCATGGAAACAGAAGTATTATAGGGTGCACCGCGGTGCAAACTGTTTATTTGCACCGCCATCAAATCACTATTTCCAAAACTCAAATGACCAAACCGATTTACCTAACACAATCTGCATATTAAGATTATACAAAGTACCAAATTTTACAATTTTTGGAACATTTTAACTATTTTTTCAGATTTTTTAAAGATAGGTACTTTTTGATATTCCAAATGGCATTATTTTATTATTATTTTTGGTTCATCTTTCAAAAATAAAAAAAAAAATAGTTAAAAATTCTAAAAATTGTAAAATTTGGTATTCTACCATATTTCAATACGTAGAATGTGTTGGTTCAATTAGATTTGATATTTGAAGTTCGGTTTGTGAACGGTAATGCAAAAACGCGGTTTGCACCTTGGTGCACCATATAATATCTCTCTATATGTCAATATGCCAAATCAAATCAAACAAATTAATATATTAATAAGGTACTATTCTAGTTCTTGCACGTACTACATTAATTATTATATTATTTATATATATATGAGGCAATTGATATATAATCAAATGAACTAAAGCATGTTTTTTCCCCTAAAATAATGAAGGGTGAACTTTTTGACTACATGCTGACTCCTGTTGAATATTGCCTGTGACACAGGCTAATGTTTTCCTAATTATACAGAAAGACACCATTAGTTTCACGATGCAATTAATTATCCACCTTGAACCATCTTTACAATATATCACGTATGCTTGCATATCATAAATCTATGCTTTGCCCTCCGTTTTGTAATGAGTAAAATAAAAGTGTAGTAAAATTGATTTAAGGTGATTAATTTAAGATGTTTTTAAGTGTAGTAAAAGTGATTTAAGGTATAATAAATTAACGCACCTATGTAGTAAACTAATTTGGAGTGATTTAAAATGTTTTAAGTTACTAAATTAAAAAAAAAAGTGATTTAAAGTAAAAAAAGTTAAACGCACTTCCATATATAGATATAGTAAACTAAATTATCAACATTTCACATCTTTTACACATGTCATCTACTTTATTTTATCGATTTATTTCACTACCACCAAATGCCATTACTTTAAGTTGATTTAACATCTTGCTCCTCTTTAACTTACTACAGTTACCAAACGGGAAGTTTAATTGCAAAATGAGTCATGTTGTTTTCAATTAAGATCGAAAAAAAAATACGGATGTCTCTCCTAACTCCTACACAGGACGAAAGAGATATACTTGTAACTCAGAAAATATCTCCAAATCTGGATTTATAATATTTAATAGATTTTATATATATCTTATGGTACAAAAATTTTTCATATTTAGAGCTTTTTGAAGTATTTTTTTTTAATTTTCTCTCTTAAATTATATGTAAGTTTTATATATTATTTTGAAGCTAGTATATAAAATATCTAAAAAATACTTAGAAAAAACTCAAGTAATAATTCTGTAAGTTTTTTATATTTTTGAGAATTTATAATTTTTTTTTATTTTGAGAAGTCCTATTGTCAAAATTGTTAAGAGGATATAATCTAAATTATAATCAACGTGTGTCGATTCATATGGATTTTATAAAAAGTTGTGATCCATATATTTGATAACTAAAAAATATGATAAATGCAGCAACAAGACTCTCAAATAAACAGTACGTAAATAAATTCTCCAGATAAAAAAAAGTTACATTAATCATATTTTTGAACCTATATATAGGTTGGTTGCCATGTTTCAAGTTCTTGAGCCTATAAGAACTGGCTTTTGGTCTAGTGGTTAAGGATGACGCTCTCCGTATATAGGAGGTCGCGAGTTCGAAATCCGGATAGAGAGTTTTTTATAGACATTTAAATTTGAGTAACTTGTCCTGAAATATGTACTAGAAAATTTGGCTTTTAAATGGCACCTCGCTGTGGTCAATTATATATGCCACTGCATTCTATTGCTGCTGTCGCACCACTATATAGCCGTAGTAAATTGTTGTCAATTTCTACTGCTTTACATGTGTAAAATGTTGTCATGTATATGCATGGCACAAACGCACAGAACTAATGTTTTTTTTTGAGATAAAATGAGGTTGAGTCACTCAAATTTAAATGTTTATAAAAGATCACCATCCGGGTTTTGAATCCGCGACCTCCCATACAGAGAGCGTTGCCCTTAGCACTAGACCAAATGCTAGTTCTTCGCACAGAACTAATGTTAATTATGTTATGCGTCCATTTCGTCAGTAATGCTTAATTATTGCTCCACATATAGAATTCTCTTGAAATAAAAATTACAATATTTTGCTTAAATATCAAAATCTTAATTAAGCAAATAAATAAATAAATAATTGTATATTTTCTAAGTCAAATTCTAACAAAATACATAAAGATTTGAACTTGTCAGTTGTGTATATATATATAGCATATGATCATGTACATTAATTCCCACTTTCCTCTAGCATGCAGCTTTTTTTTTTTTTTTTTTTTTTTTTTTCAAAGTAAGTACTTAAATAGGTTTTCTACTTGCTCAAAATGGACCAACTGAATAAGGAAGATATGGAGAGGGTTTCATAGAATTGGAACAAAGCTCAAGAAAGGACCACTTTCAAGCTTTTAATTAAGTACAATCTACTCATGATATGTTTTTTTTTTTTATAAAAATAAAAAATGAAAAAACCTCATAATTAATTATGCTATAAATTTGTAAATTAACATTTTGGTTTCCTCTTGTATATATCGTCTTTAAATTTGATTTATAGTATTTTAATCAATTGAATTTTGTTAGCTCGTCATTTATAAATTAAATAGGGTTTCAAGTTTGAAATTTGTTGTACGTACGTACTAATTAAAAAAGTTCTAATCTTCTAACGTTACTTTGCTATATATAATTAAGGGAGTTGATAACTGCATCCCTTAAAAATCCTCCTTAACCGCACCCCAATACATTTTTAGTTAAATTTTTTTTCAAATACAACAAATCACTTTTACTGGTTGCAATTCACATCCTCAATCGAACAAAACACTTGTATATATACAATAGAAAGATCAAGAATAAAGAAAATTCACTCAAAATTTATGAGAGTATAAGAAAGAAAGAGAAAATATTACCAATTTTGTTTGGGGATGGATAAGGGGTGTAGCTAAGGGGGGGCAAAGATAATTTCTCTATAATTAAATGCATATTTATATATATTATCCAAATTATTCAAATGTAATCAAATTAATTACCACGTAAAATGTTGGTCTTTAATTTCAGCTGGATTCGGAAACAATGCCTACTGTTTTAGAGCCCCACTGAAGAGTAAAATTAGTAAAATTACAAGCTAGCTAGTACAGGTGCTAAACGGTTAAATTTACTGTACTGAATTAAAATTGGGCCATGCATATATACATAATTCTTTTATATTTGATAATAGTTGTTTATGTCGAGTTTAACTTATTTAATTTAGTTCATAATATATATATACAGGTGCAAGTGTTTTTAGAGCAGTCAAACTCTAATTCGTAGCTATACTATTTATAATTAATTTATATACTATTATATATACTTGATATATACACGTACGATACAATTTTAAATATTCATAATTAAATCGACTGTTTAACATTAGTTGCAATAGTATTATAGAATTTCATGCCTGGAGAGTGGAGGCTTATAACTTATATATAAGACTTCACAATATCAAAATATTATCGATTAAGATATATATGAATCACTGTATCTGACACTTCAAATACAAATTTTGATTTATATAGCCTAATAAATTATCTATATCAAAACTTTGCGGGACACTGGAAAAATTTACGTTTTGAAATATTAAGTAGAGTAATTTTTATAGTGCTTCACAAAGTAAAGTGGTTTTTGATTCACCGCCTTCAAAATATCATAAATCGAATTTCAAATGCGAAATATAATTGAACCAACACATTCTACGTATTGAAATATGATGGAATACCAAATTTTAGAATTTTTAGAATTTTCTAACTATTTCTAAGGATTTTTGAAAGATGATCCAAAAATAATAATAAAATAATACTATTTGGGATGTCAAAATGTCCAATCTAAAAAAAATAGTAGAAGTTTTTAAAAATTATAAAAGTTGGTATTTTAATTTGCATGATTACAGTACGTAGATTGTGTTGTACAAATCGGTTTGGTCATTTGACATTTGGAAATATGAGTTTTGATGCCAAAGTAAAAGTCATTTTGCTTTGCAATATATTTCATGTATCTCCTTTAAGTATATACTAGTAAAGAGTTCACGCCCAAAATAAGGCTGAAACTGTTTTTTCTTATAATAAATTTTTAAGATAATATGTAATGGGGTTTAAATTGAGAAAATTGATGTGAGCTTTAAGTTTTAATGGGTTGAGATATTAAAGTACATCAAAGGTGGTGATCATTCTAATTAAACAATCAATGGCTAAGATTTATTCTTTGGGGATGATAGAACTTTCATATCAAAAAATCCAATATACTTTTATTAGGAGTAAGGATAAGGATTCGTCTCCGTCAGAACAATGACTATCTGGTTGGGACACTACGTCTTTCTTGGTTCCGCAACAACTGAATCTATGAGCGACCCCCTGACAAAGGGCTATTTAATACTGTTACCACCGATGCATTGATAGATAAAGCCATTACTTTAGAGTTTTGGATATTTTTGCCTGCACACCAACTATATAAAGACTCGACCTAAGGGGAGGCTAATAGATAGATCCACCTCATTCATGTCTCTGTTCCTAAAACAAGCGCGGTCACTCCTATAATGTAATGCTGCAACAACTGCATGGCTGGGAATCACAAAAGGAAATTGCAAAATAGAAATCAATGTCCAGCAGCTAGCTTGGGACGCAAGCACCTTCTCGTTATCTCTATCCTCGGCAACAACCTTCTCGTTGAAAGTCTGGAACTCGTGACTCCCGCCGTAGTTTGGCTCTTATGCCCCTGGGTTATGAACTATTTTCTTTCTTTTGTTAGCGGTATCTTGGACTTGTGTGATACCGGTTTCTAGCTCTCTGAACTCGGAATTTTTAATAGGATTTAAAAAATTGATAAAAACTGTCCGTATATAGTTAATAGTTGCATATAAGAACAAGTCGATTAACTTACGTACTTATTGCAAATGACCTAGTAACTCAAGTGGTAGCTAACTAGGATGATTTTTAAGAGGTCATGGGTTCAATCTTTCGTGGACACAAAATAAAAAAATTTAATAAAACTGGTAGAGCATTCCAATTTCTTCAAAAAAAAAAAAAAATTCGTACTTACTTTTTTCCCCAATATAGAATTTTTGCCACTGAAATACGAAGGAAATAATTAATATAATTCTGGGCAGGTGAGGGGAGAATTTGGGACTGCGAGAGAGAGAGACAGACCCAAACGGAGGCCCATTTGACTTCGTGTCTATCTCAGCCCCCGACATGCGAATAGCAGATCTCTGCAAACTCAGTACTCCTGCTACTACGCAAATAATGTTATATGTTATAAAACAACAAAAAAAAGAAAACAAAGCTGATTAATTATATATCAGTGATTAGATTTAGATCAACCGAACCACACAAATTGTGCACCCAAGTACATAGCAATTAGCAAAGGTCCGTTCAGTTGGGAGCCACTGCCAATTCTCCAAAGAACAAGTACCGATTAATGTACCATAACAATTAGAGTGCTCAAATTAAGGAGTTGCAAACTTGCAAGTTGCAATCATCACCGCTTCTTCTTCTTCTTCTTCTTGTTTTTTTTTTTTTTTTTTTTTTTTGAGGAAGAATCATCTTTAGAGAAACTCAGAAAGTTTTCCGATCGGATGGTCAGTATCGATTGTTGCACCATCTCAAAGTACTTCGGTATTTACTGCACCGATCTCAATGTACTTCGGTGTTTCTCAACCGTTAGATCAAGAAAGCAAAAAAGAAAAGCAGGTGATCCCGATCCGTTCTTGAGTTGTCATTTATATATACACCTTGAAGAAATTAATTTTAACCCATGTTTTTCTTAATTAGTTGTTACGAGAGATTATATTTCAATGACTAATTTCAGTATAAGAGTTTTTATAGACATTTAAATCTGAGTGGCTTGACCCTCATCTTTATCTCAAAAAAAAAAAAAAAAGTATAGGGGTGATACCGTGATATACTTAGGTGGCATTTAGAATAAGGAAGTTGATACAGATAGCAAAATTAATAAAAGGTTCATTTAGCTCTATTATTTATTTTAAATAATTAATAATTTATTTTATAAAATTTTCTTATTATCCAACTTCAATGAGTTTCTATTCATACTTAGAGTTGTAAATCGGGCGTCGCCCCGAAAAAGTAATATTACATAAATTAATTAATATTAAAAAGAAATACACATATTTGATAAGTATATTTTATTAGATAAATATTGAACTTAATATATTTTCTATATTATATATTTTTAGTTACATCTCAATTTATACAAAAGAATACAAAGAGTTGCAAATATTTTGAATCTTAAATTGTATCATATTATCTCTTTACTTAAAATAATTAAATTGAGCTATTTGATTAAGATAAATGAAGAGAGAAACAAAATTAATAGTTGAGATTAATGATGATGTGGCATAGCTTAAAAGCTTGGAAGCTTACCCCTCTTTTTAGAGTATGAATTAGCGTATCTAAATTTGCACAAACACCCCTTTGAACTATTTGATTTGTGACAAGTTTGCCTCCCCATAGTTAATTAACTACTTAATACTCTATATTAAAGTGTAAAAGATTAAAGTACCCTTATACACATTTGAATAATATTTGCAAATGTAACTATATTTCATCAATTTTAAATATTATTGAGGTATAAATATAAACACTTATTTGTGAAAATGTTTAAAGTACAACAAATACTTATTATTTACTTTTTTTACTCCAATTTCATATGTTCCTCCTATTTCTGTCGGAACAAAAAACAAAATGTTGGTTAATTCTTAGGTCCAAGTAGAGATTATAGCGCAATGAAGCTAGTATTTTCTTTTTTCTTTTTTGTTAAAATTTTAACATATTGAATTTCTGCTCTTGCTTTGTGGAGCAAATTCAAAATATGAATTCTCGGGTCGGGTTCAGGTTAGCTTGAGTTTCCCAAAAACACAGATTGGGTCGGATCGGGTTCGGATCAGTTTGATTTTCCCTAAAACTCATATCGGGTTGGACGGTTTTGGGTCAGATTTTACCACCTCTATCTATTATAATGGTTTTTCTTTTAAAAAGAAAGAAAACATGAAAGTTACAGGGTTGAATCGCCGTCGGATCTGATGAAAACGAGTCCAGTCTATCTTGGCCGTCCCCTGTTGCGATCAAACTTTCTGACACTAACCAATTAACTGGTTCTTGAACTGGACGTGCGGATTTGCTCTCTCTTTCTAACCAAAAAAACATGACAAGGAAACTAAAAAGAGCAAGAAAATTTTCTATCCCTAAAAACAAAACACATCTTAATAGTATCTCTCTTTTCAAACAGATCTCGTAAGTATCCCTACTTGATCAGTGGTCACGGCCACAAGTCAAACTAACCGCTAGGGTTCTAAAAAATGGCACGCCGTTGCCAATTCTGGCACGGAACGGCACGGGCACGGGTGGTAACGGCACGGGCACGGATACGGCACGGGGTCATTAACCGTGCCGTGTCTGAGTTTTGAAGATTTTGGAACGGCACGCATAGTGTTCCAGAAACGGCACGGAACGACACGAAAAAACGGCACGACACGGAACGGTTGTCAGACACGGCACGGTAACGGAACGGGACACGACAGACACGGCATAAATAACATAGGTGGCACGGGTAGGAAATGATAGGACAAGGGTAGACACGGATAGGTTACGGGTAGGACACATGTAATAATTCCGCCTATATTTCAAACATAACCGGTCCCAAAGCCCGAAAAAAAAAAGGAAGGGGTAATTTATAAAACATTATTTTTATTAATTAAGACAATTTTCATAGTATATTGATACTTTTTAATATTTTTTATGTATTTAAATTTTGAAAAAAATAATTTAATGATTTTTTGGGGTAAATTTTAATTTTTTTATGTTTTTTGGAATATTTAAAATTTTTATGTTCGAAACGAGTGGGCACGTTTAGCACGGTTAAGACACGTAGATACGACACGGTAGGTCACGTATCCGATTGAACACGACACGAATAAGTCACGGCACAAATAAATCACGACACGATAGACACTGTGTATGTTATCCGTGCCGTGCCTCCTCCTTCCAATTTTGGCACGGCACGGCACGGCACAAAAAAAATATTAATAAAATAAAGATACGGCACGGCATGAAGGCACGACGTTTCTGGACACGGTACGACACGGAACGGCATGATTTTAGAACTCTACTGACCGCGACGTTTAGTTTTGTGTACTTATAAAAAACTTATTCAATCACCATCATCTACGCCTGCGACTGCTGCAACTAGCTACTACAGTGACCAGTTTCACTTATGGTTGCAGCGGCTAGCTGTAGGGGTCACAGGCTAATAAATCTTCGAATTTGTCCAAGTTATCGTCTCTGACCGCAGTGGTCAGTTTGACTTGTGACAATGACCGCTGATCAAGTAGGGATAGTTTTGAGATTTGTTTCGAAAGAAGGATAATATTAAGATTTTTTTTTTTTTTTTTTTGTAGTGATAAACAAAAAAATTTCAAACAAAAAAAAAAAAAGCATGTAATGTACATTATGTACTCTTGCTGAACTTAGAGAAAATAAGAAAAAAAAAAAAAACAGAAATCAGAATCCAATAAAGGAAAAATCACCCAAAGCTTCGTCCGGCTTTTTGGCCTTTTAAGTGATAAATACTGTACACAGTTGAAAAATGCAAACGATGCTTTTACGAGAAACTTTTCTGTCTCCTGTTTTCTTCTCTTCTCTTTTCTTTTTTTTTTCCGTGTTCCTTTCCTATTGGCAATTAATGCTAACGCCACACCTTTTATTTTCACTCTTTATTTGGACAGGGACAGCTCAATCAGATCAGCTGAAAGACAAGATTTTCTTATACTGAATTGATAATAAATTACAAACGACGATTTAAGCCAATCATAAGTCCCCAAATAATATATATAAATTTTTTTTTTTTAAAAAGTTGGCAATTCTCAGAGAAAAACAGCTAGAAAATAATAAAAATATATTATGTACTATTTTGCTAGTATTATAAAGGTTAAATAATGAAAAAGCGAAATGGGCTTTGTCAGCAATCTGACCCAAGAAAAAACCAAGCCACTTATTTGTAACTCCAACTTATCCATGAAACAGGATGAGATAAAAGGGCCTAAGAAAGTAAAACAGGATTTGATTGCATATTGTTATAATTATTATATCTTTATAGTTTTAAAAATTTAAGTTCCGGTATAACAACTCCACAGATTAAAAATTCTGTGGAAGTCATACAATTGTATGCCGTACAAAATGTTCAAAATATAAGCTGAAATTTATTAAGAATTCTGTACAAACAGAACATCCAAAATCATAAACTTCTCTTTTCCTTTTACATAGGGATGACCGGATGACAATAGTCTACTCGACAGATTCAATGTGGCTGATGAGCAGTGCAGGTTTGCTCTGGAAAAAAACAACTGTACTTGTCTGTAGGAGAAAACTGATTCCAAGTTCTTACATTAAAAACGCAATATCTTGACAAATGATATATTATAATTATAATATGCCCCTTGAAATTTTTATGCATATTTTCTGATTTAAGTACGAAAATAACCTGTGTGATATATAAATAACCCCTTCAATTATTATCATATTAATGAAGCTGTTAAAGAAAAATACTGGCACTTGTATACAAGAATTCAGTTCCTCTCAGTTACCAATATGCATCCTCCTGATTTCAGTTGCTCCTTTATCAACTGCACTGTTCCCTCCATCTAAGAAATCCTATCAGAAATCTATCTATTATATATATTCCATACCGGTATCTATTTGTGGTCAGTTCTCTGCACCTAATCTGGCACATAATCGAAGTGTGGACAGAATCAGTACCGATTCTCAGACTTCACAGATAAACATACCTTTAGGGTCTAAAGCCAAGTTCCAAGCATCTAAATCTGTAAGATATGCTAGTTTTAGTAGGCGCACGGTATTATTCAGTAACTGCTTAGCAGTACTGATATATGACTATGGCCTCCTCAGTGTTCAGTCAGTAATCTGATGTAGATATGCTGATTAATAAATAAAGTATAAAGGTTGAACAACATTCTGATGCTCGAAAGCAATCCTCTCAAGTACCAGAGTGATGTGATTAGTGATAATTCAAGTCCAACAGTATTAAGAGCTTAGTTATCAGCCTGACCAATGAAAATGGGATTTTTCACATAAATAGAACATCTGAAAACACAATAAATGGTTGCATTGCAACAAACATTAATTGAGGCAATATTGAAATCAATAGACTATTTTAATGGAGCTATGATAAAAGTAAGAGAACCAAGTTAGACATAAAAAAAAAAAAAAAAAAAAAAGCTAAGAAAACAAAGCCTTCATCTCATCTTGATCTAAAAAAAATTAAGAATTGAACTATCAACTTTCTGTTATTTCTAGTTCTATTCCTATACACGTTGGGGGGGGGGGGGGGGGGGGGGGGGGGGACGCAAAAACAATAAATGGTTACTAGTTCTTTGAATTTTTCTGTGTACTCTCAGGACGCCATAAGCTTTTCTGACCTACAAGAAATTGGTTCCTAACAATGGTGGCATCATAATGGAGAGAAAGAAACAATGCCTTCATTTTCTTCAATACAGCCGGGCTCTCTTGCAACAACACCCATTTACCCGGTCTCAGTATCCTGTCCATCTCACTTATGACATCGACAACATCACAGCTAAAAATAAACAAAAGAAACTAAAGGTTCAAATCCAACTTCGAAAAGAAAATAAATACTGCTATAATTCAAAAGCTAAATTATTACACTATTTTCCATCCTCTGTTGAAATAATGTTGGACTAAACTGATGGGTTATGACAGTTTCATTGCGCTGTACTTTTGCTACATAAAAAATGCCCCAAGAGGTTTACTTGAAAATGTTGTTTCATAACATGTTCCAATTGAACCAAATATAAAAGGTGATTATACACATGAGCTCTCTGTTAATGAGATTACTGTAGGACTGCTTCTACAATTATAACAACAAAAAGGGTGGTTTTGCAAAGTTTATGCCATTTTGCAATAATTTTGAACTCTTATTTGAAGAAATCAAGGCCAGAACAGCCCATGATTTATACCTTTTCATGAGATTCTCGAAGAGATTACTCGAATGGAGCAGATCATAAGTCCGAGGATATGTATTAAATGACTCGCACCAATTGTGGTATACTCCAATCAATCCTCGATTGTAGACAATAGGTAAAGTATCAGGCCCACGGACAGGCACGACGTTCATGACCCAGAGAGGCATATCAATCAAAGCAGCCGCAAATCTGATCAGTTACAGTCAGCAGAAAATAAATTGAAGTCTTGTTTCTCTAATTCTCTTAAAGAAAAAAAAGAAAGTTAAAGGCCGTTTCTGTAACATTACCCCCCGAATCCAGCATTCATGTCCATCACATTTCTGATGCTTGACCAGTTGATTGGAAGATCTGTAATATACACGTTTGAAACAAGTTCCTTCCATTGTTTCCTGTCAGACATCAGATCTTCTGATGACAAGAGACTTGAATGTACTGTTTCAAGCCTATTGGGCCACGAAGCTGGCCACTCAACCGGTTGCTCTTGATTAATTTGCAAAATGCAATTATCAAGAGGCGTATACCTAACAAATTTGCAAAAGATGGCAATCAGTACCTGTATGTATGTTTCATGATGAAATGATAGGTCATGCTTAATACCAAGGTATAGTTGGAATGTCTTTCTTGGGACAAACGGGGGGATCGGTGGCCTTCCTCTGAAAATAACAAGAATTGGAGACAGGTTTTTGGTATATCACAACTCCAATTCCATTTGATTCGGTTGATTTCACTACTGTCTTCCAACAAATCGAATTCGTCAGAGCCACCATTGCTGATACATAAAACAACAAGATGGAAAACAATGTTTTATTTAACCAGAATTTGTTGCAGTGAAATAAAAATATTAGTTCAGAAAGTATAGCAGATCGTCACCCCTCCATACAGATTGGTCCTTTTCATTTTTCCGATACACCGGCGTTGCAGACCAGACAAAAAACCCTCCTGGTCTGAGAACTCTGTTAAGCTCTAGCAACGGTCTACCACCTGTTACGCAAGTAATATCAGGAGCTGCACACTAAATTCTACTAAATTCAATTGCCAAATAATGCAACACAAGTGAAAAATGTACCATCAGCGTCCCAGTGGACCCGGCACCTGGCACAATGAAGCATGTCAAATGAGTTGTCCGGGAAAGGAAGCTTCTGGGTCCCGATGACAGAGAGAAAAGCTGGGATCCCCCGTTCCAGCGCGAACTGAATCTGCGCCTCATGTTCGTCTTTCGGTGCCAATGACATCGTTAACACATTCTTATCTAGTAAAAAACCCCCGAAGCTGGCCACACCACATCCGACATCCAAGATCACCCTCGTACGTCTCCCCCAATCCACCGCCGGAAGGATCTTCCAAAATTGAAAATTACACATATATATCAAATCATTTTGACTATATAAATAAATGAGTTGTTCTTCTATGGATCGGCTAAGCAACCTTTCATTTAGATTTGAGCGGTTCTTATCAAACCTTCCCTTTAATTGTATCTAAAAGACATATCGTAACCGTCTGATTATGAAAAATAAACGGTCCATATTTCATCTGATCCATAGCAGAATTAGCCTAAATAATATTATTTTTGAGATAATCATATAAATTATATTGATTATACTAATTAACAATACCAACTATTGATTAAACAATTGGATACCTGCTCAATGAAACGTATGTACTTCCTTACTCCATGTTTGAACTGCGTCCCGCCTCCCGGGAAAACGAGATAGTTGCCGGACACTTTGACCCAATTCTGATCCTTCTTATACTCCACAAGCTTAGGGTGAGGCACATTGTTATACCATATCTGACAATCATCACGATCATTTCATGATCACAAATTCAATCATCAGCAAACATCAGAAACAAACCAAATCATAAATGGAAGAGAGAGATTTAACTACAATTAATTAGGGTCCTTACCGACCATGTCTCTGCTTCGAGGCCACGGCACGGGATCGATGTATCCGCGCGGCGGCAGCGGGACCAGGCAGCGCGGGGGATGCGACGGGCAGTGCCGCTCCCTGTGCTCCATGTGTCGCCTCGACTGCAGCGCCTTGATCGCCTTTACGTTGTCCAGGCACGGCACGTAGTCCGCCGCCGCTTGCACCCCCTTCCCCACGGCACAGATCCTCCACTCGAAATCAAACCTCTCATCATCACCACCTTCATCTGGTTGGATGGTGAGTTGTTGCACTGATGAAGGAGGAGGGGGAGCAGAGAGGGAGGAATTGAGCTGCTTCCGGGAGGGTGAGGGTGAGGGAGGGGAGGAGTGTAGGCGGAAGGAGGAACGCGGCAGGGAGATGGAGGTGGTGGAGAGGAGGAAGAGGAGGAGGGAGGAGAGGAGGAAGAGGGCGAGGATCGTGAGGATGGAGCGCCTCTGCTCCGCCGTGAATGTCAGCCACGACGCCATTGATCGGAGTGTAATTTGGGAAGAAAGAAAGAAAGAAAGAAAGAAAGAAAGGGTGATATGAATAGAGTGACGATATGGCGGGCTAATCCTCTGCTGCGTAGTATCATACTGCGCAGCAAATCAACGATGTGGATTATAGAAGGGTTTCTATAGATTGAGTTGCACGAATTTTAAAGTTGATCCAACGATTGTAGTGCTGCGAAGTAGTTTACTGCACAGTAGAGGATATGCATTGGACGAGCTGATTAGTGATCGCGAGCTCGGTTTCAACGGAGTGCTGATCCCCTGACTTACTGCGTTTTGCTGTACAGAATACGATCCGTTGGATCATCTTGAGATCTATGTTAGCGCGAAGTTTGAGACGATCCAGCGGTTTATATTCTGTACTGTGAAATGCAGTAGAGCAGGGGATATGAATGAACGGGGGGTTATAAATGGTTTTGTCGTCTTCTTCTTTGCTTTCTTTGCTTTTTTACGCCTGAGTTATAATTAACTAATAAGGTTGACTGTGATTTTTTGATTTTGTGTAATTTTGTTGTTACTTGTTCTTCATGAAGCGGGTGAGGTAATGTACTATTTAGGATTTGGAATGTTGGTTGCTGCATTGTGGGTGAGATGCATCTGCCGCAGGGTGAGATTTGGATGATGACCCTACTACTCCACGGGGAAGGTGGACTTGTGACGATTGGTGGTCTCACTAAGAATTGATTAAGATTTAAGAATCAAGAATCTTCTTTTCATATGATAATATTTATCAGATTTCTGCGCTATGTGCTGCACTGAGAACTTTGTCCGAATGTTTTTTATGTATTTGGTTGGTAGCCGCTGCCCATCTTTAAAAAAAAAAAGAATGTTTTTTATGTATTTATTAGCTAATTAGTTAATTAATTAACTAATTAATTTATTGTTTATTTATTTATTTATTCCGAGCAGTTTATCCCTATTGAGATGTTACATAATCTAGTCTCGGGATTCAGGACGCACAAAGACTTACTCGTGTGGAGAAATATGGATTATTGGTAGCTGCTACCAACATTTCGAAAAAAGAGAAATATATATGGATTATCTATTCATTAGTATTATATCTAAGCTAATACAACAATTATTTCATAGATAATTTGATAAGGTTATTCTAGCTAGTGCATATTCGGCAAATGAGGATTATATTGCATGCTTCAAAATGTATTAATTTAGCCTTTCATTTCATCTCCACTTTTTTAGTTTTTACTAAAAAAAAAAGAGAACAGAAGATATCCACTATGTGGTGCTGGTGAAGGCTTTAACTTCAAATTAAAGTATTTCAACCTAAATAATTTTGACGTATTTGCAACTTCTCTTGTATATATTTTATAAGAAACATTGTTCAAATTGATAAATTTCTAATTTGTAACGTGTTTTTAATTACTTAAATAGAGTATGTACTGAGTTAATTTGAGGCAATTTAAAACATGAATTTGTCATTCATCACAAAGTCATAAAAATCTAACGGTTTAGATTTGTTAATTTATATATAAATAGTGAAATTGTCACCACGGTCACCAAAGTCTACGGTTATTGGATCCCTCCTCCACCTTTTAATGATGTACACTCATCTACTGTATTTCAATTAAAATATATTGTTTTCCACCGAACATATATATTTTTCTAATTAATAAATGAGAAATTATTCTTATCCCCCTTAACTACACCCCTTATTTTGCAATCCATTCTTAATCTTTCATTCTTCTTCCTCCATTGATTTCCTTCCCACCACCATATCACCTCCCCCCATCACTATGCTCTCCGCCAGACCTCCACCACCCCTTGGGCGCACCTCCGCCACCCTCCGGCTGCACCTCCGCCACCATCTCCGGCCGCACCTCCATTGCTCCGGTTCTTTAATACACATTTAGTTATTTGTATAACTATATTAGCGGTTAGTATAAACACTTTTGCATATTAGTATAACCACTTTTTATGTTATCATATGTAAAAATGTAAAATTATATTGGGATACGGTTAAGGGAGATTTTTTAAGGGGTGCAATTATCATGCCCGTTAATAAATATCATTTTTCAATTACCATACACAAATATACAACTGCGTCAATCACATCACATGATTTTGTCACATATGCACACATGAATGTGTAAGGTTAGGCAAAATAAAGTTGTACCATGCATGTTTCTCTAATTAAAAAGCACATCTTCAATTTTTCTTGTTTAATTTGCGCCATAATAATTTACAAAAAGATGCACTTTAAGATTGATTTTCTTGATTTGATTTAAGGTGTAATAAGTTAACGCAGCTATATAGGTGTATTAATAAATCACCAACATTTCACATTTTTACACATAACATCAACTTTACTTAATCTATTTACTTCACTACCACCAAACACCACTGATTTAAGGTGATTTAACATTTTACTCCACTTTAACTTACTACACTTACCAAACGGGGGAATGCCCGTAAACCACTACATTCTTTCAACTGAACTATTGAATTACAAATGTAAGGTGGGTTAATTCTGTTACAGTATAATTTACTAGGAGCTATATATAATATATATTGCCTACAAATTCCTTTCCTTTCTGTACATGTTTCTATTGAAAAGGCAATTTCATTTCTAGGTTAGATTTTGTCAAGATACTTTTGTTTGATGCCAAACAGAGATGAAAGAATATATTCTTCATTGTGCTATCTGTTCAACTATCTACACTTTGCTTTCTCATCTATCTTTTGGAATGCCCTCATCATAGCCAGAGAATCTGAATAACCCATGCCAGAAGCCAAATAACCGACTTAAGCATAATTATCTGAATCATATATAGTTTATTTAAATAAAATCAGACTGTCAGAATCACTGCAGAAAGTAAATAAATCCTTACTATATATAAAAATAAAAGCATATTAGAAAAAATGACATGAAAGTGTTATTTTTCTTAAATAAAAAACTTGGGCCATTGATCATTTTCTTGGATAGATCAGAACTGTTGATTTATGTTAATTCCCGTTGACGTTAATGTCTCAGCCCATTAAAATTTAAGGCATTTATCAATTTCTTCGATATAAGGCCCATTACATATTATCTTAAAATTTATTATATGAAATAATAATTTCAGCCCAAAGCAGCGCGTGCGCGTGGGCTCTTTACTAGTATGCTAAAATTTAAACATGTTCAATAGATATTTGAAGGTAATTTATGTCAAGGAAAGTTGATCAGAAGCAAAAAAAACAGATGAATTGTCATACAAAATAGCCAAGAGCAATTATACAAATGGAACAGCAAAACAGATGCAGATTATGAAGTTGTTTGCTTAATGCTACAAATAAATTCCCCAACAACAGATTGACAGATTTCTCTGTAATCGATCTTCATATACAATTACCGGGTCGGGTCGGTTATGTTAAGATTTTGCCAGGAAAACACACCTTATGTTCTCCACTGTTCGATCTCGTCTCCTCGGAAACAGTCAATCGCTGCCCTTTGCATGCCTTAGGAAGCGCCCCGTTGTAAGCTTTGCAGATGTAATGTGCCAAGTTCTCATAATCCTGCAACATAAACAAGAGTTATGTAAAATTATCTCATTAGAAAAAATCGCCGAGGCACTTGGAGTTCAGGGAAAGAACAAAAATCCATCAAATATATACAGCTGTTATGTTGACAGTCTGATTTAGTTTACCAGATCTGATAATGAAATCGAGAACAATATGTCACCTAACTTATTTTGATTTTTAGTTACTTAGGCTGCTAGTTGCTGCTTATGATTCTGCAAGTTGCCAAAGCCCTCAGTTGAAAGGTACCAAAATGCCAACAAATTGTACTCAAAATGTTACAAAGAACTTGTGAACAGCCAGTATGGTACCAGTAATGTTAAAGTCTCAAGTTCAAGAACCAGACAAAAATCATACCAGCAATGTGTACCATAAGTTTGTTATGAACAACGAAATCTGAACAGAAAGCTTTTCAGTGGAATACAAATTACCTCGTAAAGAGGCTTCCCGTTGACGACAACCCATGGTACATACTCATGTGTCGGTGTTTGCTTCCCATACTGTACCTCAAGCTACACGGTATTCACGGTTTCCTTAGTTTTACATGATAGAATAACAAACAGCTGCAACAATTCGATGAATATAACAAGGCAATCGACCCCGACTTTTCTTTTCCCGAAACCAAGAAAAATTTTCATTTAAAATTTACCAACTAATTAACTTCCCAATATGCAAATTATCTTAATTTTGATTTTAACTTCTGAGTAAATGTGCATCATGGTACCAGTGGAGTTGATGTACCTGCTGCCCGTACCCGCTGTTGTAGCAATTTACAACTGCATCTGAACTCATGCCAGTGGATTGGAAGCATGATTGCCAACCATTTGCGTTGTTGGTCTCCACTGATTTCTCTACGCATTGGATGAATGGGAAGTGCTGTTGCTGCATTCAGAAAGTTCAAAAAGCAGAAATATATGAACCATGCGCCGAGTTGTATGTATCTATTGCTTGATGTTTTTGAAAATACTCAAATAGTGTTAAATTTTGTAAAATTCAAAATTCAGATATTGGGCAGGGAATTTGGTGTATGTATAGAAGAGGAGAAAAGAGGTACAAAAATAACAGTAAGACTCCATGGACAGTCTACAGAAGTAACAAATAGTATGACAAATGGATCCCATATAGGCCCAGATGTAACAGTTACACTCACAGTGTAACTTCTATGGACCGTCTATCAATGAACGCATGCAGTTTCTGAAAAAATAACAATATGATAAGTTAAAGTTACCACATTAGGTGAGACTTTGATTGCACAAGCCTCTATGGCGTTGAGCATACATTCCCCATCACCATGCTGCATTCAAAAGGAAAACTACAATCAAGAAAGTTTATCACATGTATATTTTTATGATAATTACAGTTATAACGATAGCAATTAACTGTTCATGATTGTCTGGCAACAAATTTTTACCGACCCGAAAAAACACCCATATCGATCTAAAGAATTTCTACCGAACAAAACATCAAAAGAAGAAAGTTGGAAGTTAGAAGCAAAACTTAAAGCTGATCTGACCTGACAAATAACGGAGCCACCAGACGTGACCACCGCATTACCGAAAGGTACGAAGTTAATGTCGGCGATCGAGATCAGGCCGTTCTGAAAGATCCCGCCAAGCTTGTTGGCTATGAAATCTGAGCAGAAGGGGCACAGAGCTTCATAATAGATGGAAACAGGCACTTTGTTGCTGGCTGAAACAGGAGCCGGGTCGAAACAGAGAACAGATACCAGTAAAACAGTTGAGAGAAAGGATGTAACTGATGCCATTGCATTCAATGGGAAGTAATTGGGGATGTGGGTTATGAAAGTTGTTAGCTTTGGTGATTTTCAGATTTTGTGCTGGTTCTTTGCTCCTTTATAAAGCTATTCCTTTTCTGTTAATGTTCAGATTTGAGAAGCAGGAAAGGGATATACGTATACCAGCAATAATACATTGCTATATGCACTTTATATATGTAAGTATGTATCAGATAAGGTTTGAGATTGAGGAGCTTGATATTTGATATTTCCATATTATTTAATAAATATTAATAAAGGATATAGTCATATAGGCCAAAAAAAAAAAAAAAGTGCCAGCCTAGTATCTCGGATTTGTGTAATTATTGTTATTGTACTGTGATACTATCAGTATTCAGACTATTATTATTACTACTCTGACAGAAAGATTAGAGCTTTGAATTTTTTTTCTTTTTCTTTTTTTTATCCTGTGGGGTGGGGGCAGTAAATCAGTAAGTCAGTAACTGTAACTGATATCCAGATTGCTTATGTACAAACAAAATACAAATAAACCCTTTTTATTTATTTACTGTTTCTTTGGGCCACATGATTCTGTCTTATTTATGATTTTCTTGTTCCTGCCATCATTGTCATCATTACATTGTTATTATCCTATTTTATTGTTAACTTGTTATTGCAATTATAACTACTAGCAATTCATTATTAATTTATTATCCCATTACCCTTTTTTATTTATTTATTTTTTTTGGTACCCTGAAACTGAAAAGGAAGATGCTTAATTTGAGAACTGTTTCTTTGTTAATTTGCTTTGTCTTTACATTTCGCATCTCCACTGTTTAAACTTTAAAGGCACAAATCCAATACAAACTTTTCAGGTTTCTCTTTCCTATCTATAGATGCTTGAAACTGCTTTCAAGAAAGTTCTTTACTTTCACTTTCCAGTTTCAACGAAGCTAAAAGCTAAAAAGATCAACTAAAAGTTGTGTGATCTTATAAAATTCCAAATTGTACAACAGAGAAATAGAAGCAGGTTATTTTGGGCTCAGTTATAATGGGCTGGATTTTAATCTGTTACACTGATTTTCTGATAGGTCTGTCTGATTTATGGTAAGTTTTGGGGCTGTAGTGATTCCAAAAAACCCATCAAAGCTGAATTTCAAGAAAAGATAACGGCCTCATTTGGAGTTTGGCAGATTTTGTTGATTTAAGGTATAATACAAAGCTGACAAGGTCCACTTCCCTTTTTTTTTTTTTTTAGAATTTTACTCCAATGATCTCAATCTATCCAATTTTTTTTTTATTCCATTCACTAATTATTCTAAAATAAATGGCTGCAATAAAAATTAATCTGCATACAGCCATACAGGGATTTTTATCTAAAAATAATTTTGAATTTATTGAAGAGAATTAATTAAATAGGGAATTATTTAAAAATAAAATTTAATTTCTTAGAGAGAATTAATTAAATAGAGAATGATTTAAAAATAGATATCCTGATTTAATTTTGAATTTATTGAAGAGAACTAATTAAATAGGGAATGGTTTAAAATAAATTTGAATTTATTAGAAAAAAATAATTAAACAGAGAATGATTTAAAAAATAGATATCCTGATTTGACTTAAAAACAAATGCTCTGAAAAAATGAAAGAATAATATGGGGGATGGAAACGATGGGTGACCGTGACTGGTTAAGTCCAGGGGAGAAGTATTTTCTCTTGTTTATATACCGGTGACAAATTGAGTTATATCTACTTGTTATTTATTTTAGGGAAACATGTTGCGTCCACAGAGTAGACATATCCACACTCATATGTTGTTACAAATGAGACTCATGTGGTCTACTTATCAGTGAATACTGTCAAACTCTATGGATCAAATCTAAATGGACGATAGGTTACACCCTTTATTTTACATACCACTTGTTGAGGAATATGAAAGGGGGGATGAACAGCTAGATATGCAGAATCTGATTAATTCCTTCTTAATGAAACAGAGGCATTTTATTATTGGTTATGGTATCTTTATTATTATTTATTACAGTTTCTACCATACTGACCTTAAATTTTTAATTCAAGTTGCCTTATCCGTCAAGATAAATTAATTACCACTTGCTTGTCTAGAAGTTGGTAAATTAAATTAAGGGAATATGATCCAAGACCTCCCAAACTATTGGCTTGTGACTAGTTAGCCCCCGAACTTTTAATTGTGACAAACACTCTTCCGAACTATGCATCTTGTGACAAATGACCCCCCAACTCTAGTTTGTCATCTAATACTCAATTATAATGTATGAAATGACCAATATACCCCCATATGCTTGTTATGCAATATATAAAATATTTATGTTTATATTTATGATGTTAATTTACAGAAGAAAAATTATTAATTCTGAAAATTATAGGTAATATAATAAATGTTGAAAATACAAAATTGTATTTTATTTATATGAAACTAAAAATAGAATGAATTAAAAATATTAATTAATTTAACTTGATGTTTACAAAACAAATCACATTTTTTCAATCTAAGTATATTACATAACTATATAAAAATTAAATAAATACACATGAAATAAAATAATATTATAAAAATTTTAGTGTGCTTATTAAATTATATTACTATAATAATTAACAATGAATTTTTTTTTACAAATAAGTACTTTATAAACATAATTATGTCAAATATTATACAAATAAGCAAACAAGGATATATTGGTAATTTCATACCTTATAATTGAGTATTAGATGACAAATTAAGAGTTAGGGGGTCATTTGTCACAAGATGTGTAGTTCGGGGGCCAACTAGTCACAAGCCAATAGTTTGGGGGGGTCTTGGATCATATTCCCTTAAATTAAACAGCTAACCAATAGTTGGTCGTCTCCCTTAGAGGGGCAAAAGGAAATGCAGGCACAAACTAATTAAAGTGCTATGTACCAAATTCATAATTCATGCAATGGGCAACATGCCAAGTTCATAATCCATGCAACGGGCTGTATACTATCAAGTAACTTGAGGAAATGCATGCAAGTTATATATTTTCTTGCCGGAAAATTAAATATAGGAAAGTTGATGATCATCAATCTGTAATTAAGTATAATATATGAACTAATTCTTGCTGCATGAATTAAAAAAGAAGTACAATTATTTATCGCAAAATACCGAATTACGTACAGAACTAATTTTTCATATATATGACCGTGCACATATATATTATTGCACGTACGCGTTCTTGTCTAGTTAATCCGCAGCAAGGGCAAAAACCATTGTACTAATTAACCCATGTATAGATTACATGCAAGTTGCCAGTATATATATATTCTTAATCTTTCTCAATTCTCAAATATAAAAAAAAAAAAGAAAAGAAAAGAACTTCCCAACAAGAAAGAAAGTCATGTGCATGCCAGATCAATAACAATAAGCAACAAGAATTTTGTACTTCTCCAACAAATAAACATATATATATATATGAAGGTAGCTATTAATTGATATATACTTGTTCTTCCCCCCTAATTCGGCCTATTTTCTAAAATAAAAAATAAAAAATCTTAATTAAACAAGTAGAAAAAAAAATTATGTTAATTAAATTCAGAAGAAATGTGTAGTACCTCTCAAAAAATTTAAAGAGGTACTTCATTCATGCATGCATATGTAACTTGCAACAAAATTTAACTACCACGAGAAGAACTTCGATAAATATATATATATAGCAATCCATGATATATTTAATTAGAAACAAAAAATATATATATCTGCAATGGTAATCAATGTGGTCACACCAGAGTGCTTATCGTCTGACCTGCTGTACGGTTGCTCGGCAGAGAGAGAAAGACAGAGAGGAGCTCGATTCGGTGGGCCCCACTTCAGTGTATGTGTTTTTCTCTCTCTGCCGGGCAACCGTACAGCAGGTCAGATGATAACAATTCTCTTTAAATAAATACAAGAAAGCCAGTGACAGTTAGGCATTATATCCACAATTAATGTACGTGTTTTCTTTTTACAAAAAAGAGAGAAAAACAAAACAAAACAAAAAAAACTAAAAAAAAAAAAACTAAAGCATAAAATTAAATTAAACAAGAATTAATATGAGAAATTAATGATATTAATAGAGAATTAATAAAAGTACATCTATATATGCAAGCGTCAAGATAGCCGCCCGGCGGCCGTTAAGCACGGCCTTTCGCAAGATCCTCGGCGGTGCGCGCGAGCGACTGGAGGTTGCAGCTCACGATCGTGTCGACGAAGATGCGCGTCTCCTCCCTCGTGTTACCCGGCGGCACGTCGACGACATACGACTCCACGACGATTGTCTGTTCGGCAATATTCGAATCTTGATCTGGTGACGGTGCAATATTATTCGCGTGAAGGGTCGTGACGGACCGGTAGTTCTTCAGCCGGTGCTCCCCACCGACGACGCTGAAACTAAGGACGTGCCGCTCATCGTCTAAAATCTCCAGCCGCTCCCGGCTGGAAATCGCAGGGAGGCCCGATACGACATGAATCTCCCGTACCGTCCCTACGTCTTTCCCGTTCCCGTCAATTACGTCGCAGCTGCGTATGAAGTGCTTGTAGGTCTGCGGCCGGTCGAAGCGGCGCACGACCGACCATACCGACTCAACAGAAGCATTGACGGATTGAACAACCGCCGAGCAGCACTGGTCTTGTCCCACGAAATGCTCGTGCTGCCGCGCAACTACGTCCGGCACCGCGGGAGAGAATGCTGTCAGTTTCCTGCTGGCCGCCGGCGCTCCGCCGCCCATTGATGATCTGTGGTGCTCATGTTGCAGCGATGGCCGGGGAGTACAAGAGGTAGTCATGATCGATCTTCTCAATATGCTTCCGGCTTTAATTCTGTTGATCTCTCTGTGGATAAATACCGCAGAATGAATGTATGTATGCCTTTTTTTTTTTTTTTTTTTTTTTTTTTTGTAGCCGGCAGTGATCCTGAGAGAGGGAGAGGACAGGACTTGTGATTTTTTTTTGGCTGGATTTCCATAAATATAACTTCATTATGAGGTTGGGATCAAAAGAAAAGGAATTGTTTTTAGGCTTCGGACCATCACTAAATGCTTAGGCTGAAAATGGGCGCTGAAATATTCGACGGTTCTCAGAGCCCGTATCTGCTGAGTCCGAATCTCGGGGTCTCTGAGAACCGTCGGATCGGGATCTCAGGACCCTGAGATCCGATTTGGATCTCAGCCGATACCGACGCTTGAAAATGGTGCCTGACCCATTTTTCTTTTTTTTTTTGCCTTAAAAAAGTGTTATGATAAAAATAATTAAAATGTGTTATCTTGATATAACAGACTACTACTACAATATTTTTTTTCTCTCATATGCCAACACGTCATAATTTATTCTGCTTGGTATATGACATTTCATTATTAATGTCTATCATTCTTTCATTAGAAAATCAAACTAGAAATGTAGTTCCTATTTTTCATTATATCGGAAAAATATTAATGTTGCTTTGGAGAATTGGTGATAAGAATTTTTAAGGCGCGCGCTTCCCTTCAATGGAAGGATTTTGTCAAGTCGACTACATAATAATTTGCAAAAGAAGTTAATTTTGTTGGTGGTAACAATTTATAAATAAAAGTTCTGTATCGGCAAAGTATTAATTGTTAGTTACTTATTTATTTATTTTTTTTGGAAAGGTTTCATTTTTATTTTTATTTTTTATAACACGATCAAACAGTCGTTGATTGTAAATATATAAATTTATAATTTAACACGTATATATAATTATATATCTAACACTGATATATATTATATATATATGATTAACAAACTTGCACATTAATTTCTTTACAAGGTGTTAAATAGGTTACAATTTTGTTAGCAAGACTATAAATATGCAAACAATAATTAGAGTGCCGGGTCTATTAGAAAACCTTCATGGAAAAGTAAAATATATGTTTTATACTTTTACTACGACAACAGGGTACTAAATTAATTAAATGAACGACATGGAGCATGTACTGTTAAGCAAGTGGGCATAATATTAATAGGCAAAAAATATATATAGCCCCTTACATTGCCCCAGCACCTATACGATGACATGACAAATATTTACAAAAATATTTTCTTTTAGACAAATTTACAGAAATATGCCCTTTTCCAAAGAACATTTAAAAAGTTGACCATATCTGGAAAACTCTTTACAAAAATGACCCTAAAAATTTTACAAAAATGACCCTTCCACCCTAAAAATTTTACAAAAATGACCCATCCGACCCATATGCCATCTCATCATAGGTTGTCGGGGCAAAGCTTGTGGCATAGTATCGTTGTCCATATTGATAATACCATATGGATGGATAAACTGGTATATATTTGCTAGTATGAGACTCAGTGGAGTGGTTTCGGTGTGCTTTCAGTGGGCTGAAATGAATAGAATGGGGAGGGAAAGGGAAAGGGAAAGCTGGTTCGAACAACAACAACAACAACAACTAGACATTATTTGAATGAATTCCGTATCGGCCAATTGACTGCGAGAGACAGCTAGTAGCTCCGCAGAATAAAGATCTTTATTAATTAATGGTACCAGCTAAAGTTGTTGCATCTGCAAATCTATATAAAAAAAAAAATGTTGGTGTCTTCAATTTTTTTTTTATACCAGAAGCATACCCGCGTGCTGCTACGGGCAATTTTAATTTTCATTAAAACTATATAGGTGAAAGAATAGAAGAGAAAAATGAGTTTATGACTTTAACAGTCAATGCTTTAAAAAGTCAGTGTTTTAAAAAGTTAGTCAGATAATTCACCATTTCGATTTTGTGATGAGACATAAATGGAGGGGAATACAATAAAAAATGGATGCAATGTGAGTCTTTCATTATTTGATGGACGGAGATTAAGATATGAGTTAGACTATGACCATTAACGGAGGATCCATTTCTTAGTTTCTTTTTAAAGGAGTATAGCTATGTATATATATTGAAAAAGCATAACTGTTAGCTAATGAAATTAAAATATGTGTGCATATATGTATGTAGATAAACATGTAACTTTTATGAGGTTTGTACAAGACACCAACTTTATTTGGTATCGTATGATCGATGTAAAAAGGAAAGTGCTTACCGGTAGCTATAAGTTAGTACCAATTTCTTATCAAAAATTTAAACTCTTCATTGATATTACATATGCATGCAGCTCAAAATGCTCATACTTATTATTTTCATGATTATATGTAAATTGGTGTATTGTAGCAAACCTCAATTTTTATTAGGTAACATTGTGTATTTATTGAAAAATAAATATATACAGTAAGAAAATAATTAAATAGTCAACAAAAAAGTGGACGCTTAATGTTTTTTTTTTTTTAAATTAAAATATCCAAATCTTCTAATTAGCAATACCATCTATATTATTACGCAATCTTACGACATTACAGGTTTATCATTTCTTTATCGGCTTGCAATATTTATTTATTCTTTTGGTTTGAATAAACATATAGGAATTGGATTCGGGTTGTAAACTTCCATGGGCCTTTTGACCTTTTCGGGGCTTTTGTCCAGAGTTTACGGCCTACATCAAATGCAAAACCTCGTAAGCCCATTTGAGTTGCATTGAGCAAGATATAAAACCTCGTAGGCCCATTTGACCTGCATTGAGCATGGAGATTAAAAGTAATAATGATTTAATGTATTTTAAGATGTTTTAAGTCATCAAATAGAATTGATTTAAGGTAATCCTGATAAGGTAAGTTATATTATTTTTATAGATATCTTAAACTAAATCGCTAGCATTGTATATTTTTTTTGAGTAAATCTCTGTATACCCCAGCAAGTGTACCCCGCTACCGTCCCCCTGGGCCATTGGCGGATCGAGCCACAACAGCACCAGCCTTCGACCCGACTCATTTCAAGCCAACTCAACCTTTCTTCCCAAACCCATTTCGACCCAAACTCGTTTCGATCCGTTTCGGCCTTTCTTCCCAATTAATTGCGGTACTGGATTGTTGATTTTAATTAGAATTTTCATTTTTGTTATCTTTCTGGATTTTTTTATTGAGATATTATGTTGATTGTAAAATATAAACACCCGGACGAGAATATAAATACTCGCGTCGCGGGTATCCGGACAAGAAATATAAACACTTGCATCACGGTACCCGAATGAGAAATATAAACACTCGGACGAGAATATAAACACTCGCGTCGCGGGTACCCGGACAAGAAATATAAACACTCACATCACGATACCCGAACGAGAAATATAAACACCCGCGTCGCGGGTACGCGGACGAGAAATATAAACACTCGCGTCGCGAGTACCTAGACGAGAAATATAAACACCCGTAACTCGCGTCACGGGTACCCGGACGAGAAATATAAACACTCGCGTCGCGGGTACCTGGACGAGAAATATAAACACCCGTAACTCGCGTCACGGTTACCCGGACGAGAAATATAAACACCTGGACGAGAAATATGAACACCCGGACGAGAAATATAAACATCCGGATGAGAAATATGAACACCTGGAAAACACTCGTAACTCGCGTTGCGGGTACCCGGACGAGAAATATAAACACATGGACGAGAAATATAAACACCTGGATGAGAAACATGAACACCCGTACGAGAAATATAAATACTCGAGTCGCAGGTACCCGAACGAGAAATATGAACACTCGCGTCGTGGGTACCCGGACTAGAAATATAAACATCTGGACGAGAAATATAAACACATGGATGAGAAATATAAACACTCGAGTCGCAGGTACCCGGAAGAGAAATATATATAAACGCTCGCATCGCGGGTACCAAGATGAGAAATATAAACATCCGGACGAGAATAAACACCTGGACAAGAAATATAAACACTCGCGTCGCAGGTACCCAGATGAGAAATATAAACACTCGCGTCGCGGGTATCGTACGAGAAATATAAACACTCGCATTGTGGATACCCGGACGAGAAATATAAACACCTGGATGAGAAATATAAACACTCATACACGTGTGCCCGAACGAGAAATATAAACACCCGTACAAAAAATATGAACACCTAGATAAGAAATATAAACATTTTAATTAGTTACTGGCCTTGCGCCTTTGGTTTATATGGCGTATATTGGGTTGGCGTGCGTGGTCTTTAAGTTGGCTTGGCGCGCGTGGGTGTTGGGTTGGGTTGCTGCGCATGAATTTGGGTTGGGTTGCCCCCCATCAATTTGGTTTTGGTTGGCTGGATATGGAAGCGCGCACCCATTAATTGTGGGGTTGGATAGACGTGCGTCGTGTGAGCACGCGTTTTGGGCTGGCTCGTCAGCGCTGTGATAGAAATGGAAGCGCGCAGCGATTAATTTCGGGGTACTAATCTGGGGTACAGATACTGGAGTACTATTAGCACAACTCATTTATTTTACACATTTTATCTACTTTATTTATTTATTTCATTATCCACAAATACTAATATTTTAACGTCATTTAGCATTTTACTTTGCTTTTTAATTTACTATGCCCATTAAGAAAAGTAAATGCGCCACCTTTTAGACTTTAGTAACTCGTAACTTGTAACTCGCAAATGTAAAAAGGTAAAGAGAATGACCCAACACCGTATAAATCTTCGAATCGGCATAGATCCTGTTTTTCTTGATCTGACGGTTGAGAAACACAGAAATACTTTGAGACCTGTACAGTAAAAACTGAAGTACTTTAAGATTAGTGTAGTAACCGATGTGGACCATCTTTTCTACTTTTATAAATCACGATCCTGATTACCGAAAAGGCGAAAACTGTAAAGAGCAAAAGAGAATCGCCGAAAGTGCCCTGTGGCTGTGGTGAATATCTGATTTTTTTTTTTTTTTTGTGTGAAGTGAATATCTGATCTCTTTCACTCAAAAAAAAAAAAAAAAAAAAAATCTGATCTCTCTATAGTTGAATGCTTTGTCTTTGTCTGTCTTTGACTGTGTAAATAGTGAAATTCTCATATAATTAAAAAGGAATATATGGATTTTTTTTTTTTTTTTTAATTCATTAGAAATTTTCTATGTCAGAATTTTTTTTTTTTAAAAAAGTACATATATGAAAAGAATATAGAACTGTCATTTATCAAGCATTCAATTGGAAGGACGAAAAGGTGAAAGTTTTTTTTTTTTTTTTGAGAGAAAAAAAAGGTGAAAGTCCAAAAAAGCCTGGACAAACTCTGCGGTTACAGGCATTGACCAGACCCAACGAATTTTCTTTATTTTACCCTGCTCACCTTATTCAGTACTACTACTATACTGTATACACTATGCAGTAAAAGTAAAACAGTATATATAATAATTGATTTCTTTACAATTTCTTTCCTAAAAAAAATATGAATCTTGTGGCCATCGACGAACTTACATTCTTCTCAAACAAAAAAAGAAAAAGAAATTACATTTATTAGCTTGAACAATATTAGTCTAGCTCTAGCAATATTAACGCTTAAGTAAATTTCATTTTCAGACAGATAAAATTTGCACCATTCATGCAGCAGAGCCAACTCTTTCTGAGAAAATAAAAATATACAATCCATTTTTTTTTTTTTGAGAAACATATAAATAATGTAAAATATACATTTCGAATTTATCAGATTTGTTTCAGAATGTAACCTATAGATGTATATATAGACAGTTATTCTATTATTTTTTTTTTTTTGTTGAGTGAATACAATCTTTTTTTTTTTTTTTTTTTTGAGATGATACAATCCATTAAATATGGCTCGCAGATTCACAGCATTTTTATATATTAATTAATTAAGCTACTAGTAGTAGTACTAGTACAATAACCTTTATGACAGTTGACAGCAGGGGATATGAATTCTTGACAGCAGAGAAGAGAAGAGAGATGCATCATGCACCAAAAGCCAAGGCAGTCAACAAGACTGACTCGCCATTCCAGAGAGAGATCATAAATGTTCCTTCAGATTAAAGAAACGAAAATTGACTTCTTCTTCCAACTTCTATTATTATAGCTCCCAAACCCCAAGAAGCAGTTACTGCATTGTGCAGTTCACACCTTCATCCGTTGGATCGCCTCAGGATCCGTGCTGGCACGAATTTCGAGACAATCCAACGGCTTATTCTGTGTGCAGTACAGCAGGGGATATGAATTCGAAGAAGAAGCCCAGAGATGCGACTCTTACGTTATACATACACATACATCCGTGCCTTAACATTCACGGCCTTTATTCAGGGAAGGAAAGAAAGAAAGAAAGAAACCCCATCCCATACTCCAACTTTGGATCTATCATGATATCATCTATCTATAAATACATGTCTTCTTCGATCCATCTTCATCACCTCTATAATCAAGGCTTTCTTCTCTTTTTCTTATCTGTTAATGAGTGGAAGGCATATATGAAGGAGATAAGTATGGATGGATCCGTAAAGCTCAGGAGGGATAGCGCCATGGGCAGGGCATGCAGTGAAGTAGCAAAACGTATGGATTTTGTATTGATCTTGAGCTGGATCTGATTATATTTGCCTACTTGCGCTATCTATCCTGAGTTTCATGGTTCCTTCCTACTCAACAAAATTATATATATATATATATCCGAGGTATATTGTTCACAGTTAATGGTGAGTTACTGGTACAGTTAATTAATCTATGAAATTCCAGATTGCATGTATTTATCCTTACATTACAAAAGAATTTTTTAATTTTTATTGATTTTTTTCTGTATTTTAGGGTGATTTTGCAAGGAATGTCTCTGATATATAATTTGTTATTTAGTGGCAGGTACATTGATTGCTGATATTAACTGATTCAATCAATATTTCCAGGCAAATTTTTTTCTTTTTTCTTTTTTCTTTTCTTTTTGGCAGGATTTCAGGCTGGTTTTGGAGTGCTTCATGGTGACATTTTTCTCACTATAAGGACTTGGGAGTTGAGACTTTTTTGAGACTGTCTTTGCGTGCCATATATATATATCTTGCTTATATATGGGCCATGCTAATCTTGATCTCTGATCGTTCCTACTTAATTGGATATCTCTGAAGAGACGAAGATTATAATTACAAGAGATTGTTTTATTAGTTTGATACCCGGACAGGACATTTTGCTTTATTTTTTCTTTTTTCTTTTTTTTTCTTTTTTTTTACAAAGTTGTCAGTGAGATTTTTTTTTTTTTTTTTTTTAGTTAGGCTACGGTGCTATGATATTTAGTGACCAATTTTCGTATGGCATTTTTGTAATAATGGATATATTGATTTTAGAATTGAAATGGCTTATCCAAACCGTTTAACTTGATCTCCATATTAATATCCATCTTGTACCAAGTTTTTCATTTTTTTTGAAACTTTTTTCTTATTTCTAAAAAGGATACAAAAGCATAACTATTGGATGATCCAAAATTTTTGAATTAATGAAATTACTACCCCTCCTTAAAAATAGAAAAAAAATTCTAACAAATGAAAAACTTGGTAATAAGGAAGATTTTAGTAAGGAAACCTGAAACCATGTTGAACAGTTTGGATCAACCTTTCAATTTTGAAATCAATATGTTTATCGTTATAAAAACACATAGCAAAATTACACACTCAATCGTAGTACCATAGATAACTCTTTTTTTTTTTTTCAACATTCACCCTATTGTTAGTAACAAGCATATTTACTGTGTTAATTAACTACTAGCATATGCAGCTAAAAACGTTCTTATATATGCCATATTTCCGGATAAGTAAGATTTAAAATGTCACAAATTTTGTTTTATACATCTAGCTAGGTTCATTTTTAACTTTTAAATGGAATTATCAGATCTAATCCATGGATCATGTTAACGTACAAGAAAAGTTGCAAATCAAGATTTTTAAAGTTATAATCTGTATATTCAAAAATAAATCCAAACTATACATAAAAGCGGAGACCACATGATCCAACGTAAAAAGAGAAACCAGGTTATATTTTACAATCTTTCCAATTAACTCAGAAATACGTACTGTAATTTTTTGTAAATATGGTCAAACTTCAGTAATATACTTAATGCAAATAATCAACTAACAAATTAAAAGGAGCATAACAGTTAAAAGATATCGATATATGTTGAGCTAAGTAATAATTTTAGTGCAAGTAGTGTTTCCATCTATTCTTGATAGTCGCTCAAAAGTTTTAAAAATAAAAAAAATTAAATAGTATTTTTTACAAAATCCCAAATCGAGTGACCTGTGTAAATATTTTTTTTAATAATAAAATTTCCAAATATAAGGGCAAGACCCTTATTTTTACTCAAAAGAAAAATAAAAGGGGGGAACGGAATATCTGAAATTGCCTCAAAGGCTCAAACAGGTGAACTACAGAGCGGGCAGAAAGTGGAATTATCTATTTTAGGATTTTATCTAGTGTTAAATTCAAATTAAGTTCGAGACGAATAACAGCGAATTGATGTATTTTTGGCCAGACAAGATATTCTAATATCGAGCTGATTTGTATATTATAAAAAAACAAAAATACTGTGTTAATATTTCATGTTAAATACGTCAATTTTCAAATTAACTTATTAAAAATATTTGACTTATTTGTATAATATATCTCACTACACTGTACAAAAGTAAGTTGCATACTAAAACTAAACACATTTGCAACATATCAAAAATTAGAAAGCCTCTTAATTTGGCATGGTGCCGGTACTCCTCATATCTTATATTTAACTTTCTTCCAAATAAACACACAAATTCAACAAAAACTGAACAATTTGAATCTTCCTTTCTATTTTCTGCCATCTATTTACAATTATAGTCACACGTACATACACAATTTCTAAATATAAATTCTCATAATATATATTTCCTCAATTGCAACTTGCCCAACATATTTAGAATTCAATTAGGAAGAAACTTATTATAACCAAATTATATTCTGGTAAATACCGACTTAATTAGTATTCTTCTCATCCTCACTTATATATACATGCATGATCTTTCTCAACCTATTTTCTGTACCGGTTGCAACACCTTCTCTTTCTTTTTTTTTTCGAAATCTTCGGAGCAGCTGCAAAGTTGCGTGGACGATTATCGAACTCTCGACCTTTGAGTAAACAACAGCCCTAGGTACTTGTTTCCTAGCCAACTGAGCTACCACCCGTTTCCCAGTTGCAACACCTTCTCATTCTCACTTATATATAACTGATAACAATGGCACAAGTAGAGGATGAGATCAAGTCCTTGTCAGCCGATGCCGCCCGTCATTCAGCTCATGCGAGATCTTTGTTAGACGAAGTGGAGTTCGTCGAAGATGATCGGCTCTCTCCTCGCGGTTCTCCTCCCTGCTTCTGGGACTATGTAATTAAGCAATCAATTATAACTAGCTAATAGTGTTCTTAGTTTTATATCTTTTGCAACACTCATAAACATTTAGAAACAGTAAAAACACACAATATAAGTTTTTGGATTATGAATCGATCTGTCTTACATTACATTACATGACATGTTTTTTTTGTTATTTGCCACAGGAATCAGAGAACTATGAACAAGCCAGTATCATCCCTGATCCTGAATGGTGTGCTAAGCACATCGAACAGAAGTATCAGAGGATGCGCGACGTCGGTCACAAAACAAAATGTGTCGCCATGTCCAGAACTTATCAGCAGTTGCGTAAGCCGACGCGCAAGGCAATGCCGCGACGGATCTGAAGTTTTAAGTGCGTTTAATTGCTATGGAATTATAACTAGTTATGTTTTGTTCTATGTTCCATAGTATCTTTTATTCTGTTTATGATGGAATTATATATTACTCTTTGATTGCTATGAAATTATATATAGCTCTTTAATTATTTTTTGTTTTCTATTCTGTATATTATATGATGCAATAATATTGGAGTCTGCATATAAATTGGTCAGAGAAATATTAACATACTAGTTATTATTTATACTCCTAATGCAATAAGCATACTGGTTAATTTATATGATTTTGAATGGCTTATTATTTTTTTTTTTTTCTGTTTTAGAGTTTTGCTAAACAATGTTAAGTGCATAATATGTGCTTCTAATTATATAAAGAAAACTAGAACAATTAGATTAGGTTAAAATCTACTTATCAATTAAACAAAGATTATATACAAAAGTACTTAACAATAACTTGGATTTAATATATCTATTTATATGCGATCTACAGAAACTAAATGATAATAAAATATGACGAGAGAAATGGTTAATATATCCTAAATAGATAAATGGGCCTTAATTAAGCTGGTTTGTGAAGAGTTTCACTACTGACAAAATCCAATAAACCTTAATTGTAAGCCCACTGGGTATTCAGAATCCATTTATAAGCCTGCTAATTTCAGTCAAGCTTGGTTTTTATACTATCGGACCATGTTCTGATGTTCACAACAAACTACAATCAGGCAACAAATCCGATAAATTGGTTTGAATACTTATCATGTTTTGGACAAAGAATCAGAGGGATTTTAATTCATTTTATTTTTGTAATAAATATATTGTATCTTTGGATGAACAAAGTTCTGTTAATTGTGTGTCCTTTCATATGTATTATGATGATTTTAATTTAATTAAGAGAGCCGATTAAATTTTCAAGTTTTAACTGTTCCAGATAATTAATATGTGTGTCGATTTTCTATAATTCAATGACAATGATCCTTCAATGAAATAATCATAAAAATATAAAATGGGAATAATTTATTTTATTTTTTCTTCACTTAATTAATAAATCATGGTCCTTTTTTTATAAAAAAATTCAGTTGCGTGCACTGTGTCGAGATAAATTACAAAAGTTAGTTTCTGATTCATAACACTCTCGTGTCTTAGATTACTTGGATGTTAGTATAAAATAAAGCGTCTGTCTTTACTATAGTGTTGCTTTCTTGGCTAGTTCTTGTCATTATCCTTGATTGTGAGCTGAGAATTTCAAAACCTCTCACTTAAAAAAAAAAAAAAAATTCAAAATATGTACACCTAGCATTTAAACGTGGCAGAGCTACTAACAGATAGAAAAAAACAAATTGATAAAAATTCAGTCTAGAAAATCGAATTTGTTGGTCCAAAATTAAAGCTTATCTTGCTAGGTATATATTTGGTGGACGTACACAAAACCAAAAAAAAAAAAAAGAGGAGTAATACCTGGCGTCCATAGAAAAATCATCTATAGTGTGTATAGGTTACATTTTCAGATGCATCTGTTATATTCCGTACATTCTATGGATGTATGGATGATTTTTCAATGGACGCAAGATGTTTCTCGGAAAAAAACCATGCCGAACAGACAGCACACAGTTGCCAAGTTTCTGTTTCTTCCTCCTCATTCCTTCTCCTTTCGTGCAAGATATAATTTTCTCACAATTTCAACTCACATATTGACATATAGATATTGGGTTTTTTTATGCTAGATTCATCTATAAAGTATTTCTTCTAATTTTGTCATTGTTTTTTTTTTTATATTAAACTCCTAATATAGCTTCCAGAGTTCACTCATATCATTCATGATTCCAAGTCTACTGATGCAGCAACAGTAGTGTGTTAGTGTGGGATGGTGCAATTCTTTTGAGTGGCTACTTATACCACCAATCTGGTGCTTCGATCAGTCGTCGCGAGATTTCGGGAAGATTACTAGTACTTACTAGCCGGTGTTCATGGAGGGACTACCGGATGATTTATGGCTGCAGATATTCAAACTGGGAATAGAAAACCGCATACTGAACCATACCGACATCTGTTCTGTGTCAATGACATGCCACCATTTTGATCGGTTAACACAAGAACCGCAACTGTGGGCTGCACTTCTAGCGCAGAATTTCATCTGGAGCGCTGCTTTCCTTCTACCGGATCAGCGCGCTTCGAAGGCCTTCTTCAGGAATGAGCTCGAGTAAGCCTGCTGTTCTAGTTCCTTTATTCGGTCCCTCTCGAATCGTGGCGTGTAGTTTTTATAACAAAACTAATTAATAGTATTCCTAAATCAAGGAGTACTAACATGATTGTCGTAAGCATTTTTCGAAAATAAAATGTGTTATACTAAATTCGAGCTTTTATCTCGGTTAATTGATCAGGAAGAAGAAAAAGAGCGAACGAGAAACAAGAGAAATGTTCGACGAGGTGATGGAGTTTGTGAAATGGTTAGACAACAATTTTCTAGACGACGAAGAGGCTAACACGGACGACGGTTCCACCACAAGACACGCAGGTTTCGACAGTGCATCGTCAGGACATCGAGCTCATGACATGTCCGATCAGGCAAATACGTCCGATCCAAACCGATCTAGTCGCGCCTGCACAAGGTCATTCTGGTCTACTCTTTCCACTATTTTACTGCCCAAAAGATCCTACATCTGAAGGCTCTCACAGGTTGATTTACCAGTAAGCAAAAATCATACCTGCCTATATATATAAGATGTTAATTTCAGTGGCTAAAACTTATTGTTTAGTTCACAGTTTTTAGTTTGAAATTATACATATTGTATACTTTCAAAATCAGTACATAGTTCTGATTTTTGAACTTATCTAGTGATGAATAACTTCTGTACTCAATTACACTTCCGATAAAAAAAAATGAAAATTTTTTAGAGAGAGTTCTTTTTTATGTGCTTCTGGTTCTTTTTTTGTTCTCTATAATTTCTAAGAATCCTCTAATTACAAATCAGGCATACATCGAGTAAAGTAATAATTAAGTTAATGCAGATTATAATTGAATGACCATATATATATATATATATAGAGTAAATCTAGCGTGCTCTTAGGAGTACAGAGGTCTTCCGTACTCCTAACTAAAAAATCATACTAAACCATTATGAAATTTCGATTTATGGGTCTCATTAAATTCTATATATCAAAATCTCTTAGCATACAAAAATTTTTCATTTTTTGAGTTTCTTAAGTTTATATTTTGAAATTTTTTAGAATGACCTCAAAATAATAATAAAATAATGTATAAAACTATGTCATCTTTTAAAAATACAAAGCAAATACTTAAAAATCTCAAAAAATGGAAAATTTTTGTATCCTATGATATTTTGATATAAAGAATTTAATGAGACCCATAAATCGAAATTTTGAGATAGTTTAATATGATTTTTTAGTTAGGAGCACGGGAGGCCTCCGTGCTCCTAGGAGCACCATAGTTTTACTCTATATATATATATATATATAGAGTCCGGCTACAATAATATGCATATCACGGTTTTACCATGCTATGCGGTCCGTATCTTAGTTTTCAGTACCCAAATAGTCGATCCGAACCGCTCAATATGATCTCTATATCAAAATATACTAGGAAACCAAATTTTACAATTTTTAGAATTTTTTGGCTATTTTTAATGATGGAGAGGATATTGTTGTTTTGTATGAACCAGAATCATTGGATCTAGCCATTTTCTCCCCATTATTAAAAATAGCAAAAAAAATCTAAAAAATGTAAAATTTGGTTTGCTAGCATATTTCGATGTAGAGATTACGTTGAGCGGTTCGGATCGACTATTTGGACACCAAAAAACGGAGATTCGGACTGCATAGTACGGTAAAACCGTAATATGCATATTATTGTAGCCGGACTCTATATATATATATAAAGTTGATCCAGTAATACAGCAGTTCAACCTTCAAATTAATAAAAAAAATCTTAAATCTCGTTTCAGCCCATTATATATACATGTCAAGTTATGAAGCTCAATATATATTTTTTGCTAAAGTGAAGCTCAATATTTAACTAGTTTAATTCTACCATGCTTACCATTTTGTTACTATTATTGTGTATACATCAATTTTACTTAAAAAAAAAAGGAAGATCAGTGGTCAGTTCTCACCCCCTACAAGTCCAAAAAAGAAAATAAGAAATCACTAACAATCATCTCAAACAGTCTATAATTAACAAACTGAAAAATAGAAAAACACCAAATTATGAATTATCTTTACTGATTACTCCACCAAAGCAATCTAATTTTCTGCGTGCCGAAGGACGACTGACAATGGAGACTCTACCAGATGGTATCTGGTACGACATTCTGCGAATGGGCATCGAGACCGGAAGATTAAACCACACCGACCTCTGCTCGCTGGCAATCGTAAACCGCCACTTTGATCGGCTGACAATGCACAGCTCCCACTGGGCCGACCTGATTTCTCGTGATTTTCCTTATATCTTTTCTTTACAAGCTCCTTCGAAAGATCTTTATAGGAAGGAGTATCAGTAAGTTTTCTTCTTGCAATTTCATTGTATAATAATACATGAATGCTCAGACTAACCTGCGATAATTCGGATCGGGTTAAATTTTTTTTTTTTTTTCGTTTGAGTTAAAATCGGGAGTTTATGATAGGCAATTCTTAAATGTTGATAAGAACCCCGTCATTTCGAACCAGCAACCTCCCACACGAAGAAGAGATTATCCAGTTACACATATCTCTATATAGTTTTTTTTTTCTTTCTTTCCTGCACTATGACTATTCTGATCAAGTTTAAAAACTGAAGCCTTCATTTTGTATATTCAAGGTGCAGGATAAACAGATTGGATCATTCAAGTTATCGATGCTTATTGTTCTCGCCGGAGGCGATAGCTCTATTTGATCCACTAAGTGAAAAAACCGAAGAAGACTCTGTGCACCAAATTATCAAGAGGATGCACCAAATAAACCTTGACAATGTCAGGTGCTTACCCTCTGCTGCGCGGTATTGTACTGCACAGCGAATCAACGATGTGGATTATAGGGAGGGTTTTTTGAGATTGAGTTCTATGAATCTTAAAGCAAATCCAATGGCCAGAGTACCATTACCGCGCAGTAATGTACCGCGCAGTAGAGGATATGAATTGGACAATATCAGTGCCGATGGTACTACTGAGGATGTTCCGTCTTCTGATCATCAGCAAGCTCCTTCGCTAGAGTCTTATGTGGGTCGACCTGTTACGAGAAGAGAACGCAAGAGGTCCTACGAAAACAAGCCGTCCAAGTCCTCGAGGCCGAAAGCTATCCCGAACTCCAGATCGTACGTACCGATGAATAGGCCACCACGCAGGTTGATGCCAAGGAAGATTTGATCTGATCAATGTATGTGAGAAAAAGAATCTATAAGTGTATCTTGTTTAAAACTTTAAATAAATTGGCTTGCCTCAGAAAAAAAAAAAGTACAAGGCTCTCTGTAGTTTTGTAGAACAACTTGTAGGTAGGTTTATTTTTATTATTTCTCATCCTTTTATGTTGGAACATTTCTCAGAACAAGATCTAATTATCAGTTTATCATCCTTTTGAGGAAGGTTTCTGCTGTTTGGTATAGAAAAAACTCACATATTGAAAGGGCGTAATATTTTGTAGTTTGAATTAATTTCAGAACAATGTAAAAGTATATAATATTTTCGAGTTCCTTTGCTTGCAGTAAAAAAAAAAAAAATCCTACATCTCCTCAAAGAAAATGAAGTATGAACTCCCAAAAAATAAATAAACAAGTGAAACGGTTCAACATCATGCTTGAAACATTCCAATTTTTTGAGATGAAATTTTGAAATAAATTGTCTTCTTCTTTCTTGCTAATTTCCACCGTACATTCTTGCCAAATTTATTATTACTTAAAAGTATATTAAAAAAAAATAAACAAAAACCGTGTCATTTTTTTTTTTTTTTGGTATCATGAAGGACCACTTCTTACCATTTCAGAAAACAAAAGAAAATCTAAATGAAATAGTCAACTCAAACAATAAATAAATCAGAACAAATCAGAATATAATCAAGGCATTTAAACATCTTTTATAACCATTTCAATTCACTTTTCTTTGAGCCAAAGCAACTAGGAAGACCAACAAACAATGCCAATGGAGTCCCTGCCAGACGATCTACCGGACGACGTCTGGCACAGAATCCTGGAAACCGGCATCGGGACGGAGCGGTTGGACCACACCGACCTCTGCTCATTAGCAATTGTAAACAGGCGCTTCGACCAACTGACACGGAACCCTGTCTTGTGGGCGGCTCTCCTTTCGCGTGATTTTCGGTGTTCCTATCAAGCTCCTTGTAAAGACCTTTACAGGGAGGAGCACGAGTGAGTTCCTCGATCGCATTGCGAGATCGTTGTTGTGTTTTATAGTTTTCCAATTTGTTGGGCAATAAGTAATTTTTAGAATAAAAGTATGCGTAATTCGAACTTATGTATCGTCGTAGTTTAGTCGCATAACAAGTTAATTTCAGCTATGATTTTATGTGGATTTTTCTGTCCTCAATCAAGTCACCAAATTCTATTTTCTTCTGTCAAATATTTTTCCTCTGAATTTTACAGAAGCATATTGTAAATTTGTAATAGTAAGAACTCTGAAATTTGGATATGTTTAATTGTGAATTGCTACAAATTAACACTTTTTTTTTAATAAACAGGATGAACAGGATTCTTGAGCAGATGGAAGAAATGTTACAGGATTTGACATTGCGATATGCCGCTTGGTCAGATAGTATTTCTTACGGTTCGTCACTGCAGAGCAACCCTTCTCAAATAGCAACCTCAGGATCCCAAATGAACATCACGGATCATAACTTTTTCGTCAATGGTACGGATGTCCTGCCATTGTATCACGAACCTGATCCGTTACCGCCCCGTGCCAATCAGCCGAATCTGAGACCAGCACACAGGCACTACTACGAAAGCAACTCGAGTAAGCGTTTTGACAAGCTCTCGAAGCGAAAGGTCATTCCGAACTCGAAATCATACGTACGGATGAATAGGCCACCAAGAAGATCCAATGCCGAGGAAAACTTGAAAGAAGTGATCGACTGTCTTTCGACTTGTTCGAGCTGTATTGCTGACAAGCTACTGTCTGTTGCAATGTTATTGTGATGCACTGATGCTAGTTCAGATGATGGGCAATAAACAAAGTCTTTAGTCTTCATGTGAAATACCACTAGCTTCGCTTTGAGTTCTGTTGTGATATTATGTCATAAATTTTCATTTTGTAATACTCTTCTTTTTATGCTTTCATATTTCATTATGACATTTTTTATTAGATCTGTCCATAATTAAAGTTCATGATTATCTTTATAGAAAATAAAAGAGATTTCTTGAATCAAATCCTTTGCAACATATATATTATAGATAGATACGATTCTCAAGAATGAATGCCAATCGTTGAAGATTTCAGATTCTCTGAAGTTGAGTTCTCAGTACATTTAAAAGGCTCAGGTGAAACATACTCTGGTGATTCAAGTTCATTTTGCATGCTTTCAAGAAGAATATTGGGTGCAGGAGACGAATACAGAATTTATATGTTTCAGTAAATTAACAGAGCCACATAAAAGAGCACTGCATTTCAAGCCCAAAAAAAGAAAAAAAGGCAGCAACATACATTTCAAGCACTGCATTTGAAGAGGGAAGAGAAACTTCTTCCTTGGAAATGCTGATACAGTACCTGTACCACAGGTTACTATGGATTCAAATATCATTTACCTCATCTTTAAGACTACAACAATCAAACAATATATAGCCCTTACCTTCCACAACATATATAATCAACAACATAAGATCAACAAAAGCAGAGCTGTTATTAATGCAGATCCTCTACAATATTATCATTACAATATCTAACCTACACTTAGGGCTGAAGAACCCAACTAATTCCTAGTACTAGAGGTTCCAATTTTGCAGGAGACTTAACAGTCAGATTGGTGACGAATATATCGAATAGCTTCCAGCATTCACTATGAATAACCTGAAATTAAAGGAAATACAAAATTATGATTAGAAAGTCCCAGCACTAAGAAGATATTACCAGTATTGCCACGAATTGAATCAAAATTGATCAACAGGAAGGCGAGCAACTGTAAATAGTAAATAGGATAACAACAGAAATGAAAAAAATAATATTACTAAGACGGAATGCCATAGAAGAAAGAAAACCACGTTAATGAACCTTAGCCAGTTAGCCTTATAGGTTATAGCTTAGTAAATAGCACCATATACTGCTGAACTTCAAGTGCAAAACCATTTACATTTGCACTAGATGGGGCTTATAAACAAGAAATGAAAATTATGGCCTAAAGAATAATCTTTTATGAGCAGAAAAAGTAGGGCAGGAAAAAAAAAATGTTGAAGTTCAGAACTCGAAATCCTGAATCTCATGACTGAAAAAATTTGCTGCTGTTCATGAGAAATAAAAAAACTACTTGATCAAGATTTTTTCTGTTATATACATAACATGCAAAGAAAGAGCAGATTTAACTATCAAAAGTTACAGTCCCTAATAAGCTTCTATAAGAACTCATCATCATTGAAAAATTAATTTAAAAACAACACTCAGTCAGCATACTAATTTAACAAATCAAGGAACAAAAATTCAGAGATTTATATTTTTGGCAAGGAGCATTACTATTTCAATGTCTCACTCTTACTTCAATTATGTAGGCTCTAATTACATTTAGTCTTAAACTGGTAAACCGATACAATTTGCTTCTAAAATAGGAACTCTAAAACTTAAAATATTGCAATCGACAACCAAAATTAAACAAGACGAGATAACCCGATCAGACAAAATGCACGTTAGCGGGAACTGCAATCAATCAGTACTCTAAGAGACTCGATCCTATCTGATGCAATAACCAAATCCCAATCGACTCTTTTGAATGCCTAACAATTATACAACAGGTTCTACAATTAACAATTTACCTAAGTTCGAACACCATAAATGAGTGACCGACCGATCAGAGGAAGCTAGAATTTGAAAGAAAAGATACAGCAGCAACAGATCCGATGAGCTCACCGGCATCAGACGACCTCCTGGCCCGCTTGAGCTTCTCCATCTGCACCTTGAGGTCGGCGAACATCTCCATGCGCTGCAGCTCCAGCCCCTTGAGGAACTCCATCCGCTGCTTCTCCATCTCCATCATCTGCCTCTGCCTCGCGCCCTCCACTTTCTCATACATCTCGCCCATCTTCTCTATCGCCTTTGCCAGCTCCAATATCCCCTCTCCGCCGCTCCCTCTCTTCTTCCCCCTCTTCCTATCGCTCATAGAAACCGATCTAGGCTCTGAGTTCCCCTCCCCCTCCGACTCCTCTTCCTCATCTTCCTCCTCAGCAGCCTCTCCTTTCGCAGCCGCAGCTGCTGCCGCTGCCTTTCTGACGTGTGGATTGTCCGTGGGTAAAGCCGCCGGAACCGAGTTCTTCTTAACAAAGGAGTTTTCACCTGAATACAATGGTGGAGGGACCACAGGAGTCTTTCTGATAAAATTGTTGGGCATGGGGAACGAAGCCGAAGCCGCAGCCGCAGCTGCCGCGGCCGCTTTCCGAATGTTTACATACGTGTCATCGACAGGAAGCGCCGTGGGTAGAGCGGGCATCATCGGCAGCTTCCCGTGCAGCGGCGAAGCCATCGGGATGATCCCACTCCCCCCCTTCTTCTGATTGGTCAAGGGAATTCCAAACGGCGGAGACTGCAAATGGGACAGTGAGTGAGAGTGAGAGTAAGAAGCAGACGGAGGAGGCCGCTTCATGCCGCCACCTCCAGATCCCGCGGCGGGGGTTGTGGCCCCAATCAACGCATCCAACCTGCCATAAAAAGGCCAGGAGCTGGTAACAGCGGTTCCCTCAACAAGCCGGGCCTTCTCCAGCTTGTACTTCTTCTTGAGAGTGTCGATCCGGTTCTTGCACTGGACATCCGTGCGCATCTTGCGCCGGGTGGTGCCGATCCGCGAGTTGACGGCGTCGGCCACCTCCTGCCACTGTTTCTGCCGCAGATTCCCCCGATTGAGCTCCAAGTACCGCTCCCCCCACGCGTCCACCAGCGCCGACGTCTCCCCCTCGCTCCAGCAGTCCTCCCTGTATGGCATCCCCGGCGTTATCGACCTCGTCGGCGCCGCATGCTCCCTCAACTCCATTATCAATCAATCCCTCTCCTTCTCCCCCACCCCCACAAACCAGATCTACAAACCCTAACCCTAACCCTCGCAGGAGTAAAAGGAGAAAGAGGAAAAGAGGGATCTCGAATAGGTTGCGTTTGGTGGGAAAGGAAAAGGTAAAAGAGAGAATCGATCGGCGAAGAAGAGGCGCCGGTAAGGGAAGGGGGGGCGTGCGGGGCACGTGAGGGAGGGGGAAACCGGTAAGAGGCAGGTGGTGAGAAGCGCGTGCGCCGTCGGACGAGGGGGCGTGGGCGCGGGCCATTGCGCCGAAGAGATCGGAGAGCGCACAGCCGTTGGATCGGGGGTGGGTTTGACCGGGAAACCGGTCGGAATTAAAGGGAGTATATATTTAATTTTTTTTTTCCTGAGCACCGGTGGATAAAGACGAGTAGTCCTACCGGGTCCGGTCCGGTGTTTGTCGGACGGGATTATTATTCGATCCCCAGGGATTTGACCGAATTGCCCCCCCTCCCGACATGACATGACATCGCTGCTGCGTTGCCGAGTTGAGACGGAAGACCAGCGGTTCCTTTCTCAAGGACGACCTCGTTCGTTCGTTCCTCTGCAATTGTTTGCCTGCCAACTGCTTTTTTTTACTTTTCTTATTTTGCTTTTGTACTTTTTGTTATTATATAGGGTAAATTTTTTGGAGGTCACTGAATTTTACCTCAAATCCATAATTGGTTACTGAACTTTAATTTATCTTTTTTGGTCACTAAACTTTGATATTTATCCAAATTTGGTCACTCCGTTAGTTTTTCTATCCAACTTAAAGGAATACTTGACATGACTTTAATTATGATTTAGACATATATTTTTTCATGTAAAAAATATAAGAATATAAAGAAAAATTTATTTTTTTATTTTCTTTATGATAATACAAAACTTTCAAATTTTTAGACATGTTATAAATTATATACCTTATATGAAAAAAATAATAATAATTATGAAAAGAAATAATTTTATGAAAGAAAATTAAATAAAACTATTTTAAATGTTCTTACATTATCAGATGTTGTATACTTTTATGTAAAAAAATGATTTCCAAAGTTTAAAGTTGGGGTTATTTTAATTATTATGTTAAATTGGATGGAAAACTAACGGAGTGACTACATTTGGATAAACATCTAAGTTCAGCGACTAAAAATGGATAAATGAAAGTTCAGTGACCAATTATAGATTTGAAGTGACCTCCCAAAAAATTTACCGTTATTATATATGAAGTACAAACTAATGACTAATGAGAGCTGATTCGTCTCCCAAAAAAGAGAGCTTTGTTTTATTTTATCCAATTGAAAAGCATGGATTGTGAGGATCAAGAAATAGCATGTATTGCAGAAATTTATTTGGAAATATGGTAGTAATTTAGTTAGTTACTAGTAAAGAGCTCACACGTTGCTTTGAGCTGAAATTTTTATTTATTATAATAAATTTTTAAGATAATATGTAATGTGCCTTATAATGAGAAAATTGATATATGTCTTAAATTTTAATGGGCTGAGACATTAACGTCAACGGGTATTAACGTGAATCAACGGTTCTAATCTATCTAAGAAAATGATCAGTGGCTCAGGTTTCTTATCTGGGAAAGACAACATTTTCATGTCAATTTTCCAATATGCCTTTATATATAGTAAGAATTTATGTATGTTGCTAATATGCTATGGGACTAAAAATAAAATGACACTACATAAATTTTAGACGATGTATAACGTCTGCAACTAGCATCAATTTTTGTTAGTTCATATCCCGTTCTCAAATATATAACTCAATATCTATTATTAATTTTGATTATTTTCAATAATTAAATTAACAATCCCAAAGCTAAAATACTAATATCATCTGTACCATCCGTTTGCCAAATGACTAAATTAATCAACACTTCAAACAATATACAATCAAAAAAGAAAATCAAAGAGTCAAAGGTAAGGGGAGGGGAGGGACCGAGGGTATTTGGAATTGAGATCCTCTAAGTTAACTTAAAAATTGAGTTTGCTCGTACAATAATTTTATAAAGGGCATTGTAAATTCTAAACACTGACCGTCTTGACCGTCCTGACCGAGATCTGAAATCTACGACCCAGATCTGTTCAAAATTAAACTCAAATTTTGAGTTAACTTAAAGGATCCCTACTACTCGGGTATTTGAGGGTAGCATGATTGCAGAGAGACCCATTCCGGTGGAGTTAAAAACTAAAACGGGAAGGGTAAGATGGGACGGCGGGTTTGGTTAGGCCAATTAGTCAGTCAGTCTTTGATTGTAACGCTAATGATGAAAAGAAAATTAAGAAATGGTGTGTGTTTCACTGTTTCTGGTGCGGCGTACGTTTCCGGAAAAGAAAGCGCAACGCAACGCAAACTTTGATGTATGTTTTCCTCGGTGCTGTGGAGGAGTTCACGTCCTCTGAAATGGTCAGCAACCTCAAATTGTGAAGTGGTCAGATTTAACACAGAATATTGTAGTAGGTACTGTAACAGACAGGTTTGATGAGAATTTTTAGGGAGTGTTTGTAATGGGACAGATACTTCACACCTTAAAATATGCAGGCGACGTGAATTCTGCTGTGGGGACCCAGCCACCAGGACTTAGAAAAGTCCTCCATTGTCTTTTATTTATACTTCACAAGTTCACATTGGTTGTTTAAGCTAGAAATATGGTTGAGCAGTTAATTCGTCGTGATGAATGATGATGGCGATGATGAAAATTCATGACTGCGGACTGGACTACTAATTGACTGTGTTTGAAAAGTTGAAAAGGATGAATTTCTCGGCATTTCAATCAGCAGCCACGAGAATGTTTCATTGTAAAATATTTCTTTTTCTAGGAAAGAAAGAAAATGTAGTGAATGGCATGGTGGTAACTGGTAAGCGTCAAACTGTTAATGTTCGATTGTCGTTGGTACATATTTTTGGATGATCTCGTCTCGTAATCTTTATAGACCGTTTCCATAAACCGATCCCTTTTTTTTTGCTATTTTTGTCTAATAAAATCTTAAATTAAGATTTCACTCATATAAAACAATTATATTGTATTCTAAATTAATACATGAGATAAGAATATAAACACTCACTTTAAATTATCTAACCGCTTGTGCCACTTATCTAACTAAAGCAAGCTCCCACATTTCACGGAGGGATAATATGTACTTTATAGGTGCTTCGCACCTTAATTGTAAAATTGATTTAGCTAGAAACAACTGAGTTTTATATTATTTAGTTGACATATGTAATATGTTGCCCAATTTTAGTGTGAACACAAAATTGAGCTAAATTTTTAGAGGTACGAAATTAGCCTCTGAACGTAGTTAAGAACTACATGATAATATTGAAAGAAAAACAATTAACGAAACAAATGGGATTGAAAATGAAATAGTTGGAAGCATGTAATTTCGGACAACACATTACTAAAAAAATGCAGACTAATTGTGCAAGACGAACCAGGCCAACAAAGAAACAGATAAAACAGATGGGTCAAACAAAAAATAAACCCAGCTTTTTTTGTTTTTTTAGTAATTGTGAACCTACGATTTACCATTTATAGGATAGGCCAATATCTTCTTTTACCTATTTTCTTATTTTTTTTTAACATTTTTAAGCTTATTCAAAAAATACATCTATAAAAATATTTTTTATCCAAGAAAATACAGTGATCTAGTCTATTTTCCACTCCAACAATTAGACATGCTAAAAACAAAATCTCCAACAGAATAAACAAATTTTGTATCAAAACAAGCGCCTCAAAACAATGTAAGAATTGATTAGAACTTTTTAGCTTGTTCAAAAAAAAATACTTGTAAACAATACTCATCACGAGGAATCACAATCTTGATGAGAGATCAATGATAACTAATATAAAAGCAACCTCACTCTGACACCTTTCCATTTAATAAAGAAAATTGAGGTAGCTAAAACTTATGTTTACCGTCAAATGACAATATATTGTGAAGCCCAAATTAATGAGAGGGCTAAATTAAACACCATATATATTTTTTTTAAGTAAACTGGTTTGTCATTCATCTGAACACATCAATCACATATTCAAACACTCAAATCATACATTTATCTGAATACTTGTACCACCTATTTGAACATCTACACACTCTATCTAAAGATCTGATCTAGTCTATTGCTATAGCTTTTGGAATTAAACGACCGGATAGTCGTAAATTTTGTCACTACTATTGACATTCTTAGTGCGTTTTTAATTGAAAAGGAAAGTTTGTGAGGGAATCATATCCAGGATTTGGCCTGAATAGCTATATTGTTAGAAAAATGGTGATAACTTATATCAGAAGTTCAGAGCAGAGCAGTTTACAAGCGCTATAAAGCAATTACAGAATCAAACTTCAATACAGATTACTCAATACTATTTTAAGGAAATATCATCTCACAGTGCAATAAGTTGACTGAACTGGAGACGAAAATAAAACATGAAATAATATAAATGCAGAATACATAGGTAAGTCGGACTACATCTCCTTGGCATAAAACCGAATATATCCTATTCGCACACCCAAAAGAAGAAAAAAAAAAAAAAAACTATTCATATTTGTATACATATGCTGCCTAAAAGACTATATATTACTCCGTAGAAGAGCTCATATATTACAAAACTCACAGGTAAATTTACAAATTTAGTTAAAATAACGTAATGTAGCTGTACGTGTGATTCAACTCAAATAACTCATGGAAGGGTATACTCACAGTCGATCAAACGGGACAGGATCTCCTGACAGCTCGGCCTTTCATGAGGCTCAGCCCAACAATCTGAATTTAAATAAAAAAAAAATCACATTGTCAGACAAAAATGCTCTTTGCTTCAATATTTGAAAGGACCAATTGCAAGGTAAAAGTGAAAAGAGGTACAACGATATTTTGTGCACTTATATATACTTCAGGAATCAATATGTTTCAAATCCTTGCAAGAAAAAACTTTGATATTTTTCAGAAAAATACATGACACTACACTTCTTTCTTACTGTTATGAACAACAATCGTTGCTTATGAAGAAATCTAGTTTATCATAGGTAACTTTGCAATTTATTTCTTTTCTTTTTTTTCTATTTTCTGTCTTTTCTATAAAATGATTGAAATAATATATCTTTCATTTTCCCTTACCTCTTCTTTATTCAAAAACAGACATGCAAACTAGTTTAAGAAATTACCTGCAATCAACTTGCCAAGTGGACCTTCCGGGATTTCGAGTCTCGTCCCTTCATTAGCTACAGCATAAACTACCTAATGAACCATTTAAAGATAGATACTGTCAAATTTTCTTAGCAGATGGACTGGTAGTTGAGAAATCAGTCAACTCTAACTTCTTTTTTTCTTTTCCTTTTACGATCTTTTGGCAAAAAAAAAAAAAAAAAAAATTTACAGTAACTGCAAATGGAATACATTCAGCAAAAAGTGACTATAATGCTACATTCCACCAACTGTTGACTTTATCTCCTTTTACCACATAACTATCAATTTTTGCATATTTAGTTTTCCACTTTCCTCACCATAAAATTATAATTAAAATTTAAATAATGTACACTTCAACATTAATGTCCAAGCATGCCTATATCATTTAGTGAACGGTGTCGATATGGTTATTAGTTTGCCCGGTTTAAACTCTGTACAAACTGTTCCGTTCTGGTAACAAAATTGATGAATATGCCAATAGACCAATAATGTGAGTGCATTTACATGCATTCCTATTAAAAACCAGTTCAAGTTGTCTAACCTGAACAGGAGGGATACCATCCCAGGGCCTCTTCAAAGTGCAGAGTTCCCACATGATAACTCCAAGGCTGAAAATATCACATTTCTCAGTGAAAGGCTCATTGCGTATTAGCTCTGGAGCCATCCATTCCGGGGTCCCTGCAGAGGAGCTGTCAGTCATGGGCCCATCCGTCATGATCCTTGAGAGCCCAAAATCACATATTTTCACAGTCCAGTGCTTGTTCACCAGACAGTTTGCACTCTTAAGATCCCGATGTATTATCTTCATTCGGTGGATGCACATCAGCCCCCTTTATGTATATCAGAAATGATAGTTCAATAAGCATTAAAGCAATGAGTTCTATTATCAAATTGAATCCTTGGTTCACCATTGCCAAATTTATCAAATATACCGAAAGATTTAGAAACAGAGTACGAGAAAGCCTTTATATTAACAAACACACATATGATGAAAATATATACATTTATAATAGGAAGGGAAAAAATATATATATACTCTGAAATTCTGAGGAATGCAAAGGGAACATCCACAAACTTGATCGAAGTCCAATAAAATTTACACTAAAGTAGTAACTGGCACAAACCTGCATATATCACGAAGCATTTTAAGTCTCTTACGCCAAGTAAGTCTCTTCTTCTGACCAGTCATATGAATGAGGTAATATAATGACCCCATTTCCATGTACTCGGTCACCATGGACAAGTTTGGAGGCTTCATGCAAGCCCCAAGGAACAAAATAACTGTACAAACATAACAAACAGTACACGTCTCATGGATTATATAATCTGTATGCTTTCATTCATCTATTAAATAATGATATAACGAAACTAATTAATAGAATATGTTGTATATATCATATTTTATGAGTATACAAAAAAATTATATCATTTTGATTTTATTTACATGTGCATCAAGCTTTAACAAAAATCAACGGTTCAAGTTTTATGATTTTTTCTCCTCTCTTGATGACTATCGAAACAATGTTAAAATTTTATCATTTTTTATGTATATGTTATTGAGATAAAATAGAATACATCTAACGGTTTAGATTTTTCAATTTATGCATAAGTAAAAAAATAGTCACCATGGGCACCAATGCCCATGGTTATTGGATCCCTTCTCTATTATTTATGGTATTAAATCCAACATAAATGTACATGCATTAAGAGCCACCAAACTAAAGTTATGAATATGATGACTGTTCTGATGTTTTAGAATGAACAACAATTCAGAAGCTTCATATTGAACTTTAGGGAACTTAGGGGCCAGGTATGGGTAAGGACGTAAGGTTAATGTAAATGGATTCAAGCATGGAAGTTGGGTTAGGACAAAGAAGCAAAATGATATAAAAGAGATAACCATCCATATAAATAAATACATCTGTTGAGGTCAGGTCAACAGGTGGTTGGTTGACAAATTCAATGATAGTTGAGGATAATTTGGTTCATAATTAAAGCATCAACATTGCAAGTGCACCAAAATGGCATTTCCTGTCAGTGTAAATTGGAGTTTGGACTTATTTTAAATAAATATTTTGATATATCACTTTCTCATTGATAGATAAGCTTGAATGTGAATAAAAATATTGTATAATTCTTTAAAAATAAAATAGCTCATTGGAAGAATCCCAGCATGCAGATATCATTCGTGAATGAGGAAAATCAAGTTACCATTAGGATGTCGCAGCCGGCTGCAAAAAGAAAATTAAAAAAGTCATGCAATCAGAAAAATTTAACAGAAGAGGATTTGGGGAACCTAGATATTAAGATTAAATAAACATCAGCCTGGATTGCTCCTAAAGTTTTCTTGGATCCATCTAATCAGTAATGAATCACCATCGTCCAAGAATATAACTCATAATTTGCCACTAGCTGACATAGTGAAGACGATTTGATTCAGGTAATAATTCAGGCTCCATATTCAAAATTTTTGTATTGAGACGGGTCTTGGATCAAAATATGAATTTTTACTGATCCGAGGAGAACATTGGTTATAGAATAGACTAACCTCAGAATGAATACTTCATTGCAGAAATCTTCCATGTTCTCAGTGGTTAGATCTTGTTCTAGAAATACTTTAATTGCAACATCAGTGCCATTCCATATGCCACGGAAAACCTCCCCAAAGAACCCTGATATATGATTTTTTTTAAAAAAAAAAAAAATACATACACATATATATATCAGAACATTTGATTAGGAGTAAGAAAAGGTTCTCAGTATTTCTGGTAAGATGTTTAAAAGGGTAGTAGCAATTCATAAACAATTTGACGTATTTGTCATCAGGTCATTGACTAGGATATCTCGTCACCAAGAAAGTTTATTTTTTTTCTCTTTGCTGGTGCATAGATGTTTGGATTTGACTCAATGCAGTATGTTTTGTCATAATTCATAGGTACATAAAGAATTAATAAAGGGTGGTCAGCCCCAATTATTTTCAAACAAATTCATAACTGTGTAGTTAAATCTCAATGAATTGGCTGCACCACAACCAAACTCGTAACTTTAAGAACTGACTGCTTCACTTGGAATATTATCTATTTCGTAGTAAGAACCAATCAGGAAAGAGAAAAGAAAAATAAGCATATCACTAAACGAACAAAATTTGCATGTTGATTTGGGTGGTCACCTATCCCAACACGTGTGCCAGTGGTTAGCTCTGAGAAATCAATATTCCATTCTTCAAAAAGTAGAAGAGGTTTGTTGATAAAAGGAGAGCCCTGCAACACCTTATTCCAAGAAGTCACCATCCTTTGATTTGTGATATAATCATCACCAGCTGATGCTTGGCCCCGAATTTCATGGGGAGATGAAGGCAATGATACTGTCTTCTGAGTTGTTCCCTAACCACAAAATAAGTTCAAATTCTGTCAAATTCGGGATAAACAGATTTTGTATCTATAGGGAAATTATCTTGTTCTTGTTTTTTCCCTTGGTAGCAACCATATGTCACCAATAGTTCAAATTGCTGATGAAAAAACTATAAATGAAACAGTGTAGAGAAAGAGATTTGTACATTATGTGGACTACTTTCAGTGGAATATGATCCATCAACCACATGATCCCTCTGGAGACGGTTCTGCTTCAGGGTCTCATTCATTGCACGAACAGCCCTGCATATAATTCAGAAGCCTACTAAATTTAGTCCATGCAATCAACCGTTACACACTTACAACTCGGTTACTTCCAATAAATAAACAAGATCTAAGCGTGCAGGTCAAATGTTGCAAATCAAGAACCATGTTCATCCAATACAATACAAACAGAACACAAGCTCCCTCAAACTTAATTTTCTGATAGAACTGAAAGCCTCTAAAGCATTAATTATTTACATTTACGTCATCCCAATCAACCCAAAATAGATCTATCAGGTCAAGGGATTGCTAATAGTTCTAAGCTCTCATCCCTTAATCTAAAGTGACATGCCATATGTCCATTGAAGCTGGAAAACTGTAACATTACTGCGCTAAGCACCTAACTTATCATATGTGAAAAACCAGAATCAAATAAATCAAGTTAAAATGTCCTAAGTTACTCTTTTCTATTTTGAGTTTGCTTGAGTTTTTTTTTTTTTTCCTCTTAGTTTTGGCTATTGGTGGTGAGGAATTGTGAAGAAATTTACTCTCCACTACACAATGAACTCAATAGTAAATGCAGAAAATTGGAGAACCCAAAAAATATTTTTATCGAATGAAACTAGTGTTGACCTCACTATATCATCACCGATCTCAGGAGTGATACTGATGCTTCTTCTCCTTATCCTACGAACACTAGGTTTTACTGGACCGCCAGAGCCATCGGATCTGCAGGCTCACGTTCAAAAAAAGTTTCATTAATCTCTTTGGACACACTTATATAAGAAAAGACACTTTAAATGGAGATCAAGAACCAAATTGTCATCATAATGCTGAATTTTATATAATGAAAGATTCAGAGGAGACAAATAAAAATCAACTGCAATACCCAATTAATATAAGAAACAACATACATAATAATCTGGTCCCTCCCAAACTTCCAAAAGTTTCACATATTCCCTTCAGATGCAAAGCATGAATATGACACCAAAATGTTATCCTAAAACAAATACCTAGCCTAACTAAATGGTGTTTTGGTCCCATGGTCACATATCAGCAAGCCCATTATACTTGATATATAGAGATTTAAATAAACATAATACTCTTGAATAAGAAATAAAAGTGAATGAAGCTAGTTGTTTGGAGGTAAAGTAACTGAGCTCTCTACCAAATGTTGATCCTTCTTTTGTGAGTGAGTTATTGCTGAAGCTTTATATAAATTGCTTGAAATGGTGTATAAGGAAGACAGTATGATATAACAGCACTAGCAATGGAGTGGCAGTAGGCATACTCCATATTCATCTTTTAAAGAACCTTTTTAGGGTAAATATCATACTAAGGCAACTGAAGGGTACACATAAAATTGTAAAAATCAGGAGAACTGAAGAAAATTGCCTGACTTATAAAGGTCAACAATGTTGATTACTACATACCTTGGGGTTGCAACTCCACAATCAGAACCAAGTGTCGACCTCCCTTTTGCTCTTAATAGATGGTGCTCTGGGCTGTATTTTTTCACCAATTATAGCACATGTATCAAGGCAACAAATATAGAATATGTCCACCAGAATAAAAGAATGTAGATAATTAAAAAAGACAATCATTAATATAAAATAGTAATTATCCTGGACTAGTATTCATGTATGACCCTATAATTATGATTCTAATAGAAACAGTAGGTCCTGTACCAACTAATTCCAATAAAAAAGAAATAGCATTGTAATTATCCTCCTAAGAACAAATTGAAAGATTAAGATGTGTAGCTTTCAAACTATATCAGTGGATATTGAGATATAGTTGAGCCTCAATCATAGTCAATCCAAACAATTTACAGAAAGAACAAAACTAATTTAAAACATTTCCAGTGGAAGTGGTAACTCCATATTCCAAAATACTAGTTCGTGGTACTTAAATTAAAAAATCCTGAATTGACGAAGAATTTTTAAGCTCCAATAAGACTTTTTTTCTATTTTTAGAAACTCTTAAAATAAAACTCACTAATATGGAATAAACAAATTATAGAATCAAGTTCAAAATACAAGTAAAAGAAGATCAACTGATCTATGAAGAGCGTCAGGCATTTCAGAAATTGGGTATTAGAGTGAAACATAAAGGTTGAGATAGTTCCCATCCAATGCTGCCAAAATAAGTAACTAGAATATTGCCTGTGGTAATACCTGGAACAAGCTGCAACTTCTTCAGCAAGAGCTGTCCTCTGGTTGTGCCTCCACAAGACATTTGCAATGTTGGGTTCACTATGTGATGAACTAGTACAGTGAATGTAAAAAAAAAACAATTACTATTTTGGTTTCAAGCTGGAACTATGAATATTTCTTCCCAAGTTTCTTTATGAAGTTCTAACTAAAACCTCCAAGTACTACTAAAGCAAGCTGGTAATATTTATACCAGTGTGAGACCATTTTGTGATCCGAGAAATGTTTCACAAATTCACTCAGGAAAGTCAGATAGGGCCCATTGCACATATAACTCTACATTGAAACTACGCTTACAAATAGAATTCAGAGAAATCATAACATATGAATTTCATTACCTTAATCTTCCTTCGCTAAATGTTCTTGATTTAAGCATATTATTACGCAAGGACCGTCCTGATAGATTTGAAGATGCTTCCATCCTCCTCTGGTGAAGATTATCGTCTTGTTCTGAGCTGCCATTACAAGCGAAACACATTAATACACACAAAAACTCGAAGAGATAGCCAAGCTGTTCTTCTCTTGTGTACCAAACAATATCATATTCATATAACAGATTCCATTGAAGATATATAATATCAGATAACATCAGAACAGATACTATCTACGAAAATCTATGGTTAAAGTATGCATACATATCAGCTTCGACTTTGTCTGAAACACCACACAGGGGACTATTTGGCTCAAGTGGGGAATCACAGGAGTCATTTTCAGCAGAGTCGCTCTCTCCTGCCGCAGAAATATGAGATGCAAAGATTGACTTGGCCGAAAATGGGATAAGCTGCCCGGGAAACCGCATCAAATCGACCAGTAGTTCCATGGAGTTGAGCACGACCACCACTGACATATGCTTGTACGAATCAGAGAACTCAACTGCCCCCTCATTAGGTATCCCCTGCAGCAGGCAAACCATTCTCAATTTGAGCCGATACAAAGTACAATATGGACATTAAGGAGTTAGGGATATTTTATTTCTGGAATCCAAGTACAATACCCTTATTTTAGTATGGCAGAGATTTGTTCTAAGTTCTAACCCGCTGTGTACTAAGCCATACATCTAAACACAAAACAATATGAGAAAAATAAAAAGAAATCTTTTTCAATTTGTATTTTTAACAAACAAAAGTACATGCAAGTTCACGATCAAAATTAGATGTGCACTAGCTTATTGACTTACAGCTAGTATGTTTTGAGATCCTGTACATGTTCACTACAACAACAACAACAACAACCAAGCCTTTAGTCCCAAACAAGTTGGGATAGGCTAGAAATGAAACCAAGTAGTGATAGCGGTGACAAAAAGATGATCTTAAAAATAATAGAATTCCGATAGTGAAAATAATAGTATAGTAAAATAATAATAATGATGATGATAATAATAATGATAGTAATAATGATAGTAATAGTAATGAGAATGATACTACATAACAATACTACCAATGATACTAGGAAAGATAAGATAAATAAATAAAGAACGAACAATAATATTATTAGTAATAATAGTGAAATAGTAGTCATAATATAATAAGATAATAATGGTAATAATAATGATAATAATGGTGATGAGAATGATACTACATGTTCACTATCTACTAAAAACTTCATGACAGAAAGCAAAGGCTAACTTATAAAAGACAATGTAGGTAATATCAAACCAACAGTGTTGAAGACAATGCAACAAAGTCTACAAATTACCACAACAATTTTGCTCTCTAAACCGATGGCATCAGCAAGAAATTTGAATAGAATTGCTCTTGGCCGGCAGGATCCATGCCTTATTTGCCCTAAAAGTTGCACTCCTTTGTACTCTAAGAATTGAGAAGATTCTTCTAATGCAGCTTTTGGCTGGCTGGGCTCTGGATTTGGGCGCTTGTAGAAATCAAACACCTAATGATATGTTTTTTATTAGTCATTCCTACCAGAAACAGAAATCAAATTTCCAAGCAAGTATATTTGCTCAATCTACTAGAGTAACAGAATTCAAGTTTCAAGTATAACTTTGAATATCCAACACTTTCCAATTTGCTTCCATGTAAATTAGATAAAAAGAAAGGATCATGTAATGTTAAAAATCCATTACTTCACTGTTAATAAATCCAGCATATCCCATTTAGAGAATTTTCCCACACAAACCTTTCGGAGAGCAATGTGCCCCAGGAAAACTTTATATTCCTGTTTTGGTAAATGTATAGAACTATCTAAGGAAGGTAGATATATTCAACATTTTCTTTCTGCAACCTTGTGCTCGACATGAAACCCCCTTGAAGCTTTTGGAGGTAGCATATTAAAATCGTCTCTGGACAATGGGAACTTACCAAACTGGCGATCTTTTTTATTACAAGTGCAGGGTTTGAGCTCAGTCCTTTAAAGGCCGCACTCAACTGCTTCAGCATACAGAGCTTTTTATCCTTCTCAGTATCCACAAGTATGATGTCAGCCTTAAGACCATCCATGCCGAGAGATTGCAGCTCATCTAGCGATGGTATGGTGGGAAAAAGATCCTTCAGCTTTTTATCCTGCATTGGTTAAATGTGCTGATCATAATCATAAGAATTTGGACAAAAAGTAAAAGGAAGATTTCCTTTATACTTAACCTTTTGGAATTATCCAGGACTAATCGAGCAACTAATCCCCCATTCTAACACAGGAACTGAATCAATGCATGAAATGACTTGTTGTCCGCAACTTAATACCACAACTAGCATAGATCTGATCACACATGTGCACAATGCACATCAATGAATTACCATTAACTTTCTGAAGTTTTACTTGTTTTATTTTACCATACTGTTCTTTCCTAAATGCAATGACAATACCAAAAATGTTTAGGAAACCAGATACTTAAAATACAGTTCATTTGAGGGTGAAAGACCCATCTAAAGTAAAAAAAAAAAAATCACAAGGACAAAAAATCAATGATATAATCAGGTTAATTATATTCTTTATAACAAAACAAAAGATGAGAAGATCCTGGCCTGGGTCGCTTGCAGAGAAACTGGTAGACGCAAAACAAGTTGCTGGTAATTCAGAACAATTAAAACCACTTACTGGGATGAGCGAGTAAAACCCGTTAGGTATGGCTCCAGAAAAGGATCCAGTTGACCAGAGCACTTGAGAAGAGTTGCGCGATATAGACTCCTTTTCTGTCAGGACCTCGTCCCGCACGGACAATGAAACTGATTCCATCTTATCATAGAAGTCTGGGGGCCACCAACCAGTTCCATTTGACCCTGGTTCCTTATCCTCCATCGCATAAATAGAACTATATGGTGTTGTCCCTTATTTTTATTCTCGACACATCAGAAGCAAACTCTTGTGGCCTTTCTGCTCACTTGCATCTGTAATGATGATAAAGATAAGAAATTCATCACTTTGTAATTGGAAATTAGAATATGTTATGATGAGCTACAAATCATTTTTCATTTCTGTCTTTTAACATAAGAACTCATCTTCCTTTCTGACAAAACTAGAGGGAGCAAATAAGCATTAAAAGGAACTTGATAACCTCAATAAAACATCACTCAAACCTACAGAGAATTTATCTAGTTATCATTTTGGAGTACTTGCAGCTCTTTTGTGATACAGACTACTTGGAAGTTTCCAAATTGTAACAGAAAAGGAGTAGCAATTCCAAGGCAACAAACCCATAGGGCTCTATTAGGGAACTAGAATCCTATTATAATGTTGACAAAATATAACATAACAATAATAGTTTTGAGTTTTGACAGGACAGATAATTGCAAAAACGGTCATCCCTGCATACTAAATTAAACTTTTTCCCAATATAAGCACTGTCTTAATTAAGAAAGTTTCCCCAAATGAGCACACATAAATACCAAATCACTCAAAAAGAGAATGCATGGAAAGCACCTCAAATTCCATGAACAATCTCTAGCATGTCATTATAACCAGTCACTGACACTAAACAACCCCAATTCTCACTTCCACCACTCAAATTAGAAACCTAATTATAATTTATTTGTTGCCAATGTTTCTCCTCCTAGATGAACACCGAAACCGGAAAGCCACATACATTGACCTAAATTGAGCATGTCTTCGCACTCACACTCAAATCCATTCCATCCGACTAACCAAATCCCTACACTAAACGCCAATTCTGATGTTCGACAGATCACCGGTAACCCCGGTTTCTCACCTAGATCGATCGACCGACCGAAACCTAGCAATTCACACACTTGAAACAATCTCATCAGTCGCGACACAATCCAGACCGAAACTTCAGAAACTGAACCACCTGAGGACGGACTGATCTCGCCGCTACATCTCCCGAGCGCATGCAGCGGCGGATGGATGGATGGATTGCCGCGCGGGAGCTGCGAGATCGGCAATGCCCGGATGCTTGCTTTCGCTCCGTACAACCGGATCAAGCTGCTGCAGGATCGAATTCGAACGAGGGAACCGACAATTGAGAGCCTGGATGGCTGGATTGAAGAAGAAGAAGGTTATTAGTGAGCAGCAAAAAATAAAAGAAAAAAGAAGCGTTTTTTATTTCTTCTCTTCGCTTTTTTTTTTTTTTTTTTTGGTTTTTTATTTGGGAGTTTTGTGCGGGTGACCCGGAAATATATATATTTATAGTTTGGTGAGGAGTGTTTTAGGCATGCCCCTAGAAGATCTGATAATGTCTTATATAGCTCTCGGAAGAAGGTGTTCTTTTTTTTTTTTTGGTTGTTGTTTTTGGGAGTTTTGTGGGAATGAAATCCCCTGCGGTACCGCACATGGAATAGTCAAAAAACCCCCCAATAAAACTACTGTGCACGGTTTTTGAGATTGTCCGCTACAGTAACAACATATATTTTACCATACAATTTCTGACCACTCTGTGAGTTGGGGTGATTGACCATTTTAGAGGATGTTCACCCAGTTTTGTGCAGGTGACCCGGAAATATATATAGCCCTCGGAAGAAGGTGTTCTTTTTTTTTTTTTTGCTTGTTATTCTTTTTGTGCATGTTCGGCAATCCTTTCTTAGGCCTATTTAGGCTTCTTTTAGTTTCCTTAGTCTCTTAATCCTTCCGAACACAAGTTCCTTATCACGGATCAAAAGTTTCTCTTTAAGCCTCATTTTGATCGGGGGTTAAGCTTTGTCCGGATTTTTAAAAAAGTCATACATACAGCTTAAGGTTTAACTTTAAGCTTTCGTAAGTCATTTTTCTTTTTCCGAATGAGTGTGACTTAGTAATACTTAAATATTTAAGTCAATAGCACCACCGAACAAGCCCTTTGAAAATTTTGTGCGGGTAACCCTAAAATATATATATTTAGTTTGGTGAGGAGGTGTTTTGACATGCATGCCCCCAGAAGATCTGATAATGTTTTATATAGCCCTCGGAATGATTGATTGCATTGCAATTTGCACGGGATAATTTTTTCTGATGATTGATTTACTGTTGAAAGCTCTATTATGTATATTTTTTTCTCATTAGCTTCTAGTAAGGTGCTAGCTGGACATATATATTAGTATTTTGTTATGTCAATTTTGTAGTAAAAAGAACAGTAAAGAAGGGATTTTACTTTATGGAAGTTGATTTTTTTCTCTAGTATTTTATTTTTGTAAAAAAAAAAAAAACTAGGATAACTATTCTATATTATTTTAAATTGAAGTAAACGTATCGCAAACTTGAAGATCTGTTTTGAATATTTTATAGCAACTTTTGCTCCACTAATAGAATGGCAACACATGAGGATAGGAGGTGTTCACGCATGGGTTAGGTGCGTGCGAAGTACCAGACAAAAAGTTTGTTCAAGTTCTTTTATTTGTGTTTCAATTGTGTAAAAGTTGCAAACTAAATATTCTGTTGATCAACAGGGTCAAGTAAAATTAATGTTTGCTCATTAACTCAATTAATTAGGATGAAAATAATTTTAAGCACTGATATAAGAGTTAAGGTAATTTTAAGCTTCATGCAGAAATAAGTTTTATAGGGGTTGATTTTCTTAGAACAAATAAGAGCTAAGCTAATTCATATTTAAAATATCTATAAAGAACTTACACAAATTTTGGACATGTGAGCTCCATTTATTTATTTAATGCCAACCTTCGTCTCCTCCAGTTTGAGCTTCCATTTTAACCAGTGTAACTTAGTAATACAATCTTCTGAATTTCATATCCTCTGTAGCGCTGCATTATGTAGCGCAGAATGTGAACCATCAAATCATCTCGAGATATGTGCTGACTCGAATCTCGATATGATCTAACGATTCACAACCTGCGCTACACAATGCAGCGCTACAGAGGATGAACACTCAATCTTCTGAGGGGAAATATTGCAATCTTGTGCAATAAAAATATAAATAAGTTTGTAAAATAAGTAAGACAATAAAACTGTTAAAAATTCAAACTTTCAAATTAGCTCCTGCTTCAAGGTTGCTTGGAACCGACAGATGAATGGGTTTCACGGTTTCACCAACCAAGCCATAAATACGTCGATTTGTAAAGCTCTTCTTGTACTTGGAGACTGGGATGAGCAGTTGAATATCACATAATTAAACACCAGTTCCATTGCGTGGTTTTTTTACTACCAGAACATTAATTCTGACAGAAGAAACCCACCAACTCTTGGATTCTATGTGCAGTGCCTGATCGATATGATATATATATATATGAGGAGGGATCCATTGACAATTCCCATTTTGACAATTTGAAATTTTAAAAATTTATAAAAAATCATGTAAATTCTCAAAAATAGAAAAAATTGTATGAAAGTATTTCTTAATATATAGATTGATTACGTTTCCGATTATATTTAATTTAAGCGACATTTGATAGCTCTTTAAAGATTCGTTAAATTATAACCGTTGAAAAGTGCATAAAATTTTGATAAGTCATTAAACGATGTTCAAATTGATTGAAATTTGAAACACTTTCAATCTATAAGCCAAGTAATACATCCATAAATCATTTTTCATTTTTAAGATTTTTTATGATTTTTTATAAATTTTTTAAAAGATGTATTGTCAAGATTGTCAAGTTATCCATTGTCAGTGGATCCCTCCTCTATATATATAGAGTTTGACTATTATACTAACGTTAGCATTTCAGACTGAAATGTTAACGGCTCAAAAAATTGTTGTTATCGTGTCTGAAATCACGATTTATGGTGCTCAATAAATTCTTTATATGAAAATATTGGGGAATACAAAAATTTTTTCCATTTTTTAAATTTTCTAAGTATTTGTTTTGAATTTTAGAAAATAGATCATAAATATTAATAAAATATTGATGTTTGTACATGCTATTTTCAAAAATGCAAAACAAATACTTAGAAAATTTTTAAAATGGAAAATTTTTGTATTCCCCGATATTTTCATATAAAGAATTTATTGAGCACCATAAATCGTGATTTTGGATACGATAACAACAATTTTGAGGCGTTAGCATTTCGGTCCGAAATGCTAACGTTAGTATAATAGTCTAGCTCTCTCTCTCTCTCTCTCTATATATATATAATTCATATATGATATGCAGTTGAATAAATTATAATTGTAATGCTGAAAATGTGAAAATCAGTTTAAGAATGATTGGAAATATATGAGAAAACAAAGTTTGTAACTGATTTTAGACCTTGACTAACAAATTATTCTTCGATCAAATTCTATACAAATTTAAAATGTTGTTTATCGACTGGGAAAAAAAAAAAAAAAAAACAGATGCAAGTAATCCGACTTAATAAAAGATGTACCAATTACATTTTTTTTGAAAAAAAAACATAAAAATTACCAAATAATTTAACTCTATTTAGTATTTTGTGATTGTTAAAATTGTCATATACATCAATCATCTGGTGATATCTAAGCTTATAATTACTACCACGTCTCTAATTTTTTTTTAAAAAAATATCATGTCTCTAAATTAGTTTTATGAAACTTAATTGTAGCTTTCTAAGTGAAATTAGCCCCTGATCAAACCTTTAGAAGTGGTTCTGCTATGAATCAGCTAAGCAAATCTTTTTATTTTGAATCAAGTGGTTATTATTAAACATGTATCTTAAACTGTATATAAAAGACATCTCACGACCCATCCAATTATGAAAAATGAACGGCCCATATTTCATTCGATCCATAGCAGAATTAGCCAACCTTTAAACGTTTAGTGCTATCTCTGTCTTTAATATGAGACCTTCTAATGTACTAATCAAGCTTCACTTTGAAGCTGGAAACATACGTGATTATAAAACACTAATCCGGATTTTTCAGATCACAGATGTCATCTTGTTGTCCGTATATATGTCCTTATCACTCATGTGATGATCCTCAATCTCACCTACTTTCATCAATTACACCCCTTAATCTGTTTCGTACAATTCGGTGCTGCCGCGTGTGTAACTCCTAAAAAAATTAAGCCTATTTCTTCTTATCGGTTTCTTAATTTAGCAATAATATATAATCATCGCAAGTGAAAACTCAAATCCATTTAACGCTATGTGCGTGGGAGATCGCGGGTTCGAAACCCAGATGTGAGATCTTTTATAGACATTTAAATTTGAGTGGTTTGACCCTCATTTTATCTCAAAAAAAAAAAAAAAAAACTTGAATCCATTTGTAACTGTAAACATCCAAAAAATTTAAAAACAATCCCGTAAATGAGTTAGACTACTATACTAACGTTAGCATTTCGGACGGAAATGCTAACGCCTCGAAATTAATGTTGTCGTGTGCGAAATTATGATCTAGGGGGCTCAATAAATTCTTCATATGAAAATATTGGGGTATACAAAAAAATTTTATTTTTAGAGTTTTCTAAGTATTTATTTTGCATTTTTTAAAATAGCATGTATAAACAACAATATTTTATTAATATTTATGAGCTCTTTTAAAAAATGCAAAACAAATACTTAGAAAACTCTGAGAATGAAAAATTTTTGTATTCCCCAATATTTTCATATGAAGAATTTATTGAGCACCATAAATCGTAATTTCGGACACGATAACACTAATTTTGAGGCATTAGCATTTCGGTCTGAAATGCTAATGTTACTATAATAGTCTAGCTCTTCCGTAAATAGTTCTCTAACTTGTTGTAATATTTAAATTTAAAATATATATGTGGAGCCATTTGCAAACTTTTTTTTTTTAATATCATATATTTGCATGCACTGATGCACTACTCACTTCCCTTTATGGCTATTGCTTTTCCATAGAGCTAAAAATAATTAAAAGTCATTGTCGGTGGCACTTTATGCAAGCGACACCGCATCGTTGATGTTATACCTAAACAAAAGTTACGAACCGGTATCACTAATTCAATAAGGACCCGTTTGATATGCTGAAAAATAATAGAAAAGGACGAAAAATAATAAATTTTTTATAATCCTAATTTGTTGTTGTTGTTTGAAGGCAAAATTTTTTGAGATAGATGATTCTTGTTTGAATGTTGTCCCCCATTTTTCTTTACTTTGTTTTTCAATCGGTTTTCATCAAAAAATAAAATTTTTCTTTATTATTTCTCTACCACTTTCAAAAACTCATCTCTTTCACTCTACCTCTCTTCATTTCTAGCTAATCAAACACAAGAAAAATAATTTTCGAATTCAAATTTCTTGTACATCAATCATCCGTGATAGAAACAAAGAACCTGAAAACCGAAATTATTGAAACATGTTTCTAATAATTTTTAAAATTTCTATATTTTCTTGTTGATTAAACTGGTCTTTAATTTCTCGCATCTTTTCCCGTTAAACTTTACAAAAGTAAACATCCACGATCCACCCCATAATAAAGTGTAACAATCCAATCATCTTATCCCGTATTCAGTGAGCACACATGCATGCAGGAGAGGAAAGAAAGACAGGGACCTAAATAAATAAATAAAGCGGATGACGATCACGAGGCCCACGTGCAGCATCGGATTCCATGGAGACAAACGGGCGGCTGGGATGGAGCGATCGGGAAACGGAGCGCGCCGGGAGAGCGACAGCGCAGCATGCACGAGGCGGCCTCTCCGTCCCGTACACGCGGCAGCGCTGCTCCGAAAAGGAAAAGGAAAAGGAAAGGCGGAGGGAGACGAGACGGTTCGAATCATGGAATCAATCACGTGCGCTGCCCTATGGTAACGGGCAAACAGCAAACTGGACGCCTCCTGTCCTGTGGTCTCCCTTGCTACCACCTGTCGCGTTGTTGCGAGTTGTGACTTGTGAACTTGTGATGACTGATGGCTGATGACTGATGAGAGGAGATGAGTGTATTCTCCAAAAAAAAAAAAAAAAAAAGGAGATGAGTGAGTAGTGACAGAGGAAAGAAAGTCTCTGGTCAAAACGTATTTTCTTTGGACTTTGGTTAGTTTTTTTTTTTTGATTAATAATTGTCACGTGTCTGATTTGAGTTGGATGAGGCTAACGGTAATTGGTATTGAGGACTATTTTAATTTTTAAGCTCAGATTTTTTTATTTTTTTTTTTGGTTTGCTCTCAGTTTGATTAGTTGTTGATTGTGACTGTTTTACCTAATTTCGTTATTGACATGGTAACTTCTCACCCTTTTTGTGGAGGACACATGTTCAAGTCCGGCGTGGATGATATCTTTTATCAAAATTTGTACACTACTTTATATTGGGTAAGAAAATATTTATTTTATCATCACAATCTAAACACAACTCAACTTAATAGGATAAACTAATTGGATTTAGCTTCTGAAAAATTATATTTGAACATGTCCTGAATATTATCCAAAATTACAAATCAATAAGCAAATCACTAAACTGTATATGTGCTCCATGGACTAGAAACTGAATCAACAAAAGTAAAATAACTTTTGTAATAATAATAAGTCAATAAAAATCTCCACATCCAAGAATTTAGACCATTTTTTTCTGTCTTGCAGTTTGCATATACATTCTTGGGTAAAACACAAGCTCACGGTATCCGATTTGCAGTGGCGGATCCAGCCCATTATGCAAGCCCAGGCACAATTATGATTATAATATAATATTTATAATTAATTAATTATAAAAAATAATATAATTAATTATTAACAATATATCCATAAGTGAGTATCTAGTTGTTTTGAACCCACTCGGAAACTTTTCCAATTTACTATGTACCTATGCCCTATACCCCTGTGCCCCCTATCACATATAGACTGTACTTGTGTACAGAGTACTGCACACATAAAAAAATGAGTATTTTACTATTTTATATTGAAAATCAATAAGAGATCTCACGGCCCAGTGTTTAAAACTATAATTAGTGGCCCACCTGTCATAATCTTCTTCTTCAATTCGTTCTCCTTCATTTCGTTTTTCCAAAACAACTTCATTTTTTGAATCATCTGAAATTAAGCTCACGCACACTAAGAAGTAATTCTGCCTATTTTTGAATACACAAGAGAATAACCGATATCGCACATCTATATCCGAAAATTAATCCCGGACACGTACCTTGACTTGCCCCAACATAGATCTGCCCCTGCCGATTTGTGCAAAGTTACACATTTTTTTTGTTATGTTATTGACAAAACTTTTCATTTTGGTTTCTTTAAGGCCTTGTTCGGTTTCTTCCCACCCGCCACTGTGCGAGTGGGAAGGAGAGAGCGAATTTGTTTCTTCCCACTCTCTCCTTCCCACTCGCACAGTGGCGGGCGGGAAGGAACCAAACATGCCCTAATAGTTGAAAATCATGTATATTTAATGTATTTATTTATAAAATAGTTAATTATAATCATATATTATATAACATAAAATAGATAAATATTTATCAAGTAAAAATTATTGTATGATTTTCTATTCACTATTTTAGTTACCTCCAATCATCCAGATGCCTTTCTTTTGATACCGAATACACCGGGGCTTCTACCTATACAGGCAAACAAACCCATCCCTTGCTTGACGAGCAGCAGCTCTTTCTATTCGCTTGACAAAGCCGCTGCTGCTCTTTCTTAATGCCTCACTGCCTGACCTTAGAGAAGACGAATCAGACTGCCTGATAGACTACTACTTCCTTTTCTTACCCGGCCAAAAAGCTATAGATCTTCCGGAGAAATCCCAAGTGTACCTAAAAATGACATGTAATCCATCATAAACTGGAAATCTGCCGAGCCTGCATTCTGAACATCAAGCTGATTTATATTCCACCCGAGATTTACTTATACAGAGAGATAAGTCGAATTGAATTTAACAAAACAGGCGCGTAGCGCTTTCTGTTGAATTTGACAGAGGCGAGATCACATCTGACCTCTGCTACCGAGTAAACATACAATTCGAATTCAGTGGAATAGATAAAACTACAAAAGTAATTTCAGTTTCAGCTAAGATAGATAAAAAAAGTCTCTATCCAGTCATAAATTACACTTAATAAGAGATTCTCCTCAAGTAGTCAAAGGGTTCTTTTTTATCAGATTTGCATCGATTTATGATTTCAAAATTAGTTGGGCTTATGATTGAAAAATTTTCGCCGTCGTTGAAAAAAAATAAATAAATGGATGAAGCCCTCAACCATGCTAAACACAATTTTTCATAAAAATGAGGACAACTGACAATTAAATTTCATTGCATCTATCATCTATTCCGTGTCACGATTCATCGTGAACTTTTGAAGAAGAGGGAAGTGATGCTTAAAAAATAAATACCGAACGCAAATAAATGAAAAACGCAATTCACAAAGCACTTGATATTTTGTCTCATCAAATTCGCGTGAGTTGGCCAAGTTGGGCTCATGCATAATGCATTTGGATGCTTTAATTTCATTATCCCCCTATAATATTGCACACCACAATGGCTCAATGTTGCTGTTCGGCAACCCCTTTTTAGACTTTTTTTAATTTTCTTAGTCTCTTAATTCTTCTGAACGCAAGCTCCTTAGCACGGATTAAAAGTTTATCTTTAAACCTCCTTTTGACCGGGGCTTAAGCCTTGTTCGGATTTCCAAGGAAGCTATACCCATGACTTAAGGCTTAAGCTTTCTTAAGCCCTTTTTTTTTTTGAACGAGTGTGGCTTAGCAATACTTAAATATTTAAGTCAATAGCACCGCCGAATAAGCCCAATAGTATTAGCGCAACCCAAGAAGAGATGGCCTACTGAAATTTGTTAGTGGGCTTCACGTCTTTTATGATTCTTTTTCTAATAATGAATTGGGTTCAATATTAGAAGAAACAAAAGTTGTTGTTGGGCCGGACGGTAGAGCAGGTGTACTAATGAAAATCGAGTTATTATTTGGTTTTCAAGTTCCAGGTTCAAATTTGAAATTCCTACGGGACGAATTCAAAAAGTCAAAATCCTCCCGAGATTTTTCAATTTTTCTAGGCTGCTTGTGTTAAAGAAAAAAAAGAAAGTAGAAATATTAGAGATCATTCTCTAAATAGAATAACTCGGGGGTTTTAATCTGTGAATTGTGGTCATTGCCACTATACTGATTATTCAACTTTCAAAAGAGAACGTCAAGTTGGTTTGTTAATTTAAAAAATATAAAAAAAATTATATTTTAAGTTCCTATTTATATTCTACCTTTTGTTTGGTTACAAAAGAAGAAAATAAATTAATTGGAACTATAATTCTGATTCAAGTTAACGAAGTTGAAACAAAATATTCACTTAAAAAGTTAAAATTATTCTTACAAAGAATTACTTGTCAAATTTGCACCACGAAGCTTGTGTAAATATTTTATGTTCGTACTCCATTTGAAGCTAAATTAATGGGAGATTTATATATTTACCACCCCAAAACATGGAAATGAGAAAAATGTCACCCCAAAGTTTGGGTTTAGAAAAATGTCACCCCAAATCAGTGTAATTAATAAATTTGTCACCCCAAAACATGAAAATGAGAAAAATGTCACCCCAAATTTGAGTTTTGTTGACTACATAAGGTCATCTTCCCTAAATGGAACACAATCAGTTGATTTGGTCAAGTCATGACAGAATCCGGCTTAGTTTAATCCGATATTTATATCTGACTATCTGTACATCATAAGCTTGAATTAGTTAGAAAAGTATTTTGCAATTGATCACTCCAATTATCTATTTCTAATTCACAATTAATTTAGGGAGATTCATAAATTTGCCACCCAAAATACGAAAATGAGAAAAATGTCACCCCAAAACATGAAAATGAGATGACACAACAATTTTTTTTACTGACCGAAATACCCATCTCAAATTTGATGCCACTCGAAAAACCCGCTCGACCCGACCTCGACCTGACCCGAGTTTTTCGGGTCTGCTCAGATTTTGCCAACTCTATTCCCGGGTCATCTCGGGTTTCGAGTCGTTCGGTTTCGATTCGGGTCGGGTTTGGGTCAGTTTGACTTTCCCTGAAACGCGTGTCGGGGTCGGGTCAGATTTGAGATGGATATTTCGGTCAGTAAAAAATTTTATTGTGTTTTGATAGAGAAAATTCATATCTATACACAAAAAGTGACAAATATATGAATTATACTAGTTTTGGGTGTTATTTTTCTAAACCCAAACTTTGGGGTGGCATTTTTCTCATTTCCACGTTTTGGGTGGCAAATATATAAATCTCCCTAAATTAATTGTGAATTAGAAATAGATAATTGGAGTGATCAATTGCAAAATACTTTTCTAACTAATTCAAGCTTATCATGTACAGATAGTCAGATACAAATATCGGATTAAACTAAGTAGGATTCTGTCATGGCTTGACCAGATCAACTGACTGTGTTCCATTTAGGGAACATGACCTTGTGTAGTCAACAAAACTCAAAATTTTATACATTTTATGCGTTAGAGATAGGCTTGATAATTGATATGATCACCAAAATTAAAGCACCTTTGGGTGAAGCAACGCTTGAAATGCTTTCCTGAATTCATACAACTTTTATTAGTGCTTCTGGCAGATTGTCAATACAAATTTATTAGCAGAAATTTTAAAGCTGTGCAACGGAAAGTTTCTATCACCATCGAAAATTGTAAGATATACAAGTTTTAGTACTGTCTAATTTAAATGTACTACCTTCATTTCTTCATATAAAAGATAAAGTTCCCTCCTTTTTTAAAAAAATTCCTCCAATGAATACCCTCCGAATAATAATTGAGGAGGGATCAAATAACCATATTTTTTGTGACTAATCGGTGACCGTGAAATTAAATCTTAAATAACTACATTTTAAATTCTTAAATAACAAAACTAATTGATATAATATGTTATATATATCATATTTTATATGTATACAAAAAATTATATCATTTTGATTTTATTTACGTGTGCATTAAGTATTAACAAGAATCAACGGTTCAAGTTTTATGATTTTTTTCTCCTCTCTTGATGACTCTCGAAACAATGTCAAAACTTTATCATTTTTTATGTATATATTATTGAGATAATACAGAATACATCTAAAGGCTTAGATTTTTTAATTTATGCTCAAATAAAAAAATGATCACCATAAACACCAATGCCCATAGTTATTAGATCCCTCCTCATAATAATTATATGGATCTATCATCTACTCCATGAGCTGTGGCATTTTTTTATCCTCCAAGATGAAGTTCTAATGTTCTACTATAATACGATGACTAGATCAAGTTCTAGTCACACTAGGTAGCTCGTTGTTGCTGCTTCGCAGCAACTAATATACGTATGAAATGTTCGTTTCCTAGATGGGGCCGGAGGATTTATTTTAGAGTTGTAGGTAGCGCCCACTTTTTTTTTTTATTTACCGGTCTACCGTATTTTCAATAAATAAATATCATTTTTCAGTAAACATTTATATCTTTCCGATCAACATATTTCATTTTTCAGTGAACAGATACACTAATATTTCCAGTAAACATTTATGCATCTGTGACAAGTACATGAGTGCACGTGGGTGTGTCAGCATGTGAGAGGGGTGGATGGGTAACTTACTTTATATGTGGAATCTACATGTTTTCCTTTATTTTATTGGAAAAATATTTTTTTATTATTTTATTTTAATGTAGCATCTAATTTTTTGAAGTATTTTATGTTTTTATTTTTTTTTATTCAGTTCATACATAGGGCAAACTCCGTGCTAATACTTTTTTTTGGAGGCATTTATCATGTTTCGTGGGAATGGTTTAATATACATTGTACAATAATATGTACTTTTTTTTTAATGGTTTAGTGTAGGTCTGTAGGATAGCGGGGAAAAGACCAGAAGGGGAAAGGAAAGAAGAATAAAATAAACTGATGACATCAGCATACATCAGCAGAAACGCTCAGAACCGCTGGATTTCGATCCAACGGTTCAAAAGAGGGGCGTTACTGTTCATCCATGGGAAAATCCTCATCCCCGCTTTACCTATTATAATGACTAGATCAATTACGACTGCCAAACAAAATGACAAGTGCTGATGATGGTGCATACATAAATCATTAAATCAACCTGTCATGACTAATCGGTAAATGAGTGGGCCTACAGAGGAAGAACACTAACTTGGTGTCTTATGATTTCATATCCTCTGTAGCGCTGCATTGTGTAGCACAGGATATGAACCCTTAGACCATCTCGAGATCTGTGCGGGCTCGAAGCTCGAGATGATCCAACGGTTCACATCCTGCACTACACAATGCAGCGCTACAGAGGATGAGCACTCCTAATGATTTTATTATCATCTGAGTCAGAGTCCTAGTCAAAAGATGACTAGTCACCGGAGAAAAAGTTTTTTAGTTCCGGTTCAACTTCACTCCAAGACTCCAAGTAAAACACAGTTGCATCCCCCTATAATTGTCAATTTAATTGCATGCCATGCAATCTAACAAATTAAATCGCCGTGCTGCCTATGTTACAATTTAAAATTAGGCTGTGATAAATTTTAACCTGACTCAATTATGATCCGAGAATTAATAGGTACTTATTTGATGAACAAAGCAAGTTCGGGTTGATCCAATTCGACCCACATAATTATGTTTCATTTTTTAAATTTTGTGATATTTAACACCAACTAAAGCACATTTATATATTGATAATTAAGAATAGTATTGTATTAAATGATATATTAAGCTGTTCAAAATATATAATAATAATCGGTAGATTAGTAACTTAATTATTTGGATTGGGTCAGGCCATATAAAGTCCACAATTTTAATTAACCCGAATGTAAAATATTGGATGGCTTAAGAAAAGAAATAAAATAATAAAGACGTTGGTTGGCACAACCTTATTAGACACAGAGAGATAAAAATTGCAAACAAATCAACCTGGAATTGCAGGAAATATAATGGCATGTGAAGCTCCTGATTTGCAGATATTAATTAAGGGATAAGAAGCATGAAATCGGACTTGTATTTCTGCAATGCAAGAATGTGAGATCCGAACGAAAGATTGGACAAACACTTGGCATGTCACGTGTACAATAATTACACAAAAATCTTGAAATTTCAAAGCTCTTAGTTTCTGTACCTCGTAGAAATTCTGCCAATTGGAATATCAGGGGATAGGATACGGACCCAGTGAGTAACTCCTCATTCCTCAGTCAAAGGAATTCAGATCCACTATGGCAGATATGCAATAACTATACATTTCATCACATCCCTGAAATTGTGAAATGGATTACAATTAACAAGAATGATTCAAATTCAGTCAAGAAAATGTAGAATATTAATACTAATAAGATGCAAAGATGTACTCTTGAGACCTTGATGCCTGACTATACCATATGACATATCATACCAGCCAAAGAGAATCCAGACTGGTCAAAGAAGTTAGGAAGTAAGAAACTAATCTCTTGACAACTGGCAGCTAATTTATCCAGCTCAGCAGAGCTATGTCCTGGTGTGCATGTCATACAAATACTTCTTTATATATTAAGTTTGAACCTTGAGTTGGAAAGTGGAAGAAGGAAGTCACAATTTCACAATCAATCTCCAAAAGGAAGTACACAAAAAAGAAAGGGATTTTGATAAACTAATCAGGCAGGAGAACTCTCTCTCTGTGAGCTCTGAAGCCATCATGTTAGGGGAGAAGAGAAGGTTAGTAGAACCAAGCAACAAAGAGACTTACGTTACGGGATGCAGCTATACAACAACGGTTGCCATGACTTGTGGTGCATCACAACGCGGCGACGCCGTCAGCATATCCGCTTTCATTTCTCATCTCGGTATCTCTTCTTTCTCAGTCAATAACTGTAATTAACTAATTATCTTTTGCCACATAACTATTGCTTTTGTCCATGTCTCTCCAGATTACATGGGCATCTTATTTTGTTATTCCTTTTCTGTTTCCTTTCTACATCCTTTTCGGGACTACCTTTGAGTTTGATGTCATCAGAATGAAATTCAAGATGTGGGTCAACTGAATAAGGAAATTCTATAATGACCTGATTGGTCTTTTACTACATATATATCTTTAAAAGAAAGAATAATTTGCAGAATGGTGTAGTTTGTTTAAGCATGATACCAGAAACCAAATCTGAGTAACCAAAAACTGAACATATCTACATAGACTCAACAATTCCAATTTGTTTAAGGCTTGCAGCAATGAAATTTAATCAAAGCTTTTCGTCTGAAACGCAGACGATACAACAAAGAAGAGACTGGACCGGATGAATCAGAGACTCAGACAATTAGAGCAGCAGATGGAGGCAATCGAGGCTGAGATGACTAAAGCCAGTGAAGAATGAATCAGAATCTAGCTCATATACTCAGAATTTCCCCAAAGAGAAACATCTTGCGTCCATTGAAAAACTGTCCATATATCCATAGACGTGCATGAAATGTAACAGATAACACTTCGAAATGTAACATATACATCCCGAAATGTAACCTATGGACACTATGAATAGTTTTTCTATGGACGCTAGATATTACTCTTCCCCAAACTAGTATACAAGTACTTTGTTGGTATTACTCCAACAATCAGCATATAATAGGAATGTTTTTACTATGTTTCTCATGGATTTATATCACCTACTGCACAGCGCCGTGCTGTCGTGCTGCGCATTAGGTGATCCATCCGATCTACTTTGTGATTCGCACAAACCCACTCTTAAAATACCCCCCTAAAAACCCTACTGGTACCCAAAAATTGAGTTGAGCAAAACATCAAACACCTTGCGTGCATGTTCAAGACCAACCAAACCACAGCCCCAATTACAAACCACTCAAAGAGAGGATCAACACTCAAAACCCGGCTACATGCCGCCGGGCAATCCGGACACAGTCCAACCGATGCAGGGTCTCCATGTTCGGATCCCTCTCCACCACCACATCCCTAACAGTCACCTGAATCTCCCCTCTATACAAACCAACCCTGCCTCTAACCCTCAGCTGCTCGCCCATCCGCACCGCCGGTGCACGCCGCCGCAGGATCTCGGCCGCGGGGTCGGCATCGGAGGACGCTTTACGCAGGGGGGGCGCGAGCCAGAGGACGCAGGGGACGCAGCCGGTGCCGTCGTCGAGGAGGAACTTGAGGAACTTGGGCGCGGAGTCACGGGACACCACGACGCCGAGGATCTCGGCGCGGGACACGGAGGCGCGCGAGCCCGAGAGCCGCCGCGTGAAGGACGGCGGGATGGAAGGGTATGTTGTCAGAGAGAGGAGCTCCGATGCGAGCAGCTTGGTGTGGGACTGAGACTTGGAAGAGCTGCTGCCGGTCGATCGGGATCGGGTCGCCATGGCCATGGCTGATGGGGGAGGTGCTTCGGGCAGCGGAGTTTTTACTTCCGGACAGTTTCTTTTACCAATTATGACAAAAATATCCTTATCATTACAGTACAAATAGTCACTGTTATAAGGGCAATTTCGTACAAATGGCATGGTAGCTTAAATAGTAGCTAACTTAGGATGACTTTCAAGAGGTCATGGATTCAATCCTCTATGGATACAAATAAAAGGTTTTAATGAATCTAGTAAAATTGATGCAGGGACGGTAGGGGGGTGGACAGCAAACAAATTGGAAGTACGAGAAACACGAGAGATTTTGGGAATTCACACAGAATTCGATTGAGAATTCACACAGAATTCATTTTCTGGATATTAGATACATAAAAACAACTCCCTCTGCCTAAAGGGCATGAGTCTACTTATATAGGAAAACAAAACTGAACCCTAAAAATAAACATAAAACAAAAACAGTCAAAAAATATCTAAAAAATGCAAAGAAAGACTAAATGATGCCATCCGTAACCGTCTGCAAATATTTCGGACCGAAACAGATCATTTCGGACCGAAATTCTGTTCTGATTCAAGAAATTCGGACTGAAATAATTAATTTCGGACCGAAATTATTCCTGTCATAATGACCATGCTGTATTAATTCGTCATTTCGAGTGGGATTCCTTCCGAATATGAGAAAACCCAAAACATGAAAGTTGTAGCTCTTTTCTTTATCTTTCTATAGAATTTTGAATCACCTCAGTTGGACTTGTATTGAGGAAGTTATAGTCAAAATACCACAGCATATCAATCTGACCAATTCTGCATCATTCTCCCCCTCTAAGAAAAAAACTCGTCCTCGAGTTTTGTCTTTGTAGACTTCTTGTAAGTTATACAACGTGAGAACCAGCACCACATCATTATATAGAGGTACAACTTGTTTGTTCAACATACTCCATAACAAATCAACAAAAATTTCGGCTTCCGCCAAGATCGGATCAAACAAACTCTTGAAACTTGTAGTTGTCGGTTCTTTTCTCGGTTTAAAAAAGGGATCTCTGTAACCATGATTTGAGATTTTGATCTCAATGAAATTCTCATTTTTTAACTCTTTCGAAACCGCTTTGGTTGACACGAAACATGCCTCCAAGTTTATGATACTTGTAGCTATCGCCGTGCAATTTCCGGACAGCGGCACATCATACACAAGGTAATTACTAAAGGTTGGACAATTTGTAAAAGGTTTAATTTCTGACCAATTCTGCATATCAAAAATATTCCACTTTCTTCAAAAAATAAAAAAATAAAATAAGGGCAATTTCGTCCATTAAATGCTCAAGAATAGTCACAAAGTAAATTGAACGCTGTCCATAGCACCTCCCGGCTGATGGCTCGCTCAAATGCTTAATTGCTTTGGTTTGGTTGATGCCAGGACTGCATTGTGCTGTTGGCAACAGGGGCGGAGCCAGGAATTTTGTTTAGGGAGTCGCAAAAAAATATATAGTGATATTGTTGTTGAGCTTTTAGCATTTTTTTTTTAGTAAAAAGAAAGTTCTATTAACAAATATCGATCTAAATTTTATCCGCCTCTAAAAGTTATTAGAGATCATTTTTCAGTTTTTTTATTAAATTTTAGTAAAATTTAAAAATTTAGTAGACTGTGACGAAAAAAATATAATTTGACTGTTGAATAAATAAAAAATAAACTTAATATTAATTGTCTCGTTTGTTCAAATTTGAATGAATGTAATTATTTGTCATAAACGAAAAAAAGGTACTTGACTGTGACTGTACTTTGTAGTTAGAATAAATTAAAATTTGATACAAATTAATTGTAGAAGAACTTCTAAGTTGAAACCCATTAGACTAAATTAAAATTTGATACAAATTAATGGTAGAAGAACTTAAGTTGAAACACATTAGACTAAATTAAAATTTGATACAAATTAATGGTAGAAGAACTTCTAAGTTGGAACCATTTTAAAGGAGATTAAATTATTTAAAGGAGATTTGATGCAAAACCATTTTAGAAACAATTAAATGTCGGATGAAAAGTGAGATAGAAATTAAAACCCACAATGACACATTCCATATAAAAAGTAAATTAGACTCTATATGCAAGTTTCTTCTCTTCTAATCTACTAATATATCTTCTCGTTTCAAAAGACAAACAAAATATATGCACCAGTGAGTATATTATCTCGACTGCTAAAACATAAATTAATATAACTCAATTGGTAGTTTACAAAATTTGTAAAAACATTTGTTCTAATTTATTGGGGGTTAATATAAAAAAAATTATTAAATATGCTTAAATTACCTTACCATGGTTAACAATTCGAAAATCATAAGGGGGCCACACCCCCCTCCCTCCGCCCCTGGTTGGCAATGTCAGTCGTTGGATCGTCTCGTGATCTGCATTGGCATGAATTTCAAGACAATCCAACGGCTGATGCTCTCGTGAACTGCATAATGCAATGCAGTACAGCAGGGGATGTGAATTCCTGCTTGCTAGCATATGCTTCTCTTTCTCACTTTTATTTATTTCTTTGCTGCTTTTTTTTTATGCAATTTGTTCTTTTTATTGGATTTTTAGAAGTGGTGAGTTGTATTGTTGCCAAACAAAGAAAAGTTGAAAGCTGTAATTTTTTTTATTTTTGTTATTGGATTTTTGGAATGACAAAGTTTAGTTAAGTCTGTCCAGAATGACAACAAAGCTTGTAAACTAAGAGAAGGAATGTGGAGAGGAATTGATAATTGATCAACTGTTATGTGCACAAAATAGATTAATATTTGATCAACTTTTACGTGATCAATGAAAGATCAATGAAATATAATTTCATCAAAGGAGTATCCAGATGATAAGTTTAAAGCAGTATATGATAAACAAGATATATTAAATATTTTTATGTGCTTATGCTTATACATATAAATAAAAATGTCATTATATTCAATCTACCAAAATGTTTATATTTTTTTCACACCAAAATAAAAAAGCTATAGGGTGAGGATTTATTGACAACTATAAGATTATAACAATCGTGACCATGGATTCTCTAATAAATAACAAAAACTCTCTAAATTTAAAAAACTTTCATAAGAACATTCTTGAGATACAAAAATTGATACAATTGACTGCTAAATCCATTGATAGCTGCTATCAACATTTGGAAGAGAAAAAGAGAGAGAGAGAGAGAGACTGCTAATTGCTAAAGCTGCACTTTGATATAAGGCACAACCTGCACTTTGATTTTGATACTTGCCTCCGCATTGCAACGGGACTTACTATATCATATGATTAATGATTTATTTATAAATCGAAAAATAATACTATATCACATGACGTAAATAATTCACTGCGTTATTCTTTTTTCTTTTTCTGTTTTTATATTATGATTGAATTATCATAAAATAATGAGATTTAATTTATATATTAAATCAGAGACTCAGATTGCGTGCGCGTTATTAAGAATTGAGACTATAGAAAGCGTGTGCATTAATAAGCATTTCACGTCTATCTATTGGACCAAGATTGAAACAACATAATTTTTTTTATCAACGGTTAAGATTACCTAAAACTAATTGATCCAACAGTCCATATTAGTTCTAGACAAATACTCTTTTTAAATCTCACATGAACTCCTCCTTACCAATTAAGGATAGGTTCAAATCAATATCATTGCTTCTCCTTTTCCGCGATTTCATCAGTTTGAAAATTTCAATAACATACAAAGAATAAGGAAATCCATTGAGGCCCAATTCAGAACTAAGCCCAAAATATATTATGTAAGTACGGGCAGATGTCAACTTTTCTTGCTCTTAAGCTGATGCCTTCATATTAAATAGTAAATACAACCAAAATACATTTCCAAGGAATATACAAAAGCTTTTCCTCCAGCACCCCATTTCAGATCCTGCAACTCCATTCAACAAATTTAAGAAAGGAAAATGACCCATGCCCCAATATACATCCCCTCTTCTCACAAAAGAGCTGCCCGTAAGTAATCTGAGAGAAACAAAATTCACAGCGATCAGTATCTAGTCAATGCTAAAAACAACAAACCCAACATCAGAACCATCGATTAGTTTAGCATCCGATTAATGTTTTCTCATTCACAAGCGAGCTTAGTGCCGAAGCTGGTCAGGCAGATTGCAAAGGCCTGGAAAGCTGAGAGCGGTTCTTTGTAATCCATCGTGAAAATGTCGTCGCCTACTTTCCCGAACTGCAGTAAAACTGATTCCTCCTGATCAGTTTCCGAAACGAGCTGGAAATTCTTTACTGATGCAACAGTGACTCGACCATGAAAATTCAGACACCAGCACTGCAAATGTTCATGCCACCGTGGCGCCTTGTTCTTCAGCACCAGTTTGGGACTCACTACAATATTTGGTTTCGATTTCGAGGAATCAGGTATGTACTCGTGTATACTGTCTTCTTCTTTGCAAGTTAGAGGAGCTGTTTGAAGAGTGGAGTGAATTCGCCTCGGGCCACGAGATTTGAGGAGGTTAAATTTGTAGGAGATCTGACCGGCTTCAAAATTGCCAATAGAGGGGTTGGGGCTCACTCGCTTGGACCCAAAATGCCTGCTGGAGAAGAGGGTCCCACTTCGGGTTGAAAGTGAACTGAAAACTTCGTCTGGTGGCTGGCTGTCGTAGATTTTGAAATTAATACCAAGGAAGTCAGACCTGCAAGTGACAACAAAAGGACAATTAATTCAGCATTAAATTGGTTTCACTGTTGTTTGTTTCTTTTTTTTTCCAGCAAGTTACTGGCCATGATAAATACATGATCCAAAGATGAATAAGTTGACAAATTTTGTTGATGCACACAACATAACAATATAATAAGAATAAAATACTCACACCACCAGTAGGGAAACAAACAATCAGAAAGACACAAGAAGAGGCAATCCTAACTCCAAACTTCCATGAAACAATAAAAAAGGTAATTATGCGACCCTAAATCAAACTTCCATGAAGAAACGAAAAAGAACAGTAAATAACCTAAGTTTTCCAAGATAGGAATAGCCGCCTTGACTCATATCCTCAGCGTCAAGGGAGATGATATATTCTCTATGTGCACCACGCCTATATCTCTTAGCCACCATCAGAAACTTCCCAAAATCCATTAAAGCTGTCATGTTCGACAAAGAGATAGGTAGTTACGAAAAGGTACAAAGTTGCTTCCATATGGCATGCGCCGATCATATCAATACACTTTGATTGGTAACTAGGTTTGTCATATCATGAGAATTTATTTCTAGTTCTATAGCATATTTACAAAGTCGAGGCTAAGTTTCATTAAAAAAGTAGCGCACTTTTGAATTTTCGATAGGCTTGCATCATCAAAACAAAAAGGCCGGATAAAGTCAAAAGCAATAAAGATAACGGACTTACAATGGGTTAAGCCCAGGTACAGATAATACATCGATTCCTTCTTGTCCCTTTTAATAAAGCATTGTATCATTGTCTCCTTTGATCCTGGCTGTTTAACCAAAACATTTAATACACACATTAAGCGAAATATTTCTTATAGACACACATGACAAGCTCTAAAATCAACAAAAGAGAAACCATCATAAGAAAAACTTTAATATGGTAGTTCATAAATTTTGAAACTCTCATTATTAGCCAAATTAATTTCAGAACTTTTCTATTTTACGGATAATTTTCTAGGCATGGAGCTAAACCACCTACGGCACACTTACATCAATCACATCAATTGGAAGAGAGAAACGAGTTATCCTAATTTCATCCCACCAACCACACAGAATACATCTTTTCGAACATCAAAACACAAAACCATAATAACCTCTATAAGGATTATGCCTTTTAATCAATCAAACTTACACACCAAAATCCCCCCTTCTAAAATCAAAGTCCCCCATTACCAATTCTAGCTGGAAATCAAAATTCCCCTTAACAAAAGGGCAAGCCCCATGATCTATCTACATTTGCACAGAGATCACACATTCATTAACCCTCCTCTTTAATTTAAATTCCCACCTCACGGATTCGCAAAAAAGAAACGAACTTTTAAGTATTTAAACCAAGCAATCGACAACCTGCTTGAGGGAGGAAGGGAAGGTGAACTTCCCGCACTCGATCGGCTTCCTGATCACGCTCTTCGTAACATGGCGCCACCGCTTACAAACCCCGGCGCAGGAGACCACGTCCCTGCGCTGCGGCCACTTGTCGCATCCCGCCTCGACGCGCCTTACAATCTCGCCCAGAAGCTCGGGCAATAGACTCGCCCACCGGTCCATCTGCCCCTCCTCCGCCCCCGCCCCCGCCGCCGCCGCGGGCTCATTCTCCCTCTCCCCCTCCGAACCGTCCACCGCGAGCGCGCTCATCATGCCGGAGAGCGACGGCCACCTCCGTCTCCCCCGCGGCCCCCTCCGATCCGCCGTCGCCGGATCCATCGCATGTAGATCGATCGATCGATCGGATGGAGGGAGGGAGGGAGGGTTTCGATTCCAGCTGCGGATCGTTGTTATTTTTTTGAGTTTGTTATGTTATTGAATGGATTGGATTGGGTTTGTTTTTCTCTCTCCGCGTTCCATGCGGACCATGCCTCTCGCGCGAGGGCGAGGAGGAGTCAGTCAGTCTGGACGCGAGAGAGAGAGGAGAGAAAAGGACTCCAAAAGGGGCCTCCAAAGAGGTTTCGCTGGGAGGACGAGCTTCCCAATTTCTAGCAATTCACATCCTCTACTGCGCAGTACGTTACTGCGCAGCGATTCAACTGTTGGATCTGCTTTAAGATTCGTGCAACTCAATCGCAAAAAATCCTCCCTATAATCTATATCGTTGATTCGCTGCGCAGTAAATACTGCGCAGCAGAGGATAAGCACTAAATTTCTAGCCAGGGAGTTCGTATCCCCTGACGTGCTACATTATGCAGTTCACAGCGTCAACCGTTGGATTGTGTAGAGATTCGTGCTAGAGCGGATCTTGAGAGGATCAAACGGATGGCGTAATGCGGCAAGGCTGGGGGTGAACACTTAGGACGGAGATGGATGGATAATTGGATAGATAAAAGGAAAATTGCATCCTAGTACCTGAATTTTTTGTATTGGTGAAAAATTGAAGGAATGAAGGGAGCTAAATTTAGATTTTTTATGGCAATTTTGAAAGACATGCAGTGTTTTTTCTTTCATTAATACGAGTAGAGTAACCGGTGATTTTTTTTTTTTTTTTTTTGCGATATTACTGGCTGCAATTATGCGATGGAGCATAAGTGACATGGTGAACCAATCCAATTTTAGTTTGCTATGTCAGAAAAAGAAAAAGAGGGGGAGGGATCAATTGGCAACGGTTCAATCTTGAATTCTAGATAAGAAATTTTTGAAAAAAAAAAAATTAAAAAAAAATAAAACGGATTAAAAAAAAATTTGTGTCAAAAATAATAAAAAATATATATTGTAAAACTTGTAGCAATTTGTGTCATACTTAATATTTTATCAAAGATTGTTAGGTTGAATTGTTTAAATTTACATAACTTCTTTGATGAGCTATCATATAACATCCAAATTGAATAAAAATAGTACTATCAATTTATAAATTCAGCAATACATCTATAAACTTTTTACTATTTTTAAAATTTTATTAAATTTGCCTAAGATCAAGATGCTCAAGATAGCCACTGTCACTTGAGAATGACTTTATATTCTAAAGCTGGACCTTGGTTAATAAGCTGACATTGATAATGATATTTGGTATCACACTGAAAAACCAATTTTAATTTTGCATTTTATTTGTATTTACGATATTTTAATCATTTCACAATTTTTGGTAATAAAATTTATTAAGGGCACTGTACAAAAGTCATAAACTCGTAATTCCATGAAAGAGGATATAAAATGCAAAAGCACAACTCCTAGAAGGACCTCTCCGTGAAAATAAAAGGTAATGGGACCCTTGTTCAGACTGTGATTATGTTGATAGCTTAATTTAAAAAAGTTTCGGGTCATGGGCTGACAAAGTAGCAAGCACCATGTTATGATGTGGGCTGACCGGCTGAGGAATAAATAGGCACAATCTAGACGTTATTTCTTTCTTTGGGCCGTGGACAAACCACCCAAAAACGGTAGTCAAAGCGAAGAGCCCGATATACTAAATGGTCCGATTGGGTAGGCCCGAAGCTTGAGTGCGGTAGCCAAAGCCTGAAGAAGAGACCGATGGGTACCCCAGCCTGAAGCCCAGCCCGAAGGCTTGTTTTACAGCCCGAAAACGTCTCCAGCGAACAGGGCGCCTCAAAAGCTTTTGGGCCTTCTTTCGTTCTTTCGTTGTCAACTGCGCAGAGGCAGCAGCAGGGCACACCGATTGGACTAGTCATGGAGTGCAGTTAATTAATGGGAAAGGCACGAGACTTGTGTCACGTGTCGTGCAAGCTCGCGTTGCCGCAGCCTTATTCCATCCTGCCTCACGTTTCCTTCACGAGCATGTGTCCTCCTATTATATATAGTATTATTAATCTCTGATATGGTGCTACAGTTTAACCTACAGTATAAACTACAGTATCGGTAACTTTTTTATAAAAAAAAAAAAATCCGCAATCTGGCATGAATGTAGAACCATCTACACATTACACACGGATGATATACTGGAGTATTAATATTAAAAAGAGACACCATATAAACTATTATAAGTGACAAAAAAAAAAACCGATAGACGTCAACCCGATCCTGACCAGACCTGAACCTGACTCGACCCGAAAAAATACCGGCATATATCAACCCGATACCCGACCCGACCAGACAATTTCCACCTCTAATAAATTTGCATCGGTTATACTATACATATGGCTTTAATATCCTTTTTTTTTAATTATCCTTTCCAAAATGATTGAGACGCAGATAGATGACCAGTTATATTATTTTACTTAAAACTCCATTTCATGACAAATAGAGATATCCATTTTCCACTTTTTAAAATCATTCTTTTCTTTATGGTTGTTTTTAAATCGTCTTTGAGAAAATCATTATGCATTTGATCAATAATTTGCCCAAAAAAGGGTATTATTATTAAAGAGTTATTTTAGATATTTTTTATGTTTTTATAATTATGTAATGAATCCTCTTGGCACTGTGAAGGGTAGAATATCTTGAAAATTATTATTTTGACGATCATAGAGAATTTTTTATTATATTAAAAACTACTTTAAAAATAAATACAAAAACATTTTTAAGATGTAATTTATTTTTTATGAAATTTGCTAGTTTCTGATAAATTATCAGAGACAATAAAAATTATTATTAGCCTCTCGAAAAAAAATTATTATTATTTTTTTTACTCCTAATATCATTAAAAATTCAAATAACACAACGTTAATAAATTATACATCTCAATAATTACCGCCGAAGCAAAGCGAGGCCTCAACTAGTGTATGTATATGTATGTACCCAATGGGTATTGGCTGTTGGGCTGCACCCTCAATTTCTTTAGTTGGGAGTAATTTGTATGCCTAAAATAAATTAAAATTTATATATTTATTAATGAATTAATAAATTCTTTATGTGGTCTTAGCCAGTTAAAATCTTCATTGTGATACTTTGCAATATGCATTCGAAAAAAAATATTTTCGCTTATCGATACATAAATAAGATAAGAGTAAAATTACCGTGCTCTTAAGCTCACGGGGCTGTGAGGCCCCGTGAGCTTAACACAAAAAACGTATCAAACTATATCCAAATTTTGATTTATATGACTCAATAAATTCTTTATATCAAAATCATGTGGCATGCAAAAAAATTTTCATTTTTAGAGATTTTTAAGTATTTATTTTGGATTTTTTAAAAGTTACATATGAAATATTGATTATTTTATTAATATTGTATAGCTGATCTTAAAAAATCCGAAATAAATACTTAAACGGCCCCGTGAGCTTAACACAAAAAACGTATCAAACTATATCCAAATTTTGATTTATATGACTCAATAAATTCTTTATATCAAAATCATGTGGCATGCAAAAAAATTTTCATTTTTAGAGATTTTTAAGTATTTATTTTGGATTTTTTAAAAGTTACATATGAAACATTGATTATTTTATTAATATTGTATAGCTGATCTTAAAAAATCCGAAATAAATACTTAAAAAGTTCTATACAACTTTCAAAAATCTACAAAAATAGTTAAAAATTTTTAAAAATGGAAAAAAATTGGTAATCTGCAATGTTTCAATACATAGATTGTGTGGAGCAACTTGGATTGATTATTTGACCGATGGTTTATGCTATTAATTTTTTTTTTAATTTTCATAGTATCAAAGTTTCAATTAACACAAAAAAGGTATCAAACTATATCCAAATTTTGATTTATATGACTCAATAAATTCTTTATATCAAAATCATGTGGCATGCAAAAAAATTTTCATTTTTAGAGATTTTTAAGTATTTATTTTGGATTTTTTAAAAGTTACATATGAAACATTGATTATTTTATTAATATTGTATAGCTGATATTAAAAAATCCGAAATAAATACTTAAAAAGTTCTATACAACTTTCAAAAATCTACAAAAATAGTTAAAAATTTTTAAAAATGAAAAAAAATTGGTAATCTGCAATGTTTCAATACATAGATTGTGTTGAGCAACTTGGATTGATTATTTGACCGATGGTTTATGCTATTAATTTTTTTTTTAATTTTCATAGTATCAAAGTTTCAAACTATCAATCATCCTTCGTGGTACATGGCTCCATGGATGCCGCAAGCCCGGCCGCAATTCCTGAATTTAAAGTACGACGCATTGTCGCGTTCATACCATGGCAGCAGCTTCTCTAATCTCCACTCACATGTATTGTTTCCTTCGTAAGTCATAACAAATTAACAATGGTGACCTTAAGACCTTTTACAACAACTTCTCTTCTAGAAACAACAAATTTTTTTTAAAATCGAAATTGTAAAAAAATAATTTAGGGAAGTAATAAGATTACCTTCGAAATTACACTCAATGGATAGAACTGAATATCATATTTGGTTCTTTCAAAGAAACTGAATTTGATATTCGGTACTTTTTTTTTTTGTTTGGGGTTGGCCACAAACTGGATCCCGAAAAGAAAATTTACATACTGAAGAGAGAGAGGAAGAGGGGTTCGGGTGGGAGAGAGGAGAGAGAGGGGGAGAAGAGAAGAGAGAGAGAGGGCCGACCTCCCTTAAAAATAAAAAAAAGTACATCCCAAATATGAAATTCGGTTCCATTAAAATGAACCAAATATCAAATTCGGTACGATCCAGTGTGGCGGAGTGGGGTGAAAACGGGTGTAGTTAGCCAAAAAAAAAAAACCTCTACTGAATATCAAATTCGGTTCATTTTGAAGAAACCGAATTTGATATCGGTTCTATTCATAGAGTGTAATTTCGGAGGTAATCTTTTTACTTCTCTAAATTACTTTTTTATAATTTTGATTTAAAAAAAAATTTGTAGAAACAATGTGAAATCTAAACCCTTGGTAGTGCTACAATCCAACGATCCTTGAACCAACGAACTGTGTCTCGCTCCACGAAAACTGCTTTCGATTTACGAATTACGGTGACGTTTGGACTTTAGAGTCATGTACAAAATTGGATTTCACATTGAACTTTATAATCCTCTTTATTCTTGAAGTTTAAACTATGCATCTATCCTATACTTTTTTTTTTTTTTTTTTTAACTTAATTCCATTTTGTGGTGGAGCTTGACCGAAATTTACGGAGGCAAAATGTAATTCAATTTCATTTGCAGCTTTTAAGATCGACAAATACACAATATACAGTATAATCTAATTAACATAATTTATACAGTATAATCTAAATTAAATATGGTTTCACTTCGGAAACTTTTTATGGCATTATATTATTTTTTCAAATTCATTTTTTATATCATGGTCACCTAATAATTGTCTCAAAATTTTAAAAATTGGCGCAAAAAAATTTCTCTACATTTTTGTGGTGGAGTGGGGGCACACTAAACTAAACCAAAATCTCCCAAAATTCTTACATAGTAGTAATTTTCAAAATTCAGGGGACTCCATTGAGCTCTACCCGGTGCTTCTATTTTTTTTTATAAATAAATAAATAATTATTTTTAAATAACATACATTAAACTCCTTTATACATATATAGATGATTTATTAGGAATATAATTACGGTGCTTCGCAAAGTTGGGGCGGCTTTTGCTTTGCGTTCAAATATCATATCCCAAAGGTCAAGTCGCCAATCTAATTTGCTAAACACAATCTACATATTGAAAACATGCAAAATACTAAATTTTATTATTTTTAGAATTTTTTAGCTATTTTTTTGAATTTTTGAAAGATTGACACTTTTTGACATCATTATTTTATTATTATTTCTGGGTCATCTTTCTAAAAATCAGAAAAAATAGTTAAAATTTTCTAAAAATAGTAAATTTTTGTATTCCATCATATTTCAACGTTTAGAATGTATTGGTTCGATTAAATTTTACGTTCGAGTTTTCGTTTGTGAGATTTTAAAAACGCAAAGTAAAAAAAAAACCCCAACTTGCAAAGCACCGTAACATGTCCCGATTTATTGGTATCAATTATAAAAACTATCAATTTTCAATGACAATCTATATATACTTTGACTAATTGGCTATCATATAATTGAATCAGCTGAAAATTGTACTGCGCAATGTGCACACAAAATCTGTCCTTCAAGTCCAATCCAATTAACAAATGATCACGCCATAAATGCTATACCACGTTCATACAAGCAAAAACTGGGGGGTGGAGACGTGGCAGCATCCTATCACCTCAAAGGACACGTGTCAGAACTGGGAGAGACAGCATGCAATGAAGGCAGAGGCTTGTGCGGTGCTATGGGCGGAGCATTGGGCCAACCACCCTCCAGCAGCCATTGGATATATCATATACATATTACGGAAATATTAAGTGTCCACTATAGATGTGTCCATAATAGACACATATGAGGAGTGTATTAGTTACATGTAAGGCCACTTACACCCCTTTGTGTCTACTATGGGCACATCCATAGTGGACACTAGGTATCACTCTACATATTATAACACAGAGCAACTTTCATTGAAAAACCATCCATACAATCTGTGACGTACACAAAATGTAACAGATATATCTGAAATATAACTTATACAATTCAAAACATAACTTATATACGCTATAGATAACATTTCTGTGGAAGCTAGGTATTACTCTATAATATAAGGGGTTTACATGGAAGGCTTTTTCTCAGTCTCAGGGGAGGCGCCTATTTATATACAGTTTATAGCCTGCTGAATCTCTCCAGTTTCCCACTGTTATCTTTTCTACATTTCTTCTATTTACAATCAGAATTTTTCATTGTGTGTTCTTTGGTTATCGATCTGGGCCTCCTCAAAAAAAAAAAAAAAAAAAAAAAAATTCCGATTAGTCAGTGTGTGTTTTTGCACAATGAGAAATTGTATTAGACGCACACAGCATTGCACGATTTTAAATGTTAGAAATTTAAAACAAATCGTGCCACGCTGTGTGCGTGTGATGCATTTTTTCTCTATGATATTTATCGATATTTTGTTTGGCCTATGATCATGATGGTGCGGAAGTCAGGTAATATTATTTCTTAACCTTTGTGATCTACTTATTATGTTCCCTTTATTGTAGCTATTAATTCCGAAAAAAAATGTATAATCATAGGATGAGGGTGTATATATTCACAGAATAACATATTTGTTTTATTTTATGTATATAGAAAATGATTAAGAGATCAATTATATATATATATTATTGTTAGAAGTCATGGAATAAATATTTAATTGGTTTGCGCTTCAAATTAATATATTATTAATTGGAAATCTTGTGTAAAATTGATCAAATAATTCATACAATTTAATTAATTTTGTTTAAACTTTTCTATTTCAATGTTCCAAAATCTTGTGTATGAAGTGGTGGTTCTAATAAAAGATCAAGTGAAGGCCGGACCTTTATTTTTATCAAAATTGATTTGTGCGATAGTTTTTTAAGTCTAAAATTCTAGAAATTAGTCCAAGCTGACATATAGTTTTCTAGTGTAATTAATTAAGTTGCTCATGGAACTTGATCAATTTAACGTTGTAGAAAATTAATATACCGAAATTGTAATATATATGATATATAATTTGCAGATTCTACTGTTGATAGAAATGATTCATTAATTATGATTTATGAATTATATATAACCCTTGTACGTACAGGCCAATTGTCCCTAATATATAATTGATGCGCGCACGTATGTCCAAATGATATATATATTTAGATCAACAAACTAATATATATATATTAGGGACATGTTACGGTGCTTTGCAAAGTTGAAGCTTTTTTTGCTTTGCGTTTTCAAAATCTCACAAACGAAAACTCAAACAACAAATCTAATTGAACCAAAATGTTCTAAATATTGAAATATGATGGGATACCAAAATTTACTATTTTTAGAATTTTTTAACTATTTTTTCTGAATTTTAGAAAGATGACCCAGAAATAATAATAAAATAATGATGCCAAAAAGTGTCAATCTTTCAAAAAAAAAAATAGCTAAAATTTTCGAAAAATTATAAAATTTGGTATTTTGTATATTTTCAATATATAGATTGTGTTTAGCAAATTAGATTAGTCATTTGAGTTTTGGAGAATGAGATTTGAACGCAAAGCAAAAAATTGTCCAACTTTATAAAGCAACGTAATTATATTCTATATATTAAGCTAGCTGTTTTAGTCTTTCCCTCAAAAGAAAAAAAAAAAAAAAAAAGAAAGAAAGAAGAAGAAGAGAAGAAAAAAAAAAGAAACAAAAAGAAAGAGAAAAAGTTTTTTTGCAGCAGCTACAAATTTTGTAGGTAGGTATCAAACTCTCAATCTTTAAGTAAAAGATAGCTTTAGACTTCTTTCTTAACCGGCTGAAGAACAATCCATTTTATCACCACTTAAACTTGCAGCAAAATTCTCTCTCTGTTTTAGATGGATTTGCAGAAGCTGCCAATTTGACATAAAATTTCCCTTCGATCAGTACAAAACAGTCTCCATAAGTCCATATATACAAGAAATCCATGGATCTGTTCCAGTTTGCGGCTGGCGTGTGAACAGAACAGAACAGAACAGAGCCATGCTCTGTTTTTTGCTGCTGAAGGGAAAAAAATAAACTTTTCTCTCTCTTTTGTTTCTTTTTTCTTTTCCCCCTTGAGACCACATGTGACATGTATAGAAATCAGTGAGACCTACCATTTGTTGATAGACAGTCCACAGAAGTAACAAATAGTATTACCAATAGACTTCATATAGACTCAGACGGTGTAACTCACGAGGTTTGTGTATAGAAATAGAACCCAATTTTCATACCTGAGGCCTTATATATATATATAATACGGGCTCAACAAAGCTGAAAAAGAGAACGCAAATTAATTAGGGCCAGGCCACGTGCACGCTGGAACTATATACTGCTGTGGTGGCACCTCCTGATGAGTAATGAGTATGCTGCGATGCATGGCACATCCTGATGAAGTGATGAGTATGCAACAGCAGACGTGGAGCCAGACTTAGAAGCCAAGCAAGCCACGGCCGCTTCAGCATCGGCTTTTTCCACACGTGTCGGTTGCACACAAATGAAAAGTAGGGTGGCTTGCTCTCCGCCCTACACGTGGCCTCCTGCCAAGCCTAGCTTCTGAGTCCTGGTCGTATACACACGTACACCCCTTGTTCTTCATTTTTTGAGGATATGTTATATGTCCATCGTATATATTGAAATTCATTAAAGTTTAGATATATAAATCACAAATTAGAAACATATAGCGAGCTAGCATTTTTGTGTTGTATGGTTATGGTATATATAAGAGAATGTTACATTGAACGCTCACAACGGTGCACGATATATATATGTGTAGATATAAATATATATATATATATATATATATAGAAGTGATTAATTCAATCGCGCCACGCTGTGCGCGTTTGATGTACATTTTCTCTGTTTCTCCATTGTTAGTTTTTGGGCTATCGATCATGGCGGTATGGAGAATTCGACATCATGACAAGCTAGCAAGGTTGTATTTCTCACTCTAAAGTTAAATAATTGTAGGTAGGATTTGGATATTTAATTTGTTCATTTATCTCGTTTATAAACAAAAAGAGTAGCGCGTGCATATATATACATATATATATATATAGTTGAGATACGGTGATATGCATAGCAAAACTACGTTTTTGTTATGCGCACGTATCTCAACAACCGATAGCCGATCCGATTCGACCGGTGCATTCTACATATCGAAAACTCATCGGATAATAATTTTACTATTTTTGGGGATATTTTTAACGATTTTTGAAAAAATGACCCAGATTATGAGTTCCAAATAGATTATTTTATTATTATTTTCTTGCCATATTCAAAAATCGTTAAAAATAGTTAGGGATCTCCAAAAATAGTAAAAATTAGTATCCGATGAGTTTTCAATATGTAGAATGCACCGGTCGAATCAGATCGGCCATCTGAGTTACGGCTGTTGAGATACGAGCGCATAGCAAAAACGTAATTTTGCTATGCATATCACCGTATCCCAACTATATATATATATATATATATATATATATATATATATATGCGTACTCCAATGAATGAGTGAAATATATATATACTTGTATCATCAAATTGATGCTAATTAACAAAGAGAATTCGATCAGGGTAGACTAGACTGCTGTTGAAGGGTGAAAAACTCCTTATAAGTAAGAATGACAATAGCTGATGATATGTTGAGATTTTCTTTGCAATTCTCTTGGTGTTTTTTTATTTGATGTTCTCAAAAGATCTTTCGACGATTGAAGTTATTATTAATTATCATGATTCATGACGGCCATTATATATAGATCAGGATTCAGGAGCTGCCATCCAAGGCATGATCGAAACTGTTTAAAGATATATAGGAGAGGCACATACTCTGTATTGTTTAGTTTGATATTATTTCGGTGTACAATTCTTATATGTGTATATTTTTCATCAATTTAAGGGAACGTGGAGAACTAAAAGAAAAAAAAAATCCAATATAATGGTCCTTAATTAATTGGTTATTACTGATTAATTAATAAGTTCTGTATTTAGAATCTGAACTTAATAAATAATTTGCACGATCCTTGTATATATCATTATTTTTTCTTTTAAACTGTAAATTTACGGAGGCTGCCAATAACCACACAATCGATCTTTATATCATTGATCTTATAATTACATGTAATTTTAATATGATAAATAAATATCAATACACACAACTGCTTGCACAAATGATGTTTTGTTATTTTTAATCTTTTTGTCATATGATATGATTTGAAAATTTACTACATTAAATATATATAGCATTAGATAAAAATATCAAAAATATCATTTACATGGGATTGGTGATACACAATGTATAAGACAAAACTCTGTTGAATAAAAAGTTTGATGAATTCAAGTGAAATATTCAAATACATATAAACATATAATAAATACATATTCACTCAAAAAAGGGTAGAAACAGTGGCGGATCCAGAGTGTGATACAAGCCCAGGCACAATATATACATAAAATAATAGAGTTTGGGGTACAAAATCTTAGCTATTTTTAATGATTTTTTAAAGATTGGCATACAAAATTGATTTATTTTTAATTATTTTAAGAGCCATATTTCAAAAAATCATTAAAAATAGTAATAAAATTCTTAAAATGGTAAAAATTGGAATCATCCAACTTAATTATGTCAAATTATTATGATCTATTTGCATTAAAATTTCGGACGACGAATTTTCAAATTCGGGCTGTAAGTGTTTCGGTCTGAAATGCTTACGAAAGTACCGTAGCCGGCTCATAATAATAATAATAATAATTAATATTATTATTATCATTATCATTATTAAAATAATAATATCATTATTTTATATTGATGTATATCATAATATGATATCCAAATCATTAAAATAAATCTTATTAAAAATTTTAGTTGAGCAATTAAAAACTAATTACAAATTATAGGTAGGAAGTAAGACAAATAATAAACTTTGGATATTACAAACTCGGAAACGATTCAAAACATATAACAATACTAACAGGTCCAACAAGTACGGCCCAAGCGCTGAGTTATTGTTTACATTGCTATGGTCTAGCTGTCAGACCCTTCTTCTAATCTGAGATGCTGTCTCTTTCTCATATCCATTTCCAATAGTTCACCGGTGTATTTTCTCACACAAAATTCAACTGATTCCTCGATTTAGAAAAGCACGGGCACAATCAGACAACTAATCTCAATGAAGCCTGGGCACAATCACATTAAAAAGATATTTGTTTGGAATCCAATAGCAAAAAACCGATAATCATATAGCTACTCCCAGAACTTGCCCGGGCTTGCCATCATATAGATCCGCCCCTGAGCAGTGCAGATCATGCGACCAGTTCCTGCTTGGCATACAATACATATGTAAGGTACTCCGATCCTACTAATCTTACAGATGAAACCAAAAATTAATGCTAAACCTAGCAGAACAAGCAATCTTAATGAGGTAGAATTAATTATTCTTTAATTTCAGTGTGTAGAATCTGTTTGAGATTATTTTTGTATGGACATGCATAACTACTCGACGTTTTATGTAATACTGAACAGATAATTTTTGTACGGATAGAGCATTACAAAATTTCAATGTAACAAGATCCTCATCAAAGATTTGTTCAAAGCCCATACAGGCATTCTTTGCTCAAATTAATTTTGAGGAAAAACCCGTACGGAGGTGCACAAGGCATTTTAACAAAGAGGTGTCAATTAATTAATTAATTAAGTATGCAACATGAGTCAGTACATGACAATTGATAAACGGTGCCATACCGTTTTGTAGTTGTAGTACAGAAACAAGGCATAAATAGGCGGACGATATTGATAGCTTGGTTAATTTGGGAGAGGAACTTAATTTAGAAGGTACCGGAAACTTTGAGCTAACACAGAATGGAATCGAAGCACGTAGGAAAGGACCTCCTCCACAACACAACAGTTTAGAAGGTACCGGAAACTTTTGAGATGGTCCGAGCCGCACTGCACCCGCTTCCGAATCCACTGCGCCTTGCTGTGGGGCATGACAATATGTCATGCGGCACATTAATAAGAGCAATTAATTTAGGGGGGTTTGCATAGATGCCACTCTAAAACCCTCAATTGTAAGTTTATCACTTTAAACTTGTAAATTGTAAATTTTTTTGCCACTACAAACTTCATAACATTGCAATATTGCCATTAAAATTTTTAAATAACCAAATTGCCCTTAATCTCCCCCATGCACCCCCACGGCAGCCCCCTCACACCCAGGGGCTTCCGGGGGGTTGCGAGGGGGCTGTCGGGGGGCTGCCAGGGGGTGCATGGGGGAGATTGAGGGCAATTTGGTCATTTAAAAATTTTAATTGCAATAATGCAATGTTATGAAGTTTGTAGTGGCAAATTTGCAATTTCCAAGTTTGAAGTGGGAAACTTACAATTGGAGAGTTTTGGAGTGGCATATATGCAAATATCCCATTAATTTAGGTCCGGGTGAAAACGGATCGGATACCGACGGATAGTAGTCAAAATTGTATCCGTATCCGCTTTAGTTTTTCGGATACGAATACGAATACGGATTGGATATTTAACGAATACGAATGCGAATACGAAGTAAAATTGTATCCGTATCTGCTTTAGTTTTTCGGATACGAATACGAATACGGATAGTTCCGAATACGAATACGGATTGGATATTTAACGAATACGAATGTGAATACGGATATACTTCGGATATTAGACTTATTATTAAAAATATATATTGTATATAATTTTTTTCATGATAAATCACTAACTAAAATAATTAAATTAATATAAAAATTAATCACTCATCATAAATATGTTATTAGTTTGTCGCTGATCATTATTATCAAACATAATCACATATTAGTTAAGAAAAATCCATAATTATTATTATAATATTAATTAAAAGTATCAAAAATTAGAAATAGATAAAGTGTAAAGCCTAATTAGATATGAACTTCATTAAATTTGAAATCTACATCAAAAATCCAATTGAAAAACATATAATAAGCCTTTAAAACGGATATCCGAATTACCAAAATATCCGGATCCGGATAATTATCCGTATCCGTATCCATTTCCATATCGGAAACCGTATCCGTATCCGTAAAAATTCGAATACGAATCCGGATACGGACGGACAATATCCGATCCGTTTTCACCCCTACCCCAGCCCCCAAAAAATAAAAAAGAGCAGTTAATGTATATGGGCCAGATGAAGCAAACCCACCATCGATCAGAATCAAGAGCGGGCTGCATTGCTCACATTGGGCCCGTTTCTGTTGCCCGTTTATATGCGTCCCACAACTAAGGTGATCGAATGTCAGGTTTTCATTTGCTAACACAGGCATTAGCATATGACCTTAACTATAGGAAATTTTCAAGGGTTCACAATTTAAGTATCCACATGTTCGCAGATACAAATTTTGTAACTTTTATATCAAATTTTATAACTTTTACTTAAAATTTTGTGACAATACGGACATATAGACACAAATACTGAGGACACTAGAAATGACCCTTAACTATATTGTCACAGGAAATCTGGACCAAGGAGGAGTTGATAGTTGATAGTTGATAGTTGATATTGATACCCTATCTTGAACTTGAATAAAACTTAGGCGGAGGCACGACGTTGTCACGTAGACGAGGAAGACGATCCTGGTTGTTTCTTTCAATGGACGGGCCCAGTTTGCTGGGTCAACTACGCGTCAGCTCCTCAAATAACCAAAAACCAAAAACCAAAATTAATATAATTAAGAAGATATAGATAAAAAGTTGATAGTTGATAGTTGATATTGATACCCTATCTTGAACTTGAATAAAACTTAGGCGGAGGCACGACGTTGTCACGTAGACGAGGAAGACGATCCTGGTTGTTTCTTTCAATGGACGGGCCCAGTTTGCTGGGTCAACTACGCGTCAGCTCCTCAAATAACCAAAAACCAAAAACCAAAATTAATATAATTAAGAAGATATAGATAAAAACAAAGATATGCCCCACCCACCGGACGACATATCTTCCTCTCTGCATTTGGTCCATTGCATCATCCCAAATTCAACTCTCTCTCTCACTGACTCCGGACCCCACTTGTCAGTCCACACAGCAAGTGCATGCTCCGGTTTCTTCATTGTGTTCTAACAGAAAACAATTTTAAAGGATAGAATGCAACAGACCAACTTCACTTTTACAGAATACAGAGCTCAGTTAAACTGAGATTGGTTGAATAGGAATTAAAGAGAAACAATCTTTCACTCAAAAAGAAAAAAGAGAAACAATCTTGTAATAATAATGACAATTGAATAATGGTTGGAATAATATGATGGATGATATATTGATATATTAAAATAGTGAGCAATATAGCATGACGTGCATTGGAAGCCCACGCCGGCGGGTACTGCAATTCAATTAAATAATGGCGCCAGAGATTATATATTATATTATTTAACTAGCTCTTGTTGTTGCCAGATTATATTATTTTTGCCAGATTATATTATTTCCAACAATTATTAATTCTTTGTAAGGATGAATATTGGAAATTCGGAATATGTCTGTTTGATTGGTTTATTTTGTTTTTCTGATCATCATCTCTTCCCTCCCCCCCCCTCTCTCTCTCTCTCACCTTTTCTGGGTCCCCACTTCTCATCAAAATCTCTTCAACAAGTCAAAGGGAAACCAAATTCAAGTCGATCCAAAACATGGGTTTTCATTGTGGAGTTGTCTCATTGCAAATTTGCTGAGAGGAAGAAAATGTATCTTTGTTCTAAACTAAACCCCTGATGAGAAGAAAATGTATCTTGTTGGATGGAAGTTCTTCCAATTTCCTTTGCACCAGCTCTTGTGCACTGTTATTTTGCTTCAATTCATAAGAAATCAGTGCTTAGCTCTAAACCCAGAAGGTACCATTTCTTTTTTTTTTGTTTGACCTATTTATTTATGCTGTCAAGTTTCCATCTTTTTGCATTTTTGGGTCATGACAGTTTTTATTGGATTTTTGAAAGGCTTGGCATTGTTGAAGTTTCGATCGAGGGTGGAGGTCGACCCATATGGAGCAATGGAGAATTGGGATCCGAGAGATGCCAATCCGTGCGGCTGGAACGGCATTCGGTGCAATAATGGCAATGTAGTTTTGTTGTAAGTTGCCAAATTCAATCTCCTTTTTTGTGTTTATTGTTAAGATTTCCTAAATTGGTAATGAAGCTTTGAAGTAATGTGTAATACCTAGCGTCCATATAATATCTGTCCATAGCGTCCATAGGTTACAAAATCAGATCTATCTATTACAAAATCGGATGTATTTGTTACATTCTGAGTGTGTTTATGGACGTATGGATGCAGTTTTAATGGACACAAGATGTTTCTCAATCAAAATCACTGGCAATTTTCACCCCCAAGGACCAAAATTGTTGACAATTTTCATCCCCAAAATCTGTTTTATAGTTTCATTTCATGCATGTTATATATATATCTGGTATCTGAAAGTTTCCTTGTAGGAACTTAGAGAACTCCTCTCTCAAAGGAACTCTGGCACCTGAGCTAGCACAACTCCACCAATTGAAAGCCATGTAAGTTTGACCTTCTTCTCAGTTTTAACTGACATGAACAAATAATAATGTAACACTGACAGATTTTGCATTTTTTGATTGATTTTTGTCTGACAGCCTGCTTCGGAATAACAAATTTTTCGGAGGAATACCAAGAAAAATTTCTAGCCTTGCTTTGTTGGAGGTGTTGGACCTGCGAAACAATGCTTTGACGGGTGAAATTCCGGCAGAGATAGGAGATATGCAATCCATTAAGCTTCTGTCAGTACAGTTTTCACTGTTATGCACATTTCTGATGTATTTTCTTTGTTTCCCCCGAAAATAGTACTAAATTGTTCTTTGAATCTCATGATGCAGTTTACTTTGCAACAGCGAATTTCGCGGCAAGAAACCGTCGATTCAAAGGCCTGCGCTCATATTTGATCTGGATCATCACTGCGATTCAGATACTGGACATGAATATTTCAATCATGAAACCAGACCCACGTAAGATAACTTCTATAGGAGGATATGATTTTTGAATTTTTTTTTTTATCTTTGTGATAATATGTTCTTCGAAGCAGCTATTAATTTAACATGTTGTGAATTCTTCCGTAGGTTAAGAGCCGACGTTTCCTTCAAAGATCATCATAGACATGGTGAAAATCTTCAAGGTAAGAGATACAAATTAATGCCTCACATTATCTACAGTTCTATATTCAAATTTCAAAACTGATGTCTGCTCAAACATATAAAAGATCAAATATTGGTGACAGTTTGCAACTTGGGGAACTCTAAATTGAACATTTGAGTAGAATAATTATGAAATTAGAATGCCAAAGTTTAAAATAAGAAACAAAAAAAAAAAGAGGGCATCGAAGTTCCTCAAGTTTTTGATTTAACCATTTTCTTACTGGCAGCTGGATTCAAGGAGCTGTACCTACTTACCAAAGGCAGTGCACAGGCAACAAGGCGCCGGTTACTGGACAACTTAGCTGCTCTCCCGTCAAGCTTTACTAACAATCCCAGCTCCTCTATAGTTCAACCCTCTGCATCTGGTGCCATATCAGCCTTTACAATTCCTAGAAGCATTAAGCCTCCTGCACCCGCACCGGCACCGGTACCTGCACTGGCACCCACACCGCTTCCAATTTTTACCGTACCTGCACCGCCTCCGAAAAGATCCGGGCCTGCTGATGTGACTGATCCAACACCTGCTAGAATTAGAAACAAGCAGGATTTCAAATGGATATATGTCGCGGTTCTTCCTGTGGTGGCTCTTCTTTTGACAGTTGCGGTATGCGTGCTTTTGCTTAAGCGAAAGGAGCCTGTGTCGAAAGCTATTAAGCCTTGGAAGAGTGGCATTAGTGGGCAGCTTCAGAAGGCTTTTGTAACCGGTACGCATGCAATTGTTTGTTCTTTTGTTTTGTTTCTCAATGTTGATAGTTCATGGTATCGATTATTTGCATTATTGATTTTAGTGATATTATGTTTACGTCTTTGTTATTTTGTTCCAAGGGGTACCGAAATTAAGCCGTGCGGAGTTGGTAGGAGCTTGCGAGGATTTCAGCAATATAGTGACATCGTACCAGCACTTCAGTGTGTACAAAGGAACGCTTTCAGATGGTGTAGAGATCGCCGTTTGCTCCACTACAGTTACATCTGCGAAAGACTGGCCGAGGCGTGCTGAAACTCAATTCAGGAAAAAGGTACTTTCACATTCTTTTACCAGTACAAATGTAGTTCTGCAAATGTGACTTGAATTGTGCCGAATTATGATCAAAACTACTCGAGTTATTCTCAAATATGCATTAAGCAAGTTATGTTCTCATTTCACCAAGGCTACCTGAAATCATCTGAAACAATAATTTCACACCGCTCTTGCTTTGTGCTGATGTATATGCTGTGCTCCTAAAACATTGAATCTCTAGATAGATTCGCTATCCCGCATAAACCACAAGAACTTTGTGAGCTTGCTCGGATACTTGGAGGAGGAGGAGCCTTTCATGCGAATGATGGTCTTGGAGTATGCTCCAAATGGCACGCTCTACGAGCACCTTCACGGTAATAATTCTCTCATCAATCAAAATCTTCACACTTGGAAATTGTTTTTTTTTTCAAAGCATATTGTATATTAATAAATTTGCAGCGGAAGAATTTGAGCACATCGATTGGAAGGTCAGGATGAGGATCGTAATGGGAATTGCGTACTGCTTGCAACACATGCACGAGCTTAATCCACCTATAACACACCCCGAATTGCTCTCGAATTCAATCTTACTGTCAGAAGATTATGCTGCCAAGGTACAACTAAAATTAAGCTGAAAATGTCGGAGTGACATCATAACAACCGAGTGTTAAGCTCGTTGAAAATGAAAACTAATTATAATTTTCGTCTTTGCGGTTGTTCTGTCAGATTGTTGATGTGAGTGTATGGAAATCGGTCATATCATCTAAACCGAGAGCCTCTGTTGATGAGGGAGATGACTTACTGGAGAGGCCATCGGATGTTGATCCTGCTGGTAATGTGTACAGTTTCGGATTGCTTCTTCTTGAAATTATTTCTGGAAAGCTGCCGTACTCCGCAAAGGAAGGTTCCCTTGTAAACTTGGTAAGATTTTCTTCTAAAAAAAAATAAAAAAAATTTTCGATTTCTTTCAGAATAAAATAGAAATTGAATTATATATTACATTCTGTAACACTCTTTAATTTGTTCCTTTTCTTTGCATATTCATCATGCAATTGCCAATTTTCACAGGCCTTGGAATGCCTGAACGAGAGCCGAAGCATCAAGTCGCTACTCGACCTGACGCTCAAGTCTCACAATGATCATGAGCTTCAAGCCATATGCGAAATAATCCCGCAATGCATCCATCAAGATCCGAAAAAGAGACCAAAAATGCGGGACATCACTTGCAGGCTACACGAGACCCTCAAAATCTCACCTGAAGCAGCTACGCCCAGACTCTCTCCTCTCTGGTGGGCCGAGCTCGAGATCCTCTCTTGTGAAGCAAGCTAATTAAAACACACCTCTCTTTTGTAGATACATAAAATGGGAAACACAAATTCCCTGTCAGTACCTTCTTCAGTTGTGTGGTTTCATTCTCCTTTTTTTTTTTTTTTTTTTTTTTCACATTTTGTGTATGTTTGCTTTTCATTCTTTCATTTATTTTTCCCAATTTACTCTTTGAGTATATTATTCTCCTCACCTTGAGCCGGCAACAACCTTTTGTACTTTCAGTTTGTATATGGTATTATGTAATATGTATTATGGTGCAAGCAAGAGCAAAGGAAATATATAGAAGTTAGAATTTGAGGTCCAGATGTATAATGTATTTAATTTAACTACTTGTACAAGAGAGCTCTATGTTTTTTCATTAAGGTTCAATAATAATGGTTCTGTGTTTGTGTGTGTGTGTGTGAAAGGTGCCATGATGTTGCATCTTCTTGCTTTGTTATGCTGTGGAAGTTTTACATGATCTGTGATTTGAGATTTGTGAAGCTCAGATTAGTGTCATATATATGGAGTACAAGTATATTGTGAAAATGTTGGTTTGCAAAAACGACTCAAATTATATTTGGTTTTGTTCAAAATTTAGATTTATGGTTCTCAATAATTTCATCATATGAAATATTGAGAGATACAAATATTTTTTTATTTTTTGAAGCTTTCTAAGTATTAGTTTTACATTTTTCTCATAATGACTATAAAAAATTAATAAGCTAGTACTCAGTGGCGGAGCTTCATGTTAGAAAAGTGGGCTTTGGCCTCCGCTGCCCCCCACACCCCCCTCCCCATGTCCCGTATCATAAAAATAAAAAAAATACCAAATATGCCCTACATTATTAATAAAATACATATAAATTGCAGTAATTAACAATAACTAGAGCTGGAACCCGAGGCTTGCCCCGAGAATAAAAAAAAAAGAATTTAAGATTTAAAAAGATTTGAACTATACGTAAAAGATAGTTCTCTAATTTTAATAGTAAATTATAATATAATTGTCATTAGTTTGCATATATCTTGAATATCTTTATATAAAAAAAGTAATGTGCACTATATCTAAAACACACAGAACTGGACATGTATAACATAACAATTAAAAACTTTTTAGTAAAATATAAAAGATCATAATACACTCAAAATAAAAATAAAATCCATTGGATTGAATATTAATTAAATTAATTATGAATGTTTATTGGGAAACATTTAAGAACTTTCATTTTAATTTGGATTGTGCAAGAAGGAAGATAGCCGTGTCTAATAGAGAAAAACTCTTCCCAATAACTCCACAATGCCTACATAATGAAAAGAAAAATAAACTTAGACAAATGAAAAATAAAGCAAGACAGAATTAAAAATTGAGTAACGAACTAATATATATAGTAATCTAAAGGGGAAACTACTACTGTAGATTTATCTTCAAAAATTTTAATTTCTTTCTATCTCATCCTTTTCACTATTAAGTGCAGTACTTTGTCATTAAGCTCTTAATATATTGTAGATATTTCAATTAGAGATCATATTTGTCGAATATCTTTGTAATGATAGAAAATAAATTTTAAACTAAAAAGTCATGGTAAATAATCACAACATCTAATTGTATATGTAATTTAAAAAATAATAACAATAATAATAATAGCAACAAAAGATGAAATAGATGTGTACCATACATGAATGAACTACACATGGTAGAGAGAAATAGTTACAAGTTTGTAAAATCCAAGGGTCTTTATATTGTTATATTTGCCAATTGCCAAATCGAAGACAAATAGCTGACTCTTTATATTCTCATTATTAACCGGACTCGAAATGGCAGAAACTATAAGGAAGGTAAGAAAGTTTTTTTTTTTTTAAGTAATTAAAAGCTTTCCGTATTCCTTCAAGGCTTCAAGCAAAGATGATCAGTTTAGGACCAAAAAGAATGAAACAGAAATTGCTTAAATGCAATGCATTAATTAGTTGATAGTTAATTGATTCTATATTGCATTCCGTAAAAACATGAATTAAAAGAAAAAAATGCTGAGGTGGCATAACTAATATGTTAGAGATCCTACCCCTTTTTCTGAGGTATGGATTGGCCCCCCCTAATTGGTTTGGCCCTCCCTTAAAAACTTGTCAAGCTCCGCTACTGATAGCACTTGTTTGCACACAAATTTTAAAAATTTTGTATCCCTAAAATTTTTTTATATGAAAATTTTATTAAGAACGAACATAACAAATTTCAGTCGTTTGCAAAAGGACAATGTGAGTCGTTTGTAAACGTTTCCACGATAGTTTACTCGTCATATATAATTTACTTTTACAACTTCTTAAAAATGCACCTGAAAAATGAAAAATAAACACCTCTACCTATTTGACATGTCAAAATAGCATACTATTGAAACTATTTGCAATCTTCATTGTTCAGTCCTCACTTCTCAGCCCACTGCCCACTGACAACTCAATTTCCCTTGTTCAGTCGGAGCGCCACAAGAAATCCGACCCGGTAATAACCCGCACCAGCGTCGCTCCATTTCCACTTCCACTTCCAACCGCAGCGCTCTCTCTCTGTGGCTCCCCCCTTTCATTCATTCACTCACTCGGATTCACATCATTTGCCATAGTTTTTACTTTTTACCACCTATGTTAAATGGGATCCACAAAAAAGGCAGGCCCTTCCATCTAAATTCAGACTGTCAAAAGTAAGATGGACGGTTTGGATCCAATGACAGCGAAGGTGCCATAGTTTCTTATGGCAGCAGATTGGAACCCCCTTCCTTCGTTCATTCATCCGATCGCGGACGGAGCGCAGTGCGGGAGGATTTTCATAAATGGTCTAAGATCTAAACTTAACTTCATCAATGGTCTTGGGCCAAACATATCTTCACAGATGATCTTTCTAAGGACGCCACTTGAAATCGCGCCCTTTAAACTGTATTTTCTCTGTCTGGACCTACAAAAAAATTTAAATCATTGAAGGGCGCAACTTGAAATTGCGCCCTTCAATTTTTTCAATTTTTTATTATTTTTTTTTTAAAACACCATCCTGTAGATCTTTTCATGACCTTTCCAGAATGTGGTTGTACGTTTTGTGGAGAGTTTCCTATCAAAAGTTATACATATTTGAAGTTTTCTGTTCAATTTAAATTTTTGAGTAGCACAGGACAGAGAAAATATCGTTTAAAGGGCGCGATGTCAAGTGGCGGCCTTGAAAAGGCCATCCGTAGAGATACGTTTAGCCCAAGGCACTAATGAAGTTAAGTTTGGGCTTGGGCAATTTATGAAAATCGTCCCGCAGTGCGCAGAGCAAAAAAGAAAGAAAGAAAGAAAGACAGCAAGCAAGAAAGGGATCCCCAGTTCCCCAGAATCCCCACACACCGTGGTTCCTACCCGACCGCCTGCCCGCCCGCCCGCTCCATTCCGCTCGCCGTCGCTCTTCTCTTTCCCACTGCTCCCTCCAGTAACCTCCGCTCTCCCTCCCTACCTCTCCCTCTAGTGCGAGGCCTTCTCGCGGCCCAGTCAGGCACAGACCACGAACGCCATTCTACAGCCAGGTCTAGTCTCGATTTAATTTAATCTAATTAATTCAACTGAAGTGGACTCCCGCATTGTTGACACTTCTTCGGGTCTTTACTTAGCTGCTGTCATCCATGTATCCATGTCAGTCACTCTCAACTCTCTCTAACGTCTCGATTTGGTGTCAGGTCGGGAAGGGAAGGACACAGTGCCGTCTATGGAGGCCAATTGGTAGAGATCCCGGGCTGCCGTTAAGATCTGTGCTTTGCGGAAGACAGACGGTGAGATGAAGATGATTAACAGCCAGCTCCTGCTGACTTACTTCTACATCCTTATCTACATCTGCCTCTCATCCGGAGTCATATTGTTTAACAAGGTATATATACACATTGTCGTTAGTTACGCAGATCTTAGTGGTATGTATCACGCACATGCCGGCACTCGTGAAGTCCAGACCTTATAACTCTTTGATGTAAGAGTAATACCTAGCGTCCATAGAAAAACTGTCCATAGTATTATCCATAGGTTACATTCTGGGATGTATCTGCTTCCTCGACATGTATCTGTTACATTCCGTACACGTTTATAGATGTATGGACAGTTTTTCAATGGATGCAAGATGTTTTCTCTTAATGTAATATAGGTTCTTGAATAAAGCCTGAATTCACTGAATTTGACTCAATGTTGATTCAATTGAATTTGTTTCATGCTCAACTTAACTTTACTTATATACTGTGTTTCTTTTTTTTTTCTTTTTGCAGTGGGTTTTATCTCCGAAATATTTTAAATTTCCGTTTCCGATTACTCTTACCATGATTCATATGGGATTCTCGGGGGCTGTCGCTATCTTACTTGTTCGTGTTTTTAAGGTATTCTTGCTTGTTGCCCTCTTTTTGACAATTTCACAACAATTTTTTTTAATGGTGGTCTCGATGATACCAGACTCAGTACTCTTTTAAGAGATTATTTTCTTTGAAAATTGCTAACTACTTTTATGATGATATCAACCCCAGGTGGTGCAACCTGTCAAGATGACTTTCCAAATGTAAGACCATGGTGTGTTTTCATTAAGTTTTGTTCTTGTTCTGGCATAACTAATTCCTCAGGACCTAATTGCAAATGCTGATGTCTCATGCAGATATGCAACCTGTGTAATTCCTATCAGTGCCTTCTTTGCCTCCAGTCTTTGGTAAGTGAAATCTTGACTATATAGTGCATGGTCCAGATCCATACATTAATGAAATGGCACACTTCACACAAGCTAGTTGTGTGGACAACGATTCTTGCATACAATTTAATTTGCATGTCAAGATTTTGATATTTGTACTTTGTATTCTGTGTTTGGTAGAAGTTCACTCTTGCTTTTATGCTACAGGTTTGGAAACACTGCTTATTTATATATTTCGGTGGCATTCATACAGATGCTTAAGGCCTTAAGTGAGTTTCACATGACCATTCTTTGCACTACTATCCAGTGTTCTTTATATTTCTATTGAGATGTAATAAAAATAGTACCTTTCTATTGTTGGAAGAATCATTTAGATGGAATTAATACAAAAGGTCATTTTGTACAAAATTGATAGCTGAATCTTTATCGTGTCCACAAGCTGATCAACTGATAGTATAACTTGTGCAGCTTGCCAGCTTGACATGCATGGTACTATACTATTGTGTTATATCGCTTGATGTTGCTATTTAGATTTAACTAAGCCTCAAGGAACACCCTAATTAAGCTTGTTTCAGATGCCTGCTTGAGTTTACCATTTGAAATCCAGTTCAACAATATGGACCAAGAAAAACATGTACTTATTAATAAATAAAGAAAATTGTTCTTAGCACCCGGATCAATACCAAAGATTTAACTCTGACCTTGCATACTTTTCTTTATAGTGCCGGTTGCAACCTTTGTGATGGCTGTGATATGTGGAACTGACAAGTTGAGATGTGACTTGTTCCTCAACATGCTACTGGTCAGTGTTGGGGTAGTTATCTCCTCATATGGCGAGATACATTTCAATGTTATCGGTACATTGTACCAGGTAACTGGTATTTTTGCGGAGGCTTTAAGGCTAGTTCTGACTCAGGTCCTTCTTCAAAAGAAGGGCTTGACCTTGAATCCTGTAACCAGTCTATATTACATAGCCCCTTGCAGGTACATATAACCTTTAAATGCATTCTTCATTTGTACAATTTACTGAAATGCAATTGTTGCATAGAATATGTAAGTGTTTTACTTAAGAATAGATTCAACCTGAAATGGAAGAACTGTTTTATTTTATTATGACAGCATCTTAGTAGCTAAGGTTGTCTTTGATTTTGAGGTAAGTTATGTTGGATCTCTGATGAGATGTGAGCATAATTGATAGTTATTGATATTGATAGCTTGATCTATGTGAGTGCTGTTTTGATATGATTTTTTTTTTTTTTTTTGGCACAGTTTCTTGTTTCTGTTTGTGCCTTGGTATGTACTGGAGAAACCAGGGATGGATCTGTCGCAGATACAATTCAACTTCTGGATCTTTTTCTTCAATGCAGTTTGTGCACTCGCCTTGAATTTCTCGATATTTCTGGTTATTGGTAGAACTGGGGCTGTCACAATTCGAGTTGCTGGGGTTCTGAAGGACTGGATTCTCATTGCCCTTTCAACAATTATTTTTCCTGAATCGGCCATTACAGGCCTCAATATAATTGGCTACGGAATAGGTAATAATTTGTTAAATTCATATTTTTACGTGAATTCATATTGTTTTCCTTTACCTTCTTGTTGACTTGCAGTTCTTTAATACTGTTGTGGATATTCGTTGTTATATATACTTTTATTTTGTTCAATAATTGAAAACAACTGAAACTTAGACACTGCTTATTATCGTTAGACAACTAGAAGAACTAAAATTGAAAATTGCTCATGCTATTGTCCAGCTCTATCTGGTGTGGTGATGTACAATTATTTGAAGGTGAAGGATGTAAAGGCATCCAACCCTCTACCGACTGATGCATTGCCAGTAAAGGTAAAATTTTCTCAGCTGGTACTGGTCATACCTGGCCTTGCCTTATTTATTAATGATGATATAAACAGAAAGTTGCAACCTATCCCTCTTTAGAGAAGTCAAGGTCTTAAATCATTACAAGGGTTCTTTATTTATAGTCGTTTTCTTTACGTATACTACATCCATTAATGCACCTTACCTTTTCCAATATTTCTCATTTGGCCACATTTTTATCGTTGATATGAAACAAAGAAAAACAATTTTTAGGGTATTTCATTTGTACTGAACTGTCAAAAGCCATGTTAACAAAAATATGAGCAAATAGCTCCTGATTTTTGAACCTTTGATTTGACCATATGTTCTCTAACAAGTAATATAATATGGTCCCAGACTTTTGTCTGAATGGAGTTCAATCTGAACTTGGTTACATAAGCATTTGAGACTGAAGTTTTGGCATCTTGTGAATCTTCTTTTATCTGTGCATCTTGGTTACTATATGCAAGTTTTTAAAAGAATAATTGGTTGTCAGTTGCAAATATTGAGGATACCTGGTGTGATGTGCGCATATTGGAAAAATGTTGAGTCCAGCATCTAGTAAATTTTTAAGTTGTTCCCGGCTGAATTTAGGGTATCAACAGCTGTGGTCTCTTAACATTCTGTTATGAGTATAATCATTTGTTGAAACAGTTCCTAATAAAAATCATTCATCAAAAGAAAATTTGTTTTCTAATAAAAATGTGGTCATCTCGGTGAATGTAGGACTGGAAGGCTGACAAGAAATCTTCAGATTTGTATAAAGATGACAGTGACATAGGCAACACTGATAGTAACTCGGGACCCAGTGGATCAGAATCCTTGCTAGACGAGGAAACACCACTTATTTCTTCTAGGGTTTCTTATGTAGGCCGAGGCCAAACCAACACTCTCTCTAGCAGATAGTTTGTGATCTTTTTATTCTTGATTGAACACAGTGAAAAGTGAAGATATCCATTTTCCAGGTATTTAACATTTTTGTACGAGAAACCATTTAACAGCCTGAAAGTAAGAAGAGCTATGCATTTAAAGTTGATATAAATTCATGTTAGGATGGTACTTGCAACCACAAAATGGAGGCACCAGCTGCATTCTTTTATTTTTATTTTATTTTTTTCTTTTCTTGAATCTTTGCTATAGTGATATTATATTTATACCTCTTTTATGTGAAAAGGATACTCTTAATTTGTCAACCAGTAGGCAATAGTAATTTTGTTGTTTCTTATTATTGTTGCCTTATTTCATTCAGTATGGATTCTAAACCATCAACTGCATTGAACAGTTGAGCAACTTTCTTTGCAAACTGATCCAAGGTTAACAGTTAAAAGAGAATGCAGGAAGGAACCAAAAAAAAGGAGCGAAATTGGGAAATATTAAAACTAGGTTTTAACCTTCCAAATTTTACTGTGCGAAGATCATTATAGGGAGTGCTTATCCTCTGCCTTAAGGCACGGTGCCATGAAGCACGTGGACTGTTGGATCGCCTCAAGATTCATCAAATATGGCACAAATTTTAATGGCAATGCAATCTGGCTCCGAAAGTTAATTCTCTGAAGGATGGACGTTATATATTGACAATTACTCAATTTTAAGAATCTTTACAAACTAATGGTCCAACTTATAAAATGGTTATGTTTCAAATTCTATGCAACTTGTTAACTTAATGTCATATGTGATTTACATCTTCAACAGTGCTTGAAAAGTGTACCTATTTTAACAGGTAAAAATAGCATAATATTGAAACTGTTTGCAATTTTCATTGTTCCGCTAAGGACTCAAATTGTGTTTTTGTTGGAATCTTAATATATTCAAACTTCGAAGTACCCATGAATCCATGATACGATGGCTGCTGTTTAATTTTCTCTAAATCAAAGGCAAGAAAAGAAAAGCAGACCCTGCTTATCTGATTGGATGGTCGAGATTGATTGCTCACCAATCTGAAAGTACTTTGATGTTTACTGTACCGATTTCGAAGTACTTCGGTGTTTCTTGACCGTCAGTCATCGGATCAAGTTTTCTGAAACAGATTCAGATCCCCGGCTGATCCCTGCACTGATATCGACTCAAAGCCTCAAACCCAATTCATCCATGACCTGAAACCATCTGCCGTTTGTTTGCAAGTTATTATTAGAAAATCAATGGGCGATTTTGTATGTTTGTTTTTTTTTTTTTCTTGCTACTGCACCGCAGCACAATCCATTCAAGTTACAAAAATGGAAGTAAAAAACGTGAGCACCATGCAAGTACCGTACCGTACCGGCAGTACCAGTCCGGCAAAATTTATTATCTCATGCATGCAGAAGAGACATATCGTCTCATAGTCTCATACACTCCCAAGAAGTGACGTGTTCATTTCAAGCTAACAGCTGTCGCCAGTCTCTCAAATTAGAGAAACATCTTGCGTCCACTGATAATGCAGCCATACGTTCATAGACACGCTCAGAATGTAACAAATACATCCGATTTTGTAATAAATAGATCTGATTTTGTAACCTATAGACGGATGCTATGGACAGATATTACTCCTCAAGTTATGCATGGATTATGAATTTGCTTCCCCCCTTTTCCACATTTAAATACCCTTGAGACTATCCAGATTTATGCACAGAAAGCACAAGTGTTAGAAATATCTGATCAAGGGAGAGGAACTTGGGAGAGTTAATGGCACTGGCATTCGCAGTGCCGGAGCCTCAGGGGCACGCTGATGCTGACGCGGAGTACTTCACTCTGCGTAGCAGCCGCAGGATCCCTTCTGTGGGGCTCGGCACTTGGCGCTCTGGCTCTGATGCCAGTAAAGCTGTCTTCACTGCTATAGTTCAGGTTCTCTCGTCTGTCTCATGGAAGACCTTCGTGAGCTCACTGAATATTTACTTGTATTTTGAACGTTATATATTGACTATTTTTCAGTTACATTCTACTTAAGTGTTATTTAATAGTCCATCGTAGATTCATGAAATTCAAACCTGTTGAAAAGTATATAAAATTTTGATAAGCTATCAAAAAATATCCAAATTTATTGAGATTTCAGATATTACCAACCTATTAATCAAATAATACATGTACAAACCTTTTTAATTTTCAAGATTTTTAAACTTTTTTTTTTTTTTCAAATTTTGGAAGATCTTAATAATCATTATTAAGGTTACTAAGATAACCATTGTCAAGCAATGTCTCCTCAACGAGAAATGGATAAGTTCATAAATTTTAACTAGTTTTGAAAAATATATGTTACACTTACACATGAACACCAATTGATCTTTTTACTTGAAATATGAACAGGCTGGATACAGGCACATTGATACAGCAGAAGTATATGGCATACAGGAAGAGGTACAGCAATATCTTGCTCTGCTTCAAAAACCCAAATTTTTGGGATTGCAATCTTAGTTTTGTTTCTTTACTTCAAATCTTAAAGCACCTTCTTCGAAGGATTCAATCCATCACGATAAGAGTTCTCGATCAAGTCCCGATTATCAGTTAACTCCCACCACCTTCAAAACCAGTTCAAAAATTAGGGAAAAAAAATTAGCAACTCTTTACTTAACATGTTTAACTGCTTTGATATCCAGGTTGGTAAAGCACTGAAGGCTGCAATGCAAACTGGCATACCGAGAGAAGAACTATTCGTCGCATCGAAATTATGGTAGTGATCATGAGCTCAATTTAATTTGCCCTCTTTAAGTAATGTTGCGGCTTTCTCGCAACCACTGCCTGAACTTAGTTGTTACAAACATGTTTTTCTGCTTGTGTAGGTGTTCAAATGCAGCTCCAGAGAAAGTAAAATCAGCACTGCAGAGGACACTAAAGGATCTGCAGCTGGAGTACCTCGATCTTTACTTGGTACGTACGAAAGCAATACCGTTTCACTGCGAAAGCGAGCTTCAAATTAATTTATTTCCTTAACAAATCATCATATGTATAGCAAATATGAAGTTAATTGGATATGCCGTGTGATTGATATTGGCAGACACACTGGTCGATACGGGTGACAGAGGGGGCGCACAAGCCGCCGGAAGAGGGGGAGGTCTTGGAGTATGACATGAAAGGTGTGTGGAAAGAGATGGAGAATCTTGTTAGAGACGGCCTGGTAAAGGATATCGGCGTGAGCAATTACACGGTCGGAAAGCTTAATAGACTGGTAAAGTCTGCACAGATCATACCTTCAGTGTGCCAGATGCTTAGCCTTTGAACATACAGATTATGAGATTATATATACTAATATATACACAAATAATTAACTTAGAAGGTTTTTTATGTGAGTAACACCTTGTGTCCATAGAAAAACTATCCTAGCGTCCATAGGTTACATTTGAGATGTATCTGTTACATTTCAGAATGTATCTGTTACATTCCGTACACATCTATGGACGTATATATGGTTTTTCAATAGACGCAAGATGTTTCTCTTTTTATGTTAAGAACAAATGTTAATGTTACTTTCATGGATCATAATTTATTCTTCTAATTTTTGGTTTTCAAGTAGATGGAGATGCACCCAGGTTGGAGGAATGATGAAATGCTTGAAGCTTGCAAGAAGCATGGAATTCATGTAACTGTAAGTAATGACAGTACTAATTTACTGATCAATTTTGCATAGATGAGGATTTAGTTTTATTGAACAATTGAGAAAATTCATATCACCAATTAATTATCTTATTTGATAATTAATTATTTATAGGCATACTCGCCTCTGGGATCCGGTGTGAGGGACCTCATACATGATCCAGTTGTGACAAAGGTTCATATATATATTCTACTCAATGTATTAAATCCTTACTATCCTTACTATATATAAAAGCATATTGTAAAAAATGATATGAAAGGACTATCTTCTCCAAATAAGAAACTTGAGTCGTTGATCATTTTCTTGAATAGATCAGAACCGTTGATTTACGTTAATGCCCATTAATGTTAATGTCTCAGCCCATTAAAATTTAAGGCCCGTATCAATTTCCTCAATATAAGACCCAGTACATATTATCTTAAAAATTTATTATAAGAAATAACAATTCCAGCCCAAAGCAACGCGTAGGCTCTTTACTAGTATATAAAAAAATATATTGGAAAAAATGACATGAAAAGACTATCTTTCCCAAATAAGAAACCTATGCCGTTGATCATTTTCTTAGATAAATCAGAACCTTTGATTTACGTTAATGCCCGTTGACGTTAATGTCTTAGCCCATTAAAATTTTAAGGCGCATATCAATTTCCTCAATATGAGGGCCATTACATATTATCTTAAAAAAATATTATAAGAAATAACAATTTCAGCCCAAAACAATGCGTGGGCTCTTTACTAGTAAGGAGAAACATATATATATATATATATATATATATGTTGCGTCCATTGAAAAACTGTCTATACATTCATAGACGTACAAAGAATGTAACAGATACATCCAGCAATGTAACAGATAGATCCCGAAATGTAACTTATGGACGCTATAGACAACTATTCCATGGACACTTGATGTTACTTTTAAATAAATATATGTAAAAATATATGGATTAATTAGAGTATCTTTATTCACTCAATTTGTCATGCACCATGAATTAATTAGGTGGCCAACAAGCTGAACAAAACTCCTGCACAAGTGCTCATAAAATGGGGAATTCAGAGGGGAACCAGTGTTATTCCCAAATCGGTACATGAGGAGAGGATCAAGGAAAACATTCAAGTCTTCAATTGGGAGATGCCACAAGAGGATTTTCAAGCTTCGAGCAGTATCAAAGATCAGGTACGTATTTAAATTCAGTTATTATTTTTTATTCTTAATTAATAAGTTAAGCTACAGGTACATATTCATGTATCATTTTATTTTTTGTTTAATTGATTTATATATGTTTGTTTGTTATTAATTTACAGAGGAGAGTTAAGGATGGAGAGGTGTTCTTCGTTAATAAGGATCATGGCCCGTACAAGAGTGCTGATGAGATGTGGGATAATCAAGAGAAATAGAGACTCCATATATACATCTTGTTTATATATGTGTATCAGTGTGTGTTGTTTTAGTATGAGTGGAAGCCTGTAATATAAATAAATAAGACTGTAGAATACAACTGAAATAACGTTGCATGCATGTAAGAATATGAGGAGTAATAAGAATATGATGAGTAGAATATATATTTTCCCGTTGCAGCTAGCGTTAATTAGCTGAAAAGAGGACAACCGATTGATTTGTCAAATGACTATCATATCATATATATATACTATGCTTAACAACGTTGGTTGAAATTGTGCAGCGATTGCATGGACGGAGCCAGGATTTTATAGGGGGAGAAACAAATAATGTGGCAGCAATTTTTTTTAAAATTAAAATGGTTCCATATCATATTATTACACAGTCAAAACTATTAAGTTTTATATACAATAAACACATTATACTTAACTATCTCAATATATTTAACCTAAAATAACATACTAAATTTTTTTTTCAAAGATCGTAGGGGGCATATCTCAATATATTTAACCATCTCAACATATTTAAACTAAAATAGCATACTAAATTTTTTTTTTTCAAGGATCATAGAGCCCCCCAGCTACCCCCTGTCTCCGTCCCTAAGCGACTGTCCAGACTCTCTCGCCGTTGTTATGATTTCCCTTGCTGCACTAATCACATCCCGATTCAAAAAAAAGTAGAAGTGGCCGATTGTTGGGTCGGTTAGGGTCGGTCGGTTTGACTGAATGGATATGTCGGGTCGGGTATCGGGTTGACAGTTGTCAGTATTTTTTTTGGGTCGGCTCCGGTATCGGATTGACATCTGCCGGCATTTTTTTTGCCGGTCGGGTGGGTTTTTCTGGTCTTGTCAAATTTTGCACCTCTATTCCCGGGTCATCTCGGATTTCGAGTCGTTCGGGTTCGGGTCAGTCTGATTTTCTCTAAAATACGAATCAATTAGATCGGGTCGGACAGATTTTTCGAGTCGGATCAGATTTTGCCACCTCTAAAAAAAAAAAAAGAAAAAAGAAAAAAGACTCGTCTGCACGATTGCACTGCACCCGTCTCCATATTACAAAGAGGGAGAGAAAAATAACACAAGCATTCAAAAAGGTCTATATGAATTCCGCCGTAATTTTAATACTAAAAAATAAAATCATGAATATTAATTTCTGTTCAGATTATCTGGCATGGTGCGCCTGATATATACAACTTCCTGCATCCCAATTGACCCCAAGCTTTGAATTTCCGGCCAGCACTCAGCACTCAGCAGCAATTCAGTTCTTAAATATCATTTTCTCACTTGTCTGTGTACGGCTGTCGAATCTCCACGACTCTGAGCTCATAGATATGATGTTTTCTATATATAAATATAAAACGCAAAGAAAGTTGAGAAACCAACAACGTTTCATTTTAAAAAAAAAGGAAAACTTATCCTTGTTTCAATGAATTTTGTTGCATCTTCTCAAAAAAAAAAAAAAATGAATTTTGTTGCACAAGGCATTTCCGTTCATCGGCAGTTGGGTCACTGATTGGCCTGATCCAGTTGTCTACTTATTGGAGATGACCAGTACACAAATATACTTGTGTGTATTGCTGAAATCAGCTGAAATCTAAATTGGATCGCAGGCTCTGAGATTCTTCATCAACGACTGAGATTAATTCGAAAGACCCCCTAAAAATCAGATGTGTCGGATCAGGATTTCAAGGTCCTGAGATCTTATTTGGATCACACATATGGACTCCTTGTGTATATATGTATATCATCTCATAACTTGCCACAAATATATCATTTACGTTTACATCCACCGTTGAATTTATCCAACAACGCTCATTGGCAAATATGACATATCCAATCGGTTCATATGCATTTCCTAGTAGCAAACCCAAAAACCAGAGTCAGAACTCGGATATTAAGAAAAATATCATGTATTTATTATCTACCATAGTCCATAGCATATAAAATTTTCCAAAAAAACAATATGTACTTTTTATTAGTTAAAAGTTTTTGTCAAAGTTAATATATCCATTTTTTTTTTTTTTTGAAAACTAATATATCCATTTTCGCATGTGCAAATGGAGGAGGTTTCATAGTGGACGCGTGTCAGCTGTATGCATAACACGTGGCAAGTAGAAGAGACGTTTTTTCTACTGTTTCCCTCTCTGCTTTATAGATTTCAAATCTCCTGCTTTATATAGCGCGGTGATTAAACTAGGATATCCAAACGAACACAAACAATTGCGTTTTCACTCCAATATTTCTATGGAATTAATTATACGCTAGCTATAACAGTTTGTATATAAGTATATATTATGTTTAGCAATGATATATGAGGAGGGATCCATTGACAATGCTTACAATGACAATTTTGACAATGGGGATTTTAAAAAATTTATAATAATTCATAAAATATCTTAAAAATGAAAAAATTTTTATGGATGCATTCTTTAACTTATAGATTAATAGTGTTTTAAATTTCAATCAATTTGAACATCGTTTGATGGTTTATCAAAATTTTATACATTTTTTAACGGTTGAAATTTAATGAGCTTTAAAGAGCTATCAAACGTCACTTAAATTGAATATAATTCGAAACATAATCAATCTATAAGTTAAAAAATATCCCTATAAATTTTTTTCTATTTTTTAGAATTTTTAACTATTTTTACAAATTTTTCAAAATTTTCATTGTCAAAATTGTTAAGATAAGTATTGTCAATGGATTCCTCCTCATGATATATTGACATATCGCATATATAATGTATAGGGTATACCCTGCTCGACGGAATGAAAATATGTACCAAAATCTCTGTAAAATTACAAATATAAATTGCAAATTAAAATTTGCAAATTAAAATTAATATGGTTAGGTCATGAGCTAATAATTAAGTTGTTCGACCCTTCCCTTATATATGTTTTCCTGTATCCTATAAATCAGAATTCTTTTGAGGGACCTTTTAGAAACCTACACTCCTACATTTCTGCAGGTATATATACTCAGTGCACCGCTCAACTAAGCCCTGCCTCCTCCGCTACACATGAGGAATTAAACTGTAAACTTGTCACCAGACAGGCACAGATAAAATGGACCAGTCAGACTCGGAGGCCTTCTTCCAGCGGTGGTTCAGCCACCTCTACCACATCCGCCGGGAGCTCCACTCGGCCCGGTACTTGTTAGGCGACCAGCACAAGGTCCGATCGGTCATCGACCAGTCGATCGCCCACTACGACGCGTACTATCAGGTCCGGGCTGAGATAAGCAAGTTCGACCCCGTACGGGCCTTTGTCACTCCCTGGGCCACCTCGGTTGAGCGGGGCATCGCGTTCTGGCTTGCCGGGTGGCGGCCCAACACTCTCGTCCACCTCCTCTACACCGAGTCGAGCCGACGGTTCGAGTCACAACTTGAGGTGCATCCAATATATATCATGTACTATAAATTATACATGTGTGGTTTATATATGTACTTGTTTAATTAGTTATGATCATATATAAATCGCGCGCGAACTTGTAGGATTTGTTGAGCGGGGTCGGATCGGGCGACCTGGGCGACTTGAGCCCGGGGCAACTCAAGATGGTGGATGAGCTGCAGAGAAAGACCATACAAGCCGAGGATGAGTTGGAGCTGGAGATGAGCCGGTTGCACGAGGACCTCACGACCAAGTTCATGGAGTCGGGCTCGGCGGGCCTGGGCGATGCACCGAACAGGATCAAGGAGATAATTGCACGGGCCGATGATCTTAGAATGAGAACCCTGCATGCTGCCCTTGAGGTGCTGTGTCGGCCGGTGCAGGCGGTCGACTTGCTGCTCGCGGCGGCCGACTTCGAGATCGGGATAAGAAATGTCGGGCTCAAACATGAGATGGGCTGGGCCTAAGAGGCCGGCCCGGCCCAATATGCTTTTGGATTTGATGAGGTTTTCAAATGAGATGGGCCGGGCCTAAGATGTTCGGCCCGGTCCAGTTTGCTATTGGTGTCTAAGCTAAGATAATATAACCTTTTATTATCTACTTAATAGTAATGATGAGGAGACCTGAGTTTATGATGATGTTTAACTAGAAATAAGAATGCACATTTCTATGTGTGTTCAGAAAGTAGAGTTATTTTGGTCTCTAATTTCCTTCCTCAATTTATTTGTGCCCATTTGAGTGTGCGTTTACTGGGTTTTAATTTGTGATTTGTGATTTTGCCAAATTGGGCTTTTATTGTGCGTTTGTTGAGTGGTCTAGTGCAATTTGTGAGCAGGCCTTTGAAACATTTGAAAGCAAGACTTCTTTATGTACAGTCTCTTTCACTCTTTTATATTTTAAGCAAGTATATTTTGGGCATTACATTAAACCGCACAAAATATTTTACCCACAAAAAAATTGCCCAAAATTTTGTTGTCAACATTTACTGTGCCAAAAAATAATTACCTCGAGCTACTAATTGAACCGAGTTAAAATTTAAAAGTGCTGAAATGAAAAAATGGTGCAGAGAACAATCATGAACTTGAATTTTGGTTGTCATGTTCATGTATATCTTACAAAGAGGATTTAATGGTTTTGCAGCCAATTTAATGTTAGTGGGCAGAGGTGACCCAATTTATTGCATCAGAAGATACACCATGTGCCTAGCCGCTCTGCATTTGCTTTAACGTGTAGATATATTAAATAAAATTTCGTACCTAGGTTCAAAAAAGTTGTAAACAAGATGTCTTCAAACGTGAATCTATAGAAATCGAAACAACTTTATTTCGATAGCAATATAGCATGTCTTCAAACTGAATTTCTTGTTTTTCATCAGATTATTCATTGAACTTTTTTACAATAAAATGGAGTCGGCAGAGACAGCCGGATTTTTTTTTCTTTCATCAAGTTGATTTTTAAAACAAAACATTTGCTGATTAATTTGGTTATGAAACTGACTAGTGAAAAAAAAAAATTGTTACTTTCTTTTCATTTAATTCAAGTAGTTTCCACCCATTGGCTAAACATTATTGAGTGACGACATACGGATCATTGACCAATTCTCATGAACTACGTGACTACAATATGTAGATCTTGAAAGGGCCTAGAAGCAAAACCACCCAAAAGGTCCGTCGGATAGAATAGGATACTTTACGAAAAAGAAAAGAAAGTAAAGGAAAGGAAAAGGGGTTCAATCAAAAGAAAAAAGGGAAAAGGGGAAAAAAATCTGAGCAGATAGAAACTAGAAAGGGAGTCCAAATTCGTCCGCTGAGTGTTCATCCCTGCTGTACTGCATTGTGCAGTTCACAGTCTCAGCCGTTGGATCGTCTCGAGATCCGCTCTAGCACGAATCTCGGTACGATCCAACGGTTGAAAATGTGAACTGCATAATGCGGTACAGCAGGGGATGATGAATTCCAGTCCGCTTTGCTTTTGTTGTCCTTTTTCGTTTTCCCTCTGCGCTTCCTTTTTTCCTTCATTTTTTTAGTCGCACTTTTTGGCCCTTTTGGGAGCTCTGAACTGTTCTGCACAGCGCTCTTTTAAGCCTTTCTCTCGCCTCTCTCTCTTTCCCCGTCGTTAGAACGCTAAAAAGACGAAAAAAAAATACACTGATTGATTGATTGATTGGTTGCAGCGGCCGCCAGAAAAACACAGCGCGCAAGCGAAATGTCGACCGCCGACGCCGACGACCCCGACGAATCCTCCGAGACCGCGCCGGAGATCAAGCTCTTCGGCCGGGTCATCCAATCCACCACCCCTTCCGAGCCCGAGCCGGATCAGCGAATTAGATCCACGCCGGAGCCGCCTTCCCGCTCTCCGGCGGGGGCGGAGGGCGGAGAGGAAGCTAGGGTTCCGCCGAAGCTCCCCTGCCCGAGATGTAGCAGCAAGGAGACAAAGTTCTGCTACTTCAACAACTACAACGTCAACCAGCCGCGCCACTTCTGCCGCTCCTGCCGCCGCTACTGGACGGCGGGCGGCGCGCTCCGCAACGTCCCGGTCGGGTCGGGCTCGCGCGGCGGCGGCGGCCACGGCCACGGCCACGCCAGACCCGGCCCCTACCCCGATCCGTTCCGGACCGAGCGGTGGCGCGTCAACCCCGCCGACAAACCCTCCGACCTCGGCCGTACCCGGAGACCAGAAGCTCGTTCTGTAGATCAAGGAGTCCATAGTCATAGAGAACCATGATTAGAATCCGGTCCGGTTCAATAATCTCACACGAACCAAACCGAACCGGTTCAACAATCTCTATAGATTATTGAACCGGACCGAACTGAACCGAACCGGGTTGACTTTTTGTTCTTCTTCACATGGAATGAATTGGGGATGGATGGCGTGTGAGGGTTTGGTTACCTTTTCCGGAGCTGCAGAAGGCACTTGTTGATCAAGCAAGAGAATTGTTAGGAATTTAATAGAGAGGATTTTCATTTTAGATCTGATTTTGCTACTTTGTAGACCGCTTTCTTCGAAGTGGTTAACTGGCTGAGCTCAAGTGATGATTTAATTAATTAAATTAATTACTAGTAATAGCGAGTTGTTAATTACCTCTTAATTAATTTTTATTTGTTGTTTTTGTTGTTGTTGTATTCTTTTGGTTGTATTTTTTTGTTAATTAGACATTATCCAAACCATTGCAACCAAACCTGCCTGACGTTATCCAAACAAGTACGAGGGCGTGGCAGTACTACTACTCCCCTCCTACTTTCTGCTTAGATAAAGAAACAAAACAAAACCTTGGGATTAGTTTGTTTGTGGAGTTTTATTAATTTTAGTACATCGGTACTTTTGCCAAATTTGGGAGGTGCACACAGTTGGGTTTGTGTTAGATTCCAGACATGTTTCAAGCTCCATTCATTCAGATGCCCATGGCCCCATGCTAGAAATTAGAAAAGAAAAACAGTTGCATTTACAAGATCAATTCTGAGGCATTGAAATCAGCTGAGATCCAGAACCCTGAGATCCTACTATAGATGGTTAAGATTATTTCAAAAAAATCCCTTAAAAACCACATCTGTCGGATCGTGACTGACCTGTAACTGTATGGAGATGGAGGTCTCTCTTCAGTTCAGTCTGTTCAGATTAACAGAAAACTAATAACTATGCTAAATTAGAATTACTTTTAAAGTTTTGATTTAGTATTCGGCCACTGTAGTTTCGCTACCAAAGTGCCAATCATTTTCAAGAACAAATAAATACTTAAAATTATAAAATAACACCATTTGGTGATTAGTTAAATTAAATCTTGCTTTCAAAATTGTTACGACTGCTAAGTGCTAATTATTTGTTTGTGCACGTGTTGTGAGGTGGGTGGGGTTTCTGAATCACCTATTATTATTTATTTATTTATTTATTTAATATTATTTTTTTAAGAAAGTAGAATACTTCACCAATTTTATTAGATCACCTATTATTTTAAACCAGAAAAAGGTGAATTTCTATTATTTCATTCCGGGTCCTCCTTGGATTGAATATTTGAATCTGTCGGATGATATATCATATAGTTCTAAAAGACAATAATTAGATCGTGTCGACTCGATCCAAATATGAAATATCCAATCGTTTTCATTTAGCAGTTCACGTTAGCATAGGATAATCCTAAATTCGATACACGGGATAAGCAACCAGTGTTGGATGGTTTTATAGGTCTCATTTTGGATTTTGGGTTTGTGTATGTAGGGGTGGCAGGCACGAATCAGATTCTTCGAGTTTACTCAAAATTTGAGAAATAAGTTTCAACCATTAGCTTAGAGAATATAGATTAAAAATTAATGCAAGTTAGAGAAGAAGGGAGTTAAAAAAAAAAAAAAAAAAAAAAGAAATTGACAGGAAAAATATATATATTTCCATTTCAAGATGATAATTTTCAATTACTTAGTTATTTTAGACATATCCGAACCATGAATATAAAAACAAAACATTAAGTGTAGGAACGAGTTTGGAAAACAAAAATTGTAATGTATATGAGGCTATATATTAATAGTAAGGAATGTTCCATACTACGACTCCATATTATTAATTTGAAAATTCAAATGATAGATCTGAATCATGCAATGTGATTTCCATATATAAATATCATTATAGTCCAAATTCTTAATTTTTTATATTTTTTTACCTTTTTTAGATAATTATAGAAAATGATTTAATGAAAATATTATAGACCATTCGAAAATGTGATTTTCTTATCTATATAAATAGTTAAAATTTAAAAAAATATATATAAAATTTGATCTAAAACTACATTAACATATCACATTGAGCGGTTCGGATCTATCAATTGAACTTTAAAAATAATAATATAGATTCGTAGTAGTACATATCACTTTTTATACTATTAATAGCAACACAGTCTCACTCATATATAACTGTGGTACTTTTTCAATGGTTATTTTAATATTAAATTAATATTATGCACTATTTAAAATGAACTACGCAAATGAAGATTTCAGGAATCAGAATTGATACTTGCTATACTTATATAATTATTCTAAAATGTATGGATAATGCCAGACTTTTTGCTGTCAATTCTGGTGTGAATACGCGAGACCCGTAAGAGACCAAAAGAGCCAGCTCCTGAAAAAAAAAAAAAAATTGAAATCAAAATATATGTGGGTTTGAAAAACTTTGTTCCAACTTCCAAGTGAGTAACGTGCCAATTGTGTGTTGTCATTATTAGGCAGCCGAATTGTATACATCAAGTAGAGGTAGAGGTAGTCAGGTAGAGCCCTCCTCTCTTTCTCAGTATAATAAGTCCACTCAAGACAAAACTTGCTTATTTCTATAAGCAATCCATTTGTTTTCTTCACACTTCAACTATAAACATCTGTGCTGAGGAAAATTTAATCTGTGCCGAGGAAAATTTAATCTGTCATTGGAGAAATTATAATGTTTGCATGATAAGTAGCCTTAAAGTGATCAAAAGAAAAATAAACACAACCTGAAAAAAAATAAATATATATAACTCCCAGTCCCAGATCAAAAGAAAAATAAACATCCATTTGAAAGCTCGTGCAAAAAGTCTAAATGTAGAAAGGGGAAAAGTTAGAGATTGAGAAAGATATCCACAAACATTTATTTGGTGGCTGCTTTATGGGTTTGAAAAAGAAAATACAGGGAAAGAAAGTTTCTTTTTGTAAAAGAGACGACATTGTAGAACATAAGAGAGTTCAAATGTTCAACCATCTTTTTCTAAAATTATGTTAATTTATTATTTAGCTAGCAGCCTGTAACAAACTGCTTGCAGTAGAAGTTCACATTTTTCAAGTGTACAGTATTGTCCTCTTTCTATACATTTCAAGCTTTATACATTTGATTCCTAGCACAATTCTATAATCCACTTCTAAATCACCAGTGGATCTTATTACAGTTTAATGGCCATGTGCTTCTAATATTTTTTGATGAAATTGAAGCAGCCTGTATGAATGGTTGAAATTCATAACTAATTAGAGTTAGACCCCCTGTTATCCTGCAATAAGAAAAGTCTTAATTATTATGGGAAACATGATTTGAGAAACTTAAACATACATATATAACTCAGTATATATGGCTAGAGATAGGATGCAATAGCTGGTGAGAATGAAAGAGATCAGCATCTTGAAGGGTCTGAACCATAAGCTTACCAATCTGAAGACCGATGCTTATGTACCATTGGTATTCAATGCACCGACCAAAAATTTAATAAATACTCACCAATCTCAACTCTAAAAGGGCACATGAAGCCAGTGCCTCCAAACCTTGAGCAAATCTTTAACAGTATTCAAACTTCAGGATCTTTGGTTACAGATACTGCATCCTCAATTGCTTGAACGAAAGTGGTGACTTTATATGTGAAGAAGCCAACCAGCATAGGTATCAGCTGTAAGTGCATGAGGCCGTACTGTGGGGCCAAAATCCTGCATTGTAATTTAATATAGATTAGTAATAAAGAAAAGATGTATCCATTGAAATTATACAAGTTTCTCCAATAGCTCCCAAACATGTGTGTACCCTATGTATTAGTTCTGTACTAGAGCTTAACTGATTCTTTATTCATTATTTTCCTTTCTCATAATTTGTTCACGTTTTTTTATGTTTAGTTTGCCTATAGAGAAAGGGAAGGGAACAAATGTCAAGTTTCATCCTTTGCTGTCTCAGTTCAGTCATATACCAGTTACATGCATGCTTAGCTTCAAATGCATAGAAACGCGAAACAGAACTTACTCATTCCATCTATTGTATAGCATTGCTAGAGCAACAGGAATAAGAAGCCGTGGCTGTCCAACAGCACCCCTGAAAGACACTAGAACTTAGAGTAGAAAACATAAAAATTGGGTTCTTTAATTAAAAATTAACATGAAAACGACACACTCTAATAGTGGTACAAGTTTGATGAGCCAACTTACTATAAAAAGTTCTGCTCAAAATAAGTATATAGTATTGTAGGCTGTATAATACATTAAGCATCCAATTTGTCAAGTTGACCATGAAAAAAAGAAAAATAAATAATAGAGAGGCTGTGACAGCTTCAGATGTCACAGATCAGTGTTAAGAGTATGAGGTTGCAATTGAGGGTAGACGGTAAATCCGTAATTGTTCACAAAGATAACTGCATTGTTTGTCAGAGGCATGGCCTATGTTAAAATAATATATTTAAATAATACCGGTTATTGAAATTGTAACCAGATTTAAATATGTATAGTATTTTCTATTTTGAAACAGTTGAAGAAACTAAAAATATATACCTCATAACCCCTCCAGAACTGCTTGCCATGGAATCAACAGTCCTTCCAAGCATACGTATGTACAGCAAAGAACCCGCAACCCCTACACCTAAACTGAATAATTTATCATAACTTTAGATCCTACGTTGATGGGAATACCAGGAGAATAAAGTAGGGCAGAAAACATAAGCATGAGACTTGCTTATATGTATGACGAAAATATATTAAATTAATTCTTCTATTGTGCATATCTTAGCCAAATTATTGTTTAGAAAAACTATGTTCGAACTAATTTAGAGCTAGGTGTATATTACAAAAACAAATTGATTGTAGCCCAGCTTTGTCAAACAAGTTCACGACAAATATGTAGAAGCAACTGGACTAAATTGGAATTCTAACATTATAAGAAAGTACACTACACCAATTAAAGTAATAGATCCAAGTAATAGTGATGCAGACCTGGCAGCAGTCTCAGGTGAGTATGAGAAATAGGCTGCAACTACACCAAGGCCACCTATACTTAAGGTCAGTAACTGCAGCTTCAGTTTCAACTGTGCAAATTGGAAGAACATAAAAGAGGATCATATATCTAACCCCTTGGTTGAATGGAAAGAGTAAATGAGACAAAAATATTAGAGATAGCAGTTCGTTTTATTTGAATCTATAAATGTTGTTCCAAATAATAACAGAAGTTTTCTAAATATAATAGAATGCCAAAAAATTCAACCTCGTTATACTTTTGCATGGACTTGGCAGCCAAAACCTTCGGATCTCCTCTCTTCTGCTTTGCCTCTTTTAAAATTACATCCTACATAAAAATTAAATGTTTAAATTGGATCTGAATCCCAATTTGACCTCGCTACAAAATGCACAAAAAGAAAACACTGCTCCATGACATTGGGTCTACTGGTATGCAAACAATACCTGTTGAGTGTGGAGGTACTAATTTGAACCAGTATATGGAGGTACCAAGATCAACACCCAACAGGCCAAGATGCAGAGATAGTAAATAGATAATGGAGGGAGGAGACCATATTTGAGTGACCCTGTTGAATGTGACAAGGTTCATAATTTAAATAAAATAAATTCTCAAAGTTAAACTCACTGTGCCGCCTGTAGCTGCCCTGGTTGCACGATCCCACTTTTCTTGTTCTCTCCTCGTAGGGGCCAATCTCCATTTTGGTGAAGAAGATCCATTGGATGTCTACATCATCGTACAAAATAACATCATTATATTGATGCCAGATCAAAACAAATAAGTCTTCTCGTTACATTTGTTATGCACAAGTGAATATATTGTAAGAAGAAGTGTTAAACAGAGAAAATTTACAGCCAAAATAAAGAGAAGTTGGTCCTACATTAGAAACACCACGTCTGGCAGCCTCAACTTGATATTCCAAAACTGGCTTTGGTGGAGGTTGCAATTCTTTACTCAGATCAATGTCTACTCTGTAAATTGTTTCAAATTAACTCCTGGAAGCTTTTCGAAAGGAATATGACATTTTGGGTTGAGAAAGACACCTGTCAAGACTCCAGGCTCGGTTAAAACTAAGAAATCCTGCACTTGGCTCGTTCTGCATCAATATAAGAGTGAAACTTATTCACGATGATAATGTAGATAAAATCTTGTCTCTGTGACTCCTTCAATCCTTTGAGTAGAATTTGTTAAATACTATTGGAATTCATTTAATTTTGCATTTTCATTTTGCCAAACTTACACAAGCAGCGAAATTGACCAACTATTACTCAGTGTTTTAGTGTACCATCATCCTTAATAATTTGATCCCAAGAACGAATTTACATCAAGCCAATTTTGGAAAGTGAAGAAGTCAAATCTGCCTGCTAACACATCAAAATACATGTAAAATGGGCAAGTACAAAGCATGTACCGTAACTTCAGAAGAAGTTGGCTCGGCATCCTCATCGTCAAGCAGCCGTTTCATACGAGGCACAAAGTCCTTGTTCCAGATAAAGTCATCTGTGGCAGTCACTGGATCAACGTCTCCACCACCCCAATACCTGTACACAACCCAATGGTTCTAACAGTCTCACTCATTCCAAAATTTTAATCACACATGTAATGAAAGGTGTAGAGATATAGAGATATTGAGATATCAAAGTAGATACCAAAACATGTATCACGTTCTATGTAAAGGGTCTAGAAAATACAGATACCAAAATAGATACCAAAACAGATACCAGTTATAATGTAAAATATATCCAAATTGAAACATTAACAAGTTGTCTTGAAACAATTAACGTATTAACTTGAAATGTTTTAGTATTAAGTTGAATAACACAAATCATAAATTAAATCATCTACTTGAATCACTATTAAATCACAGATATTATCTTAAAGTTGTCGAGATAATGTGTGGGAGCAAGATGAAGTGAAAGAGCAACAACAGAAAATTATATCACTTGTGTTTGCATTTTAATCTCATCATGTTTCAGATTAACTTTACAGGATTTCATTCTGATTGAACAATGATTAATTTCATATATGGTATCTGCTGAGCATTTGCCATTAGAATAGTAATGTTTGGCACATCTCCATACACGATCTTACAAGTTACAATCACCACAAATTTCTCAATCTCATCATGTAAAACCAGAACCAACACAGTTGAGTAAGAGTGGAGCACCGTACCTCCTGAGGCCGGAGGTAGTGGGGGGGCCACCGTACTCTCCCGGAGCAGTACCGGTGGACCACTTGGGAGATTTCTTCTTCGGGAGCACGATCTTGGTGCCGAGAGTGGGCGCAGCCTCCGGAGGCGCCTCGTCGGAGCAGCGCGCAGCGAGGGCGCGGCGCCGGGGCCGGGGCCGGGACGGGGAGGTGGGGAGACTGAGACTGAGGAGAGCCGTGGCAGCCATTCGTCTGCAATGCATTCCTCGGGAGTGGAAGGGATGGCGCGAGTGAGTGAGTGAGTGGAGAGGAAGGAGGAACGAGTGGAATTCATATCCCCCGTTGTACTGCATTATGCAGTTCACACTGTAAGCCGTTGGACTGTCTCGAGATTCGTGCCGGTGTGGATCTCGAGATGATCCCACGGTTGACGCTGTTTAATTATCTAACGAGTGAAGGAAGAGCAGTGAGACTGTGAGAGCGGAATTCATATCCCCTGCTGTACTGCATTGCGCAGTTTACAATATCAGCCGTTGGACTGTCTCGAGATTCATGCCAGTGCGGATTGCAAGATGATCCAACGGTTGTAGTTGTGAACTGCACAATGCAGTAAGTTAGGGGATGAGCACTCAGTGAGAGTGAGCTGCGGGGTTAATTAAGAGCCACACGATAAAGGATGGATGCTCATTCATTAGTGTTGTGATGATATGAGATTTGATGATGGAAATACTTTGAGTGACAGTTACGTTGATTTGTTTGTTTTGTTCCGTTGGGGGTTGGATATTTTCCTATAAAAATATCTAGTGTTCAATTCAATTTCTTCATTACTAAATTTATTACTGTTAACTCAAATATTTACTTGTTAATAAAAGTTACAAAACTGTAAACCAAAAAAATCTATAAATGTATGGATTTGTAATCATTTTAGTTAGCAATTATATTATATATGTTTAATTAATAAAATGAAAGGGGATTCAATGCTTATGGACATTGCAAATTGCATTCTAATTACACTCTGGCTATCCATCCTCTCTTTGAGTAAGTATTTTATTATAAAATTGTTATGAAGCTATCATATTTAATACCAAAATCGATACGATATTCTTAAACGTTTTAGTATTCATATTATATGAATAATTAATGTATTGTTGGGAACTCCATAAACATAGAAACTGTTCATAGAAATATTTCATCAAAACTTCTTATTTACCAAATTACGATAGAATAAGGCAGAGAGTGAATTAGAAGAAAATGCATATATGAACTGATTGCATTGCTCGTTCTGGGTTACATTTCGTGCTATGCGGATTCATATGAAGTTATGAACTGCTGCCGTCTAGGCCCTCTGGGATGCGTGCTTATCCTCCGCCCTAAGGCACGCTGCCATGGAGAACATGTCCATTGGCTCGTATCGAGATTCGAGCCAGATCATCTCAAGATTCGTGCAGACTCGAATCTCAAAGCGATCCAACAGCCCATATGTTTTATGGCACCTTACCTTAAGGCAGAGGATGTGAAATCCTCTGGGATATGATAGATTTCGTATCCTCCGTAGCGTTGCATTGTCTAGTGCAGGATGTGAGCCATTAGATCATCTACAAATCTGTGTTGGCTCAAATCTCGAGATGATCTAACGGTTCACATCCTGCACTACACAATGCAGCGCTACAGAGGATGAGCACTCGATATGGTGTGCAGTGCAAAATGCAGAGTGAATGAGCCGTAACAAAGTGGGAACGCACAGAGCCGCTCGGCTAGCTGTCTTCCGTCTTCTGTTATTACTGTAAGATGGATTTCCTTCTCTTTCTGCGAAAAGTCCGGAGCTGATTACAGTCAAGTCAATGAGTCAACTCATGATTATGGCTAAGCAACTAAAAATTTATTCATAGAATCATATATCATATTCATATATGCATGTTACAAGTTAGAACAACCGTCGAAGGCATCACATTAATAATCTACTGCTGTTCTCAACTCACAACGAAGTTCTTTGGACACGGTCTGGTCTGGGATTCAGGCTTTTTTTGCCGAATGTTATGTGCCAACTGGATACAATTATTTATTTCTCATTATTCTTTATTTTATTGTTTGACATTTTATTACATGTTAAAGGTAGAGTCCAATATATGATTTGAATGAAGAACCTTTCATCAAAAAAAAATAAAAAAATGAAGAGAACCTTTTAAAACCTGTACCTATTTCTCAACTCTTCACAGACCACAGGTGACTCGTAGACCGATTCTATACACAATTATGCCTATTCTGAGTCGGTCTCCCCTCCTTTCGGTTCAAATCCTCACAAGTTATTGAACTACTGGAGAGGCCGGTCACAGTCACATTCGTTTCGTTTCAGTTTCAAAACTCAATCCAGTACTAGGTCTAAATGGAGGCGGAGGCTTTTTGCTTCTGCGCACTTTCTCTGCAATTTCTCTGAAGGAACCCAAACCTTACTCGGTCACTCGGTCCAGTCCTGATATATAATATTTTTTTTAAAATAGTTCCTTTTCACAACCAATTATTTGCATGATTCCCACCCGCGGTGCGTGCTAACTATTAACTTATTAAGAAACCCTTAAACGCGTATACAGTGCCACATAACATAGCACATTAACACTTTATATATGAGGACTATATATATGCATCTCTATGGCATTGCTTCTTCAGTATACATCTGCCTCCATCATTAAGTCATAACCAAAAACCAAGCTAGCTTCTTCACACTGGTTTATTTCTTCTTAGCTGGTTCAAATTTGAGTTTGAAGGCCAAAGTTTGTCTCTAGGTTTCAAGGAAAAAAGCTACATTAAGTATGAGCTCGGTAAGTTACAATAATTTCAGAATGCCTTTCTAAATATGCTGCATTTTGGTTTAAGTTTTTTTTTTTTGCAATGAGCAGCTAAAATTGTCATCTTATTTTTAATGTGGATCTTAAAAGCTTAAAAACTAATAAAAATGCATATTATTAATTCTTTGTCAGTAAATGATGAACGTATCAACACAATACGTCGACATTGCCAAATTTATAACTCGATCGATCAGTACTCAATTATGTAATGCACATTGTGCTTTTTATGTATCAAAATCTGTCTTTTAATTTTGGAGTTCTGAGTTCTGACATATATAATTTTTCTTCCATTTTATCGTAACGCAGATCGTAGAGATGTGTGTGCACATGGACTGCCAAGGGTGCAAAAGGAAAATAAAGAGAGCGCTCGAGAAGATGGAAGGCGTGCGAGGTATCGAGATAGATATGGAGAGGCAGAAAGTAACGGTAACCGGCTCGGTAAAGCACGAGAAGGTGCTGAAGGCGGTGCAGAAGACAGGAAGGAAGGCAGTCCTTTGGCCATACAATCATCACTCCAACGGTAACGTATTTACGAACCAAGAGCATTACGAGAATCTACGGGATCACCCTGCCTTAGCGCCTCAGGACACTGCAAGCAGCTACGCGTATGAAGATGTTAGTTATTATTCTTCTTCCACTCCGTCATATAACTATTATACGCACGGATACAGTAGCGGTTATGGAAGTTACGGGTACCAATATTACCCACCACAACCGGCGGCGCTAATGTATCCGGTGAGGGTTGGACAGAGAGCTGGCGATATGTTCAGTGATGAGAACCCTAATGCATGCTCCATCATGTGAGATGCATGACTAAATAATTTTCTCTTTTTTTGTGTGTATTGTAGTTCCCCTGATTCCATATCCTCTGTAGCGCTGCATTGTGTAGCGCGGGATGTGAACCATTAGATCATCTTAAGATCTGTGCGGGCTCGAAGATCCAACGGTTCGCATCCTGTGCTACACAATGCAGCGCTACAGAGGATGAGCACTCAGTTCCCCTTTGAGACCATTTTTGAGTTTGCTTTTCTCTCTATGTATATTTGTTGGTTTTAAGTTTATCAGTAGAGCACTTCAAAAAAAAAAAAAAAAAGTTTATTAGTAGAGCAGCTATTTTCTTCCTTTAATTAATTCTAAAATGTACCATTACATCAGATTATAATTGTTCTCTTTTTTAGTTAAATTATTTTATGGTCAATACATGGCTCGACAAAAGCTTGAGATGCTGTAAACGTGTGATTAATTACAATTGCAATTTTACAAAATATGTTTAGGCAAAAATAATTAACTTGCTAGAGTTATCCTTATTTTTGCAATGTACATTCATAGTATTAGAAAGTTACTGATCACAAACTTAAAGCAGCAAAAAAAACATTTGTTTAAAATCATTAATCAGCATTTGTGCCTGTTTGCCATCTGATTTTAATGGTTTGTCTACAATTAAGTAGCTAGTGGAAATGGTGGCCTTAGAATATGCTGCCATTTAATGACCCCGTATGGCCGTACGCATAGAAAAATATTTCAGGACCCATTCGAACAGAATGAAATAATTTAGAGATCAAAATTGAGCTTTCTTCTTGCAACAACAACCAAAAAAAAAAAAAATCCTGAGACAGCAGAGTCCTTTAAATTCTCAGGTCACGTCAGTGTTGCAAGAACTTGAATAAGATTATAAGATACCATGATTTTTCAGTGCCCAATTTCAGATCCAAATTGACCTCTTAACGGATTTGACAACACGGTGAAGCTTACGTGTTTCGGTGTCTGCACGAAATATTGATTAGTTAGGGGCAAATAAGTGAACAATAATATATGGAACTCTAATATGGACTGTCGAGAGAAAAAAATATATATTATATGTTCTCCGATAGCAACATGTATTTGAAGATTAATTTGAGAATAATCCGCGGAAGAAAAGATATGTATCGATCGAAAACCATACTGTTAAGTTGTCGCATGCCCACACAGACCACAGTAAAATTTGTTGTATTAATTTTTTTTTTTTTTTTTTGATAGAAAGATGGAGTCTAGCTCAAATATTATTCTGTGCCTATGGAGAATTAAAACCATAACATTTTGGAAGTCATTCTAGTTGGCAACCACTTAAGCTACTAGGCCATTTGCAATTTATTATATTAATTAAAACAAATTCTAAAGCAAATTCCACCCTTTATATATTTTGCATTCCGAATTAAACCGATTTAATTTAATTACCTATAGCTGGGCAGTTATCAAGTAACCCAAAAGCATGACAGCAGCTGCGCAGAGCTTGAATCAATAACAGCAGCATTGTCAGCTTCTGGTCTCAATTAAGCTCCGTACAAGGGGGACACCAAAGATCAGCTGCAATACTGTAAAATGTGTAGTGAACAATATTGTTGATTCGGACTATTTAATCTTCATCACAGAGATCAGACCAGTGATTACTGAGATTTAGATTCAAAAGGCAGTTGTTATTTCTATAAGCAATTTCACATTGAAAAACTCTCATCGACATGATCAAAGGCAAGTTACAACACAAGTTAAATGGGAACATATAATTTAAGCAATTAAAATAAGGAACGAATATCCTGTGTTTGATAAATAAAAAATGTTTGAAACAAATCCATTTTCCACATGCAGAAGCTCTGACAAAAATTCCGAGCAGACATGCAAGACAGATATATATACAAGGGATCATCCAATAAATCCACTTATTCAGGAAAGAAGCACTTAACAACCACAGTCGACAAACAGGAGTATTCATTCTTCCATTAACTTAGAAACCCTCATCAACCAGACCACGCACGTGGGGATGGAGTCGAGACGCCGTTCAGCCTATCGAGCAAAGCATTAAAATCCATAGCCTGCCCGTTCTCAGTCATTTTCAAGGCAACATTTGTAACTTGTTCCCTTGGATACCCCATACCTACTGCCTTTTCTACAAACTCACTGTAGGGGTGGTTGCGTGGCAATTGTTGCGGCCCCAAGTGTGCCCCAGGAGCATTGCTTGGTGGATAATTATACGGTCCAGAGTTATAACCCGGTAAATTGCCTTGCATATAAGGTGGGCCATTTGTGTACCCACCCTTGCCCATTTGGGGAGCAGCCATAAAGGATCCCTGGTTTGGAATAGGTTGTCTAGCGTTACCTTGGCTCCCATAGCCAACCGGAGCCAAGTCAGAGCGGTTCATCCCAGGTTGAGGTGCAGCAGAATAAGAAGCTGGAATTGGCATACTAACAGCATATGTTTCAGTAATGGGGTTAGAAGGTTGATGAGGTGGATAAGGAGAATAGCCTGCAGGTGGATGAGGCCTTTGAGGTGCGCCAGATGGTGGCACAGATTGTGATGGGGGTGCTGATTGTGAAGGTGGCATACCTTGTGATGTGAACTGTTGTTGGTTAGGGTTAAGGTTAGGTTGCTGGTGGGCCCACTGTTGAGGTGGCACAGGTTGTGACGAGGGTGCAGCTTGTGAAGGTGGCATACCTTGCGACGTGAACTGTTGTTGGTTAGGATTAAGGTTAGGTTGCTGTGGAGCCCACTGTTGAGGGAAATGAGGTGCTGGCTGCTGGGGCATTGCGTTCACAACCTGAGGTGGTGTTACCTGCTGAGCAGGTGGTGCAGCTTGTTGCTGTGGTGGCTGAACAGGAGCCTGAGGTGGTTGAGCTGGCGTGACCTGAACAAAATGGTAACCAGGAGGCAATTGTTGGGCTTGAGCCTGACTCACCGAGAAAAATGTGGGTGGTTGGCTCACAGTATACTGATCTTGTTGCACAGGTAGCTGTGATAACTGTGGTTGCGGCAAAGCGAGATGCTGTTGCTGCTGTGGTTGCACAGCTTGTGGACGAGATGGAACAAGGGCAAGTTGATTGTTTGAAAGTTGCAGGGCATCATCATGCTTTGCTGGCTCTGGATGTGGAGATGAAGTGCGTTCATCAGGCTTCGGAGATGACTCCTTCTGGATGGTTTGGAGTTTCGCAAGTTCCTTCTGGGTATCTGCAAGTTCCTGTTTGTCACGCAGTATCTGTACTGCCCTATGCACCTGAAATATAAACAGTAGGGTCAATGATTTAATGGAATCAACTACAAAGCATACTTTTCACTGCAATATAACATAAGGTTTACACCACAACCGAAAGAAGATCAATTTCATGTCTTCTCATAAACTTAGTGTCTCAGTTCTCCCAAAGACTCACAGCAGTAAGAGTTCAAAATAATATAGAATTTAAACTTGCTTCCTGAAAGAATACGTTGTACTGCTGGTATTACAACAGAGCGTTAAACATTTCTTCCAAGCTAAAATGTTCTTTTCTCATATTATGATTGAGCTATAAGTGGACCCATAAGCTATATGCTAAGCAGTTTGGGCAGGATGTCCTTAACTGGATGACAAAAGAAACCTATCAGAGGATGAAGCAACAAGAAACAAGGATTCCAATTCCATATGACATTTCAAGCTAAAGATGAATATGGAACCGTTGATAACTTTATGACACAGACATTACATAGCATCAGTGTACATGTACAAACAATGTGAACCAAGCTACCTGATGATCCATAAACCAACTCACCCAGACAAACACCTTACTGGACAGATGTGACATCGCAACTCACATGACTGTTAATAGAAACACGCTACCTGCACTCTTCCTAGACTTCAAATAGAATACTAAACTAAATTTCAATTATTTTTCAGCCACTTACGAAAATCCAATATGCCCAATAAGACCTTCAAAATATGAGGCAAGAATATGACTTGCTATTATTAAGAAAACAGACCTCTTCTATTCTGAACCCCATGGACCCAATTATGCACTTACATTGTCCCTAAAATAAACCAAATTCAGTATATTTTGCTCGTCAAGTGTTTAAAGTTTCCCAAACTTGATTCTTTTTTTCTTTAAACAAACAGATTTTCTTACACAGATCAAGATTGCCACCTTTACAAAATGAGAATTCTTAAGTGGACTACTTTGCACAGTTAGACTTTCTTAAAAATGTCCCCCAAAAAAGAACAGCTCTTAGATTATTCAGTGCAGAAGCTTTAAGGAAGAAATGTATCATATAGCTATAAGGAAGCCATAACATGTCAAATAAGGTAGAAGTATCTATTAAAACAAACATGAAGTCATTACTGACACGCTTCTAGAGTGTGAAAGTAAATATTTGTATATCCTAAGAAGGTAGGAGTATGCTTGGTAAAAGCAAACACGCAGGTTTTTTCTGTGTATCCTACAGAAATTAGCAATATAATCATGTTCATTTCATACCATAACAATGCTCACCTCATGCATGTGTTTTTCAAGGGACTTGAACTTGAGATCTGCCTCATTCTGGCCCTGAACCATGTCACCTCGAAGTTCACCAATTGACCTCTCAAGCTTGTAGCAGTGGATCTCAAGCTGGGACAACCGGCCAGTTATTCCATCAAGGGACCTCATCAGCGTATCTGCGTACTTCTTCATGCACTTCTCCACAATTGACACCAAGTCCTCCTTTGAGTGGTCCTCTTGCTCATATATGTTTACCAAAGGCCTTGCCATTCTACCATCAGGAAAATCCTGGAAATGGACCAATAAAGAAGGATGAATTAGGATAAGGTTTATTTTCTTGAATGATAAACAGTATGGAGGATCAATTATTGACCAATTTTTTGTACTTTTGTTCCTCCCCTGAATAACAGAAAAAGGGGGTTAAAAACCACTAAATTATGGTACTGCTACACCATACACATTACCAAATGCTACACAAACAAGATTAACATCACCTTTTGCTCATTCAAATTCAAATAAAATTGTATGAAGTTTCCAGTTTCACAGTAAATAACTACAATTTCAATCAGAGAGCTACCAACACACAAAAGGCCACAAGAAGACTGTAAACAACTCAATATGTTGTTGTTTACAAATCAGAAAGTTCTTCAACGCATGCAGATGTGGCAAATCAAATAATGCAAAACACATGGATACTGACAAAACATGTACATTATTTTTAAATGATGATTCTATCGTCAAAAACAACGCCATTAAAGCACCAAAGAATAATATCAATATAAAATAATGTATTGCAAATGATCACACTAACAATAATACTCCACGATGCCTAAAAAAATTTAAACCTTCCTGATTACATTATACCTATGTGCTTCTTGAGTAATATCAGCTACTGCATAGCAAAATAAGTCCTTACATTAAAACCAGTATCAAGCATTTTGATTTACATTTATGCCAGCAAAAGAAGTGACATGCAAATCATATTTTTGGACATTGATTAAAAAAAGAAGAATAATAACTGCAGAAAGATATGCAAGATATGACCCTCTGCTGCACATTTTAATTTCTTAATATATTACATCTCCGCACATAAATTCTTTTATTATTTATATAGAATTCCTTCTGTATTCAAGAAAAAGGTGATAATTGAATTTCTTAATAGTACAAAAGCAAAGTAGGTATAGACTGCATTCATAATGAAAGGACTCTTCCACCTAACATGATTTAGACAATTTTACAAATGCTAGATCTTTTTGTCTAAAAGAAAACAGCAAACAAAAAAAAAATATTCATTTATTTATATATCAGAAGTGGCTTGAATTATTTGATATGCAACTTGTTATGCCATCACAAGTTTAAAAGTGACCTAAATAGGGAACAAAGAGTGTTATATTGGTTCAAAATGTACCAAAAGTTCCCTCAAATTATTCTAAACAAAAAATATTAAAAAGGCAAAAACAAAAGAACTAAAGGTAGTTAGACAAAATATCATGATAACCTAGTAGATTATGGTACTAAAATCATTTTACCAAATACTAACGCTTCTACGGAATGAAGAGGAAAAAAATTAGGAAAGCTGTAGTGTCAATTTTAGGTCAACATTGTACTTTTGTATCCTTATGACTAGGATAATGATAGCACAAGAATGTAGCTGAACCATTCAATACACAAGATCAAAGTCCACCTTAGAAAAATATATGTTAGGTGTGAAACCAAACAATGATATATCAAACTAAAAAGAATCAAACAACAAATTTATTTTTTTTGGACCAAAAGTCAATACCTAGCCAAACAGCTCTGCACAACAAGTAATACTTGCAAGAATACTACTGGTCACTATAATTCCATATCTGATAACCCATAATCAGTGTTCCCTTTCAGATTATAATTTTGCCCATCCCTGCCAGAAACAAGCATTCACTAGCGAAACAAATCAAAATCCCATTACCAAAAAAAAAATATGTCGATTCACAAAAACTGATGCCAGGAAAAAAAAGATAAAAAAATTTGTTTAACACAAATAGAAAAGGAAGGCTGCTATACAAAACAAAATAGGGAAATGGTAGGTTTTCAATCAATCTTAATGACTGAATACACAACCTAGACTCCTCATATGTCGTAACCACTCCTACACGAAAGGGAACTCTGGATAAACAATTTCAATTAGGATAAACCCCAACAAGTTATAGTTGTTCTCCTAAATCCTGACAGAGATGATGCATCTTAGATAAAAGTAGCAGTGCTCAGATTAATAGTTTATGCTCTAAAACTACAATAAGCATCGTAATGAAGAATTTCCACATAGATCTGAGTAAATTACATTCTTCATACATCAGAACTCATCCACACGAGCACAAAACGGAGGGAACGAACAATTTCGAAAAGTTCCTCTCCGAGAAACCGCAATCTGTTTCCAACACAAACAGTTACACGCAACGAACGGACAATAATACCTTTGCAGCGAGATCCGGTCGCTTGGTGCCGGCAGAAGACGAGTCCGGGGCGGCGAAGTCGTCGTAGGAACAGAGCACATCGTCCGATCCGAAGTTGAAGGAGCGGGAGGAGCCCGACGCCATGGCGGGGATTCACCGATCGGGAGAGCTGGGGTTTCTCTGTTACAAACCTTTTCTTTCACTTTCGGTTTTCTTCTCAGCTGTGGCTTCTTTTTCAAGAAACGAAAACGAAAGGCGATAGGAATGAAAGAAAGAGAGAGCGAAAGAAACACAGAAACACGCAGTAAAATAGAAAAATAAAAAAGAAAAAGAAAAGCACTGACGCTTCGCTTGAGAGAAAGAAAAGGATTATTTTATATACTGTGGGGGGGAGCAATTCATATCCCCTACTACGCAGTAAGTTACTTTGCAGCGTTTCAACTGTTAGATCTGCTTTGAGATTCGTGAAAATCAATCTTGAAGAAGCCTTACTTAATCTCAATCGTTGATTCGCTGCGAAGTAGAATACTGCGCAACAGAGGATAAGCACTCGGGGGGAGTGGGACGGACAAATTACCGAATGCGCACGGATCTGAGGGAGCAGGAGTTTGATTGGTTGAGTGCTGCGAGGGTAGAGTGTTGGTTGGTGTTGGTCCGGGTGCACGTAAGATACCGAAAGTCTCGTGATCTGAGACGGCGGTGTGGTTACTCGCGGGTTAATTTATCAGAGGATAGAGATGAGAGGTGGTGTGGAGAGTGATGGGAATGGGATACTCTATTGTTGAGCTGATCCTCTCCTCTGTGTTGCATGTTTATGACTAATGGGTCCCATAAGGAATGAAGCTGCAGATTAAGTACAGAGGCAATATAATGGAATGGTTGTACTAGGACTGAGCACATGTTTGGTTGTTTTAGTATAATTTACTGGTACAGAGGATCTCAAGACTTCCTTTTGGTTCAGATTTATCCTTGGGCGTGGAAGGGTTGTTGTCATGTTATGGGAAACTTTCCATTGGGAATATTATTGTTTCGCTGCTTGTGCACACTTCTGTCTTGAAGTAACATTCATTTATTATAGAGATCTCAGTAGTTAGTAGTTAGTACAACTGCACATACGTACTTGTGGAGATTAAAATTATTAGTTATTAGCTTAAAAAGAAGTACGACATAATGTAGAGCATACTTTTAAGAGTTTCGACATAATGTAGTATTTTTTATTATAACGTTTACATGATCAAATTTTATTTTGCAAAAAAATTAAGTCAATGGAAAAATTGACGTGATAATGCGAAAGAAATTATTGCATACGGTTAAAGCACTTCATTTTTTTTTTATAAGAAAACGAATTGCTTTCATAACATCATTGTCAAGAAAATAAAAAACCTATAAATCCAATCAATCCATAATTGAAAAGATTGATGTGATAAAGCATGTCAGACGACTCTCAACCGTTGCTTGGGGGAATGGTTGGACTCCTTGTATATAACTATCTATTGATGACTACATAAGAAAAACGATTTAAATTTTTTTTTATGACAGGGGCTCACTTCCGTCCATTGAATGATTTAATGGAATTTCTATCATAGAGTGTGACAGGTGGAATCCACCGTATGACATTTGTGTTTGTGATGGTAATTCTAGAATTATTCAATGGACGTAAGATGTTTCCCAAATTAAAACTACAGAAGGTTTTGCCGCGCAGTTGGAATGAAAGACAAGGGGAAGATCATTTCCTGATCCACCATGTCAGACTGGTCGGTGGGATAAGGTTAGAAAATTCTTAGCCCTGTTTTTTTAAGTGAAACTAGGGACCTACTCTTGCTTTCTTTTTTCTAATTATAATTTTTTTTCTGGTTAGGGTATAAGCACTCAACCAGAATTTTTTTTTTTTTTTTTTTTAGTTGATGTGTATATTGATTTATGCATTTTATAAACAGCAATATTTGCTATAGTACACTAACTTCACTCCCGATTTTAATAATCTTCATATGCTGGCTCAATATTGGATAATTTAAATGCTGTCCAGTTAACATATTATGATAAATTTCTCCAAATAGAGTCTAAGCCAACAAAGAAAAAGAAAATCAATTTATGTTTCTGAAATCACATTAAAATTACAAATTTAACATATATTTCATGTGCTTCAATGTGCATCTAAAAATATTAAATTGTGTAATTTGACACATTTATAATTATGTTGCACGTTTGTTAGGCCTAACATTCAAACCCTACTCCGTGGTCCTTAAAGGAGTGGCTAGGGTTCTAAAAAATGGCACGGCGTGGCCAATTCCGGCACGGAACAGTACGGGCACGGGTGGTAACGGCACGGGTAAGGTACGGGCACGGATACGGCACGGGTCATTAACCGTGCCGTGTCTTAACCGTGCCGTGTCTGAGTTTTGAAGATTTTGGAACGGCACGGAACGGCACGCATAGTGTTCCAGAAACGGCACGGAACGACACGAAAAAACGGCACGACACGGAACGGTTGTCAGACACGGCACGGTAACGGAACGGGACACGACAGACACGGTATAGATAACATAGGTGGCACGGGTAGGAAATGATAGGACACGGGTAGACACGGATAGGTTACGGGTAAGACACATGTAATAATTCCGCCTATATTTCAAACATAACCGGTCCCAAAGCCTAAAAAAAAGAGGAAGGGTAATTTATAAAACATTATGTTTATTAATTAAGACAATTTTCATAGTATATTGATACTTTTTAAATATTTTTTATGTATTTTAAATTTTGAAAAAAAATAATTTAATGATTTTTTGGGGTAAATTTTAATTTTTTAATTTTTTAATGTTTTTTGGAATATTTAAAATTTTTATGTTCGAAACGAGTGGACACGTTTAGCACGGTTAAGACACGTAGATACGACACGGTAGGTCACGTATCCGATTGGACACGACACGAATAAGTCACGGCACGAATAAGTCACGGCACGATAGACACGGTGTATGTTATCCGTGCCGTGCCTCCTCCTTCCAATTTTTGGCACGGCACGGCACGGTACGAAAAAAATATTAATAAAAAAAAGACACGGCACGGCACGGCACGAAGGCACGGCGTTTCTGGACACGGTACGGCACGGAACGGCACGATTTTAGAACTCTAGGAGTGGCACAGTGACGTGTATTGGTTTACCAAAATGGCGGCAGTTATGTTTGTTTCATAATAGTAAATATAATATGTGGGTTTAGGAGCAAAAATCCTATTATAGTATATATAATCTTGGATGGGTTGCTACAGTAGAAGGAACAGTAGAAATAACAGTGCTGTGAACAGTATTTTTTTTTTCTTTCTTTTTTTGTAAGATCATTTGGAGGTGGCAAAATCCGATCCAACCAGAAAAACCCGTCCGACCCAAGTTTCAGAGAAAATCAAACTAATCCGAACCCAACCCGGGAATAGAAGGTGCAAAATCTGATCAAAAATGAAAAACCCGCCCGACCCGACCCGACCCGACCCGGAAAAATTGCCGGCAGCCGTCAAGATGATACTCGACGCGACCTGGGAATCTGCCATGGAAATCCTTTTTATAGATATTAATTTTGGACGGGTTTTGGTACTGTTCCTTACACTGTAGATACAGTGTAAGGAACAGTGCTACAATTTTTTTTTAAGACCAACATCATTTGATATCTGATCTTCCAGTGATCCAGTTCGCACAAAACTAAATGACGGTATTCAGATACATAAATTTAGTATTATTCGTACCAATTAACAAAAAAACAATAAAAATCATTATTATATGAGATGCCAAAATGTGTGAATGACATGAAGCTTCTATAATTGATAATTATTTATGATATGGAATCACATATTTAATAATTTATTTTAATCGACATGAGGCTTAAACAAGAAAAAAATTTAAGATAATATCACTGATAAATTCAATTTGTATGTGATGAATTTTAAATGCTTCTATTTAATTTTTTATAAGTTTTGTTAATCCTTCCGTCATAAGTTCCTGAATGCAAGTTATTGAAAATTAAATTTATGTTACCCATTTCTCACTAAATATCATTTGAAAAGATAAATTTAGTCATATTTATTAATAATTTAATAAAATTACTTTCATTTAAATATTTGAAAAGATAAATTTAGTCATATTAACTAAGAATTTAATAAAATTAATTTAATTTGAATATATTATACGGTACGATGGTTTGGGTCACTATACCATAAATTTTTCATGACTTTTCATAGTATATTTATTATAACAATGTATTTTAATTAATGTCCAAACAAAGTACAAAAACCATAATAAGGTAATATTAGAGCTATATAATTGAAGCGTATAGATAATCTAAAATATCCTGATCCAATTTCCTAATGTGGATGGAAAACTTTACAAATTTTGTAAATTTAACAATAATTCCAAAATATATATATAATTGAATAAAAAAATACAATATAAAGTCATCAATAATAAATATCATCAAAAATTTATCCTAACTTATCCCGATCAACACGATCGAAGCAACGCGAGGCCATTACTCTAGTTATAAAACAATTTTGAATAAAATTTTGAGTCACTACTTATGTAGCTGCGTTTGTATCTTAGACGTGCACTTGTAGTTAAATTGCATGATAAAAAGCAGCGGCCAGCAGGCAATAGGTCTATTGACTATTGTTGATAGTTCCCCTCCATACCCAGTTACAACACCCTTGCCCTTTCCGAGCAATGTTGCTAGAGCTAGACGTGGCAAAACCCGATCCGACCCGATTCGAAATTTTTTAGAAAAGCAAACTAACCCACCCAACCTAACTCGTACCCGACCATACCCGAGATCAAACAGCATGCAATCTAATTAAAATCAACATACGATCAAAAAAATATCGATATTAAAATTGGACCGACCCGACCTAACCATCATCCGACCCGAGATCTTCTAGATAATCATACTAACCTGACCCACCGACCCGTCTGACCCGAATCCGACCCGCCTTCCCGATTTGCCACTGCCCACCTCTAGCTGGAACCCTGGGGATGTCGGGATGGATGGAAAAGTAACATTCGTCGGATATATCCACGAACATTTTTCTTACAGGCCTGGTGGCTCAGAGCGCCCGGAAGCCCATCGTCTCGTCTGGACAATTACACTATTACGGCCTATTATGGTGAAAAGATTTTGGTCCCCTCTATTTAAAAGTCCAGTCCATATTTTTGTAGAGGAGGGATCCATTAATAATGTTTACCTTAATAATATTGATGATATGACTTTTAAAAATTTGAAAAATAAATATTAAATTTTTTTAAACTAAAAGATTTTATGAAGTATTTTATAATTTATAGATTAATTATGTCTGTATTTATATTCAATTTAAGTGACGTTTGATAGCTCTTCAAGACCCTTTAAATTACAACCGTTAAAAAAGACATAAAATTTTAATAAACCATCAAACAATTTTCAAATCGATTGAAAGTTAAATTACTATCAAAATTAAATAATACATCCATTAATTTTTAAATTTTTATGAAAATTTTCAAAATTTTGAGTACCATTATCAAATTGTCAAGATAAGTAAATGTCCCTCCTCAACTTTTATCTAGTTATCTATCTTTTAAGTCTTAACTAACACAATAATTAATTGAAGAAGTAATCACAAATGTGCGTAAAAATTATGTACATTTAAAAGAATGACATAAATTCGATTCCTCAAATCTTTCGTTCATTTGTTTTGTTATGAACTTATGATCATCATCGTTGTTGTGGGTCCCATGTGTATAGATTTAAAAAAACTACGGCATCCAGATCAGAATCCGCTGCTTTTCTCAAAAAAATGCAAGGTTTGGTTGGGATCGGTGCTCACCCCGATCTCAAAGTACTTCGGTATTTACTACACCGGTCTCAAAATACTTCGGTGTTTCTCAACCGTCAAAAAGTAGGCCTACTTTTCTTTTTAGAAAAACATGTGATCCCGATCCGCTGGATTGTATGGTAGAAAGTTATGTCAGCGATGTGAATTCATCATATCAGATCATCAGCAATCTCTGCCCTCACTGAGTGCTTATCCCCTAACATATGGCACAGTGCTATTAGAGGTGGCAAAATTTGATCCGATTCGAAAAATCCATCCGACCTGTTCGATCTGAAACCTGATCCGAGTTTCAGGGAAAATCAAACAGGCCCGAACCCAACCTGACCCATGTTCCAGGGAAAGTGAGACTGACCCGAACCTGACCCGACCCGACTTGTGTTTCAGAAAAAGTGAGACTGACCCGAACCCGACCTGGGAATAGAGGTGCAAAATCTGACCAGACCCGAAAAACCCGCCCGCCTAACCCGAAATAATGTCGGTAGCCATCAACCCGATACTCGACATTTCCATTTTGGTCAAACTGACCCGACCCGACAATCTGTCACCTCTAGGTGCCATACAGCACATGGGCCATTGGATCGCTTCGAGATTGGGTCTGCATGAATCTCGAGGAGATCAAACGGACCAGCATGGCATGTGCCATATGTCACTGCAGCGAGTGCTCATCCTCTATAGCGCTACATTGTGTAGCACAGCATGTCAACCGTTGGATCATCTCAAGATTCGAGTTGACACAGAATCTCGAGATGATCTAACGGTTCACATCCTGCGCCACACAATGCAGCGCTACAGAGGATATGAAATCAGCTGCGCAGCTCTTCGCGACACCGACAAGCACCGCAACACCACCGCTCACTCTCAGACTCTCTCACTCAACCGAGTCGGATCGCTCACGTTCCTTCCCGCCTTTTGTTTTCCGACCCCACCGCAATGACGATCTGCGATGACTCCTCCTCGTCCGGATCGGGCGCCAAGGCGTGGATCGCGCACGGGCTGATCCTGGGCGCGGCCGTCGCGGCGGCAGCTGGCGCGCACTACTTCGTCCGCTCCAGGAGGTTCCGGAGCCGCGTCGTCGGCATCATCCCCGCTCGCTACGCGTCCTCCCGCTTCGAGGGGAAACCTCTCGTCCCCATTCTCGGCAAACCTATGATCCAGGTAGAGAGATGCCGTTGTACTGGTATCTAGTTATCTATGTTGAATTGAGGTTGAATTGTATGTAAATGAGGTTCAGTTAGTTGATTGTGTACTTTGATTGTGCAAATTAAGCCAAAAAGGTCCAGACATTGATGTATCAACATGTGAATAAACAAATTAGTTCAAAATTAAACGCAAATTACTGAGTGTGCTCAGCTGTTTGTGGGACTCTTTGTTGTGGTGTTATGGCTGTTTCTGCTTGAACTTACATACATCTTTTTGCCACAATTGAATTTAATAGAGGACCTGGGAGAGAGCCAAGTTAGCTTCGAGTCTGGATTCTGTTGGTACGAAAATTTTTAACATTTTTGTATCTTTTTTCTTCTATTTTATCATACATGCATTGTAAGTTGTATATAAGTTTACATAAACATAAACATCATTTATGGTTACTATACATCAGTTTTAACTAGTGCTTGCATTATGCTTTCTGATACAAGTTGGTTGATGCCATTGCCAAACAAGTTCGGTATAGTTCGTTGATGCCATTACCAAATTAGGTCATATGAAATTATGTAGGTCATATTGAAATTGGTGCTTCAAGCCAGCATACACATTATATATCTATAATTCTTCTTTAATCTCAAAAATGAAAATGTATTTTTTTTTTGCGACAGTTGTGGCAACAGACGATGAAAGAATTGCAGAGTGCTGTAGAGGATTTGGAGCTGATGTCATCATGACATCTGAGTCGTGCAGAAATGGTCTCTTGTTGTCCTTCCTCTAAGTTAAATTAACAATTTTATGAAGAGTAGAATTCTTTCTTCTGTGCAACTGCATGTTCCCAAGTTATGACAGTAACTGCAGACGTACACTGGGTCTGTAATAATTCTTGGGTGCACAGCTGTCCATTGTTTTTGGATTAATTTACTTGATTTCCACTGTGAATATTTTGCACAATAAACTTTTTTCTGTTGAATATTGCTTCAGCAAAGAATTCTTCATTGTGCCGAAGATTCTTGAGATTGCCAATTTATATAGAAACCTCTTGGATAAATAGATACAACATGACTGTAGCACAGTGTTTATTTTTTTCAGTACTTGTTTGAATTATTTATATCACATGTGGCTCAAACCTTACATTATTCTTCTGTTAGGAGCTGAGCGATGCAGTGAGGCACTTCAGAAACTTGCAAAAAAATATGATATTGTAGTCAATATACAAGGAGATGAGCCTCTCATTGAACCCGAGATCATAGATGGAATTGTTCAAGCGTTGCAGGTTTGCTTTATATAAGGAACAAATAATTACATCATAATATCGCTGTTGTCCATTGTAACATATCTAACTGCATTATCTAATCTTTGTCTATATGATATGAAGCGAGCTCCTGATGCAGTGTTTAGCACAGCTGTCACATCTCTGAAACCAGAATATGCATTCGACACTAACCGAGTCAAGTGTGTTGTTGACAGTAATGGCTATGCTATTTACTTCTCCAGAGGATTAATTCCTTTTAACAAGTAAACCACTATTTTTTTTTTTGCTACTATTTGTTACTATTCTGCTTACTTACAGCAAGTATGGGAACAAGCTTATAGGATTACGAATTCAAGACCTAGGATAATACACACCGAGGAATATAGGATAATACACACCGAGGAATATAGTGTCCATCCGGCATTGATTTACTGTCACACTAGATGCCCAACATTTATTTTTTATTTTTAAATTTTTTTGTGCAAATAGCGATCTCATAGGGCCTCAATCAAGATTAAGCACTCATGCTCTATGAATTTTTTTTGGACTTGTTGATTCATTATATATGTTTGGATTCTTAATGTTTCAGATCTGGAAAAGTGAACGAGAAGTTTCCATATCTTCTTCATTTAGGCATTCAGGTATTTGCCATTACTCCATTAGTATTAACAATCCGACTGTTGAATCGGATTGTACAGCCTGGGGTACCACTTTGGCTAGAAATAGTGAAATACTTTACTGTCAGTCCATGTTTATGATTTAGATCTTTGTCTTCAAAGCCTTCATTTCCAAACAAGTTGGGGTAGGCTAGACATGAAATTCATTGGGATTCATGTCCATAAGAGTGGCTGGGTTTCTACATTGGCTCGCCAAGCCTATCACAACTCTCCTCCTTTATCTGTGCTTGAGACTGGTTTTATTCAAACGATATAGGCGGAATTACATTTATGGTTTAGATATTCACTAACCTGTAAGGTAGAGGAACTTTCTTAATATGTAGGCACACATCATTGCCATTTTTTATTGTGGTGATTATCATTTTCTTAATATTTACTTTTCTTCGTCATTATGTAGAGCTATGATTCAGAATTCCTAAAGATATATCCTAAGCTGGAGCCAACTCCTTTGCAACTTGAGGAAGATCTTGAACAACTTAAAGTTTTGGAGAATGGTTACAGGATGAAGGTAGTTTTTTTTTTTTTTCAATTTTTATTGTTTTATTTATAGGATCTACATATTTGAGGGTATGGTCCTTGGACTTTTTGGATGCAAATTTTGATCTACCAGCAAGAATCCATAATTATAGCATTTTTGAAGCAAAAGATACAAACAAGAGTTTTGATTACTACAAAGAGATCTCCTAGTCGTATTAAGAGCTGAATTATTGATCACCAGGTCTGTGTTGGAATGGCTTCTTAGATCCATGATGGCTTGTGGCAGATAGTTTGTATCATTTTGGTGCTGCAAATACAAGCTCGCACTGCAGTTTGGTTTCTGTATTGAGATTTAACTATAGGACATGCTAACTGTATGGAAGCTTGAGCTTTCTAAATTGAAAGTGCAATATTTTGGTTGTAGATTGGTTTCAACTAGGTTCCACATTATATGGGTTCATGATGATGAATGCATTAGACTCATCATGCACACTACTAGTATCGATTAAGTACCGAAAGATCATCTTGTTGATTTAAGGCCACTCATATTTTAAACCTTGTTCTCTGTTAGCAGTCATATTTCCTTGGTTGTTTTAAGCAAGCGTAAAAGTTTTTGGTATTTTGCTTTTAAAATCTAATAAAATCAGGGAAGTTCTCTTAAATTTTTTTCCCTTATTTTATCAGTTAACTGCTGTAATTAACAATTAAGCTGGGTTGATTATGTTCAAAATGCCAGGTAATTAAGGTCGACCATGACGCACATGGTGTTGATACTCCTGAAGACGTCGACAAAATGGAAGCTATTATGAGAGAAAAGAATATCGAGTAATTTTTTATCATTTTCCTCAATGTTCCCGGATCTTTTTGTCGAGTCCGAACGTACGTGCAGGTAGAGAAGTCTTAGTCGACATGGAAGATCTTGTTCAATTGACATGTTTTGATCCTCTTTTACTGTTATTTTGGTTCTGCAGTTGCTATAATTTTTTTTTAATTTTTTTAATTTTTTTTAAGTTAGAGAACAACGTTTATGTATAATTCATATGTATTTAAATTTTCAGTTTTTGGCATGTGATTGTTTATCAAATTAATGTAATTTAACATCATATCATTGACCATGGACTGATTTTAAATATAAGCATGCAAATCATAAGTGTTTACTTTGCTTGTGAAACTTTAGTAGATAATAATCAGTCACGTTAGCATTGTATTTTTTAATACTCGGATAGAGCTTCATGTCATAATAATAAGGAACATACTGATGCCAATTGCCAAATTCAATGAAATTGTTGACACTGAATATTTTCAATATATTGGATGACGTATAGAGGACAGAATGATCAAAATTCATCCTGAAACTGTGAAACAATACATTCCATTACAACAATCATTGTCAGAACTCAAACAATCTTAATTGTTTTTTTCTCAAAAAAACAATTTTAGTGCACACAAAATTTATTACTTAAGGCTGGCTGTGGTTATCCATTCATTAATGGTGATGCTCTGGGTCAGGTCCTCCAGGCACCTCCCTCTTATCTTCATTAACCATTACAAATCCCTTTTGCAGCTTGTTTGACATCATAAACTCACCACTTGGTCGGGTGCCGATCACTGTATTGCCGGCTTGTACTTTGAGTTGCTGCATTCGACTTCCGTCGAGTGGGCGTGGTTCGACCAATCCTACTATCACCATTCCTATGACCAGCATGAACAGAATGTAGTACCTGGTAGCCATAATCAGGTCTATGGATATCCTTTGAAGATGTTTATATAAGGGAAATTCTTAGTTAGGCACTTGTGAAGTCAATAACTGAACCATCTATTTATAGTCCCTGGCTAGGAGAGATATAATGGCATTAACAATTTAACATTGTCTTTTGTGGGACCCTAGATAAGTGTAGCTTGCTTTTGTAGCCTACATTTTTATTTTATATAAATAACCACCACCTGATTTTATAAAAAACCATGAGTAATTTGCTGCGACTTCTTTAAGCAAATTAAGTTGGCTAAAATGGGTAATCATTCATTTCTAATGATTTGCCAAGTTGTATCAACCAACTACATGCAATGCAAATATTAAAATGCATGCTACATTTTGACAGTGGACAAAATTGTAATTGTACCTAACCTTTCTATTCCCTCCAAAAGAGTGTACATCCACTGGAATGGTTAGATTACCCCAAATCATAGAGTGGTCAGAAATTGTATTAGAAATAATATGCACTACTATAGCGGGCAGCTTAAAATACCGCGCACAGTAGCTTTTTAGAGGGGTTTTTGACCATTCCTCGGTAGAATACCCCAGAAGATTTCAATACCTCTTTTGGTAGTTTTGAAAACTATTTCAAAACTCTATCTTTTTCCTTAAAAAATAACCAATTATCAATCAAAGTCATAAGAAAAGACAGTGAGACAAAGAAGAGGAAACCTCACTCAACTAACTAACTAGGTGCTCCAGGCTAAATAAAGGTAAGTGGGCTGTGACTGGTGATGCTCAAATGAGATTGAATTGGGACCCCAACCATTGGCTCCAAAGCCCTCATAGACAAGAAGAGAAATAAAATGCTGCTTTACTTCTCAGGGTGGTGCAAGAGGGACCCAACTTGGAAAGTATGAGAAAAAAAATAAAAATTTTCGGCGCCGACGTTTGAATTTCCGCACTTACAATAGAAATATATGTAGACAGTATAACGGCTATCTATCTGGTGCTCAATTTAGGTAATTTATTCTACCGGTACATAATGGTAGAGTCCGGCTACGGTACTTTCATTTCCAATCGAAATGCTTATAGTTCAAATTTGAAAATCTGTCGTCAGAAATTTTAATCCAAATAGCTTATAATAATCTTGACATAATTAACTTGTAGAATCCCAAAAATTTTCATTTTAAGAAAATTTTACTATTTTTAATGATTTTATAAAAATTGGCATACAAAATTGATTTATTTTTAACTATTTTAAGATCCATATTTAATAAAAAAAATCATTATAAATAGTAATAAAGTTTCTAAAATGGTACAAATTGACATCATCCAACTTAATTATGTCAATATTATTATGAGCTATTTGGATCAAAATTTTGAACATTGGATTGAATTTGGACAGTAAGCGTTTCAATCTGAAATGCTTACAGAAGCACCGTAGCTAGACTCCATAATTGTATGGTTTAGTTTATTACTTATTGGGTAATTGGTAGCTACTAGCTAGTGTCCAAATAAATAACGAAAACAAATAATTGATCAACCAATTGATGGTGCTCACCGGGAATGTGATGCATATATATACTTTGTGTATGATTATATAATTAAAAAGGATAGGTCAAAAAACCATTCATAGAATGCTCTCATTTTCTTTTTACTTTTGGAGTACTAAAGCTAGCTTGAAGGCCGCAACCATGATCTGCCATTGGTTGGATTTCCCGCTGGCAAGTAATTGTTGACCACCAAAAATGATCCCCTCAAAATTGAACTTTAAGTGTAGCAAAAAATATAGAGGATTTATGTTTTTGGAAAATTCTACGTGGATACCGTGTTTGATACCATAGTTGATACTATAAAACTGGACACGGTTTTTTTCCGATCTAACATCGGTTCAATGAAATTCAAAATCAATCAAATTAAATCGCGAACTTCTCATCTCCGATCTCCTCTCCTATCTCATCCTCTCATGGCGCAAACTCCTCCCCGATCATCCTCTCCGATCTCCTCTCCGGTTTATTTCCCCTCCCGTCGTCATCCTCTCATGGCACGAACTTTTCTCCGATCTCCTTCCTTTAATTCTCCCACTCCTCTCTGATCTTCTTCTCCTTTCATTATCTTCTTATCTCTTCGTTCTCCGACTTCTCCTCTCCAGTCTTCTTCTCTCTGTCAATTCTCGGTTCGCTTGCAATTGGTCGGTGTTCAAGTTAGACTAATAGGTATTCAAGTTATACCGATGAGTATTCAAGTTATACTAATAGGTATTCAAGTTATACAAATGAGAATTCAAGTTATACCAATGAGAATTCAAGTTATGTCATTATTCAAGTATTCAAGTTTTAGTAGTAAATGTTCAAGTTATACCAATAGGTATTCAAGTTATGTCAGTATTCAAGTTATAACAATGAGTTTTCAAGCTGAAAAATATGTCAGTATTCAAGTTTTAACAGTAAATATTCAAGTTATACCAATGAGAATTCAAGTTATGTCAGTATTCAAGTTATAACAACGAGTGTTCAAGCTGAAAAATATGGTCAGTATTCAAGTTTTAGTAATAAATATTCAAATTATACCAATGAGTATTTAAGTTATAGCAATGAGAATTCTCAAACAAATATTTTTTGTTGAATATTTGACCGGTCACTATCTTGGTATCAACTATGGTATCACCAATCCGGACCCTGTGTTTTTAGAGGAGGGATCAAATAACCACAAAAAATGGTGCCCCATCATAACTACAAAATGAAATCTCAAATAAATATATTTTAAACACTTAAAAAAATAAAACTAATTGATGAAATATTTTGTATATATCATGTTTTATGAGGATACAAAAGATCATAACATTTTGATTTTATTTACATGTACATCAAGTATTAACAAAAATCAACGATTTTATATTTTATGATTTTTTCTCTTTGCTCGATGGCTATAGAATTGACCGTAAATTTTCATAATTTTTTGTGTATATGTTATTGAGATGATTTAGAATACATCTAACGGTTTAAATTTGTCAAATTATATATAAATAATCTTGTGGTTATCTAGAGCACCAATTTTTGTGGTTATTGGATCCCTTCTCATGTTTTTATAGTGCTATTGTGGTGAAGAAAAGTGCAGACGTTGTGTTTGGTAAGTGTAGTAAAAGTACAGTAGTAGTGTTAAAAGTAATTTAAGACGGAAGTGATTTAAGATGTGCAAGTTAACGCACACATAAATTTCTGAGCTAACTTACGAAGTTATCTCAAAGATATTTAAAATGATCTTGCGTGAGCATGAGAAAGATCATCTCACCTTAAATATTCTGAGCTACATATAATATAAGCAAAACTATATATATCATGCAGGCCGAATAAAATATTGGGCCTTAAGAATTTTATGGTCCCAAATTTATAGCCCTACCAATTAGAGATTTTAATTAATTTCCATATTTCGACGCGATTCGTTGTTGCCTATTGGTGGCTTTGGTGGAAATAGGGTTTGACTCCCACTCAACTAATGGAAACTTATAGAGCATGCAACGATCATCAAAAGGATTAGATTAAACGAAATAAATTAATTAAGCTTACAAATGAGGAACTTTGTTAATTACTTTGATAAAAATTGAATAGAGAACGTTGTTCTAATTCATACTCTAGAAAGAAGGGTAAGCTTCCAAGCTTTTTAGCTATGCCACATCATCATTACTCTCAATCATTGATTTTATTTTTCTCTCTTCTTTATTTTAATCAAACAACTCAATTTAATTTTTCTTTTTTTTTATTAAAGAGATAATATGATGTACTGAAAGAACAATTTAAGACTCAAATACTTGCAACTCTTTATACTCTCTTATATGAATTGATATGTAATTAAAAATATATTGTATAGAAAATATATTTAGATCAATATTTTTAATAAAATATATTTATGAAAACGTATATTTATTTTCATATCTATTAATTTGTCTAAATAATATATTTATGAAAACGGATATTTTCGGGCGAAGCCCAAGTCACAACTCTAGTTGTAAATAATTAAGTGGCTAATGGCTAAGTGCACGTACGGTGCAATTAATTATAATATATCATATAAACGATATATAGTTAGTTGATAGCTCACTACTTTAGTTAGTTATGCAGTGGTTAATTAAGTGGCGTATAAAATGGCTTTAATCGTAATTATCAGATCAGTGTCACTGCGCACGTGCCCATTTGTACCCACAAAATAAAATCTTAGTTCTTGATAAAATTTTCTATATATAATGTATGTGAGATATTTTGCTTTGGTACTAAATTTAGTGGTTTTGGCTGTATCTACTGGTAAATGGAAGTAAAAAAGAATTGCGAATTTGATATTGGTTAATGAAGTTTTTGTTTTTGTTTCTGATTTAGTTTTTGGATTGTATGTTGATTTGAGTTAGATGCTATTTGATTTCAGATCAGGTCGGTTTCGGGTCAGGTCGGGTTGGGTCGAATCAGTTTGACTTTTTAGAAAATGTCGGGTCGGATAGATTTATCAGGTCAGGTCGGGACCGTCGGGTAGGGTTTTGCCACCTCTAATATTATGTATATAATAATAGTCCAACTGAAGAACCAGCCTTTGGTCTAGTGGCTAAGGGCAACGCTCTCCGTGTGGAGGTCGCGGGTTCGAAACTCAGATGGAAGGTCTTTATAGACATTTAAATTTGAGTGACTTGACCCTCATCTTTATCACAAAAAAATAATAGCCCAAGGATATCATCTAAACAAAAAGGAAATGCGCGTGCAATCGTGCATTATTTCAGTTTATATATACTTTATGAGATCTCAAACTTTACGGATTTTTATCCGCTCCCATAGTTGTGATCAGGGGCGGAGCCAATTCACAGCAAGGGTAGGCACATGCCCACCCCTGAAAAATTATTTTAAAAAATGTACCTTTAAAATTATACTTTATTTGAGAAACATTTACAAAAATATGCCTATATTTTAAGAAATTTATGAGAATTGGCCCTACCTTGGAAAGTTTTACAAAAATGTACCTCTATAATTTATAAAAATATACCTAATTTCTAGAATAATTGCAAATTTACGTTTCGTCAGAAAAATTTGACCACCCAAGCTGGAAAGTCTGGCTCCGCCCCTGGTTGTGATGGCAGGGTGCTGCCATCGCACCTATGACAATAGGACCCACCATTAAAAGAGCATCCCCATTTCTAAAATCTAAGCCGTTTAAAATAAATCAATGGCTGTAAGAAACCATAGCAGCTTCCTGCCATCAGTTTTATGGCAGCAGATACGGACCCCAAACTTTATACAAATTTTTTTATTAATCGAAATTGAAAAAAAAAATTTCGGAAAAGAGTAAGATGACACCCGTTTTTACACCACTAGATAGAACCGAAGGGTTCCTTTGGTCCCTTTCTGAAGGAACCGAAGGGTTCCTTCGGTATAGGCTTTTTTTTTTTTCGTCCGCCCCCATTTTGTTTTGCAACCGGCCACAATTTCAAAATAGGGTGAGTGGAAAAAAAATTTTTCAAAATGGGTTTGCACCCGAAATTTTTTTCAAAATGGGTTTTAAGCGTTAGCATTTCGATCTCAAATGCTAACGTTAGTATAATATTCTAACTCTATATCATATTATAACTATGATTAACCACATAAGTACTAAAATATAGTACCGAAATATAGTAAATAAACGGGTGCAAACCCATTTTAAAAAACATTTTGGATACAAACCCGTTTTGAAAATTTTTTTTCCACCCACCCCATTTTGAAATGTGGCCAAAACATTTCAAAATGGGGTGGGTGGAAAATTTTTTTTCAAAATGGGTTTGCACCCAAAATTTTTTTCAAAATGGGTTTTAAGCGTTAGCATTTCAATTTCAAATGCTAACGTTAGTATAATAGTCTAACTCTATATCATATTATCATTATGATTAACTACATAAGTACTGAAATATAGTAAATAAACGGGTGCAAACCCATTTTGAAAATTTTTTTTTCACCCACCCCATTTTGAAACTGTGGGTTGATGTGTTATTTGGGCGGACGAAAAAAAAAAAAAAAAAAAAGGCATACCGAAGGAACCCTTTGGTTCCTTCAGAAAGGGACCGAAGGAACCCTTCGGTTCTATTTAGTGGTGTAAAAACGGGTGTCAAACTTACTCTTTTCCGAATTTTTTTTTTTCAATTCCGATTAATAAAAAAATTTGAACTTTATAGAGGACACTGGACACGTAGAGACATGTCAGCATGCATGATTATATATTTAAGTACGTGCCTTTGTCGGGTCGTCTTGGCTTACATTGGTGCTACACGTGTTGACTCATAATTTGCTGCTAATTCAATCTTCTTCTTCTTCTTCTTCTTCTTCTTCTTCTTCTTCTTCTTTCTTCTTCTTTTATTTATTTATTTTTTTTGGAAAACCCTGCTAATTAATTCAATCTGTTATTAATTATTTTATATATACGCTTTTCTTTATTCATTTTCTAAGACTATTATGTTAAACATTACTATATAAGTGACATAAATCACCTAACTTCACTTCTACTTCACTTCTATTTCACTGCCAAAACCTTAAAATTAGACTCTAAATCCTAAATCCAAATAGGGGAAAAATTCAAAAACTTATAGTAGGAGAGATTCCATCGGAACATTTATTTTATATATCTTTACTATAAAAAGCATATTGGAAAAAATGACATGAAAGGATTATCCACCCACATGAGCCGTTGATCATTTTCTTGGGTAGATTAGAACCATTGATTTACTTTAATGCCCGTTGACGTTAATGTCTCAGCCTATTAATGTTTAAGGCCCATATCAATTTTCTCAATATAAGGCCCATTACATATTATCTTAAAAAATTATTACAAGAAATAATAATTTCAGCTCAAAGCAAGGCGTGGGCTCTTTGCTAGTATATATATATATATATATATATATATATATATATATATATGCATTGTTAAACTTATAGATTGATTATATTGTTAACTAGGTTCAATTAATTTGAATATATAATTATATATTATGTCATATCCTGTAGTACATACAAAAAAAAAAAAATTTACAAAATAAGTTACAAAACAAAATGAAGCTTCCTTCCAATTATATTTACTTAAAGTTTGATCATTTGCATCAATAAAAGTAAAATTTTCTTTCATAACTCATGCATGCGTAATCAGTGGACAATAAAAGGAAATAGATTGTGTTTAGCTATTAGAGAATTTTATAGCAATAATTAGATAAGCAAATGGAATGAACTGGCACTCTTCTATTGGATGACTCTACCATGTAAGCATTTACACATGGTAGGGGTGGCATAACCCGACCCGATATTTTTCAGAAAGTCAAACGGACCTGACCTAACCTGAACTCGACTCGACCCGACCCAAGATCAAACAACATGCAATCCAACTTAAATCAACATACAATAAAAAAAAAGTCAATATTAAAATTGACCTGACCCAACCTGAAATCTTCTAGAAAGTCAAACTAATCCGACCCGTCAGCCCACCCGATTTGCCACCTCTACCTGCTGGCCTTTAAAAATCCGGTTGGTCATAAAGGAAAATGCTACGGGGATACCGCAAAAGATACCGTTGGGGATACCATTAAACATTGACTGCCAATAAAAAATGTGATAAGTTGAATATTTAGGAGGTTAAGGTGAATATTTAGGAGGATAAGTTTAATAGTTAGAAAGTGTAATGCTGCAAGTTAATTTAAGAGTAGTTTTTATTGGCTGTAAAGCAAAATGTGTTAAGCAAAATATGTTAAGTGTAATGCTGCAATTAGGTTTTTATTGATTGTCAAGCAAAATGTGTTAACTTGAATATTTAGGATGTTAAGGAATATTTAGGAGGTTAAGATGAATATTTAGGTTTAGTTGAATTGATCAAAGATCATGGTATCCCGATGGTATCCCTAGTGGTATCCGAATATCTGGATTGGGTCATAAAGCATACAGTAAAAATACGGTCCGGATGAATGAACCGTTTCCATGTTTGTGTGTAATTCTGTCCAAATCATTTTCTTCTTGCAAAAACAAACTATGGATCCAACAACAATTCAATTTCAGGGCTTCATTCATTCCAAGCTCGGCCCATGTTCTAACAATTGTGCGCATTTTCCAATTTGCACTACCAAAACATGATCAATTAATTACTTACTATGAGAAATTCAAAACAAGCTGCTCTCACCTTCTCGTTCTCCCCTTTCCCACCTCCGCCCCAAATCCTCCCAAACCAGACCATATCATCTGTTGTACTACCTCAGGATGAATCTGTTTCTAATACCCGTCAATGGATGTTGGTAGACCCAAAAGCCCCAGAAGAATTTATATGCTCACCAACTGTTTGTGAAAATGCCTAAACCCTAAACCTTTGCAATTTGCAATTAACACGCTCATTCTTAATGCAATTTGCAGATTTGCACTACCATTTAACAAATATAATCCATCAATTTGCAGTTTTGCACTACCAAGACATGATTAATTGATTGATTACTGACTATGAGAAATTTAAACAACCTGCTCTCACCTTCTCGTTCTCCCCTTTCCCACCTCCGCCACAAATCCTCCCACACCAGACTGCGCAGACCCAATCGACCCGATTCCAATTCTTTGTACGAGATCATATCATCTGCTGTATTACCTCAGGATGAATCTGTTTCTAATACCCATCAATGGGTGGGCATTAACATAAAAGCCTCAGGAGAGTTTATATGCCCACCAACTGTTTGTGAAAATGCTCTGGGGAGGGAAATCATGGGTGAGGTGAATAGGGTTCAGGAACAAGATGTTAGTTTCATTGTGCAGAGGATAACTGAGATTGTTAGGTCGGATCGACTGGGGTTGGGGATGGAAGAGAGATTGGATGAATCGGGCTTACCGTGCGGGCAAGATGTTATAGCCATGGTTCTTAAGAGGTGTTTTAAGGTGTGCCATTTGGCTCTTAGGTTCTTCAATTGGGCCAAGTCGAGACCGGGGTTTTGGCATTCGACTGAGACCTACAACACAATGTTGTACATTGCTGGAGATGCAAGGCATATTGATTTGATGGAGAGGTTGTTAGAAGAAATGGAGAAAGACGGTTGCCGGAAAGACATAAAAACATGGACCATATTAATTTCACATTATAGAAAAGCGGGCCGGGTTGGGAAAGCTCTATCTGCATTCCAGTCGATGAAGAAATCGGGTTGCGAACCTGATTACCTAGTTTATAAGCAAATTCTTTGTGCCTTGTGCGATGCAGAAAAACCTGAATTGGCCATGGAATTCTACAAAGAGATGTTATGCAAGAACATGACTCTAAATTTGGAATTATTTCAAATGCTCTTAAATTGTTTGGTTGGATTAGATAACAAAGAGCACATTCAAGCTGTCAGAGATGGTATGACTAGGGCTACAGATTTCTCAGAAAGTGAAGCTTATGTTTGTTTGTTGAAAGCTTATTGTACTAAAGGGAATCTGATAGATGCCCGAGAGGTGTTTGATGAAATGGCGAAGAAAAATATGGTTACTACCAAGGTTTATGAGATATTTGTAAAAGGATTGTGCAGAGGAGGAAGGATGGAGGAAGCTTTGAAAATAATAAATTTATCAACCAGTGATTCAGGTTATGATTTTTTGATCGATGGGTATTTGAGAAAAGGAGACATTAACAAAGCAATGGGGGTCTTTGCAAGCATGAGAAAAGCCGGGCTGGTACCAGCTATCTCCTCTTATACTCAAGCGATGCAGCATCTCTTTAGAGTTAATAAGCATCAATATGCTTTCAAGCTCTTTGATGAGATGCTTGAGCATGGCGTGCAGCCTGATACGGTGGTGATTACGGCTTTAATTGCTGGTCACATCAGCCTTGGAAAAATTTCCGAGGCATGGAGCGTCTTAAAAGGGATGAGAGAGAAAAACCTCAGACTCAGTTGGAAGCCTTATAATATATTCATCAAGGAGCTATGCAGGGCCTCTTTTCCTCAAGAGGCTTTAAAGGTACTTCGAGAGATGGTGAGTTTGGGTATAAACCCATCTGAGGGGGATTTCAGGTTAGTTATTGGCTGTCTTACTAAAATGGGCAATTTGGAGTTGGCTTCAGAGGCTAAAAATTTGAGGGGAATGCTTAAGATTGGTAATGTAGAAGCCGAACGAGTCAACATTTCATTAAAAAATAATCCAGCACAATTTGATGTGGTTCTTTCTAGTGATACAATGGTTGAAAAGAGAAGCTTCGATGATGCCAATGTCAAAAGAATTTGTGACATTCTCTATTCCACAAGAGAATGGAGAGAGTTACAAAACAAACTGGAGAGAGAAAATGTCCTTTATACACCTGAAATGGTTGATCTTATCCTTCAAAAATGCACAAGGCACGGCGGAGTGGCTTTGCAATTCTTTTCATGGGTCGGTAAAAAACCTAACTATAAGCATGACACTTGTACATATAACATGGCTATCAAAATAGCGGGTGGTGCGAAGGATTTTGAACACATGAGGTATCTTTATCATGAGATGAGGAGAAATGGATGTCTTGTTACGTCCGACACTTGGACTATTATGATATCTCAGTATGGTCAAGCTGGTCTGACCGAAATGGCCTTGCGAGCATTTAAACAGATGAAGAAAGAGGGATACCAACCTGACGGTTCCACCTACAAATATTTGATACTGTATCTATGTGCAAATAAAGGTCGAAAGGTAGATGAAGCAGTGCAGATCTTTCAAGAAATGTTACATGCTGGTTCTGTGCCTGACAAGGAAGCGGTAGGTACATATCTCTCCTCTTTATGTGAGGTTGGTAAGATAGAGGATGCGAGACGTTGTGTCATATCCTTGTGTAAGATGGGGTTTGAGATGCAAGTTGCATACTCCATACTTGTCAAGGCCATGTGTCGGGCAGCGAAAACCGATGAGGCTCTTGCATTGTTGCATGAGATTGAAAAAATCGGTTGTGCCATGGACCAGTATATGTATGGGAGCATAATCCATTCTTTGTTGAGAGTTGGTCGTGTCGAGGAAGCATTAAACAAGATGGAAGAAATGAAAGAGGCAGGAATACCATGTACCACATACGTGTACACTTCCTTGATGGTGCATTTCTTCAAGGAGAGGTTTCCAGGGAAAGCTTTGGAGATATTTAGGAAAATGCAAGAGGAGGAATGCGAGCTGACAGTTGTCACTTTTTCAGCGCTGATTCGCGGCTTCATGAACAACGGCATGGTTAAGGAGGCTTGGGATATATTCTATAAGATGAAATTGAAGGGACCTTCTCCAGATTTCGAAACTTACTCCATGTTTATGCGCTCGCTGTGCAATGTCGGGAGGTCAGAGGAGGCTTTGCTGCTTATCCATGAAATGTTAGGTACCGGAATCATTCCAAGTGCAGTAAATTTTAAAACAGTTTATTATGGTCTGAATAGAGAGGGTAAACATGATTTAGCGAGGTCGGTTCTTCAGGAAAAATGGAAATTGAATAGACAAAGAAAGTACTTGAATTAGAATATGTATTTGTTATCATCCCACATTTTTTTTAAGAAAAAGTTACATCATAATCTGTTCGTTTTTTCATTGCTGAGCCAAGTTTTGATGCCAGTAACCATTTAGACTATTTAGTACTGTATCTGTGCATGGCAATATCTTTATGCTCGGTCTGTAGTTATAAGCCAAATTGGACCATAATGAACAACGCCTACCATAACAGTATATTCATGGGCTCGTCTTGCGGTATTTGGCACAATTTTTATTTGTAAGAAATTTTTTTTCCCCTAACAACAATGATTATATAGCCTGAAAGATTTACAGAAAAAAAAAAAGATTATATAGCCTAGATTACGCTCAGATAAAGCTGGTGTGTTACGTATCCTTACTCCTGGATTGGATTTTTTTGACATAAAAGTTTTATCTTCCCTAAGAAATAAATCTCCACCGTTGATTGTTTAGATTGATCACCAATGTTGACGTACATTAATGTCTCAACCCATTAAAACTCAAGGCCCATATCAATTTTCTCAATTTAAGGCCCATTACATATTATCTTAAAAATTTATTTATAAATTATATGAAATAACAATTTTAGTCCAAAGCAAGGCGTGGACTCTTTTTATTAGTGCTAAGTAAAGCTAAGATACAATGAACTTCAAGAGAAGTAATTCCCAGCATATATCTTGTTCAGCTTGTTCATCAGTAAACATACAAGACAATCAATTAACCAGTTATCATGTGATGTTGTGGGTCGGGCCCACCGGGGCTCAGCCGCTTAGGTCTGACGGGACGCATTGCGGCATCTCCCCCTTGCCTTGCGGATGATCTTCCCTCGGCTCCCGCCTGGTTTCGGCCTAAAGTCCGCGCCTCAGAGCTCGAGATAGTACTTGATACTATTAGGATTATCAATAAGCAAAAACATACTGCTGATATTCTGTCATTGCTCAACCTCAACATCCTCTCCTGTAATTGCTTCAGTACAAGGTTTCTATATATGTTCTGTATTACTGTATATGCTCATGAAATATATGTTTCATTCTCATGCTATTTATACAAGCGCCTTAGCTAGCTTCTGCTCCAGTACTTTTCATTAATAAAAGCCTTTGAATATTGTTTGAATTCAGTATGTGATACTGTGACTGTGTGACAGTTATACCTCTATGGTCACTTCACTAATCAAGCAACCGATTGGCAGTTTGGCAAACTGACATATAGAAAATAAATTGTTCATATCATCATATGCCCTTTAACATTCTTTTCTTTTCTTTTCTTTTTTTTGATAAGTGTCTTTTAACATCAATTTTAATTTATTTGTAACTACTCTCTTGCAACTGTCGCCGCAATAACTATGTATATAGTGCGTTCATATCAGTATCTGATCAGTGCGCATTAATTTGCAGTTGTATTATTATATTTTCTGGCTTGTTTTTGTTGGGCGCAATAGTTTTCCTGTTGCAAATAAATTCATCCAATTCCAATTGTGAGGGTTCAATTCTGAGGAATATGCTTCTCTCCTCATTATAATACTTGTAGAGTTGTACTATTTTAAGTGTACATGCAAATATTGTTGCTATGGTCCCCTTATCTAACTGTAATCACTCGTGGACAATGACATTATTATCTCCTCTTTTTTTCTTATTTAATAATTAAATTAAGCAGTCATTTGATAATTAATTATCGTTTTAACGTGTGATAGATGTTAATAGTGGGTCACTTTTAAAAGTAATATTTCAATTATTTCATACACACGTACAGTGCTTTCATGATTCAAAACTCCTACATATATATAACATATAACTAGTGAAAAGCTCACGCCTTGCTTTGGGTTGAAATTGTTATTTCTTATAATAAACTTTTTAGATAATATGTAATGGACCTTAAATTGAGATAATTTATATGAGCCTTTAATTTTAATGGGCTGAGAACGCCAACGGGCATTAACGTATATCAACGGTTCTGATCTATCAAAGAAAATGATCAACGGCTCAGGTTTCTTATTTGGGGAAAATAGCTCTTTCATATTATTTTTTCCAATATGCTTTTATATATAGTAAAGATAATGGAATCGGATTTTGTCTAAAGCCATTTGGACGGTCCAGATAATTCGGAGAGCCGTACGATCTGATTTTCTGCGCAACTGTGCTAGCTCGATCCACAGTCTAAAAAGAGCCTTCCTGCTGTAATTAATTTGAGGCAATGCATGCTTGAATCCAATTAATGTAAAATCAAGAATTGTAGGTCTTGGTTGTTTTATGCTGATTTATAGAGAGAGACAACACAAGTTCTTCATCAGAGAATTGGGAAATGGCTGGTACCAAAAGGAAAAAAAAAAAAAAATTTAAAATTGATAGTGCTCTACTGTATTCTATTGATTTTGGCAGAACCCAAAACAACCAAGGCCTACAATTCTGGGCTTTTAAGGGCTTCCTCTTTTTGGGCTTCTTTCTCTGAGTTTGCTTACTTTTCGGCTCATTTTCCTTTTTCTTTTTAAATTTACATGCTTTTTTATCAGCACTGGTTATATACTTATAATTTTGATGGAGAGCCGTATGATTCAATTATCAACGGTGATAGCGTGTGGCCCATCACTTTAAATATAACTAACATACTATGTATCTGTATATTGTTCTTATTTTTAACACCTGCATAATCAAATTACGGCTGGTCGATTGCCAATAATTTTATCATATAGCTCTCCAAATTCTTTATACGGAGACCGTACAAATGACAAAATTCGACTCCTACTTATATTATTACCTTCTCATAACAAAAATTTGGGTATCTTTCAAGTTCCTCTACACGTAACTAAAAAAGAAATTTATTCCTCCCATCTCCCTCAAAGATTGGAACATTGATTGAGACACCCTCAACTTGGTAGAATTTTTGTTGATATATACCCCACATGTCAGTGAAAGAGATACGCAATATGCAATTCCCATCGTGAAAAAGATTCACTCCACCTATCCATTTTTCCTATTAAATATTCCCATAAAAATCCACCTCGCAAGCTATATATATAGAGCCATAACTAACACTCAACAAAAGAGCACAAATAACATCAATCATATATCACTACTTCGTACACAAGCACACAAGTAGTACACAAGTAGTACGCAAGGTTAAAATTATATGCCAACATGGTGGTGTTAACAACTCCATCCATAGACCAAATTCCCCTCCTAAGATCCTCAAAACAAGTCACACACCCCCCATCATCATTCGTTCCGACCATCGACCTCTCGAGGCCCGAATCTGCCATCCCTATCGTACATGCGTGCGTGTTGTACGGGTTTTTCAAGGTTGTGAACCATGGGGTGGACATGGGACTTGTCAAGAGATCAGAGGACGGCGCCAGAGAGTTCTTCTCGTTGGCTCAGTCTGAGAAAGAACGATACGGGGCTGCAGCAGCGCCATTCGGGTACGGTAACAAGCGTATCGGGCCAAATGGCGACGTCGGTTGGTTGGAGTACCTCTTGTTTGCAATCAAGAATGGCTCTGTTGATCAAGTCTCCATGCCTTGTTTTCAATCTTCTTCTAGCATGTTTTGGTATGGATAGTGCAACTATAATAGCTTCATTTTTTTACAAAATAAACAATAGTAGTTTTTTTAAAATAAACAATAGTATTTTTTTTTCAAGATAAACAATAGTATTTTTTTTTAATAAACAATAGTAGTTTTTTTTTAAATAAACAATAGTATTTTTTTTTCAAAATAAGCAATAGTATTTTTTTTAAAATAAACAATAGTTTTTTTTTTTTTTTTTTTTTTTTTTGGGGTGGAATTGCATTTTTTTCTCACTTGAGTTTATCTGAAGAAAATACAAACAATGTTGTTCTAAGTTGTTGCATCATAATGAACATGATAAGTGAAATACATGTGTGGCATGATATCAGCTAAATAAAAACTGAAGATACAACCAAGCCAAGTCGTTGTACCGTGAGCTTTATCATATGGGTCCAAAATATAAATTCAAATCTCCTCAACATTTTTTTTTTTCTGGTCACAATAAAATACTCATTGTTAATTACTTTATCCAATAGTAACATGTGGCTCCCACTTGTGTTAATTGTTATAAATTGTTACCAACAACAACCACAATATTGATATGGCATAAATATATAGTTATAGTTTATCTAAAACTAATTCCTTGTTAAGGTCGCGGGTTTGAAACTCAGATAGGTCTTTTATAGACATTTAAATTTGAGTGACTTGACTCTCATCTTTATCTCAAAAAAAAAATTCCGGCGTCTAAAACCTTTTTATGAATTATGATGATAAATATATAGTTAAATACTTTAATAATTTTTTTTATTCAATATTATCATTTTTGTAGCACCATAATAACTAATTAAATGTTCATCTTTTTTATTTTTTTTCCTTGTTTCAGCTCCACATTGAATGAATACATATCAGCAATGAGAAACCTATCATCCCAAGTGCTGCAACAGATTGCAACCGGACTGAAACTTCAGTCCAGAGATGCAATCAGCAGCCTCATAACGGATGAAAAAAGCGACCAGATACTGAGGCTGAACCACTACCCGCCGTGTCCCCGGTCGAAGTCGGGGTTCACGGGGTTCGGCGAGCACAGTGACCCCCAGCTGGTGTCGATTCTGCGATCCAACAGCGTCGGCGGGCTGCAGTTTGCGCTGAGGGATGGGAGATGGACATCAGCCCCGCCGGACCCCAACTCCTTTTTCGTCATTGTTGGCGACTCTTTACAGGTTTGTCATTTGTGCTCTGTATAATTAGTTCTATTTAATTTTTGGTTAATTTCTTATTTTTTTTTTACCCTTTTCATTTCTCAAAAAAAAAAAAAAGTTTGAGAATGCAAGTTGCATAATACATAAACTATATTAGTATATATATAATTTTTATTTGAAAATCGTAACATTATTTTACACATTTATATTAAAGAAGAAATATATACATAGATATATAATTAATCAATTATTAGTTTATTTGGTTAAAATATTAAAGTCAATACAATTTGAGAACTAAAATAATAAAAAATCAAGTACTGTAATGAGCTTTTAAATTTGAAAGTGTCTCACTTATTTGGCTTTTCTTTTGCTGCTGGACTAACTAAATTGCAACTATATTTTATTTATATTGAAAAACTCTGCTTCTCTGTTAATTTAGTAATAAAAGAATTAAATAAAGTCAATAATAATATATAAATCTGAGTAGTAATATATAAATCTTACTTGTATAATGGCCACGCTGACAATATTATACAATGTAACACATATATACACACAGGTACTCACAAACGGGCGATTCAAGAGCGTGAGGCACAGGGTAGTGGCGCAAGAGCACAGGTCAAGACTGTCCATGATCTACTTCGCGGGCCCACCTGTCAGTCACAGAATCGTGCCCATGGCGGAGCTGCTGCAGGAGGGAGAGGACAGCAAGTACAGGGAGTTCACCTGGGGAGAGTACAAGCGTGCCGCTTACAAGACCCGACTGGCCGACCACAGGCTCGGCCACTTCGAGAAGGGAACAGAGGATCTGAGCGCACGGTCTTATCCTCTCCTGTGATGACGAAATGGAGATCGCCAGTTGATGACAATTTTGAATGGGGGTTTTTAATGTCTGTTTAGAATTTGAGAGAATTGTGTGATCGTCTAATGGTTTAGATATGCTGTCAGGGAAGTTCTGTTTCCACTTGTGTATAGAAGTTGTTTTCTTTAAGCCCTTTTTTTTTTTTCCCCTTTTTTTCCCCTTTTTGTACAGATGTTTTCATGCATGTATATATGAAGTTTATGGAGCTTGCTTAATTAATACTTAGAAAAAGAAAAGAAAAAAAATGCTGCCCTGCTGGTTATTTTTAATGTGAGGTTTCATGCATCTATCATTAGTTCATTATCCTCCTTCATTAATTGAACCTTTTATAACAAAAAAAAAAATTAAAATACCTGTTCTACAAAATTACATTGTTTTAATTAAGTTTTACGAAACTTAGTTGTTAAATTAATTAATAGCCGATTAAAGTGACAAATTAAATATTTTTGTCGACATTACAAAAATTCAAATACCGGTTGATGACAGCACCCAGCTTCCAGCTGGTTAATTATTGGATAACAGGCAGATTAGTACTAGTTCTTGCGTTGAAATGTGCAAAATACATATTTTAATTGATTTAAATATATAATACAAATTCCATTTTTTAATTAATCTGCTCAAAATTTTTTCGATGAAAACGTACGACCATATTTTATTTTATTTAATTAAACAAGGCTACTCGATATTATTCTTTTAGGTTATAGATTTTAGGCAACAGGGACATTTCAAAAGATATATATATGAATCACCATTAGAAACGTGCATGTAACAAGATAAAAGCTATCATTAATTCAATGATAAATTTGTAATAGCGGTGCTTCTAGATTTAGATGGAAAGAACAAAATATAAAATAATCACGTTTAACACACAGTTGGTGGATATAATGTTTTCAATATCAATTAAAATGTGATTAATTCCAGCTAAGATTCATAGAAAAGTATGAGTTTAATTAGGACTCTATAGACTATATATATAGGCAGTTAGACACTATACTGAAAGAACAAATTTAGAAGTTTCAAAGTTCCCTCAAATAAAAAGAAGGAATAATTTAATTTCCTCACAAAATGGAGTGAAATATTAATGAATGCTAAAGAATGATTTTTTTTTAAGAAAAAATAAAAAATTTACTTGGAGATCAGGCATATTTAATTTCATCTATCAAGTAAAAATAAATGTACTTTAATTTCCTCACTCATTCTAGCTCCGACTGCATGCTTAATGAATGAACGATATTAAATAATGAAATTCATAATGCATACGGAATTAATTTATGTGAAGTTGTGAACGTATACATATGTCATATGTAAAATATTGTACTAATTGTCGACCAACGATTAATCGAGAAGACTTAGAAAATCTTCTAGAACATTCTATATATACTGATCGATGTTTCTGCGATAAGTTCTATGTATGGATCAGGCGGTGCATGCGAAATTAATTCAGATTTCGATCATCGAAATGGATGCACGTTGTAGGCTCCTCCGTTTGGATTTTGTTGAATATATCCGGGGCATGATCTTGTATATCAGTTGGGGGGTCGACATGCAGATTATAATTTCACATGTATGTATATAGTAGTTGATTTGAATGGTTCAAGACTTCAAACTACGAGCCAGTTGATTAATTAGTTAGATTTTGGAGAGCAAACCGCGCGCACGTATAATATGTTATGTTTAGGGAGTTCTTGTAATGGTTGTAAATGATTATAATATGTTATGTTTAGGGAGTTCTTTTAATGGTTCTAATTGATTATAGTGGTAAAAAATACTTAATCCACTATTGAATTAATCTAATAAATAGGCTAATACAAAAATTCGAATAGCTGCAGCCTGCAGTGCAACTTGTTCGAGTCGGATCCTTTCATTGAAACCCTAATTTGGTGTATATATAATTTTCTTTTGAGACAAAAATGAGGGTCAAGCTCTCTATATATATATTTATGTTGTATAAATTTTATGCAACATGAAATATGAAACTATTAAACAAATTTGATTGATTAACTGTTTCATATTTAATTACAGTACAAATTAATTAGCCGACGAAAAGTTATTCTATCAAATTGTAACAAAAGAAAATTCGATCTCTTTCACTGTTTTTTATTATCTATACGTTCCTAATATACACATGATATCAAGGCTTATATATCACCACCACCTACGTACGTATGCTTAATTAACTTCCATCCTTAGCCATACGACATGTGTCATGCTCAGTCATACGGTAACCCACAAAAGCACAACACAATTCCTCAAAAAAAAAAAAAAAAAAAACACACCACGTCCGACTGACCGGACACGTGCAGGCCGCTCGAGCAACACAACCTCCGCCTCGTACGTACGTACGTATATAGCCGGTACTTATAACGTACACAGTCACACAGAGAGACCGGACCGGAAACAGAACAGAACAGATCAACAACAGAATGATGGGCGGCTGCAGCAGCCAGCAGGGAGTGTATGTGTATGCATCATGCATGGATGTAACCGAGGAGGATCGGAGTACTCATCCCCTGACTTACTGCATTGTGCAGTTCACAGTGTCCGCCGTTAAATCATCTCGAGATCCGCGCTGGCACGAATCTCGAGACAATCAACGGCTGGCACTGTGAACTGCATGGTGCAGCAGTTCAGCAGCAGGGGATATGAACTCTTGCTAGCTAGGAAAAGAATTCAAAAGGGAATTAATTAATTAAGATGCATGAACTGTGAAGGCGCGCGCAGTCGCAGAGAGGGAAGGGGGCCGGGAATGGGGCCACGCAGGGAGGCGGGTGGCTGTGCGGCGGGATCCGTGGACGTGGCGAGCGAGTGCGATGCATGGAGGGATGCCGTGACGTGCTGCCCACGAGCCCACCATCGCCTCTGGGTCCCGCCCTCCCTCCCGCCCAGCCGCCCCTGCATGCTGCGCTGTGGGACAGACGGAGTGTGGGACCGCTTTTTGAATTGGGGAGTGGGACCTTCCAAATCTCCCTCGAAAGTCGAGATGTGTCAGTCAAGCTTTGAACCTAGCCTTGTATTCTCCAAAAAAAAAAAAAAAAAACCTAGCCTTGTTGTTTCTCCAAAAAAAAAAAAAAAACTAGCATTGTTTTGGAAAAGAAAAACAAGAAGAAGAATACTGGCATTTTATCATGAGTCATACCTAGCCTCCAAGGCAAAACTGTCCATAACATCTATATGTTATATTTCGAGATGTATTTGTTACATTTTATGATATATTTCTTACGTTCCGTACACATTTATATATGGACAGACATGTTTTCAATGGACGCAATATATTTCTCTTTTATTATAGAGATAATGATCCCAGAGGCCCCCGAACTTTCACCTTGTGATAAGTTGGCCCCCGAACATTTACTTCAGACAAATAGCCCCCCAAACTATGATTTTGTGACAATTTGACTCCTCAACCATTAATTAGCCATATAATAATTCAATTGAAATATGAAATGACCACAATACCCTCATACATTTGTAAGATAATGTTTAAAATGCTCATAGTTCATTATTCATAATTTATAAAGAGATAATAACTATTTAATCATATAACTACCTAATTAAATACATTGTCGCCTTTTATTTTATATGATATCTTTTTAATTTGTATAATGATTTAATCTTTATAATGATTATGTACTTATAGACAAAGTTAAAAGCGATAAAACAATTTGTATATGTACTTACAATTTCAAATATTAAATTAGTTTTTTCATAAATTATTTGCTATCATCACAAACAAATAAAAACAAAGTTTATTAATTTTAATTAGTTATGTAACTATTTAAATTATTAAATTTTAATTATTTATGTAATTATATGTTGTAATAATAAAAATAATGCATTCAATAAATATACAAGGGTACTTTGGTCATTTCATATTTCAAATGAATTATTATATAGCTAATTAATGGTTGAGAGGGCAAATTGTCACAAATTCATAGTTTGGAAGTGCATTTGTCTAAAATAAAAGTTCGGGAGCCAACTTGTCACAAGGTGAAAGTTCGGAGGCCAGTCATTATCCCTTTTATTATATACAGCCAGGGCTCGTATCTAGCTCCCAACTCCAACGATCATGTATATTAAAGACAGTGAAGCGGGGATGAGGTTTTTCCCTCGGATGAACAGTACTTCCCCTCTTTTGGGCCGTCCGATCAACATCTAATGGTTGTCATTCATCCTGCTGAGGTAAGATGATGCAATCAAAATATTTTAGGCTGTGAGTGACGAACAGGCAGCCAGCCGCAGCCTCTATGAGCGATGGGGTCTTCTCCAATTATGATTGAAATTCTCGACACGTGCCGACGACATCAGATATCTCGCCTAGAGGTGGCAGAACCCGACCTGACTCGAACCCGACCCCGACCTGACCCGACCCGAAATTTTTCAGATAGTCAAACTGATCCGACTCGACCCGACCTGATTCGAACCTGACCCGACCCGAGATCAAATAGCATCCAATCCAACTCAAATCAATATACGATAAAAAAAGAAAGTAAATATTAAAATTGACCCGACCCGACCTAATCTGAGATATTCTAGAAGGTCAAACTGATCCTACCCGCCCGACCCGAACCCGAACCCGACCCGCCCGCCCGATTTGCCACCTCTAATCTCGCCCCTCCTTTCCTTTTTTTTTTTTTTTCCTTCTTTACCCTTCCTTCCCTCTGTTGTAAAATATATTGTTTTCGCACGTAGTGTTGTAGAAAAAACAATATATCTTGCAATATATATTTTAAAAGTGAAATAAGGATCTAATCACTCTGTAATTGTTTCTAATAGTAACGAAAAACTAAGTTCAAACATAGATTCTTATTTTAAAATATAAATCAACGACACAAGCTTTGAACCGTTAGAATTTACTTGCCTAATCCAAATTTCTTCTCATTTTAATCTTCTTTTATGGTTTTTACACAGCTGAAAAAAAAAAAATGCCATACATCCTCACATGTAAGCTACTTAAAACAAAAGGGAAATACAGAAAGAACATCAAATTTGTGTCAAGTTCCTTACTGATAAAAATATAAACATATCTTCATTATCAGCATCTAATATACAATTATACATTATTGTTTTCCATTCTCAAAAAATTTAGCAATTTTTCTAAGCTAATGTCTGAGATGTCGTTTTTTTTTTTTTTTTTTTAAAAAAAAAGAAAGAGGTTACAAGCAAATTTTCATAATTTCAATGGCTTCAATGGCCTTCATGTCCTCTCAAATGAACACCTTTATAAACTATTATTATTTAATCATTTTCAAATATATTTGGTTGCTGCGAAGCAGCAACAACGAAGCATCTAGTGTATATTACTCGGGGTTATATTGTCCACGAGAGGAATCCCGAATCCCTGACAAATTGTTAATTTAATAATCTAGACAATTTAAGTGTAAGTACTGTATAATTGATGGTCAATCAGTCCAGTGAAATTTGAACCGATAAAAATAATAAATATTTTGGATGAGCATGAGCTATCAAACATATTCAAATCATGTCAAATTAAAAAAAAAAAAATCTCAATCTATATATTAAAAAAAAATACAACTATGAACTTTTACATTTTTAAGATTTCTTTTCAATTTATTAGAATTTTAATTGTCAAATAACCATTGTCAAGAGATCCCTCTTATATATATATGGATATATATAAGTATGAATTAGTTATTGGTAGGTAATGTTGTGTGGGCAGTCAAGAAGGAAATTTTGTTTATATAATTGTCGGATAGAAGATGGAATTTTATAATTAATGTTTCTTAATTGAGTTTGAATTATATATATATATTTGGCATTTGAAGTTCGGTTTGGTGAGATCTTAAAAATGATGGTGCAAAAAAGCATTTTGCACCATAATGCATTGTAACATATCTCTCTCTATATATGTTTCTTTATTTTTTTTTAAGATGGAATGTATGTATCTTGTTAGATATATATATGACTATCATTAATTCACGTCAACCTATGACTGCTTGACTGGCTAAAGTTTGGAAACAATATTTTAGCTAGCTAGTATCTAGACTTAGTTTTGAATTGAAAATTTTCAAATTAAGATGTATCCTAATATACGTGATCACTAATTATGTCGTCCATTTGACAAAAACTAATTAAAATATTTAATTATTTTAGCATTTCAAGAAAATCAATTAATTCTCGTTTCTACATTTGCATTAATTTCTCTCCATTTTAATGTATCACTAAATATCATTCCTTAATGAAAAAATTATAAAAAAAATTTAGACAATATAACAAATGTAATAATTAGCAATATGGTAATTTGTGTGGAAAAAAAGTATTGTAGTTGTGAAGAGAGAGTCAGTATCTTCTAAGTTAACTCAAATTTGAGTTGACTCGTGGACAGATCTGGGCTGTTGGTTTCAGATTTTGATCGGGACGGTCAAGATGGTCAGTGTTTAAAATTTATGGGGTCCTTTATAAAATCACTGTACGGGCAAACTCAATTTTTCAGTTAACTTAGAGATCTCAACTGGAAAAGATATGGCACCTTAAGCACTACAACCTCTGTCCATGAATAAATTAATTTTTAGGAAAAGTCAAAGGACTTAGTGGAAAAGTGAAATACCCTCAATGTATAATCATTACATAATAATTGTTCCAATTAAATAATATAGATAAAAGAGTAATCATAACATTGGAGAACTAAGAGACGAATAGAATAAATAATATTGAATCGGTAAAGTTCATTTAATTGGCGACAAGTTGTAAATGGTATAAATTCATTTAATTGTGGACTACAAATTTACATTTTTTTGGAATGTGGAGAGAAACGTGGCACACGTCTGATCAAAAAATAAGAATAAATAAATTTGATGGCCAGAAACATTTTTTTTTTTTTTTGGAAACCGCCAGAAACATAGTTGATATGACACTGTTAAAAGGCTTAGCAGCTCATTTTTTTTTTTTTCAATTAAAACAGCTCCAATTCAATATTTTATTCGTCCAATGGTTCATCAATATATTTTCAAAATTAAGTTTACGAATTAACACTTATTGAACGTTGGTAGCTGCGACCAACTTTTCGGAAAAAAAAAATTAACACTTATAGATATTGAATTAGCAATATATTATTGAATATTCAAGGAGTTTAATTAACAGTTTTTTATGGAGTAATTTATTAATAATCATAAGTTTCTTTATGCACATTTTCATTCTGTTCAAGCTCCACAATTAATGAACGCCGCTAGCTAGCCACATGTTAAAATGCTGATTGCCGGTCAATAAATGCATGGTTTAGTATATTCTGAAAAGAAGTAGTCGGTCAAAAAAAAAAAAAAAAAGAGTAGTCGGTCATCATGTCATGTCATCCTAAATATCACCTATGAATATAATATCCATGCATCCATTGTTGGAGGTTGACGATTTCAGTCACGTCTTCGCATAATATATATTTTAAATTAAATTTAAAAGAACATATTGAATATAGTATTCCTTTTTATGTTTGCTGTAGGTTTGCGCTGGTTGAATAATTAATCTCTAAATCAAAAAAATAAAAAATAAAAAATAAAATAATTAATCTCACTGGACTAAGCTGGAAATTACAGGATAACCACTTAATTAGGAGAAAGTTATGTCTAAATTTCTTATAACAAAATTCAACCGATAGCAACGATTAAATTATTCAATGTAGAAATAATTTTCAGTCATGCATCCCCTCAAAAAAAAAAAAAGTCTTGCATCATGAAACGATCCGTGCATACTTTGTATTGGATTTGGGAGTTTGGGACCGTACGTGTTGCACAATCGTGTCAACTCCAACTTGATTCAAAACTACGTAATATTCCGCAGGTGCGAAATCGCACAGCACACGTGCACGCGCGCGTGTTATTGGTAGCTACAAAATTATATGCCGCATTGTGTAGTTCACAACATGAGCCGTTGGATCATCTCGAGATCCGAGCTGACATGAATCTCAAGACAATCTAACAGTTTACATCATGAATCGTTCAATGCAGTGCAGCAGGTATATGAATTCGATGCATTGGTATACAGTATAGTTTGAGAGATACAACGAATGCCCATGTTTTGCTTATGCTGGAACTGTATAACGATGCAATCGATCGATGAACACACCAAAAGCCGCGTACTTATCCTCTGCTGCGCAGTATTGTACTGCACAGCGAATCAACGATGTGGATTATAGGGAGGCTTTTTAGAGATTGAGTTGCCGAATCTCAAAGCAAATCTAACGATTGAAATACTGCACAATAATTTACTGCATAGTATTTTACTGCACAGTAGAGGATATGAATTCCCAAATGCCTGTATCTTTCTTTCTTTTAAGTGTTATTATATCCAATATTGTTTGTTATCTTTTTTTTTATTCAATATTGTTTGTTATCTGAGTTCTCTCTTCCAGTGAGCTTAAGAAACACAAGCCCAAGAGTCTAACCAACCCTTCTACTTTTTGGGCTTGCACTAACTCAGATCCAACGAGTAGGAAGCCTAGTAATTATGCTAGCCCGCCTCTCAAAAACCGTGACATCTTGGATGTTCCGTACATGGAAACCTCCTCTGTTATGAACTTATGATAATAACTTGAGTGCAATTTGATGCATTGACAAATTGCAGCTTACTTGGTATTACCGGTATGCTAATGTCAGATCTGGCGACCTTTTCGACTAAGAAATCGTCAACAGCTACAGAGCACAGGTATATTTGCAGAATTTTGGATGGCATGACAATATCTTACATGAACCTCAAAGATGACAGTTGAGAAACAGCATCTGTTATGATTTCTAACATATATAGTTTCAACCAACTTAATTATTCTACTGTTCATTCCAATAACTTATTTTACAGTTTACTTTCCCAAACAATTAAAAAATACATGCTAGTCATCAGGATTACAGGTTTGTAAGGTTACATAACCGGAGCACTACAGATCTAGTCTTGAGAAGCTTGGTTCTTTTTCCACACAACAAACAATGATATACAATTATATCAAACAGGTTTGGACTTCTTACACTGCTTGCCCTTTGATTTGAGTTCCGATTTCCATAAATACTCTGCTCACTTCAAGACATGGCTTCCATAGTCCTGATTGAATGTTTCATACCGGTGTGCATGCAGATGAGCTGATGGTCTAGTGTTTCTAAGAGCAAGCTCGACATCATCTGGTGTTACTGCACCCACTTCTGGCAATTCTGTTCACAGCATCAAGTTAGGTAATTGAATGACAATTCTGATAACTGTACCTGACTATTATTAAAAACAAAATTTATATACCAAAGTTCATGCTTAATTCATCTGGGACAAAGCCAAAACAATAATAAACAAGAAACCTATTTGGACCATGCAAGATCATACTGGTACGATGTCACAGTACTGAAACAAAAGATATCCCACCCAGGGCTTCTTGACTACTCTTGAATCTAGAAAGAGTGAACCAAGCATATATTCCCCTATAACACAACTCATACAGTTTTGTCTTGTCAACTGATACAGACCAAAGTTTGCTTTGATTAATGGTAAGAACACACTAACCATCATCAGTAACATGCTCTCTGCTTTCAAGTGTGTGCATCAACCGTCTCAAGGGTTGCATGGCAGCTTCTTTGCAGACTAGGCGGATGTCAGAACCAGAGTAACCTTCTGATTTCTCAACTAAAAGGTCATAGGGGATCTCAGATTTTCCAGAGCTAGATGGGAGGAGCTCCTCAAACATTGATCGTCTTGCTTCAGGTTCTGGCAATGGAACAAGAATCTAACCATAGCAATCACGAGTTAAGGGAACTGTTTCGTAATAACAAACTTTACAAAAAAAAGAGATACGACAGTGTAGTGGATCTATCTAAAAATGTATTCAATATTTGCTCAAGTTGCATTTCGCTGCAGTCTTTAAACAAAGATAAATAACCAGAATGGAGCAACCTCAGTAACCCCACAAGTTACTTGATGTGTTCATGCAAGTTTCTGCATATATATAACAAATTAAAATATTATTATAATTATAAACTTATGTAGAAGAAATTGAAATAAAATAAGGATACACGCTTCTCAAGGCGGCGGAGCATTGCAGCATCCAACTCCCAAGGCAGGTTAGTTGCAGCTAGAACAAAAACAAGCTCATCTGTCTTAGTCAAACCATCCATCTGCACCAGTGATCAAGTTTATAGCTGAGATGGAAATTTACGTTACCAATAAAAAAAAAAATCCTTTAGAGAATTTGGTGCATAACAAGGTCAATACTTTATATGCTCAATTGCATATTAAGATCTTTATTCCAACAAACAGGGGCGGAGAGGGGGGGGGGGGGGGGGACATGGGGGTGCTAAGACCCCCCCATGATTTTGCAACTTAAAGGAATATATGTCATTTTTCTGTGTAATTTGGTCAGTAATTGCCATTTGCCACCCCCCCCCCCCCCCCCACTATAATTGATGGATATATAGTTTTGTACTACTAAGCACCCCCCATGTCACAACTCTGGCTCCGCCCCTGCCAACAATCAAATCCAAACTACTTGCTGATTGCTGATCATTTTCTCAAAGATGAAGTTTCTGCTACCTGAATAAGCAACTCAGTTTTCAAACGGCGGCTTGCTTCATGCTCACTACGAGCCTCACCACGCTGGCTAATAATAGCATCAATTTCATCAAGGAATATAGTTGATGGTGCATGATGCCTGGCTAACTCAAATAGCACCTTCACTAGTTTCTCTGAGTCACCTGCACACATATTCAAGTCAGCAAGCTTTTTCCATGATTTAAATATCAAATTGGCTTTTCCCACCTTCAAATGCAATGTCATATTATTGGTTAGTCATGGAAATGAAATCCAATCGAATTATTAAGTTCCATTTACAGCATATCCAGACTTGCTTCAGACAAAGGGCTTCGTTGTTGTTGTATATGCACAAATATGCATTAAGCAAATGGTATGATGATTGATCTTTTCAACAGACCCCACTTGTTTGATTTAATACTAAATGGAACATCTAAATATCCAAACCACTGTTTCTTTTATTATAGAGCACAAATAGGTTTTCGGTTTACATGTGCAGGTTGTATAAAAATTGGTTTTGCCCACAGATGTTAAATGAATGGCACAACAAAATAAAACTTAATTTACAGAATCTAAATAAATCCCAAAAATATAAGAATGTGCATAAACATTAACAAATAAAGATGTGAGAGATGAAAGCAAATAAAGTACCCCGCCACTTGCTGACAATAGAAGAAGCGGAAATGTTGAAAAATGTTGTTTGGCATTCAGTTGCTACAGCCTTAGCAAGCATAGTCTGAAACAGTGTTTTTTAACAGGTTAAAAAAAGTATCTTTAATGGTAAAACTACAAAATGCAGCCATTTTTCTTCCAATATTTTGACCTAACTCAATTGAGTTAAAATGTCACCAGGCCACAACATATGCATTCAATCCCTGAATTAAATACCTGACTACAATGAATGGCTGAATGCCCAATTGAGGCCTAACCTTGCTCGACTCATAGTATGAAACAATGTCCAACAACAAAACACATTAATCACATATATTCAAATAAACTTTCTAATCTGTGACTTTTAACTTTTCCCAGTATCTCTTTAGATATTTCAAACTTTTTTTCTTGGCAAAGGGCTCCACAAAAATTTCAGACAAATGGATACAAACCTTTCCTGTTCCAGGTGGCCCGAAAAGTAAAATACCTTTCCAAGGGGATAGAAGGCCAGTGAAATACCTGCATTTGAATTACATACAAAAGTATTAACATTTGTATGCAACCTGACCAGTAAAAAGCACCTTAGTTAACATAAGGAAGTATCTTATTACCATTCTGTCCGAACCACAACCAAATTGAAGAGTCCCGTACATTTACCAATTTTCCTCTTTCATCTATGAATAACTTGATTTAGAGCTGAATGGACTTTAATTTTGCCAAACATATTCTGGGGTTACCCCAGATTATGCTATTAAGACTAATCAATTACAAAAATATATTACCAAGCAACCAAGCTGGTAGTTTTAGTACCAACATGAACATCCAAGACATATGGCATCAGTAAAAGAACCCAAATTTCTTTTGTCAATATGATTTGATTTTAAGTAGTACTAAGAAATATGACGCTGCCAATTAAAACCACTGACATTGCACTGTCAATACTAGTATAGTAACAATGATGCAAGGTGTTCATATATATGTAAATAACATTCTAATACAGAAAAAAAGGTCACGGTAGTCTCAAACATTCCTGGGGAAAGAATCATATAGGATAAGTGTGATTACTTGGGATATTTAATGGGCATGACAACTGCCTCTTTCAGAAGACGCTTAGCATTCTCTAATCCTTTTATGCTTTCCCATTTGACATCTGGGCTTCCCCGTACGATATCCCTGTTTTTCATTCAAGAACAACAAACAGACTTATTTGGATAAATTTCATGTATACACCTTGGAAATATAATGATTGGTACAGCAATAGAAAACCTTTCTGTTCCCCCATTGTATTCGAAATTGCCCAAACCTAACCCTAACCCTTCAGTTTGGGTTCAAAACAAACATAAGATGGCGGTGCAAGGAAAATACAAACCATGCTTCTCAGAGGTACAATATATATTTCATTCAGCTAAAAGTACCTTGATAATGCCTCAGCCAGGTTGCGCATTTCAGCAGTTTCAAATGGCGGAATCAGAGACTTCTTCCTGCAGACAGAATTCTCATATAAATATTCCAAGTGAATACAAGGAAAAGACAAAAAATTCAGCACAAACCTCTCCAGTCTCCGCGATTAGTCTGGTCATAGGGTACTACTTGAAGCCACTTACTCTATAAACCAACCGTTTCAACTCCATGCCAGTACACAATACCATTATACACCAAAAACAACAGTACAGCGACCACTGACCAGGTTGGGATTAAGAACTTAAAACTGGCCCAAGTAATATACCATCAATTAATTAACACTAGCAATTCAGCATACCACTATGAATATAAAGAAAAACATAAAATAAAAGAATCTTACGGCACATTGTCAGCCCTTTCAGATATTGACCTAGACAGTATACCATCCTTGTTATCCTGGAATTCAATAAGCAAAATTACTTCATAATTGTAATTCACAACAACAATATAAAACAAACAGGGATTCGGAATTGCAAGAGGGATATAAACCTTCTGCTCGAACTGCTCGTAGATCGCCGAATCGGCGCCGGCCCTGTTAGTACCGACGCTACTTCCAGTGAAGCTCACTCCGGCTCCTCCGCCATTGCTGTCGTTATAGCTCCCCCGACAGGTCGCGCTCGGTCGATCCTCCTTCCTGGCCGCCGCCCTCTTGATCCCGAACTTGACGTCGTAGTTGAACTCGAAATCCTTCAAGAACACATTACATCAGATAGAATGTTACAGAATGTCAGAATCAGAAAGAGAGTGAGTGAAAAGAGGGGGGATTGTAGGTGAGCTGACTGACCTCGAAGCTCCAGCGAGTGAGCAATGGCTCGTCCCCCATGCCTCCGACGGCGAGAGGGAGGGAGGGAGGGAGAGTGGAAGGAGGAATGGAGAATTGGAGATTGATTGTAGAGGAAGAAGAGTCGAGATTGATTGCGAGAGAGAGGAGATGACTGAGATCTGCTGCTGCTTCTTGTTGGATACATTTTTCTGTCACGAGTCACTGACGAATGGGGTCGGATCTCTTGGGTTGTTCGTTATGGAGTGGTGGTTTGGCAATGGGACCCATGCTTCAGAGGATCGTGACTGGAGCAGGCGGACTGAAGGAAGTCGAGCTAACTGATGCTGACCGGGTAGTGGGAGCGCTCAAATCAGCTACGATCTAATTTGGATCGGAGGGCCGTCCAATAGATGTGACGGCTGACAAATTATAATTATAAAGCAATTAACATAATCTTAAACAAATAACTCTAAACTTGATCAGTCCTCCCCTCCCCTCCCCTCCCCCTTCTGGAGCACACCCTAAAGATCTATTGCGCAACAAAACAAATAGAAAGAATAGAAGGCAAACCAACACAAATTAAACATGGCAACATCAGCATGGAAGAGTGAACAGAGGTTAGTTGGTACACAAGATGGATCTACAGTCTGCTGAACGAGTACATAGACGCAGTGGCGAATCGATCGAAGCGAATCTAAGAAGAAGTGGTAGCCGATCGATCGATGCCATATTGCCATGGAAATTGGAATATATGGATGTTTCGCTGAAAATCTTGCAGGCTTGCTTAATTGCAGCTGCTCGATCTACAGCCTACTGGTTCGACGAGTGAATGAACAACAAAGTAACAATGGTGGGTTGCTGCCAGCCTGGGCCGTCGTGTGATCAGTTTATTATTTTATTCTTTTACAACTTTGGCAAAATCACATCTATTATTATGCTAAGCATATAATTACTAAGTTTATTCATAATTTTTAGATGGAATGAGCTTTTGTGGTCTTCAAATATATAGTTTTATATCGCTTGCATTTGGTCAAAGATAATTTGCAAACTATAATAACTGAATAGAATGGCTCCAGTTCAAAACGCATGTCAATTGATATTTGCATGAACTAGCTTAGTAGGTGAAGATAACAAATCTGATGGGATATATAATTAACTAACAAGCATTGTCAGGTAGTTCTTCAAGCCCATTCTTATTTGCTCTTGCAAATTAAAATTAAGCTATCTCAATAATCACACAACTCAGTTTGCCATTTCAGAAGCCTTTAATTTTTTTTAAAGAAACTTATAAGATATTGGAGGAAATCAATAAAATGAGGTAATATTATAGAAATATATGACAGAACCTACAATTTACAGACTGCGTGAGATTAATACAGGGAAAAAGTTCATCATGTGCAGTTAGTTTCTAATACATGTCCGAGTCGGAAGAACGTGCGCTCCAAAAGCCATTTGTTCATGTTGATATTGTTTCAAGAGGAAGCAATTGCCGGCGATGGTCATCTTATTGATCCCTATGTCAATGGCTATTTAGGGGCCAACCTCAACTAAAGTCATTATTGATGCTTGACATCGAACTCGAAATATTCACTTGCCCAGAGAGTAATTAAATTGTGAATTAAGATTCATAAAATCAAAATTCAGGTTCTGATAAGAGTATGGCTTAAGTTTTGAACAAAACCAAGAAATTGTATTCATGTATTTTTGTTACACATTTTTTATCTGCTCCATAGTCCATATGACTATAGAATAGATAAATATTTGCTCTGTGGGGAATTTTCGAAATGAGTAAGCAATAATCAAGCATGAAATGATGATTTTCTATTCTAAGGACGAAATATAGTGACTTGATTGTACTTAATTTCATACTTCAACTAATCGAATTAGCCAGTCATTTTAAATCTTATTTTGTTTGACTTCAACTTCTGCATTATTTTACAGAATTCCAAATTTTACCAAAAAGTTCTTCTAATGACAATTAATTAAGAAAAAAAAAACCAGCACATATATACAAAACTGAAAAAATTAGAGATGCCCATATACAACCGTAAATGTGTCTTTTCTACATAAAGGCTTTCATGACCATATACAACCCCAGTGTTCTTTTATTTTTATTTTTTTTTCTTTCATATGCCATTCTCAGAAATTGAAATTGCGTCCGATCCTTTCCATAGAGAAATGAGAGCGACCACCAAGTGTAACTACAGAAGTAACATATGTAATTGTATTTTATGCGGTTAGTTTTACTTTTTATAGTTTTCAAGAAAAAAAAAATGACCCAAACTATACTTGATATAATATTTTTGTAGAGATTAGACAACAATTAATGTAGTTACAATTGTACATCATATGTGTTCGTGGCGTAAAAGAACAATCCTAATTTTCTTATTGAAAAAATCATAATTTAAACGCCAGATGTAAAGATGTATTTCTGGCTCAAAAAACATGTCGTAGTCCGTAGGCTATTGCTTAAGAACTTGCATGAAGCAGTAGGTGAGAAACGCTAATATGATGGGAAACGAGTATCATTGGCAACCATTTAAGGGCTAAAGGGCACCACATTCTCTCATGCTCTTGCCAAGTTTAATATGTAAAAATGGCCACTCTTTTCATAATTCAAACAATGCTTTTATGTTAATGTATATGTAAGACACTGGTGGAAACCAATATAAACAAACAATCATTAATTTACCAAAATTAAGAAAGTAATAATTATTATCTCCCTCTACAAATGTCTATTGTCAAAGCTTCGCTTATAACATACTTGTAAACCTGGATATAACAATACCATCAATTTGCGAAATATGAAAGCTCAAAGTTTGAGAAGAAGCTCACATTTTCTTTTGATTACCTCTGGATAACTCTATTGTATAATCTCACAGGCTACTACGTGAAGGATGGCAGAAATTGACATCTGCAGATTATGAGGATTAAGCACCACCGAAACATCATTCTACCCACACATATATTGTCCATTGACACTTTCCAAATGGTCATCTTTCTTCACACTACCCCCAACCGATTGCAATCTTACGGGCGTAGCAGGGGAGAAGATGGTTATATGAGGCAACATTTTATTTGGTTGGCCATCTTCTTGATGTTATGGTAAGAAGAGATCTTACTTCATCTTTATAGCCAATACAGGAATTCTACTGTTATCTAGTGATATAAAAATCGCAGGAAATTCTTTGGTGTAGAATTCATAATCGGGCTCAATTTTATTCAATACACAATGTAACACTGATGAAAGAAATTATAGCAGATCTAATTTCTACTAGTTTTTGTTGTTTATCCACTCCTTTATTATACCTGTGAACCAAAGGTTTAAATAGCGCTCATAGCGGCCGCTATAGCGTCCGATATAGCGTTTTGGAAGCAAAACGCTATGACGCTATCGATTTTTTTCTGCTATTTGATACTTTATATAGTAACATATAAATATGGTTAGAATCATCTGAATTTTCAATTATTTTATGATATCTAACACTTAATAGTTGTTATTTATGTTTTACAATTGTTTAACACATAATTAATTGGATTTGTAAACAACAATCAATGTTATAATAACTTAGTATTGTTAGGATCTTTTTGTTGAAACATTTAATTTAAAATGTTTTGGGGTGATCCTTCCAAATACATCATGTATGAAGGATTTTATATGATATGGGGTTCGTATTCTCCCGACAGGCGCAAGCCCCTGTCGTTAATTACCCTAAATTATTTTAGGAACCTCCGATTAAGAGACTTAATGCATGTATGGCGCACATATTTATTTTATATTCGAAAAATTGATCAAGCACTTATCTTGGCCGGATCAATATTGATATATTTTTTTTATATCAATTTTTATTATGTATCGTATGGTTCAAGACCGTACTAACGACTCAACGGAGCTAGGACAATCTTTAAATATTGGGCATGAGACTAGTTAACATGACTAATCCATTTGAATATGAGATTAGTTTAACATGACTAATCCATTTAAATATGGGATTATTTTAATTTGTTTAATCACATTCGTGAAAATCGATCTCGCATTTATTCTTATTTGAGATCACCATGTCATATATTTATATCATTATGTTATTTTCGTATCTATTTTCTGAACATGATGGAGCATAGCATCTCTTCAATCAATCTCTTTAATCAATTTCAAACCTAGAGACTGACCATGTCAGACTTGTTATGTCCAAATTTTGCTAATTAAAAGTTTTAATTAAACAAAAGAGTTGGCACAGATAGATTTGAAGATTATGTCCAAAGTAAATCTTGATATTTTTATTCACTTAGTCCATTCGTTCATTCATATGGATATATATAAAATCATGAATCGCAGTCTATAACAGAAGTAGTGTCCTATGGCTCTTCTGTTCCTTGTTCAAACATATGTCAATTATAACCGTTTATTTATATCAAATTTTAATACTTTTCCCGCACCAATTAGTGGGATGGCAAAAGAAATCTGCCATGGCAATATTCATGAATAACCGTTTTATTTATAAGTTATGTTATCAGTTTTTAGTTATTCGTATCAATAAGTCCAAGAACATATATATTTCGTTCTCTGTTAAGGGATTATAACCGAATTTGAGTATAATATATTCTCAAAATTGGTAAATAACAAGAATATAGAGGTATAAATAAAAAATATTCCAAGAAAATGATCAATAATTGATCATGGATTTTATCATGGCGCAAGGATATTATTTCCCTTTGCCAAAAACAAGAATATAATGGATATGGGTCCAAAATACTCCAAAAATGGATTATAGCAAGAAATTATGGCATAAGCCTATAATTTCCAAAGGTTTATTAATTGTCAATTTTATCATGACGCAAGGATATAATTTCATATTGTCAAAGCAAGAGCATAAAGGATGCAACTCCAATATATTCCAAATGGAATTATAACAAGAAATCAAGGCATAGGCCAAGAATTTCCAAAGAGTTATTAATTTGTCAATTTTATCATGACGCAAGGATATAATTTCCTATTGTCAAAGCAAGAGCATAGAGGATGCAACTCCAATATACTCCAAACGGAATTAGATGAGAAATCAAGGCATAAGCCAAGAATTTCCAAAAGAACCCATCATGGATCCATACGTTTTTTGATGTCACATAAGAGCCTAACGAGGCTGAGGCCAAGTATCTCTCGACACGGTGGCATATGCCCAACCGTAGGGTGTCATAAGAGCATGACAAGGCTGAAGCCGAGCGCTCTCGACGCGACGGCACATGAGCCAAATCGCAAGAAAGAAGAAGAAAAGATGAGAAGAAGATTAAGAAGAAAGCATGGTTGATAATCATATACCTTGGCACCAATCTTCTTTCAAAACCGAAACTGTTCTTCAGAGATTGTGTATATCGCAGCCTAACCTCCCTCTGTGAATATATTGATATGTGTATGTGTATGTGTCTCGCTGTATATGTGTTGATCTCTCCTTCGCATTCTGTATATGTGTGCCTTTATATAGGCATGAGCTTTTGCTGCGATCCTGGACATCGTGGAGCGCAGAACATGGAGATCGTGGGCATCATGGAGCGCGGAACGTTGTGATCGTCCAGGAGATTTGCAACGTATGAGGTAACTGCATTTTTCTGACACTCGATCTTATAACCCACATATAACTAATTAATTTTGGGCTTTGACATCATGCGTGGCCCATTAACAAATATGGGTTGGATACCAATAATTTATATTAATTAGAGGACTAATATAGGCTTAGAAATATTTTTAGTAAAGCCATATATTATTAGGAACATGAAGTTCAGTCAATATAAATTTAAGGCCCTAATTTATATTCACATTTATAGGAGCTTGTCATATGACGCATAACTCGCAATTTATATATAGACATAAGCTATTTTAGCTAATTAATATCTGAATTATTTTATTTTAATTCATCAAATTTGCTAAGTCATATATATGGTCTATTCTATTTTGGAAATATCATCAAGATATCAAAATTGATACCGACTGGATTAGTTTTCATATTAATTGAGAAACTATCCAAATTTATCTCTTTAATATGTCTCGCATTTTATATAGCGGGTCATATATATGACCTGAATAAATTGAATACTAAATATGTTATATATATTAACATAGTCAGTATCAATTGTAGATCGCTTTAGAAAGATATTTTTTTTTTGAGTGTCAACAAATGCCCCCCACCAGATAATGGCCGAAGCATATAATGAGGTCATTATCTGGTGCCAAACATCTATTTTCATTTTTTGGCGGTTTATAAAAGTTTCTTTCAGACTATGGTATCCTTTAAATAGCTATAATCCTATATATGATAATCATTCCTTTTTTTTATATATATATTTTTTAATGACATGACCATATATCTCACGTGCTAGGTGATTCCATGTATGCCTCCAGCTATATAATCTTATCAAGAAGTTTGCATATTATACATCTTTTCAGCAGCTGTAAAAAGTGTAGGCTGTAGGAAGAACTTGCTTTCTTTTTCAGCACTCAAATCTCTCTAACGGGTATTTCTTTCTCTAATCTTGAGGTACTTGCATAGGCAATATGTTTCATTGGAAGCGTTCTCCGAAAATTAGCATAGATGAACCAACAGAAGGTGAGATAGAGAGACATATCACCTATCATGATCCTAGCGGACGACTTCGAAAATACTATCCTGAATGGAGACATAAGATGCTTGAAGGACGTGACGTTTTTAATCACAAAATTCCTCGTCATGATCCCATACCACGGTTTCCTTCGTCATCCAACCCTCATCTATTAGAGGACTATGCTGAATGGAATCCAGAAATACCGAGTCGGGTAGGGTCATATCGCAAAAACAAGGGCATACTGAAGTTGCATAGCTGCTATCCCTCTTATGTGAAGATTTTAGAGCCGCATACTTCAGATATTACACAACCGACTGTCCACTTTTTGGGAATGGAGATGATTTCGAAGCAAGTGCCTTCATGGGATAGGATACTATTGATTGAAGGAGATCTTCATCGCAGCCCTGGGCAAATTGAATGGACACGGTACATATTGCGTAGCGAGATAACATTGCTGAAAAAGCTGAGGATCTATGAAGCAATCGTACTTTCTCTTTTCAGGTATGACATATATTTCCATTGATTTTCATAGGATTCCTTGCTGCTTGAATTCCTATGTACTGATATTTTATTATGTGCTTATAATTACAGCTACAAATATAACCCGTTCTTTCTTAAAGCCTTTCTTGAAAATTGGAACTACTGCTCTAATACCTTATTCTTAGAGGACAGAGAGATAACGATCACTTTATGTGAACTGGGAATGATTTCTGGACTTCCTATATATGGGAACCCTTATGAAGAGTATAATCCAAAGGATACTGAATTATTTGGTCTGAAATCAGACGGGACTCAGTGCCATACTGATTCTTTGAAGAGAGTTTACTATATCTATTATGAGTTATTAGGGAGGCAAGAAGGGGTGTCGTTTAACCAGTGGATAGCACATTTTGCTAATAATGCTGGTAATGTACAACAATGTTTTGCTAATGTTTCTGATCCCTTTGGGGTAGGTAAAGAAGAGATATATTTTTATGACCATTATCCTGAGAAACCGACCATCACAACTCTGGATATAAACCGAGAAATCTTTTTAACCGCTTTCTTATCATGGTGGATATGCTATTTCGTCATCCCAACTGGTACACCTGATAGGATAAGACCAGAGACGTTCGTTGTCGCTAACGCTATGGCTAGGGGCCTTAGAGTTTCACTGGCAGTTCCAGCCCTTGCTAATATTTACAGATCCTTGAGGGTTATTACAACATCGGCTCGTCCCGGGAAGTGTGATGAAATTCTCCCAGTCCATTTCATAAATGGTTGGTTGAATATGTATTGGACCGGTCTTTTTAGCTCTAAAGCTTCTGAAAAAATGCGAGGAAAGCTTCCATTTCTAATAAACGTTGCATCTGTTATGCCTGCTAGGCATGATCCTGGTAGTGCTCGTTCTCTCTTTGTATGGAGTCGAGTTTCTCTTAATGAGTATACCCAGAGACGCTTATTCAACCGAAAAATGCCAAAAGAGAGAGATAGGCTAATCACAGATGAACTCCGTATTTCGTCACACCCTCCCACAATTCTTCAAAATATTTATGAAGCGGAATTCTTTATTAGTATTAGACATGGGTGGCTGCCATTACGGCTGGGTGACAAAATTGTCATTGAAGCATATAATCCCCATCGTTGTGCGCATCAATTCGGATTTGATCAAGTCATCCCTGCAACTAATCAGCCCAATATAGCTCTTTCACCTAATATCATGACTATCTCACGATGTTGGTCATCTCTATTACGCCTAGGAACAGGGTCAAGATTTTTTATACCAAGAACAACTCGCCTAGTTTCATTCTCTGCTTCTTATCATAGGTGGTTTCATGGGATAGTGTCTTCTTATCATTCTCATTCTCCGGATAACATCGCAAAAGTCACATGCTCGTGGAATCATCATTCAAAAGAAGATTTTCCCTCATCAAAGAGAATTTTAACTGGCTTTAATGGCATTGATGCATTGATTGACTATACCACTGAAGTCACAAGTCAAGATGTCCCTGCGGATGAGATACACAGTAATCCAAGAGGCTCCTTTGCTGTATTTGAGCAAGGTGAAATTTTCAACTTATCTCGTTTAAAGCACTGGCTTATTTCTTTTTTCTCAATCATTGCCCTGACATAATTAATTCAATTAACTTTTTTTTGTTGTGTCAGCATATGATGATCCTAATGTTGTATCTGTTGGCCAAAAGGGGATGCCAATTAATCCTATTGAAATTAATGATGACCAGCTACAGAGAGAAAGTAGCCCATTATCAATTCATGGTAAGAAATTTACCACGTTTCAGATATGATTGTATACCCCTTTTTATTAAGATTATTATTCTTATAATTATTTTCTTCTCTCTTTTTTTATTTTTATTAAGCCAACAGTACCAGACGTTCTACTGAAGATGGGGATATCAGATTAGAACAAGCTGCAGCAGATCCTTCAGCGCCGAGTGGAAGCGTGGCTGTCGAAGTCGAATGTCAACCTGATCCTGTCGTGGACAAGGAAAGCGGCGAGGGAACAGTATTGGGTCATGACGAATCTGAATCAGGTGACGACCTTTCAGATTCGTCTATTAGAAGTGCTACGCCTTCTTATGATTCTGATATTTATGAGGACATGCCCTCCCGTTTACGTAAAAGTGAGTCTTCCCGGGAGCAATCGGAATATTTTCCTTAAAAAAAAAATTTCTTTCATTGGCCTCCATCATGTTAATTTCGTGATTCCTTTTTATCTTAGTGATGCCCCGAGAACGGTGGCCATTAAAAAGAAAATCAATCATTCAAGATGAAGTATCCACCCAAAAGAAATCTCGGGCGAATGAAGAGAACAGTGTACGGTCTGATCTCTCTGTTGATCCTCTGACTACATCTGATACTCAACCGGCTGGCAATGAGGTTAGAGCCAAATCATCACATCAGCCAAACACAACCGAGGATAATGCGTCCTTGGGTAAGCATATGCTATCCTTTTCTTTTTCTGACAAGTATTCAATATGAAGACATACATATCTTTAATTAAAAAGAAAATGTTATTTCCCCATAATCATAGTTGCGTCCCTATTTCATTTCTTCAATTTCATTAATCTTGTTCTTCTCTCTTTATTTCCTTTTTTTAGAAGAACCCCCCATCAGTATTGAAGAGGAGCATGACACCCACATCAAGTTTCCTAGAGGTCCAGTTAAGGCTCGAGAGATCATTCGTCAAAGTTCTGAAAATCTGGAAAATTCAGACTCTGAACAACTAGATTATGGTGATACTGAAAATGATTCGTCGTCACCTCAAGCGCCTGAAGAACAACTAACTGGTACAAACCTCGCGATCATTAACGCTTCTATAGGAGAGCCAGAAAATATCGAAGAGGTCGATACTGACGACCAATTATCAGGAGCAACTATAGTGCTTTCCGACAACACTAATTCTGGAGAATATGAAAAGATTGGTTCCGAGGAACACGAAAAGACAGAGGAGATAAATTATGGCTCAGATGGCGAAGGGATTGAATCGGCTTTAATCAACCGGTCACTTCAAGCACCCGTTGAAGCGGTTGTCCTTTATGAGTCCAACGAAGACAAGTCAACCGATAGTAACCCATATATGATAGTTTTTCGGAATCAAGGTAATTTAGTCCTCATATTTTGGTACGAGTTTCTTCTTACATAAAAATTTTTGTTCTCAGTTAGATTCCCAACTTTTGCAGAAACAGACCCCAACTCTGGTACTCATATTGAACCTGAGTTGAAGACGGGGAATAAAACAGATGAGAAGCACTCCAAGGATGATGCCCCCGCAGGTCTTATTTTTACAGAGATGTCAATATAATTCAACATCTTCTTTTTATTTCGTTTCTATCTTGTCCTCCCATTCCTGAATCTAAGTCGTGTTGTTTCAATTTCAGATAGTAGGCTTTTGGAGGCCAAAAGGATTTTAGACGTCTTGCTCGCTCAAGATGCAACATTGTCTTCAGATTCTTCTCTGACAGATTCAGAAGTAATACTTTCTATTCTCGATAAAGTTGGTGGAGATGCATTTGGTTATCGCAACGTCATTCTTGAATCTGTAAGATCTTATCAAAGTCATACATTTTCTCTCAACACGGACGAGCTAATCAATGGGTTAAAGCAACATCATGAGAGTCATTCAAAAGTAGACATGGATATCGTTGCCACTCGCCACTGTATTGATATGTTTCAGTTCGAGATTACTAAAGTCTCATGCAAAGAGACTCTATTACAAGCAAAGGCAAAACTAGAAGGAGCAGATGAACAACCCCACACAGAAAATGTGATCAGCCAATCAGAGTTGCATAGGGATCTTGAGAAAGCAAGAAAAAGATTGAAAAACTTGCAGAGCCGACAGATTAAGATCGAGGATGATTGTGCAGCTATGAAGATGAAGGTGGATGACGTGGTGAGAGAGCAATCTCATAAAGAAGACTTATACAACCAAATGAGAGGGCATCTGATGGACTTGAAGAAGAAATTAGATAGCCTTAATTCTTCTGTCTGAAACATTAGCTTGTAGTTTTATTATTCTTTCATAATTAGCTTAGACATCAAACTTATCCAAGCTTCCTTCTATTTTCACACATCCATGATTGTACAAGCAGGCATGGCTGTTTAATGTATCCACCATTTCTTTTGATCATTATCTCCTCTTTATCAAGCATAAGTGTGCCATCTTATGCATAGTTCATTATTGTTATTTGCTGCCGTGATATGACCAGAGCATTCATCTTGCAAATTTTTGTTTAGTCTCTTGGTAACAATAACTTGTTCAAATGCACAAGTTAAAGCATATGTTGTAAACAAAATGAAAGTATGAGTCATCTTTTGCCTCGAGAAGCAACCATGGTTGCCGCGCATGGCCGACCTTTTTATTGGTGAAACCAGCATTCCGTCATAGGCAAATGAGGACTCATAATAATTTTTTTTTTTTTTTTTGAAACAAAAGGAAAACATGAATCATCTTTTGCCTCGAGAAGCAACCATAGGTTGCCGCGCATGACCGACCTTTTTATCGGTGAAACCAGCATTCCGTCCTAGGCAAATAAGACTCATAAATATATTTTTTTTTTGAAACAAAAGGAAAACATGAATCATCTTTTGCCTTGAGAAGCAACCATAGGTTGCCGCGCATGGCCGACCTTTTTATCGGTGAAACCAGCATTCCGTCCTAGGCAAATAAGACTCATAAATATTTTTTTTTTTGTTTATTTTTGTTTTTATTTTTTATTTTTTTTATTTTTTCTTTTTATTCTCAAGCATGATACTTTTTCAAGTATCTGCCACTTATTGGGGGCATGGGCCTTTCTCCATCTTTGTCGGTTAATTGGTATGCTCCTCCTTCATAGACCTTCTCAACAACATAAGGTCCTTCCCAATTAGATGAAAATTTTGGGCCGATATGTCTTCCAAGTATGGGCCTTCGAAGTACAAGAACTAACTCTCCTTCATGAAAGGTTCGGATCCTTGCCATCTTGTTATATGCACGAGTCATGCGGGCTCTATATAGCTCCAAATTCTGTTGTGCATTCAACCTAACTTCATCTAATGCATCGAGTTCTTCTAGTCGCAATTGTGTTCGCTTGTCTCTTGACAGTTCTTCATTTACCGATATCCTTAATGAAGGAATCTCCACTTCCAGTGGTAATACGGCTTCAGTTCCAAATACTAATGAATATGGAGTTGCTTCTGTGGGTGTCCGATATGTTGTTCGATAGGCCCACAATGCTTCATTAAGCTTTTCATGCCAGTTTCTATGATTCTTATCAACCATCTTCCGCATTAGACCAATCAAGGTCTTATTGAATGCTTCCGCCAAACCGTTGGCCCTTGGATTATAAATCGAAGAGAACCTCCAATCTATTTTATGATGTTGTGCGAATCGGGAAACTTTGAAGCTTTTAAATGCTGGACCATTATCAGAAAGAATTCTTCTCGGGTTGCCAAATCGGTATAACACATGAGTCTTGAAAAAAATTATGATGTCTTCGGCTTTTGTTTCTCGCAATGGGATTGCTTCAGCCCACTTTGAAAAATAATCAGTTGCCGCTAGAATGAAGCGATGCCCCCTAGAAGATGGTGGATCGATAGGGCCAATGATGTCTGTGCCCCACATCTCGAAAGGCCATGACGCCACTGTGGGACGAAGAGGATTTGGGTGCTGGTGAATGAAGTCACCATGTATCTGGCACAAATGACATTTCTTAGCATGTTCGATGCAGTCCCCTATCATGGTAGGCCAATAATATCCCATTCTTTTTATCTTCAACTTCATCTTAGGTCCCGATTGATGAGCCCCGCATAAACCTGAGTGCACCTCATCCATTATTGATCTTGCCTCATCAAGCGAAACACATCGCAACCATATTTGATCATAAGATCTCCTGTATAGCGTATCACTTGCATATACAAATCGGAGAGCTCTCCTTTTTAATTGTTCTTGAGCTGATTTGCCATGAGGCAATTTCCCATATTTGAGATAGTCAACATAGAATTGTCTCCAATCGTCTTCTATTTGAAGAGCTAGCACCTCAGTTGAGTCATCATCTCCTTCTGGCCCTTTTTTATCTTCCGGCTCTGGGTTTGAAAAGTATGATGCTAAACTCCTTCTATTGCGTACTATTATGTGTACACCTTCTTCACCAGGTTCCGACAACTCCTTAGCTATTCTAGCAAGCGCATCGGCTTTGCCATTTGAAGCCCTTGAAACCTTTTCAAACATGATGTTTGAGAATTTTGAAATCAGCTTGAGAGCCTCTTGTTGGTACTTGATGAGTTCTTGCTTTAACACATTATATTCACCAGTGACCTGCCCTATTATCAACTGTGAATCTCCATGAACATGAAGCCTCTTAATGTCGAGCTCTAAAGCAATTTCGAGACCCGCTATCAATGCCTCATATTCAGCTTCATTATTTGTGCAAGGCTCAGTCAATGCGAGTGAATGTCGGATAATGCCTCCTTCAGGTGTGACAAACACCAAGCCAACGCCAGCTCTAACTTTTGGTATCTCTGCTCCAGTAGTTGGTCGAATGGAGGATGCACCATCAAAATACATTTTCCACAAAGGATCTCCTTCTTCAATGTATAGAGTCTCTTCATCTGGAAACTCACATTGCAACGGTGAATCATCTGGAATTGGATGTGCGGCTAGAAAATCTGCCAAAGCTTGTCCTTTTATGGCTTTTTGTGGAGTATAGGTAATATCGAATTCCGTCAAAGCAATGGCCCAACGTGCTAATCTCCCTGTAAGCATTGGCCTCGTCATGAGATACTTTAGCGGATCAACTTTTGAAATCAAGATGACTTGATGAGCTAGCATGTAGTGTCTCAACTTCTTTGTCGCAATTATGAGAGCCAAGCAATGCTTTTCAATCGGGGTATAGGAATGTTCTGCCCCCACGAGCATTCTACTGAGATAGTAGAGTGCATTTTCCTTTCTGTGCTCATTTTCTTGTGCTAAAAGAGCGCCAAGAGAACCCTCCAAAGCAGTGGTGTATAATATGAGGGGCTTTCCAGTTATGGGCGCCGCTAAGACAGGGGGATGTAGAAGATATTGTCTTATCTCATCAAATGCCTTTTGACATTCTCGGTCCCATATGAAAGGAGTATCTTTCTTGGTTAACCTTGTGAATGGTTGAATCCTCCCAGATAGATTTGAAATAAATCTACGAATGTAGGCCAAACGTCCTTGAAGTGATCGGAGATCCTTGAGATTTTTAGGAGGGGTCATTTCAAGTATGGCTTTTATCTTTACTGGATCTATTTCTATGCCTCTATGTCTGACAATAAATCCAAGAAACTTTCCTGAGGAGACCATGAAGGCACATTTCAATGGGTTCATCTTTAAATTATACCTTCTTAAGCGCATGAAAACGGTTCTCAAGTATTCGAGATGTTCTTCGGTCGAGTTAGCCTTGACGACTAGGTCATCAACATAACACTCCACGATTCTATGGATGAGATCATCAAATATCTTTGTCATGGCTCTTTGATAAGTGGCCCCAGCATTTTTAAGCCCGAACGGCATTACCTTATAGCAATATATTCCTATTGGGGTTCGAAAGGCTGTGTGTTTTTTGTCGTCCACATCCATCTTGATTTGGTTGTAGCCAGATGAGCCATCCATGAATGAGAACACTTCAAAAGATGATGTGTGGTCAACAATTACTTCTGTCACCGGTAATGGGAAATCATCCTTGGGACATGCATTGTTCAAATCTCTGAAGTCCACACATATACGAATCTGACCATTCTTTTTCTTGACTGGCACAATGCTAGCTATCCAGTCGGCATTTTCCTCCTCTCGTATGAAGCCGGCATCTATGAGTTTTCGCGTCTCTGTAGTGACTTGCTCTTCTAATTCAATTCTCATGCGTCGAGGTGTTTGCTTTACGGGCGAGGAATCCTCTTTGATTTTCAGTTTATGAACAGCCACATCCGGGTCTAGCCCTGGCATTTCTTTATAATTCCATGCAAAACAATCAACAAACTCAAGCAACAATGCTTTTAGCTTGACTCTTTCATCTCCTTCCAGAGACGCACTTATATAAGTGGGTCTAGGTTCTTCTTCTGACCCGAGATTTATCTCTGCCAATTCATCAATCGTGCTTCGACTTCCTTCTTCTAGCTCTTTGGGAGCGGTTTCTACATCTATAATCATTTCATCCTCTTCAAGATCCTTCTCTTTACCAAATTCTGAGATCGAAAAGCATGAATGGTGGCCATGCCTTGTGTTTGAGATGGATAAGCGTGCCATGTCGCTGGATTCCTCAAAACCCAATCCACGTGTACTCACTATGCGCCCATCTACTGTAACAACCTTCCTTTGGGGCTGATCCCATAATTTTCGGAAAAAATGCACCTTTGATTTGAGAAGTGGCTTCAAACAACCCATTTCTTCAAATAAATGCAATAATCCCTCCTTGGAATATCTTGGGGGTATTATGTCACTATATTGGGAATTGTCAGACATGACTGTCATGAGTTGTGATTTTGACATTTCTATTGGTCTATCACTAGACTTATAGAAGAGGATTCCTTTATGTATGACCTCCTTCCCTTTTACCATTTCCACTTTTGGTGGAACAAAAAACGTCTCTAACTCCTCGATTTGATTTACTTCTCTCAGAGTCAAATCCTTTCGGTGATGTTCGGGCACAACAACCACAACTAGTGAGCAGGGAGTAGTATCCAAACTAGTCATGAATGTTGTCTTAATCTCATCATGACTAACATTCTCACTATATGTCACATTTTCATCTTCTGAATTAGAGTCACTACCCCAATGGGTTGAGGGTTTCTTTCCCTTCACCTCTTGATCTTTAGACAAGACTTCAGTTTTTCCTTTCGAGTTGAAGAAATATTTTGCATCCCTATATCGGACCTCATGAACTCCAAATGGTTGCACATCTCCATTGATTTTCCACTCCTTTCCGTCTTTCACGTATTTAATGCATTGGTGTAAAGTAGACGGCACAACATAATTATCATGTAACCATGGTCTCCCTAGAAGAGCTTTGTAGGAGGTTTCAGAATCAATGACATAGAACTTCACTTCTGTCTTGAAATTTTTTATTGCAACGGTCAAGATTACTGCCCCCAAGGCTTTTTGTGAATTCTGATTGAAACCTTGTATAGAGATCTTCTCAGTAGAAAGGTGTTTAACACTAAGGGATAGGCTTTTTAGTGTCTTCAATGGCATTAAGTTAATCGATGACCCAGGGTCGATGAGAATTCGATTAACCTTTACACCTTCACATATGCCGGTAACATAGAGTGGTCGGTTGTGGTCGACTGTGCCTATCAACAAGTCATCATCCGTGAAAGAGATGGACGTTGTATGCACGACATAAAGCGCTTCTTTCATGTTTCGCTCTGCAAAATAAGATTGATATAAATCAGGATTTTGCAGTGCATGCACCAAAACATCACGCAACTCTTGAGACATCATCAAGGCATAAAAAACACTTAGCAGGGCAGGAATCTTTCGCAAGTGTGCTACGATGTTGTAATCAGCTTGTGAAAACTTGGGTCTATCGCTTGGACCTTCATCTTCCTTCATCTCAATTTCTTTCTCCTTTCTCTTCTCTTTTTCTTTTTCCTTGGGCGGTTGCCGTTCTGGAAGGATCTTTCCTTGCCTTAAGTTCATCATACATTCATTTTCACCACTTGTCATATTTTTAAACGTGTCTACTTCTTCTTTTGGGAAGCAAAGCTCTTCTTCAGAGTCACTTCCGAAATGGAGGACCAAACATGATTCGCTACTGACTAAGGAATCTTGCTCGTTCTTATCCTCATCTCCACTAGCATGACCACTCAGAAATCTGGGAGAGTTTGTAAAACAAACTACATTTGCTTGCTCGTGCGGAGCAGGGTCTTGTAGCACTCCTTGGGACAAGGTTATTTCTCCAGCTTGATATTTCCTTTCCACCTAATCTTTAAAAACCCAACAATCTTCTATCGTATGACCAAGAACCCTATGATATGGACAAAAGTTAGGGTCATCAGAGCGCTTCACTTCATCGGGTCGTTTACTATCTGCTAATTTCAAACCATTTCTCATGGCATCGTGAAATATTTTCTGAACTTTACCTCTCCTAAATGAATATGGTTTGTTCCTCCTTTCTTCTAGTGTCTTATAATTCCCACCTCCTAGTCTTGGTTTTGCCTGGCTAGAGCTAGAACCGTCCGTCTTTCTCGATTCATTAGACATCCCCACCATCTTTGTTTCAGCCTTCTTCATATCTTCTCTATCTCGGCGTGTTTTGAAACTTGGAGGATTAGTCCAAACAGAGGAACTAGTGTTCTCTAGCTTTGACACACATGAAACTAGTTCTTGAAACGTGGTGATCTTTGCAATCCCCAGAAAAGGTGTCATCCAATTGTCTATGTTTTTCAACAACAATTCGACAGCTTCAGATTGTACAATTGGGCGCTCACATCGAATGCTAAGGTTCCTCCACCTATTGATGTAGTCCAGAATTGACTCTCCTTTCTTCGGCTTTGTATTTGCCAAGTCAGCTAAGCCAACTTTATCAGTTGCGATCGCAAATTTGGCTCGGAAAGCGTCTATCATGTCTTCCCAAGTTTTAATGCTTCCATTCTCTAAAGAGTAATACCATTCGAAAGCGGATCCTCCAAGACTTTGCGGGAATTGTCTCAATAGTAAAGCGTCATTCCCAGCAGTATTCCCACAAGTAGCCACAAAATGCGCCAAATGTTGATCAGGACTGATCATTTTAGGTCCTTCTCCATAAAACATTTTGAACTTTGGGACAATATATCCGTTTGGGTAAGAAATAGCATCAAACTCCGGTGGATACGGTCTCCCTGTCCTTTTTAATGGTGGAATTCCATGACCCGTTCCTACTGATTGTAGGTGGCTTGCAACAATCTTTTGTATGTCTTCCTTTGTTAAAGGTGGTACCGGGACAGACTTTTCCTTGTCATCTGATGGAGGTTGTGCTCTTTCCTTCTCCTTTGATGGATTACTTGTTTCTCCCTTATCAGGTGAGAATCCTTGGCTAATGAGGAAGCTCTGCATTGTTTTCAGCATAGCTTGATTTTCCTCATTTTGTTTCTTTAAGAGAGCAATATCACTCTCCCTTATCTTTAATTGTTCTTTTAATTGAAGCACTAGATCTCCTCCAGATGCAGAGTCCTCTAGTTCCTTCTCTTTCCCGTCTGGTTCCTTGTCACTTGCGGCGTCCAAATCTTTATTACTTTCTTTATCCTTTTCAGAATCTTTTTCTTGTTGCCTTGTAATCACCATGCAAACCTCAAGATCATCATCATCTTCAGAATCTTCAGCAGTGATTGTAAGGACAGTTTCAACCTGATTTTCATCATGCTCGTTCATGTACACTTTACGCTTGTGTAACGAAGGTGACACGATTGTTAATGAGGGATGACCTCTCCTTGATTTTTTAGTCCTTTTCTTGCCTCTCGAGTTGCTCTTTGCACTTGAGCGCTTTCTAGCATTCATCTTCTTAATTCTTGATGCAGTCGGGGAAATGCCAAGGATATTGTTCTCCATCCCTTTTTCAGTGACGGTAAAAGTCGACTCGTCTTCATCTTCCTCCATAGCTCCTAGATGATCAAGGACTGACTTCTTAGGGCCGAGCCTATCAAAGACTGACTTCTTAAGACCGAGCCTCTTGAAGACGCTTACATGTTCGGTGGAATTTAGCTTAACAGGAGCTTGACTCCCATTGTCAGTAGAGGAAGGTGGTGCGAATTCCACCACCTGTGAGACCGTCCCAAAATGAATGGCGGCTCCTCCTCCTCCAATTGCAATGACGGAACTTGGGAGCATAACACCAGAGTTCGCTCCTAAAATTATTACTCGCGGCGACGTTGCAAAACCAGTGGTGCCGAAAGCCATGAATTCCTTTCCCTGTAAAAGAAAAAGAAGAAAAATATGTTGGAGTTAGCCAACGTGAAAGAAAAATAAAAATAAAAGTATGCATGTCATGCGCCATATTTATCGATATCGCGTCTCAGAGATGGGAGGAGAGGAAGGTCCCACCGGGCGTGCCAGAATTTGTTAGGATCTTTTTGTTGAAACATTTAATTTAAAATGTTTTGGGGTGATCCTTCCAAATACATCCTGTATGAACGATTTTATATGATATGGGGTTCGTATTCTCCCGACAGGCGCAAGCCCCTGTCGTTAATTACCCTAAATTATTTTAGGAACCTCCGATTAAGAGACTTAATGCATGTATGGCGCACATATTTATTTTATATTCGAAAAATTGATCAAGCACTTATCTTGGCCGGATCAATATTGATATATTTTTTTATATCAATTTTTATTATGTATCGTATGGTTCAAGACCGTACTAACGACTCAACGGAGCTAGGACAATCTTTAAATATTGGGCATGAGACTAGTTATCATGACTAATCCATTTGAATATGAGATTAGTTTAACATGACTAATCCATTTAAATATGGGATTATTTTAATTTGTTTAATCACATTCGTGAAAATCGATCTCGCATTTATTCTTATTTGAGATCACCATGTCATATATTTATATCATTATGTTATTTTCGTATCTATTTTCTGAACATGATGGAGCATAGCATCTCTTCAATCAATCTCTTTAATCAATTTCAAACCTAGAGACTGACCATGTCAGACTTGTTATGTCCAAATTTTGCTAATTAAAAGTTTTAATTAAACAAAAGAGTTGGCACAGATAGATTTGAAGATTATGTCCAAAGTAAATCTTGATATTTTTATTCACTTAGTCCATTCGTTCATTCATATGGATATATATAAAATCATGAATCGCAGTCTATAACAGAAGTAGTGTCCTATGGCTCTTCTGTTCCTTGTTCAAACATATGTCAATTATAACCGTTTATTTATATCAAATTTTAATACTTTTCCCGCACCAATTAGTGGGATGGCAAAAGAAATCTGCCATGGCAATATTCATGAATAACCGTTTTATTTATAAGTTATGTTATCAGTTTTTAGTTATTCGTATCAATAAGTCCAAGAACATATATATTTCGTTCTCTGTTAAGGGATTATAACCGAATTTGAGTATAATATATTCTCAAAATTGGTAAATAACAAGAATATAGAGGTATAAATAAAAAATATTCCAAGAAAATGATCAATAATTGATCATGGATTTTATCATGGCGCAAGGATATTATTTCCCTTTGCCAAAAACAAGAATATAATGGATATGGGTCCAAAATACTCCAAAAATAGATTATAGCAAGAAATTATGGCATAAGCCTATAATTTCCAAAGGTTTATTAATTGTCAATTTTATCATGACGCAAGGATATAATTTCATATTGTCAAAGCAAGAGCATAAAGGATGCAACTCCAATATATTCCAAATGGAATTATAACAAGAAATCAAGGCATAGGCCAAGAATTTCCAAAGAGTTATTAATTTGTCAATTTTATCATGACGCAAGGATATAATTTCCTATTGTCAAAGCAAGAGCATAGAGGATGCAACTCCAATATACTCCAAACGGAATTAGATGAGAAATCAAGGCATAAGCCAAGAATTTCCAAAAGAACCCATCATGGATCCATACGTTTTTTGATGTCACATAAGAGCCTAACGAGGCTGAGGCCAAGTATCTCTCGACACGGTGGCATATGCCCAACCGTAGGGTGTCATAAGAGCATGACAAGGCTGAAGCCGAGCGCTCTCGACGCGACGGCACATGAGCCAAATCGCAAGAAAGAAGAAGAAAAGATGAGAAGAAGATTAAGAAGAAAGCATGGTTGATAATCATATACCTTGGCACCAATCTTCTTTCAAAACCGAAACTGTTCTTCAGAGATTGTGTATATCGCAGCCTAACCTCCCTCTGTGAATATATTGATATGTGTATGTGTATGTGTCTCGCTGTATATGTGTTGATCTCTCCTTCGCATTCTGTATATGTGTGCCTTTATATAGGCATGAGCTTTTGCTGCGATCCTGGACATCGTGGAGCGCAGAACATGGAGATCGTGGGCATCATGGAGCGCGGAACGTTGTGATCGTCCAGGAGATTTGCAACGTATGAGGTAACTGCATTTTTCTGACACTCGATCTTATAACCCACATATAACTAATTAATTTTGGGCTTTGACATCATGCGTGGCCCATTAACAAATATGGGTTGGATACCAATAATTTATATTAATTAGAGGACTAATATAGGCTTAGAAATATTTTTAGTAAAGCCATATATTATTAGGAACATGAAGTTCAGTCAATATAAATTTAAGGCCCTAATTTATATTCACATTTATAGGAGCTTGTCATATGACGCATAACTCGCAATTTATATATAGACATAAGCTATTTTAGCTAATTAATATCTGAATTATTTTATTTTAATTCATCAAATTTGCTAAGTCATATATATGGTCTATTCTATTTTGGAAATATCATCAAGATATCAAAATTGATACCGACTGGATTAGTTTTCATATTAATTGAGAAACTATCCAAATTTATCTCTTTAATATGTCTCGCATTTTATATAGCGGGTCATATATATGACCTGAATAAATTGAATACTAAATATGTTATATATATTAACATAGTCAGTATCAATTGTAGATCGCTTTAGAAAGATATTTTTTTTTTGAGTGTCAACAAGTATCCATATCTATAAACTAGAAAGAGGGATAACTCTCCAAGCACCTTAACTATGCCACATCATCAATATTATTAACCATTGATTTTATTTAAATCTCTTCATCTACTTTGATCCAATGGTCTACATTTATTCTCTCTTCTCATTCAATAAGATGATATAATATATCTAAGATAAAATTTAATCTTTAAAGTGATCTAACATTTATGTGCTATTATTTATAAATTATACATCATCATCATCATCATTATTCACGTCAAAAATTTTAAATTATATTTAATTTTTTAAAATATTTTTACTTTATAAGCTTTATTATTTTTTTGTTATCATATTTCGGGGCGAAGCCCGAGTTACAGCTCTAGTAAGAAAAATTGTGGGATTCATTAGTGAAAATGAAAGTCATATACTTGAAATCCATTAAAATGTTATATAATCAATAAATATTTCTTTTACATAATGTTTTATCATAATTTGTTTACAATTTTTAGATTCTAACTTTTTTTTCTTGAAAAAAATGAAAGATAGATAATTTATTTTTGATAGCTTCAATAATCCATTTAACTTTTTAATATTCAGGAAAAGTAATTACTCAATAATTCAATTTGAAATCATTTTGATAGAAACAAATAATACTTGTGTAATAAAAGACTGACCAACATGTTTTACTATGTCAATATACCTGAATAAGAATGCTTTTGTTTCAAGAGTGATACAATAATTATATAATTTGTAAACAATTTTGTTAGAAAACTTTATACATTATTCTAATTACTCATCATTTTTATTAAATATGTTAGCACATGAACAAATAAAATAGTTAAAATATTATACATAACAGGAACCGGTAGCGCCCGCGATAGCGCCGATCCGATATCGGCTATCAAATATACTCCACCGCGACGAGTCTACTATCTGCTATTTAAACCTTTGCTGTGAACTCTTATTATTATTTTTCTTAATAAAAATTATAGTAGGTTATATCTACATCTAAAAATGTTCTATCACATCTTTTAATTATCCCTTGTTTTATTGGCACGGAACAGGATGCTATTTAAATCATCCTTTCTATCAAGAAATAATTCAAGTATTGGATGACAACTTTTCTTTTTTTTTTAAAAAAAAAGGAGAGTGAGAGTCAAGCTCTCAAATGTCCATTAATGAGAACATATATTTACAACAGCCCAATGCTCTTTTTCAGGTTGGAAAGGAATATATTGGTATATAATATAAAGGGAAAATCGTGTGATACACAGTGCTCTTTCTCAGATCTGAACCATTCGTTATCAGTTGACTATACATCCTCTCCGTTCCTGTTTGGACTAAACTGTACAATAAACAGTAATCTAGTTCTTTTCTCTAGCGTTGGATCGGAACAATCCGGATCTCTCCAAAAGCTTCAATCTCTCTGATCGGTTCCCCTTTCTCCTTCTAAAACATCTCCAGGACTAGGGGAGGGAGAAGTTATGGCACCGGCCGGTGGCGGCGAGGCAAGGGTTCCGGCGTCTGTTCTCCATGCCCGCGTTCGCGCCTTTGAAGTCGCCGTTGCCTCCTCCCAAGGCTGATCCTTCCCCTAATCTCGATCTCGAATCTGGACCCCGCCTCTGGCCATCACGTCTGGCTCCTCCGTCATGGACACATGCCGTACTCCGCTCTTCTATTTCCCCGTCGGTGCCACATGTAAGTCCACGCGACATGTGCCTTCCCCTCAACATGACACCTTAGATGCGGTACAATGCTTTGGGGTCATCAATTGTCCATCACGGCCACCCTTTTCCCCTATAAAGTCGGTATGTTCCTAAATTGTAAGCTTCAAATTATCATGTTATGCCGGTCTCCCTGCTCCATTGCTCTCCACCCTTTTCCTCAGGTGTGTTGCCGTTGTTTTCATCTGCTAATTCTCAGTAAGTGTTCGTCTTTTGTGATGTAAATGGCCCTGGTCTGACCGGTGCAGATTCCAATTTTGGGTCTCAGTATACTTGATATGCTTGTAAAACGGGTGTTGTGAAGACACAGACTTTGTAGTTTGAAAATACCATGATACTTAATGGTATATATATTGAATTGCACACTTATTTTTTAATATTTCAGTCAAGTATTAATCCAATTTTAGTTCATCTTTCTCATATAGGTGAATGCCATAATAGAGCGGTTCATCAAGAATGCTTATTTACATCTTGGAAATGATATGTTTATTTGATTTTGCCACTTCAAGTCAAATACCGGTATGTACCATGCTGAATTTTGTTTCCATGAAAAAATCTAGATCAAATTTGTGAATTGTGTTTCCATGAAAAAATCCAGCTCAAAATTGTACATGTATGTGATATATGTTGCCAAAGATTGAAGTAGCACTATTGATGAATTATACTCTATTATATTCTATAAAAGTTAAAAAAAATAACTCATACCAATCATGTTGGGATGCAAGTACAGGATTTACCAGAATAAGAAAAGGGAAGTAAAAATCTCTTCTATGTGAAAATGAACCAGTTTCAAATGAAATTGCAAAAAAGCAAAAAAGAAGAGGACAATGACCAAAGGAAATTTAGAAAGAACAAGACCAAGAGAGGAGCAGTCGCGATAAAAGGCTCCATTTTTGGTAATTTCTAGACTACAATTCATCTACATTAGTAGATGCAAAAAAAAGCTCCATTTCTGGTAATTTCTACACCACAATATATCAACAATTGTAAGAAGACATCAAATTCGTTGTTGCAAGCACACTAGGCATGAAAAACAGATAAATACCTTGGTCACTCCACCAGTAAATAATACTGACTTGGTTACTCCAACAGTAAATAATACTGACTGTATCAGGTCATATACGCAGCATTTACTGGATCCCATTTACTGGTCACCCTAAAACAGATATGATGCTTGCAGATTTTGTATCTGTTCTCACTGGTCACACTGAAATAATTAGATGCTTGCAAGTCTTGCATCTGTTCTCACTTGGGTATGTAAACATTGCAGACATAATTAATAGACAACACTTACTGGTCATCATGTGAACCAAATAGAATATGCTTACTTAGCATACATCTCTTCTCACTAGAGCCAAGTAGCAAACATAGATTATTTGGTTGAAGAATGATGTTTATTATAGTTAAATATTGTCGTGAAGAGTATCGATGTATATTTATATTTACTTCCACTGTTTCTTTATCTACAAACTTAATTTTATTGTCATTTAATTATAATTATATGTTAACGTAATCTTAACAATTCGCAGCGGAGCGCGAACATCTGCTAGTTTGGATAAAAGTAATAAGAGTAATGCGAACAACTCAATTTTGTAAATAATAAACGATTGAATGGTGCATATATTAGTATGACTTGCAACTAAATAGTTAGAAATACTCTGTACTCCGATTTTATTCTGTCGCCACACTTTCTATTTACCTTGAGTTGTCAAGTACTTCATCTTCCAAAAGACATTCAACTTGTACAAACTCTATATTTGATGATATAACTTTGCGTCTTATATATATCTAACAAATATTATATAATACCAAACTAAGAGCAAGGTCTGAGTTTCACAAAATACATTTTTACTTGAAAAATGTACTTGTTAGCATAACTACCTAGCAAATAATATGACTACGAACACTCGCAAGCACCAAAATATATCCTTCAAGTCACAGTAAAGCACATATGAGTAAATAGCATTAATTCCAAAGTTTGAGCACAACATCCAATAAGAAATAGCTAAATAAGCCACTATTTTGCACAGCATGAACACATTCACCAACTCCGAACACGACATGCCCAGGTTGCAACCATGACCAAACTCACTGAAAGTCTTTCAGAGAATCAGTAGTCTTACCAGACCGAGCATCAGACCAAGCTTTGGCAATGGTACGCTTCATATCTTCATCCCCCTCCTCATACATGTTCTGAAAAATAATTCACCAGTATTAGATAATATATTTACGGTACTGTTTCCGGTAAGGTCATTATGCCATATGGTAACAGAGCCCCTTCAAGTAGTCTTTACATTTTTTTTTTTTTTCCCTTTTCATTATTTTTTTGAGGCTTGCATGTATGTTAAACAATTTAAATTATGGGTGACACCTGATATCAGTTAGAATTTCAGCATCAACAAAATTGATAAACATTCCAATTTGAGTCTCACAGGCCAACAACAGCAAATTTAGACAACTCAAACCAATGTAAACTTTGCAAATCTAATATTCATGTTACCTTCATTAGATCCATTATCCCAGCCATTGGATCTTTCTCCTTGTCCAAGTTTGGTTTAAACTGCAATTGAAAATGAGAATCAGCACATGAAATTATGTACTTGAGCAGTTGAGCTTGTAATACCAAGTCAAATACCGATCATAAATCTATACAAGGATTCTAGAAGGTGATTTTCACCCTGAAGTACCTTGTCTTCTTTGAAGTGCAGATCGAGCCAATTCCCTTTGGAACTTTTTACGAGTGTAATCACAACCCTTGTTGGCTTCACAACAACCTTGCTTTTCTCTGGAACTATTTCCTTGTTCAATTTAGGAATGGCATATCGGTAGTTCTTCCCCTGCACATCATGCATCTTAATATCCACAGAACTCGGCTTTATATCGCTCTCCATTTTTTCTGGGTCAACACCTTCAAGAAAAAGATAAATCTGAACAAAACAAAATACAAGGAACAAGTAAACAGCTTTAGTTTATAACAACAGTATAGGAAATTACCAATTGACTTATGGTATCTGAAAAGAAATAAAACCGAAGATAAATGGAGGGAAAACATGCACATTTCATAGCTTTGTTATCTGCTAAACATACACCAACATTCAATCTGTAGTAACTGATTTATATGTAACAGTCGTACATCACTTATTGAATAACTAGTTATTCTGGGCAGTGAGAGAAAACGAAAGTTTGAAAGTTGATGATGCTGTCCATAATACTTGATACTTCCATAATGTTGAATGATTTTGAACTTTTGATTTTGTTGTTTAGAAAGTTTAAATGCAAGATTTGAACCATCAGTACAAAAACTTTAACACTACCATAGCCATACAAATTAACAAGGTAATAAAACCTTTCAGCAATTCGGAACAATGCACTCAAACCCAATCCATTTTGCACATATTTTTTTTTTTGAGATAAAGATGAGGGTCAAGCCACTCAAATTTAAATGTCTATGAAAGACCCCCCATCCGGGTTTCGAACCCGCGACCTCCCCATTTTGCACATATTAAATTTCCATATCAGCTTTAATGTTCTTTTATTGCTACCAAGAATCACTCGTTCTTCTCGCCATTGAATTGACATTCTAAGCAATAAATTCCCATTTTTTGCGCCAAATTCATGTCAACTTAACCATTTCAGCAACAGTCAACAGAAACAGTACAGCCACCTATTTGAGCCAATCATAGCAATGTAATAAGAGTAATAATACCTAGCGTCCATAGACAAACCGTCCATAGCGTCCATATGTTACATTTTGGGATGTATCTGTTACATTCTAGGGTGTATTTGCTACATTTTTTGTATGTTTATGGACATATGGACGACTTTTCGATGGACGCAAGATGTTTCTCATGTAATAAACCCAAGTCCAGATTAACTAACCCCAAATGCCTCAATGTAATAATAAAAAGAATATAATGATAATATAACTCCATAAATACTAATTGAACAATAGAAGGCACATACTCTGATCTTCTCATTATCCTGATCCCAGCTGAACGATCCGAGAGTGTTATACTTCAAGACATTACTAGTCGCCGAAGGAGGAGCCTTCTCGGGTGGGATCGGAGGCTGCATTGCAAGCTTCGACAGCTGCAAGGAAGAAACCACGGATAAATTAAACACGATTAAACCACATCCTATGTAATTCTGGTAAAACAAGAGAGAAGGAGTACCTTGGCGTCGAGATTGTGAATCTCGGATGAGAGAAGGGAGACGACGCGCGGGCGCTTGGCGATGGACTGGAGGTGCCTGAGCTCGTCGAGGTCGAGCCGGAGCTGCTGCGCTTGCTGCTCACTGCAGTCCGCCATGTCTGGATGCTTCGGCGGAGAAGAAGAAGGTAACCTCGCTGCGCTGATCGGAGACGGACAACGAAGAAAGGCGGGAGGAAGGAGATGATGGTTTGCTGGGGTTTTAGGAGTGAAGAAGGGAAGAAGGGAAGGAAGGAAGGAAGGAAGAGGAAGAGCGGGGAATGTTCTAGAGGAAACGAAAGTTCGAAAGGGTTCGCGAGTGCGCCTGTATTTTCTGATTGGAAAAGAGTAACATCTACCGTCGTATGTCCATCACATCACAGACACACAGAGTGTTACAAATAGGACCCCCTTTTTTTGAACAAGTAGGACTCACTATATAACATTTTGTGTCTATGATGGATGTCCATCAGGTAGACACAAGAAGTTTTTCATTGGAAAACATGTATGTAGAGAGTCAGTCCACCTAAAATAAGCCATCTATCCACCTCTCTCTCTCACACACAATCTGACACACTCACGTACACACTGTGTTTGTCCCAGTTTCATAAATATTTACTGAAAACCGTAGTATATATATGTTTATTAGAAAATGATATATGTTGATCGGAAAAAATATAAATGTTTACTAAAAAATTATATATGTTCATAAAAAATTTGGTGAGCCGGTGATAAATAAAAGAGGTGGTCGCTACCCATGAGTCTACGACTCTTTTTTATTCTACCTTCCTGTTCGCTCTTTCTGATTCTACCTTCCTGTTCAAAGCCACTGAGGCACTGACAAGCGGGCCATGCTTTTGACAGTGTATGGAAATATGGTATATGGAGAAGTTCTATCTATTCCTACGAGTAATATAAAGCAAGTTCTATTTCTACGAGTAATATCTGGTGTTCATTATAAATCTGTCTAAAGTATATAGGTTATATATCGGAATGTATGAACGGTTTTTCAAGAGATGCGAGATGTTTCTCTATTTCTATTTCCCTTGCCCCTAATGTTATAGACCAATACCATGGATGGTCAAGATATCAGCTCCCTTAAAAGTTTTCTATAAACCTTTTTTATTTTTTTATTTTATATTCTACCACACGCTATCTCTTAAAATAATTATATTAAATGTTTATTTGTAAATATATATGATATAAAAATATTTATACAAAATTTTAGTCGTCTCCCAACTCTGCGACCCTGCTGAAATTGATTATACTAAATGATATTTGTGAGTATATCAATGTATAAATACTTACACAAAATTTTAGTACTGGTTATATATAAATTGATTATACTATATATGAAAATTGTATATATTAAGATTTTTGTCATAATAAAAAATAAACACGTAGAGTAAGATATATTTTTGAGAATTGGTTAAGAAGAATTTTTTAGGGAACTAGAATAATTTTTGTATTATCCATGCGAATTGACCTTCTTAGCATATGGGAAGCAAATCTATAAACCCCTCAACTATGCCACATCATCAATATTATTAACCATTGATTTTGTTTAAATCTATTTATCTACTTTGATCCAATGGTTTATATGTATTCTCTCTCCCCATTTAATAAGATGAAATGATATGTCTAAGGCAAAATTTAACTTTTAAAGTGGTTCAACATTTATGTGCTATTATTTATAAATTATTATATATGCTATTATTTATAAATTATTATATCATCATCATCATTACTATTATTCACATTAAAAATTATAAAATTATGTTCAATTTTTTTAAATAAATATTTTTAATTTATAAGCTTTGTTTTTTATTTGTTATCATATTTCGGGATGAAGCCCGAGTTACAGCTCTAGTTTTGTAAATTATGAAAGAAAATCACAATCACGATACATGAAATTACAAAACGCACTTAAGCAGTTAGCCCTCTTAATGACATATGACATATGACATGAATAGGAGTTCGGCTAATTGTTGAGTAAACATGAGAAATGAATAACATAAAACACTTTTTGTATGAATTGTCACGGAAAAGAAATTAATAACATAAAACACTTTCTGTATGGATTGTCATGTTTTTCGCGAGATAATTAGAATGATATATATAATATAAGAGGAGTGATGTGTTTATTGTTCCTTATAGAGTTTATACATATAATGGAAGCATATTTTCATAAGCTTTTCTTCCTTCTCATGGACTTGACATCCAATTATACCCAAATAAAATATTGGAAGAAATTAAAGTATATAAATTAAAAACAAAAAATTATACCTAAACATATTGTCTTTGATGTCCATATGAGTAAAATCAGAGTAGTTATTTAATTTTTAAAACACACTATTGAATAGACAACAGATAGAGTATATGTTGCTCCATGCGGAGGGATGGAGGATGGAGGATGGAGGATGTAGGATGACTGATGTACTATGATATAATTTTTTTTTTTTTTGGCGTTTGTACACGTTGACGGCTACTGTCAACTAATAAAAAAAACAAATAGAGTAACTGACATCTTATCATATCAGTCTATATCCAGCTATCTTGGATCATCTAGCTACTTGAAAAACCATAAAATCTATTTCTAAACTAGTGATACCAGATAAAGTCAAAGGGTCACTTGTAATATTGGACTTAATAAAAAAAAAAATTTAGTAGATATAATTTAGAATTTCTCATGAATTAAAATAAAATGCAGATTTAAGAAAAAAAAAAAAGATCGTAAAAGTTCAATATATAGTCTTTCTTGAATGATAATATTTTTCATAATCTAGAAAAGAGATTCAATCTCGATCAGGCACATCTAATATACAAATATAACCCTTTGTGTTTGTAAAATTTGGATCTCGCGATCACTGGATTTCAATTTGTAACTATCACTCTGTTTGATCAAACTAAAATTTTCAAACTGAGCACTTATAAGAAACCCACCACGTTTACATCAGAGTTTTTTTTATCATGCGACCTATTATTTCACTAGCTATATCAATATAGAACTGCTATTTCAACTTGCAACCTACAGAAATACATACAGCTTCTAAATGATTCTTTAAAAAAAATAACAACAAATTCACTTGCTAGCGTTTAGCATTCATGCGGCACTTAAAAATGCCAAAAGGACAGACAAATGTAAAACAGAACGGAGCGCAAAGTATTATTACATCCACATTTCGATTTCACATCCTCTAACATATGGCATGAACCATTCAGCACGAGGGCCATTGGGTCTCCTTGATATTCGCACTGGTCCAAATGTCGAGGTGATCCAACGGCCCACGTGCCAAATGTCACCGTGCCATATGTTAGAGGATAAGCACTCCCAAATTTCACACCCTGGTGGAGAGAAACAGAGCTTTGGAGTTGGAGATACTATATTGCAAGCTCTTATAAAGATGTGAAAATTAAGAATGACCAATGTGCACAAGTGTTGGGCACTCAAGTCTCAAGCGATGGTTAAGAAAATAAAAGGACGTATTATCCTTTATGGTATTATTATTGTTGTTTTCTGTTTTACCAGCACCAACTACGGTCGACAAGAGCCCCCATCTTGAAACAGAAATGACACAGAATGAACAATAACTAGTACATTAGAAAATGAACTTCTTGAAACGTTTCACATTGACAGACCTAATGAAAGAGATCAGATAAACAGAATGACTGCGAGTAGATTGTTAAGCCCCTCAAGTGATTTCCTTTCACTCTTATAATCAATCAATTGTTCAACAACAACCTAACCATAATAGAATTATTCAATGAAGCCCCATGGAGACTTAATTATGCACCGGTTGCATACAGGCGGGTCCACTCTTTTGCTGTATCATTCAAGAAGTACCAACATAATTAGCAGAAAATAAAAATAGGACTTTTTTTTTATTATTGTACAAAATTTCTGGTTTTCATAAGGCAATTGAAATTACTAATTAGGGTTCAGTATTAGAACATCTGGTACAGTTATGGTGATTTTTAAACCTTACCAGTTTCTACAGCTTCTGCTTCATTTGACTTCCAATGCTTGGCGATGTTGTCAGACAAAGGATCATCAGGGTTTGGAGCGCTCAGGAGTGCCTGGATGCTAAATACATCATAGAACCCAATTTAAAGTGTGACGATATGAAAGACAAGCAACATTATTTTCAGTTAGCAAGTTTAAATTTCACTATTGGTTAAGCATATTAATTCCAAATTCCATGTTGTCATATATCTTCTTAACCTTCCAGAAGCTTCCTTTCAGACACAGCAATTAGTGACAAAAATCAAAACCAAAGTTGTCCATTGCTTAATGCATCAAATAAATAAGCAATCACGAAGATGCTTCTCTATTCCTTACCAAAGTTGGAAAATTTTAAAAAAATTGTGAGTCCTTTCCAGTCAGAACACAATTGACAGCATGCTGATGAACAAAAGACAGTTGGACAAGTACAACAAGAAGTGATGAAAAATGCATCTACCTCAAAAGCACTGTGCGAATCTGAAGTGCAGGGCTCCACTTATCCTTCAAGATATCAAGGCAAATTCTTCCCAACTAAACATTCAATGAAAAAGCAGAAAATCAGATTTATAATCCAACTCCAACCAACAACTCCCATCAATAAATAGAAACAGGTCCAGACGACCCATACCTCCCATTACCAGACCAACACATGCAGCAAATTTGTATAAATTATAATTAAACACTGGTATCAGGATGCAACCACGCAACAGGAAACAATAATGAAAGAAGATCTGATTAGACAGTCCAATTCTAATCTCTACACGTGTATAATTCCAATCAAATAATGCTTCTCCTAATATTTTAAGAAAGAAAAATAAACAATCACTTGCCTTGTCAATGTTGGGATGGTAAATCTTCGTCAGGAACCTAACCTGTCACCACATAAGAAAAGGGAGAGTAAATAAGAGAAAATATAATAGTGAGCTATTAATTGATAAAAGTACACAGAGTATGGTAAGAAGTGCAGAATTCAACTGCATACATCATCAACTTTTAGCTAATCATCATGTAACTTAACAAACTCAAAAGTTCATCCTTGCATAAGACAGGTGTAATACTTTCATTGTCTTCTATGGCTCAAACAATACACACACACACACACACAACACAACACATGCGTGCGCACATTTTTCTTTTACAAAAAAATAATGTTTCCATCAGTTGAATAGACAAAAAGTTCTCATTTGCTCACCTTAGGGGCAGCCATAGGATATTCTTCGGGCAAGAACAGTTCTAGCTTGAAAACCCCTCCTAATGAAATACAAGGAACATTATTTGGAATTAAACAACAAATTCAGATAATGCTTATGTTTTTAATGATGCATGATGCATTACTCGTTAAAAACTACTCTCAGAACAGCTATTAACAGTCCGAATTGATTCTGATATATAACTTTTCACAGCACCTGTTACAGACAAATTTAACAACAACCTGGTGCAAAGCCACCTAGAGAAGCTTATAGAAAACAATTCAGCAACAACTTGAACTGAAAATAGTCACTCAACCATTGTACCAGCTACTTATTCATGTACAACCAATGTATAAGAAAGCTGATAATACCTTAACAGGTATAATAACTAAAACTAGTGTTGAAATTTGACCACAATAAGGAACTTACTGAAACAACACAGTGAGCAAAGGGTATAATTTACCAAAATACTGTTAAAAGTATTAAAAGCAACAGCAATTATATACCTTCATAAGGTGACTGTGCAGGCCCCAATATCATAACATTAAAATAGCGCATGTTATCTTCAGAAGGAGATGCACTTATACCAGGAGCTACAGAATTAAATAAGCATCTAAACATCATTCAATAGAAACAAGTATTATCATATAAACAATTCAAACAAAGATAATTCAATTAGTAAGCGATTAATCAGTGAGAATTCCCTGATATATTAAGCTTAACGCCTCTATCAAATGCACCTCAATCAAGTACACAACATAGTCAACCGTAAAACAAAATACTACTCGATAAGGTAAACACTGCTCCCCACATCAGCAGCGGAACCACCTTAGAGATATTGGGTTCAATTGAACCCACAAGAATTTGTGAATTTACCTTATAAATATTATAAATTGAACATCTTTTTCCAACTAAGTTCCTTTAAATAATTCTCAATGACACCATCACCGGAGAAAATTGTTGCCTCCGCCACTGCCCCACATCATAAGATCTACAATCCAACAACTGCATTTCTTTTTCTTCTACAAATTCTACCTCATCACAAGACCAGATTAAAATCAAGCTCCTCCCAAAACAATTCCAAATTCTCAACCAAGAAACCCTTTTCCTCCTCTAAATCCAGACACAATCACACAATAATCTGGTCAATTTTGTATTAATCTCACGCCACAGACCCAATTCAACTCGAGAACTACCTTCTTCCCACTGAGATTTACACTACAGGCAAACAAAAAAAGATAAATGCAAGTACCGGGTTCGCTGAGCAGCCGCTGGGTCTCCTGCAACAACAATCACAACAAAAGATTCAGAATCTCAGACAATTAATTCCCAGACACAAAATTGCAGCTCATCCACACCATCCACCACCACCGGCGGATCGAGGGCGGCAACAACCGGCACTCGATCGGGCAGATGGATGGAGGCAGATAGATGGATAGAGACGTAAGTAAATAAAGTAAACCTTGATGATGCGTCTGGGGAGGTTGCTGTTCGCCATCCGATCGGCCGCCGATGGATCGATCGATCGATCGAGGGTTGGTAGGTCCTTTGTTCCTTTCTTGATTGATTGATTGATTGATTGGTTTTCGTCGATTTCTTGCCTTCCGAGCGAGAGAGAAAGAGGAGAGGAGGAGAAAAAGAGAAGAGTCGTCGATGGATCGGTGGAGCAGAAAAAGAGAGAGAAAAGAAGGTTATAAAGATTCTCTGAACATTAATAAATTCGATAATTATATCTTCTTCATGGACATATTTCATTTGTGTCCCTGTATAAGTTCGAATCTATATGTATTTTTTGAAGTGGATATATATACGTTTCTATGTTAGCCAGCATATTATTAAGAGACCAGTAAAGAGCCCACGCCTTGCGTTGAGCTGAAATTATTATTTCTTTATAATAATTTTAGTTTTTGAGGCATTGCGTATGAGTAATGGGCTGAGAGCTCATCCCTTATTTGAAAATTGATATGGATCGAGACATTAACGTACGTTAACGGTGGTGATCAATCTAAGTAAACAATCAATGCTTGGGTTTATTCCTTAGGGAGGATAGAACTTTTATGTCAAAAAATTCAATCTCCTTTTATTAGGAGTAAGGATAAATGATATGAGAATTTAGATGTCCTTTTGCATCTTAGTATGAACTCACAAATTAGTGAATTATTATTTAAGTAGTATTGTCATTTTGATGATTTTTTTAAGCAGTCCAAATATTCGGATACCACTAGGGATACCGTCGGAGATACCATGATCTTTGACCAATTCAACTAAACCTAAATATTCATCTTAACCTCCTAAATATTCACCTTAACCTCCTAAATATTCAACTTAACACATTTTGCTTGACAACCAATAAAAACTCCACATAATAAAAACCTAATTGCAGCATTATACATAAAACATTTTGCTTAACACATTTTGCTTTACGGCCAATAAAAACTACTCTTAATTTAACTTGCAGCATTACCCTTCCTTACTATTCAACTTATCCTCTTAAATATTCACCTTAACCTCCTAAATATTCAAGTTATCACATTTTTTATTGGCAGTCAATGTTTAATGGTATCCCCGATGACATTTTTGCGGTATCCCCATAGCATTTTCCTTTTTTAAGTGTGAGGACTATAACACAAATACAAAATCTACATTAAGTTCAAGATGGATTTATATATTTCTAATATTTTTTTAAGTTTCCGTTTCATTTATGCTAAAAAGCTCTAATGTAAGTTCTATTAAATATTACAAAAAGAAAAGAAAAAAGCAATTGATTCTGGGATGAAATATAAATAATTAAACTTTATAGGATTCCCATGTATATATGTAATTTATATTTCATAAGGTTTCATGAGCAAAATAAGAATTTCTTCTTTATTTTATATCCATAAAGTGCTTTTCCTAAGTTGCTTCGTCCAAACGCGGAGATACAAACTCACAAACAACCCTCCCTTTTTATTAAAATCGGCGAGATTTTCATTATCTATACTCCTTTAAAAAGAAGCTAAGAATTGGACTCTCTATTAATGGTCATATTCTAACTCTTATTTTAATCTCTATCCATCAAATAATGAAAGGCTCACATCGTATCCATTTCATATCGTGTTCCTCTCCATTTATGTCTCAGTACAAAATTGAAGTGGCGAATTGTTTGACTGACCTTTTAAAATATTGACTGCTAAAGTCACAAACCAATTTCTTCTCTTCTCTTCGATTCTTTCACCCTATTTAGCTTGAATGAATTAAAATTGCCGCAACTGCGTGCGGGTACACTTCTAGTTTCAAAAATATATATATCTCCGCAACTTTCTACATTGAGGTAAATACAAATTGAGGAGGGATCAAATTACTATATCTTTGTGACTGATTGGTCGCCATGAAAATAAATATTAGATTTTAAACTCTTAAAAAACAATCTAATTGATAGGATGTGTTATATGTATCATATTTTTTTTATATAATTTTTTTAATGTCTATAAAAGACTACATCCGGGTTTCAAACCCGAAACCTCTTATACGGAGGAGGGCGACACTAGACCAAATATTGGTTCTCCTATGTATCATGTTTTATGTGTACACAAAAAATTATATCATTTTACACGTACATCTGGCATTAATAAAAATTAATGGTTCAAATTTTATGATATTGTCCTCTTTTGATGACTATCGAAAGGATTTTATAAATTTTATCATTTTTTTATGTATATGTTGTTGAGATGATTTACGCTTATTGAATCCCTACTTGTAGAAGTTTGTTTACCATAAAGCAAGCAACAAGCCTTTTTAAGTTCGAACAACCAATCAAAATTGTTTAATATATTACATATTGTGAATGTTATGTGTCGGTAAATGAAAATACTATAGGAAAAAAATTCAGAATATCATTGACTACGGAAGAGTAAGATATTAAAACAAGCACAATGCGTTTTTCAACCTTTGTTGACTTTATAGGAGCTTCAATCTTCCTTTTTTTTTTAAAAAAAAATGTACTTCCTCCGTCCACAATTAAATAAATTTATACCCTTTACAACTTGTCCACAATTAAATGAATTTATACCCTTTGTTTGAATCTACTTTCTTCCTCAAAAAAAAAAAATATATATATTACGAAATTCCCAAAATGCTCCTCGTCTCCTTCCAAGAATGTTCACTTTTCTACTAATTGAGGGTATAAAAGTAATTTCACTCTTCCACTATTTCCTTTGACTTTTGCTACAAATTCATTCTTTTGTGGACAGAGGAAGTACTTAATATCCAAACTTTTTGTTGTACGAAACAGAAAAGTTGTGACATGACATTAACATGTTTATCTGAATATATTAATTTTTATTTTTATTGAAATAAAGATGGGTTAAGCTACTCAAATTTAAAAGTCTATAAAAAATTCTGCATTCGGATTTCGAACCCGCGACCTCCCAAAGTATATTAATTTTTCTTACAAATATGATGAAGTTGAGTTGTTAAGATTAGTAAAAGAAAACCTTAATTTATGGAGTCAAAAATGTATATACATACATTCATGTACTCAAAAATAAAATTTTTAACTTTTTATTAGAAAAAAAAAAAGTAAGCACGGTTACATGTAAATTCTGATGAGAAAATAATGTTTACAACATAAAACACACTTCACATCCCCATTAAAATTAAACCAAAATATGTATCCGGCCCCTTTCTTTATTGCAGCTGTTACAAGCGCAGCCCAACGAGGCCCCTAAGAAACAAAATACAAAGAAGAAAGGGAACAAAAATACAAATAAATTACGACCGATTTGATTAAACTATTTTCTTGTTATTCCCTTTGTTGAATTATATCGCATTACATGATCTACCCAAGTCCTTGCGCCTAAATTTGTAAAATCAATTCATTGTATTAAGGAACTTATTTGATTTTTTATTTCTTTCAAAAATTTGAAGCATCTTTTTATTATTATTTTTTTTTCTTGCAAATGTAAGCATTAAAATTATCAGAAAATGGCAGAACTTCTGCATAATAATTCCACAATAATACCCAATATCTTTGTAAATTAATTTGATCCTCCCACTTGACCAAAAGGCAAGGAACAAAAGCAAAAAGCCCAAAACAGGTCATCAGCAAAGTTCAATGGAGAAGTCATTCCTGTCTTTGATTAGTTCATATAGAAGATTCTTCTAGCACAAATTATTTCATTAGTACAACAAAAGGCTTAAATTGATCAGTAAATAAGTACAATTATTTCTCACTCTGAGTTTTATCTACTATTTTTCACTAACTACAATTGTATTCAGTAAATATTTTCTCAATCAAAAGCATGCAGTGCTGCCATCCTTTTTCTTGACCTTTCTCTCATTTTCATTGGTGTTTCCTCTGCATAGAATAACAATAATAGTATTAATTTTGACACTTTGAAACTTAAGCCACAATAAATTGAGCCTTAACAGAAATTGATTACTGACAAAATAAACCCTTCAAATTCAATATTTCTCAAAGAAAACAAAACTAAAAAGAGGAGTATGTAAGATAAATAAATTGTTCAAAAAAAAAAAATCAAACAATTTGTCAACCTTTAAATTTGATTATGTTTTTAATTTCAGTAACTGAAAAAAAAAACCCAACAAATCTTACCAGGAGAAATATAGTGGATAAAGGTAGCAGCAACCAAAACCACACCAACAAAGAGAACTGTGTAGAGATGCCTCCCGGCTTGAACACACCACCTCTCATCATCAAACCACACCATTGTTGATAGCTAGCTCTGTAAATTATATTTTCTCAGATATAAAGCGGAATATATCTTGAAGATGTTGTTATGGAGGATGGATGGATGTATATATGGAATCAGATAAAGATAATAAAAATACAATGGGTGGGTTTCCTTTACAAGCAGCTGGTATATATTTCTGACTCTGAATTTGCTGTTATTCTTTGAGAATAACAGGACTCTATTTGTCCAACATGGACCGTTAGATCAGAATGGACGGCCTGATCGGGCTGGTGAAGATTATAGGAGGCTTTTTGTAATTAATTTCATCCGTTGATTCTGATCCAACGGCCCAAATTTAAATAACAGAGTCCTGTTATTCAAACAAGCATATTTGTATTCTATATTTCCAATCCATTGGAAGGAGGATTGCTGATTGAGAGAAATGGACAAAATAAATTATTGATCAAAATCAATGTGCAGAGACAGAGTCCCTTTTATTTTATTTTTTTTTAGTGATGGATTTTCTTATGCCAGAACAAATATGAAGAACCGTGGGGCGTTTGCACTTTGCAATAAACAATTTCGCTACGCATTTACTTACGGAATCGTTTGGAACGTACTCAAAATTTCATGATTCAAATTTTATTAAGAATAATTATAAATTCATTATATATATATATATAATTTTCCACTTAAATATAAAAAAATTAATACATCTTTTGTAATTTATTGCAGTGAAATCAGAAGTTCATGGAAGTTTCGTAATTTACTTATTGCAGAAGTGAAATCCAATTAATGCATCTTTAATTAGTATAAATATTAAAGAACCATAAAATCAGATTATACTTCTAAATCAAACTTATTATATATTAAATATCATTATCATGCTGATCATGATAATTAACAAGGTAGACATAACATTATAAAAATCAAAGCTAAGCATCTGCATGCACTGCATGCTCTTTTAATTCTTTCCTTAATTTTACCTTAAGATTAGGCTTAAGAACAGCAAATATATTGCTTGAGACAGTAAAATTTTTCCATTTATAATATGATTTTCTCATATTTCTTTCTATATAATTCAGAAAATTTGTTGTCCTAAATAATATGGTTATTATCCTTAGACCCGACCTTTCCTTAATTCTCACATATTTTCATTGACTGAAGAGTTTTGTCATACAACACATCTCTCAGCTTCAGAAACTCCAGCCATGCCATGGGTTTGTACACCGGGCGGCCGCCCCGCTCCGGTCGTCCCGTTAACTCGCTAAGAGGTCCGATCTGCACGTAAAGTGGTGGCGCAAAGAAGGTTGCCACCGACAACCTTCTATGCGTCTTGCTAACGGTTGCCCGGTGCCGCACGTTCAGAAACCTTGCGTTGGACACAATGTGCATGAGATCGCCGAGGTTAACCACCAATGTGTCGGGCACCACCGGCACTGGCACCCATCGTGCAGCATGAACACCTTCCTCACGCCTCAAGACCTGAAGCCCGGTGACGCCGTTGTGGTGCACTATGGTGATGAAGCCGGTGTCGGTGTGCGGCACCAGACCGAGCGCGCGGTCGGGGTCGGGGCAAGCCGGGTACGAATTGAGATGCAGCAGAGTTGATATCTTGCTTGCATCTCCTATCAGGGTTTGGGGTACTTGTTCCTCAGTCAGTCCCAGTGAAAGAAGCATTGCATTCATCAGTTTGCAACCGAGAGGTTTTGTAGCCTTCTTGTACTCCTCTATCACCTCACTGTAAAAATAATGTCACAAATTATATTAAAAAAATCACATAAAATATGCAATTCATAATCACTTATATATTACGAGTTATGTTATGGTGCACCGCCGTGCAAAACGTGTTTTTGTACCGCCACCGAATCTCTATTTTCAAAAGTCAAATGACCAAACCGTTTTGTCCAACATAATCTACATATTGAGATTATGCAAAGTACCAAATTTTACAACTTTTGAAACTTTTAAACTATTTTTTCAGATTTTTCAAAGATGAGTACTTTTTGTCCAAATATCATTATTTTATTATTATTTTTTGTCCATCTTTCAAAAATCCAAAAAACATGAAAGATTCTAAAAACTGTAAAATTTGGTATTCCATCATATTTTCAATATGTAAAATGTGTTGGTTCAATTAGATTTGGTATTTGAAGTTCGGTTTGTGAGATTTTGAAAAAACAGTAGTGCAAAAACCCTATTTACACCGCGGTGCATCCATAACACAACTCACTTATTACTTCATATTTGTAATTTGTAACGCAGAAATTAGGGTTTCATTACCAGAAAGAAGAATAGTCATCAGGCCAGAGAATCTGTGCATGTTCGATGGGAGGGCCGGCGATGGAGAACCCTTCGGACCACGGGAACTTGGAGAAGAAACGGGAGCTCGAGATGCCGCCGTACCCCGACATGTGGCCTTCGGTCTTGGCCACCTTGAACTTGACCTCGGTCGGGAGCGCAAACAGTCGGTCGATTTGCGATTCTAACCTATTCAGTAAATTCGGTTCGATGCCGTGGTTCCTGATCAGGAACACTCCCCATTCCTCACACGCCTTACCGATCTTCTCAATCAGGTTTGGGTCGTTCAGGTCGATCACCGGGATGCAGTCGACGCCGATCGGGTCCACGACAGGCTGGTCGCCCGTGTTGAGCCAGTCGTGCGAGTCTGGCACCGAGTCGAACTCGAAGTTCTCAGGCTGTTGTAGCTTGAGCTTGTCAATGAGAGATGCTTGATCAGATGACATTGTTGAAGCCTTTTGGTAGGAATTTTTAGGTTTCAATTTTTATGTTTGAATTCGCTTATATAGAAGTGAAAGAGGATTTGGGTCAGAAAGGGATTTATGAAAAAGAATTTAGAGTAAATCTTTTTTTTTTCTTTTTAGATGAGTAAATTTTTGTTGTTGGCACAATTTTTTTTTTTCTTTAGATGAGAAAATCTTTCTTGTCAGACGAGCAAATCTTTTGTTTGAGGTAAAGTAAATTTTTTGTAAGGAAAATAACCAGAAATAAAAAAAGATATAGTTGCATTAACACAAGCTTTATCAGTCACCAAAGAAGGGCAGATTTAAATTCTGGGGTGACCACGTAATTTTTTTTATTAATTTTGTATATACATATTTTTTCTATTGTAACTAGAAAAAAAAAACAGTTTAATGTATTTTATATATTTTTTGTATATATGTATTTTATACAGTTATATTTTTTTTATTAACACAAGCTTTATACATTTTTTTTGTATACATTTTTTTTTTTTGAGATAAAGATGAGGGTCAAGTCACTCAAATTTAAATGTCTATAAAGACCTCCCATCCGGGTTTCGAACCCGCGACCTCTCACACGGAGAGCATTGCCCTTAGCCACTAGACCAAAGGCCGGTTCTTTTTGTATACATTTTTTTTTCTATAGTTTTTTTAAAGATAAAGTTGAGAGTTATTTAAGCTTCCCTCGATAAATATATAGTTGGCCATCAATAGTTTTCTTCATTTTCCGTACGTCCCACGGAACAAACAAAGGGCCACGATAAATCGGAGTGCAGATTGTGAAGCCTTTTCACCATTGATTCATTTCCATCCTTACTAATACATAGGACAAGATTATAAGCACTTCCAAAAAGTATTAAAGTGCAAAATCAAAATAAGAAGTCCCTTTGAACTTATCAGAATCATTTTTGCATGTTAACAATGCATAACAAATTGGGAAAAAAAAAGAAAATTAACAACGTCAAAATAAAAATTATATATCCAGACAAAAAATGCGTGCTTATCCTCTCAGCGAATCAACGATGTGGATTATAAGGGAGTTTCTTGAGATTGAGTAGCGCGAATCTCAAAGCAGATCCAACGATTGTTCTACTGCGCTGTAGAGGATATGAATTGGACAAGAATCTATCTGCTGATTGGCATTGGCCCCCATTCAACCATCGGATTTCATATCCTCTGTAGCGCTGCATTGTGTAGCGCAGGATGTGAACCGTTAGATCATCTTAGGATCTGTGTTGGCTCGAATCTCGAGATGATCTAACGGTTCGCATCCTGCGCTACACAATGCAGCGCTACAGAGGATGAGCACTCCATCGGATTTCATATCCTCTGTAGCGCTGCATTGTGTAGCGCAGGATGTGAACCGTTAGATCATCTTAGGATCTGTGTTGGCTCGAATCTGGAGATGATCTAACGGTTCGCATCCTGTGCTACACAATGCAGCGCTACAGAGGATGAGCACTCACTACAACCAGAAAACCTCCATACAATAACGTGGCTCCAGTCCAATCCACAAACACCAGTTACACCACTGAAAACTTGAACAACATAACATCACAAAAAAAAAAAAAAATTACTGATCATTTACAAACACAAAAACAAAAACAAATTCCTTTTTATTTCAAACTCTTTTATTCCATCGGTGAAACTGAAATCACTCCCAATTCCATCTAAAAATGTCTCTTGCTTTGTTGCCACACTCAGCTCACATTCTCAAATTCTCTGTTAAAAGAGAGCACAAATTCTCTTGCTTTTCATCCTCCCCTCTGCTTTCTACAAGTGCAGCATTTTCGCCTCTGAGCTTGGATTGTGATGCAATTGCCACTGCAAGGCATGTGGTTCATGCAGTGAAGGAGGAGCAGGCGCCGAACGCTTCCTCCGAGTCGCCAAATTATAACAAGTCGTCTTCCAAGCTTGTGCTTGTCATAGGTGGATCCGGTGGAGTCGGTATGGATTTTTCATTTTTTTCATTTTTTTCTGTTACAAATTCATTAAATGATGCAGAATATGAAATGTTTTGATTCAGAATTGATGTTCTGGGACATCATTTCTTTCCAGGGCAGCTGGTAGTGGCATCTCTACTGAGCAGAGGCATCAAATCGCGGTTGCTGTTGAGGGATCCTTTGAAGGTGGTATCACTCTTTGGTAAACAAGATGAAAATGCCTTGGAGGTAGTTTTTTGCTGTCAATTTGATTTTGTCAGTATGTTTGACAGCACAGCTTTTTTTTTTTTTTTTTCTTTTTAAATTGCCAAATTTTGTTTTAATGGATTATTTGGTTCTTGATTGTAGGTATGGAAAGGCGACATGAGGAACCCAAATGATTTAGATCCAGCCATGTTTGAGGTTTGTCCATTGTTTGCTTACTGCAATTATTTCTAGTTTACCACATCACATTGGACTGTTTAAATGAGTAAAATTGGTTGATACCGGTGGTACTGGTACCAACTTAGTACTTTACCAGTACCAGTAACGTTATTTTTTTCTTCTCATTCAACTTTAAATTTATCATTGTTCCTGTTTCTTGTTTTCTTTTGCTTCTTAGGTTTAGTTAAGACTTCAAACGTGCCTTTTAAGCGTCTATTTCTCTCCTTAATTCTTGTCTGGACCATTGATTTATCACCTTAATTCTACTCTTAATATAAATAGATATGCCAAAACCTGAACCATGCATTTAATTTGTTGAAACTGGGACACTTTTGTTTTATTGTGAATAACTAGAGATATAGGGGTCTTATTTCGTAGGGAGTTACGCATGTCATATGCTGCACTGGTACTACTGCTTTTCCATCGAGGCGCTGGGATGGAGATAACACTCCTGAAAAAGTAGGTATGTATACTTACTGCAACATCAGTTTTAACTTTTAATTCTCTGTTCATTTTATTATAGGAAATTTGACACAAAACTTGTATTATATTTGTACTGCCAAACTGGCATTGCATAATTCTGGATATCAAGTTAGAGGAGGGATCAAATAACCATGTTTTTGGTGACCGATCGGTGATTGTGAAATTAAATCTTAAATAACTACATTTTAAATTCTTAGATAACAAAACTAATTGATAGAATATATATGTCGTGTATATCATATTTTATGCGTATACAAAAAATTGTATTATTTTGATTTTATTTACATGTACATCAAGCATTAACAAAAAATCAACGGTTCAAGTTTTATAGTTTTTTCTCCTCTTTTGTTGACTATCGAAACAATGTTAAAACTTAACCATTTTTTTTATGTATATGTTATTAAGATAATATAGAATACATCTAACGGTTTAGATTTTCCAAATTATGCATAAATAAAAAAATGGTCACTATGGGCACCAATGTCCATGGTAATTGGATCCCTCCTAATCAAGTTATAGGTGCTCTGTGCATGTATGCAGGATTAAAACTAACTTTTGTTTCGTGCTAATTTTTTGTTTCTTAAACTTGTATACCTTGCAAAGATTGGGAGGGCATCAGGAATCTCGTAAGTGCCATGCCTCGCACTCTAAAACGGCTGATTTTCGTATCTTCTGTTGGGGTTACGAAGTATAACGAACTTCCATGGAGGTATATGGTATATTTCTCTGCATTAATTAAACACTTGCTCAAAACAGCAGTTGGTTTCCAACATGTCTACTATATTGAACAATATGCACTAGTTGGATTTGTTTTTCATAATTGGGATCTTTGGTTCGAATTCTGATCAAAGCTTATTCTGGCTCGAGTATGAAATTGCGGTGTATCAGATATTTCTCTTATTCACCCTGCGCCTTACAAATGACCTAATGCTTAAGACTTAGAGCCACTGGCATGTACATCTGAATCCATTTGCATAAACAGTTTGTTACCAGAAAGACCGTTGTGCGAATGCCTGACATAAAGATCCATACTTGCAGAAGTTTTTAAATTCAACAATGTTATTATTGCAGCATCATGAACCTTTTTGGTGTGCTTAAATATAAGAAGATGGCAGAGGATTTCGTTCGCAATTCTGGCATCCCCTTTACGATCATCAGGTTAGTATTTTTCTCTGTGTCTGCTTTTCTTTTCTTGGTATTCATTTATTTGTTCCATTCTGAGACTTTACGTATTTCAGGGCGGGGAGACTAACCGATGGACCTTACACTTCATATGACTTAAACACATTGTTAAAGGCAACTGCCGGAGAGCGGCGTGCAGTTGTCATCGACCAAGGTCAACTTTAGTAATAAACTATTTCAAATTGGTGTCAAAAAAATCATTCACTGCAATTATCATCCTGCATAATTGTTGTTGTTGTTGTTGTTTTTTTTTTTTTTTTTTTTTTTCAAATGATTCTTTAGTTATTTTTTGTTATAGGTGACAACCTTGTGGGAGAGGTAAGCAGACTTGTTGTGGCTGAAGCTTGCTTACAAGCAATGGACATTGAATCCACTGAAGGCCAAATCTATGAAATCAATTCTGTCAAGGTGCTTATTTTAGAATTACATATAACATCCTGATACACAATCATATCATGCTAATCCTACCTGTGAGAAAACTTTTGCCGCATAAAAAGTTTGTTTAATGCATTGCTCAGGACTAGGATCAATGGATCAACTGCCTATACATAATCATATATATATATGATGATTAATAATTTAATGTACTGTTAAGCTAGCAAAATACTGCATAATTAAGTTGGGTTGTGGATATATACAGAGAGATCACTTAGTTGATTTTATGTGGGTTTCGTTTCGGTGGATATGTATATGTTGTTTAGGATTGCTGTAACCCTGACAAATCAGGTTTATATGGGCAAGAAATTATACCAGAATATAAGAAAAAAACAATTGGTTGGAGGGGATGGGGTTTTGATTTGTCCAGATGAGTTACTGGATTGATATGGGCTGTCAATCAGGTCTAAATTTATCAGTGAAATCATAGTTGTCAATAAAAGTTGTACTTGTTACATGATTATTTATTTATTTTTTTTACACTTTATAATCTTTGCAAATTGTTTGCATTTTGCAACTGTGAACTGAGAATATGGGAAAATGCAGGGAGAGGGACCTGGATGTGACCCGGTGAAATGGAGAGAGCTCTTTGAAAAAGCCGGCCAAGCAAATAAATCGGCTTGCCCCAGTTCTTTGTTTCAGTGAAGAAGACATAAATTAGGCCCCATAAAATTATGTAAATAGGATATAGCCTTGCAGATGCTAGTTCTCTCTGATGAATCGTAATCCACAATACAAGTTTGTAATACAAATATTTTCAATGTATTAACGAAATATGATTATTTTTGGGTTGGAGTGTTGACATCCGCACAACAATTTTTGTTCAATATTATACAATGAACTTGCGATTGCAATGAATTTCTCTCCAATGTTCTTGTACTTTTCAAAAAGCAAAAAGCAAACTGAGTTATCTAAACACTATTAAAAAATGTTAAGTTATTGAATACCAAAACACGAACACTACAATGTCAGTAGTAAGCCTAAAAAATTTTCAAGCCATTGTACTGTTATTTTCTTACGTTTTTATTCATATTAAAAGTTGCAAAGCTTAACTTCCATTTTATCTCAAAGAAAAAGAAAATTGAGAAATAAATGTTTCGCAGGGTAGCAAGATAACCAAAGGTTGCGAAATTAGCAAAATAAACAAAAAAAAAAAAATGAAATTTTCATTTTTAACAATACAGTCATGTCTGGTCATTAACAATTGACAACTCTTTGCACACCCCAATTAACTATTTACCTTTTCATTTGAGACGATTACAATCTGTAGGAAAGTTTATTTCAATATTTTCCTATTTTCATTTTTATTTGAAATAATTTATTCTACACATGTAATTAGTACTTATCAACGTATCTTTATTTCCTCCATAATTGAAGAACATTATCTCTTTTGCTGGTAGTATTTGCTATTAAGTATCTCTGTATACTCCCCAAATGTAAGAGCCTGGTTTGGTTGGATTAACTGCAAAAAGAATGAGTTAAGTCAGTAAAATAATAACAGAATGGCCAAAAGAAATAGAGAAAAGGTACAGGAGTGAAGTGTTAACCCCGTTATGTATATTTTCTAACTAGAGAAGGGTAACATGTTACCAAATTTTGTCTGCAGTTACTAACCTAATCATAAGACAACTAAAAATGTAGCATCCAATGATTTTGTAGGATGAATTTACAGATTGATAATCTTTGGAACAATCAGGTGTCCTGTATTTAATTTTCACATACCTCTTGATGATGGGTAATTTTTTCTGGAAGCTGGAGTCTTTCATCCCTATCATAAGACAAAATTTTCAATTATATATAAATACAATTATTAAGGACTGAAAATAGCCACCTAAATGATAAAGTGCTGCAGAAAGATCCAGCAATTATTAACAAATAAAAGGATCCAAATTGGGGAAGGTCTAACAAAACAGGTACACTGACTAGAGGAACAGGTACTGGGGAAGTATTTTCAAAGGTTAGATGTACAAATCGATACATGGAGTAAAAATCTGCTGGCTCTATAGCTCCATTGGTATCCACCTTTTTTATTTATGGTATTAAAAAAATAAATAAAAGATAACCAAGAGTTCCCACTCTGCTATCTACAACCTACTAACAAAAGCATAGTAATCCCAATGTTATCAACCAAAAACAGAAATATGTTATGCATTAAACATGTCAAACTTAAAATAAGAATATGAGGCCACCATTCCAGGATCTCTATCTAATTCGGAAAAGGTACTAGGACAGCAAAATATCGGATGTTTTTTAATATCCAGTTATAAATATTAACTATCTGTTTCATCAAAAAAAATATTAACTATCTGATCAAAGTTTTTACATTTTAGTTAACTTCAAATTTTTTAGTCCTTGAACTGATTGAGAATTCATAGTCCATACCAGTCAGGTTGCATGAACATTGCAAACGTGGATCGGTCAATCCCAGAACAATTTTCCCCACTCGGTGCCTATGAGAAAAGAAATTCAATATGAATTTGAGTGAAAATGGAGCAAATAGCAACAGAAAGAATTAAGTACCACAAATAAAGAATGAAACTTTCCAATTATAATATGACTGTATAAGCCATCTAACAAAGAGCTAAAGGCCCAGAAAAACAAGTGGACTTTACCTTTACACAATGTGGTGTGGCACAAAGATGACCACTGTATAAAATTTCACTTGTTTCACCAATTTGATATGCTAATTCACCTTCTCCATATGTAACCTACAATACAGAAGACGTATGAAGGAGTGTGAACAATTTGCCATAGTGAAACAACTCAAATGCAAGAAAATTGTGACAACAGCATAAAAGACATAAGATCCTTGTCCTCTTGTGTTAATTCTATTTTAAAATAGGCTGAGGGTGCTACATGTATTTAACGGCTGATTTTACTATGACCTTTTAAGCCGTCTGATTATTCAGACAATTTCTCTAACACTGTGCTCCACAATTTATTTAGAAGGGAAAGGTATGGAAAGGGAAGGGATGGGATGGGATGGGATGGGATGGGATGGGAGGGAAAATGGATTTCACCTCCTCTACACCCCAATTTGGAGGGGACAAAATCAATTGATTTGGGGGTAGAGGAGGTGGCTTCTTCCCCTCCCCTCCCCTCCTCTTTAAAAATTTTGTGGAGCAAGTAACATTAAAAACTTCACCTCCCCTCCCCTTCCCTCCCCTCCTCTTCAACCCTTCTGGAGCACACGGTTAAATGACCCAAGAACTTAACTAATCTTCATCAATGGTTTAAAAGGTTTAATATTTTCATTATAGGAGTATAATAGATAAAATTATTCATAAAACAGAATTACCTTCACAATTTGGTTTTTACGTGTTTGAACATATAGACCTGCAGAACTATCTGGACAAGGTACCTCCACAGAATTTCTCATAAACAATCCATATGTAAGGCCTAGACAAAATATTACCAGCTTTAGTTGCATCTAATTTTGTTTTTTCTTTGCTGGTTTGATGTTACTGCTAAGCTGATATAATTGGGGCTAGATTGGGTTGAGGACCATCAAAACACATTATATGCTACAAATGTCACGCATCAATGCAAATTTATGTTTGACTGAGGCTTATATCTGTGGTCAAATACAGTATACATTAGATGACAAACTGGCAGGTACCACAAATAGAACTAGTAGTGATACCATCACCTGTTAGAGAACCAAAGTCCGTGTGCCACCCACACCATGATGATGTAGACCCAACAATTTCTCTACATTCACTAAAAGTACAAATAGAGTAATCTCTTAGTTTCTGTACAAAATATTACTATCATGACAACTAAGGCACAAGTGTTCTTCAATTAGTAATTAAAAGGAGAACCCAATTGATAAAACCTACAATAGAATCATTATAAAATTATAGTCACTGTTTAGTGTTAGGTGTTGGATACCAAGCTTCCTTCACAAAACAGATCTTCTTTGTGACAAAAACATTTGTAATGGAAAAAAAAATACCATGCTACCTGAGAACTTGAATCCTTTACAAACATTGTTAAACAGAAGCTCTATGATAATTGAGTCCAGTGGTGCACGGAGCATAACTCATGCGATTATGCCAACTAGTCAGTCAAACTTCATTACCGTGAACTAGGTCCAAATGGCAGTCAGGATTCATATTAAAAGTTTTTCACCTTATAATATTACTTCCTCAAAATATGCACAGTGAAAAATCCATAATTTATGCATATTATTTAATAGGTAAAGAAAAGAAAAAGGACTTCATTAAGAAACATATGACCTTGTAACTTATCCACAGTTAAAGAATTTTTACCTTAGTGGTCTAGGAAAGTAATATAGCAAGCGGCCTTTGTGGCACCTCGAACGCCTCAATGTTTCTTCAAGGCTTTGGACCTTGTCAGTCAACCCTTGCAGCATCACTATCCATTTGTACAAAAGAAAGAAAAACTAAAGTCTGTATTGTTGGATTACCTTCTATCACAAGTTTCTAACAATGTGATTCTCTCTCATCTTATTGTTAATTAAGTAATTATTATGTGCTTCTTCCTCTTGAACTCTTGTTGGTCAAGTAAACCCATATAACATATATAACTGTGGACTGATTCATAAGATTGTAAGACAAAGTGATAAGTCATTGAGGCATCAGAGAGAAGCTGATTTTCTGACCCTCTTTCCATTTACTCTCTCTCTCTTTTCTCTCATCTTTTCTTCCTTTTCTCGCTGCTACAGTAGAACCTTAGAATTAACAGTTATAGCTAAATATGCATGTAAGATTATAGCAGCACTTACCATATTTATCGCAATGATGTGCCAACAGCAAACCTACTTCAAAAATAAGCTTCCCAAGAGCCTTGAAAGCTAGCGATTAGTATAAAAATAGGATTAGCATCTGATACAATTTTAGCTTCATGAAAACTAAAAAACGTTACCTTCTTAATTAATTAAGATTATAGCACAGTATGAATCTGATTTACCAAATGGTTTGATAGATTAACACTTGGATCAAAAGAGATACAAGTGGTAAATGGTCAGTTAGGATCAAATATAGCTCAAGTTTAATTATAGTTAAAAATCAACCTAGGGTACGAGGTTGGCCGGTCAGTTCATTCCAGGTTTTGATGGAATTTAAGATATATAGGATCACTTGCATTGCTCTTGTGGGCAGCAACTCAAGCCTTTCCAAATTATGACAATCACAAACAAATTTACAATAACAGTTGACGCTCTCTCTGATTTTACTTGCAATATATTATCATCATGTGGAATCATGTATCTGTTTAGACAGGGAAATTTCTGGGGGAGTCTTCAGGTCAATATTAAATTCTCAATACAAAAATTACTTTCTTGTGAGGTTATATTCAGGTATGGGGTGAGTTATTGGTCAGGTCCTAGTTTCCAGTTTCAGGAAAGTAGATTGTACAGAAATAATAAAAACCTGGTTAAGAGCTGCTATCTTTACCATTGGACTTCTAAAGTTCAAACAAATTATACTAGTAACTGAGTATGGTTGAACAGTACCTACTTCTAGCTCTGGCAAAGAAGAAGTCGGCCAAATGTTAGGGCGACAGAATGATGGATACCTAAATGACATCAAATTTAGCAAGACAAAAACAAAATAACAGACATTCTATTTCTCATTTAGATATAATGTGAGTATATTAAGTACCGTACTGGTGCAAAAGCGAAGCGTCAGTCGTAGGGGTGTCAACAATTGGGTTGGCATAAAACGAACCTTTAAAAATATCTATTCAAAACAAACATTTTTAAATTAAACAAAAGTCAGTACTCAAGTGTATTGCTTACAGAATTGGAAAGGGCCAATTGAGAATACAAAAGATCTCCCTAATGGACTTAGAAATTTTTGTCAACAGAGCAAAAAATCATTGTCTAACATCAATAAAAGAAAGAAGGACACAATTCTCCCGATTTAAGAACATCATCATAAGACCCAGTAACCCACAAGTTCATTGTTTTATAAATTCCAGAAAATGTTTACTCAATGCTATTAGCATGGACACAGTGTCAATCATGCAACAACTGTTTGAAAGACATGCTAGGCAAACCGAAGAACAATATGCACAGAATGGTCACGGTTTCACACTGACAATAGACATTGTCTAGAGACACCATTGACATGCAAAAGCAAGTTGCGCATGATCTCCAGTGTCACCCACACATTTCTACGTCAACAATGACCAAGATTTGGAACAACAGCGAATGTGAAAAAAAATAAAAGTTCAAGAAATTGAAAGGAAAGAAACTTTGGAGAATTGGTGAATTGAACCGATGACAAACAGCTTATGGGCCTCAAACGCAACCACACTCTGCAGTATGAACCATTTGTGCTCCTCTTGAGCAAATATTTTCTACAACCATTTTTGTCAGCAAAATTTGTATTCCCAGCTCCCTGTGCAATTGCATTACTTAATAAATGTACCATGTCTTGCAGTGTCATATCACAAAACATAGCACTGTCACATCACAAGTACCATACTTAATATGTGCTAGAACCAAATCCAACAAAACAGTGATATCACTTCTACAAGCCAGAAAAGAATAACTGGGTCAAAGGAGATTCTACTACATTTTCAGGTCTCACATGGAATTGCTTCGATACAAACAATGTCTTCAAATTAAAGAAAAAGTACAACCAATTGCAACAATGTACAAATTCTAACAAAAACATAAGCTATGGTTTACCAGAAATTAACAATATTAATCAAAGCAATAAAATACATACCTGGTTTACCAGATTCAAGCATCTCTTTACCATGACTCCAACCAAAGCTATACCTATTGATGCCAATAATCATGTCAATCGTGTATTAATGTAAATTTAAATTTGAGAATTCTATTTCTTCAGTACAGAGACAAAGAACATGTGTACAGAATCATGCAACCTTCATAATTTTGAAAATTTATATTTTAATAGCAGAAAATTTCTTCCATGTTCTATAACTTTACAATTTACGCTTCCTTGAACTTTTTGCAATAATATAGAACCTCTCACAAGTTAGCTGTTTCACTCATTAATGAGTAAGTAATGCATAACCTTGGAAAGGCGCAATAAGAGAAGAATGATATCTAGAGTCACTTGGTGTCGTTTAAAATTTCTCAGCAGAAATTAAATTTACCATTTATTCTAGGTACCTGCTATCTGGGTCCTCAAGTTCTCTCTTCTCATCTTCAGAAAGATTTGCAAGTCTGATTGAAAATATAAAGTTAAACAATCATTTAAATAACAAACACTATAGTATTACACTGCAGTACAAGTTTTAAAACTAGTTAACTCAAAACCTGCCTTGGTGCAAGATACAGGAGGTTTTTCCTTAACAAAGCAAAACCAGGAACCTGTAGTCAAACCAAAGTCAACAGCACACTCAGTTACAAGCATCAATATTAACAAAGAGGAGGGATCCAATAACCATGAGTATTGGTGCCCATGGTAACCATTTTTTTTATTTATGCATAAATTAAAAAATCTAAACCGTTAGATGTATTCTGTATTATCTTAATAACATATACATAAAAAATGGTAAAGTTTTAACATTGTTTCGATACTCATCAAGAGAGGAGAAAAAATCATAAAACTTGAACCGTTGATTTTTGTTAATGCTTGATGCACATGTAAATAAAATCAAAATGATATAATTTTTTTGTATACACATAAAATATGATATATACAACATATTCTATCAATTAGTTTTGTTATTTAAGAATTTAAAATATAGTTATTTAAGATTTAATTTCACGGTCACCGATCGGTCACCAAAAACATGGTTATTTGATCCCTCCTCTATTAACAAATTATACAAGTCAACTTATGAAAATAATTAATACCGCATTAGAGTAATAGAAACAGAATAAGAGAGAACTCCAATTACTAACATCTGAAACCGAGATGATGCCGAGGCCTCGAGGCCCAAACCCTTCCTCAATCAGTCCTGACAGATCCCTGCCCCCATCCTACTCAATTCAAAAACTGAATCAAGATCATCAGGCATTCAGGTGCCTTATAATTAACAGACACTTCAATACGTACATCAAGAATCATGATCAGCACGAAAAGAGCCACATAGAGAGGTCAACCTTCAAGTGAGCGTAGGGAATGGACACCGTACGGACAGTCGGGGGAGGAGGCAGTGGAGCGGCCGCCATACCTCGGCAGGAAACCCGGTGAGGAGAGCGGCGAGAAGAGGGAGGAGGAGAGAGGGGATTGGCGGGGTCGAGAGCGCCGAGGTGGAGTGCTTTGTTGAGCTGGAAGTGGAGAGCAGACGGCATCGGCGGCATCTTATTCGATATAGCTTTGTCGTTAGTTGCTCTTTGGACTTAGAGCATCATGCTGTAAAAATAGACGATATGGATCTCAATACATTTAAACTGATACATTTAAACTGGACAAAAATATAGATTCCAATACATTTGAACGGTCTGGATTTGACCCTGGTTTTAAAAAGTTATATTAGGAGTACTAAAAACTGGGCCAAAATAGTTCGATTTGGCTCTGATTTTGGGAGTGCTAAAAATAGAGATAGCTGTTTGGTTATCTCTTGAAGACGGTTTTCTATCCTTAATTCTCAATTTTTAGTTTTAAAAATATTTTACGACATCTATTGGAGATGCTCTTAGTAGTTAGGTTGATTAGGCGTCACCTAGGGGTTTCATTCAAAAAAGAAAAGGTTGATTAGGCGTCTGTAACTGTAACTCTATACTAAGTTGGTAGCTTCTATCAACCCTTCGGGAAAAAAAACTGTAACTCTGTATCTCTTTTGTCTTTTTGTATTGGCGGTTTCTGAATTCTGTGTGCGTGTCGTGTTGGGATGTTAATCATCAGGTTGAAGCTGGTCCAGATTGTTTTATGTATGGCCCGATACATTGAAAGTTTTTGACTTCTCATTATATTTTGTATATAAAGTCTGGATGATCCCAATCTACAGTTGCTCAAAATGAATCTGCACCGTCTACAATAATCAGAGTCAAGATCTGGACCGTCCAAACATAAGGTGCTACTGTTTGGTACTGTTATGTAAACAGTACTCAACAGTAATTTAATCTCATCCGTTCAATCAAACTGATTTCGATCACGGCAGTCGGTCAATTTCCAGAACATTCTCACCCTTCTCCCTCTCTGACTCCATCGCTTGCTCTCTAACTCCATCGCCCTTCTCCCAAAGCAGCCCCCGCTCTTGCTCGCTCCCTCAGTTCCTGAGCAAGCGGCAAAGAGCAAACCCCTAAAAACCCGCCGTCCAACCGTCCGACCACTCCCATCAGCAACTGTACTCAAGAGAGAAAGAGGATCGCGCCCTCCTCACGCAGTCAAGAAGTCTTGGTTAAGCCTGTCCTCCGCAGAACCTTCCGTCCGGTAACCGCTTCTTTTCAGCGAGCCATTGAATCGAACCTTTCCCCTGACCGCCGCTCTCGTCAATGCCTTCATAAGAGGTAATGAGTCGCTTCTCCTGTCAGGTACCCTACTTCCTTACCGCGCTCTTGGGAACGAAAAGAATTGAGACAAAATGCATAGGTAAATCGCATCTATATATTGATTTACCAAAATAGTATATAAATCAAGATGAAATTGGATCAAGTGGAACCATTCTGATAGTTCTGATTGAATCAAGCTCATACCATTGTAGCAGTTCATCCATTACTTGCTGATAGCTGGTTGAAATTAGAAAAGGAAATTATATAGCAGATAATTGATGACTTTGTTTTTCAACATTTCTTTTAGAATATATCAGTGCACATGAGGTAGAGTACTAATTCATGAATTTGAAACTATTTATTACAAAATATAGTTCTAACATGACTACATGAGATATGCAACACTACTCAACAACTGTCCCATTTACGGTTGGCAAATCATGCAGACACTGACATATTGTGGTCTGGGCTTGGTCACCGGATGGTGAATTTTCAGCGAGTACAACATATAACATGCTGGCAAAGGATGGAAGGCACAATCATCGATCTTGGACATTTGACGAGCGAAGGTAAAACCGTCTCTCAGATTGTTTTTCGTCCTGAGGAGGATACTTATGGTTCAAGTTGGCTGTGTTATGTGTACAGTCAATGTCCACTAGAAACTGCAACACATTTATTTTTCTATTGTTCTAAGCTGGATATGGAATCAAGTCATCGAAGCATTGCAGCTTCCATCATTGGTAGCTGCTAAATAACAGTAATATCTTCAGCATTGCTGAATACATTTACTTAAATGTACCAATTAAGTGCTATATCTCCAATTCATGATTACTACTTGGATCATTAAACATTTAAGATAGTCATGGTCGTGCAATTTCGATCAAAATGAGTAGAGCCATATAGGAAATGGGTATAGCCACATGTTATCCATGATCATTTGGGAGGTCTATGGCAAGCCCTTATATAAAACACCAAGCAAATCTCATGGTAAAATAGAAGAAGGGCATTTTTGTTCAGTTACAGGTAAAATATTAGAAATGGTTCTGACCAGTAAAGAACTTTGTCCAATTTTAATCTAATTATTTACTTCTAGAATTAAAATTAATTATTAGTTTTCACTTTTCAGATTGTTTTCCTTTTCCTTTCTGGTACTCTCATGAAAAAAGCCCAAGAGAAGGACAGGAATTTTTTTTTTGACAAAGATGCATTACTTAGCCAAAAATAAATACAGTACAAGGGAGGGAAGGGTACCGTCTCTCTGTCTCTGAAATAACAAGGTACAAGTTCAGTAGTTTTAGCTTGTCCTTATCCTTTAAAATTTTGGTGATAGTTCGAGCTCTTTTATATCCAGTTACCAACTTAGCAAAATAAAATAATTAAAAAACAAGTCTGATTTTTTTTTTTCATTTTATGTTACTTCAACAAGAACCAGTGAGCAATTAATGAACTGGTCTAATGAGCTATTTACTTATCTTAGAGACTATTTTATATTCCCTTATCCCCTCCAGTAAAATTTGATTCTTAATCCTTTGAATCTAAACATTCTTTTGTTGCTCAGACTGGTAACAGCTTTCCATACATGAACCGGTGAATACTTAAATTGATATATAACCTATGCTTTTTTTTTTTTTTTTGGGAAACATCATACAAGTTAACTATTGTCAGCAGTGCAGTAAAAAGAGGTATAGTAATTTGTAGTACCGGACCTATCTATAACAAGGATGAAGTATGAGGAACCATATCTGTGTAAACTTGAAAGAAAAAAAAAAGAAAAAAAAAGCCCCAATTCTGTATAAAAATTCCTTATATATATTGTTACATGATTACAACTTAATTCTTAATTTATTGTATAGAAATTGTGTCCTTGCCTTTGATCTTTGTATCAAGTGAGTCCGGATCGTCTAGCGCACTGCCGAATGTGCAGCGCGCATTCGACGGTGCGCTAGACCTCAGGATCTGAACTCATTACTTTTCACGGATCCCAAGGTCTAGCGCACCGTCGGATGCGCACTGCACATTCGGCAGTGCGTTAGACGATCCCGAGTGGTATCAGGTAGGCTTCGAATTGTTCTTTTTTGCTAAGAAGTTTGATACGTTGTTGCACTCCACATTTATTTTCATGCTTTATAATCTTTTAGCAATTTGACTAGACAACCTTCATACTGTTGAATTGTAATTTGCAATATCTTTGCAGCCCCAGTTCATGATAGGCTTACACCTAGGAACTTTTTACTGGCAAAATAAGTTGAAGACATCTATATCTCAAAACTATACCACAAAGATCATACAGAGATATAGATGCAGGTCAATGGAGCTATAAATCTAATACAATGATTGTAATAGCAAATTAGGAGTCATGTATTAGTTTTTTAACCAGTAAATCAGAGTTTAACAGTATTTTTTGTTTTACACCAAACTTAGCGTATAGCATATTTGGGAGATATGAATACAGGCGGCTTCAAGCTCGATATTATTTGTTTATCAAAATGATGAATATAGCAAGCACAAATTTAATATGTGCATGGTAGTTGTTTTAGTTCCTGTCTGATTTTATCGTCTACTGATTTTAAAGGCAAGTTATTATTAGTCCATATCAAAAAAATAAATAAATTCCTTGCCAGCTGAGCTGCCACTAAAATTGACGACTATAATGATAATATATATATATATTTTTTTTTTTTTCAGGTAGTTTGCACTACCAGTACCCAACTTTTTTCATTCCCCCTTTCTTTTTTCAGAAAAAGCATCATTCATGTCACAGCGAAAGCGCGACCATCTTCTAGTTTAAGTATAGAAATGGTCAAAATTTGAAAATCCTTACTTATATGTAAAAGCATATTGGAAAAAATGATATGAAAGGGTTATCTTTTTCAAATAAGAAACTTGAGCTTTTGATCATTTTTTTGGATAGATCAGAACCGTTGATTTACATTAATGCCCGTTGACGTAATGTTTCAACCCATTAAAATTTAAGGCTCATATCAATTTCCTCTATATAGGTCATTACATATTATCTTAAAATTTTATTATAATAAATAACAATTTCAGCCCAAAGCAACGCGTTGACTCTTTACTAGTTACAAATAATACAGAATTAAAAAGTACTTTCACTATAAAACAAGCTCACGGGAACATTTCGTTAACTTAACACAAAAGGACATATCAAATTATATTAAAATTTTGATTTATAAGGCTCAATAAATTATTTATATCAAAATATTATAGCATGCAAAGAAAAATTATTTTTGAAGATTTTTAAGTATTAACTAATTTTATTTCGAATTTTTTAATAGCAACTATACAATATTAATAAAATAATCAATGTTTCATATATAACTTTAAAAAATCTGAAATAATACTTAAAAATCTCTAAAAATGTAAAATTTTTGAATGCCAAAATAAAAAATAATTTTTTTTGTATTCATTTTTACCCAAATAAAAATAATTTTTTTTTGCATTCGTATTTACCCAAAGCTTACACTCGTGGATAGTAGCTATCTGGATCTCCTGATATATACCCGTGAGATCGCGCAGAAAAGCACAATCCGATATGTTTGTCCTTAACTTTTAGGGGAAATGACTCCACACCCCCCCAAACTTTCTCCTAGTGACAAGTTACCCCCCAAACTTTTTTTTGTGACAAACACCCCCCCAAACTATCTAATTGTGACAAACACACCCCCAACATCCAATTAACCCTCTAATACTCAATTATGGAGTGTGAAAAGACCAAAATGACCTTGTATGTATATGTCATGATATTTAAAGTATTAGTGTTTCATAAAATCTAATTTTAAAAAAATAATTATAGATATAAATATTTATAATTAATTGGATATCTTTATTATAAAATATTTATTAAGCTATATTTGTAATTTGATTTTAAATGTTATTTTATGTAATAGAACATATTTCATGATAATATATAAATTAAAAAAATATTATTTTTTTTATTTCAGTTATAAAAAAATTAAAAGTTTATAATTTCATTAATTTGTCTATTTATATTTAAGTAAGCAAATTTATTCCGGTTATATATCATGCAACAATATTTTTTTATAATAATTTTATGAAGTACTAATATTTTAAATATTATGACATATACATACAGGGGTATTTTGGTCTTTTCGCACTCCATAATTGAATATTAGAGGGCTAATTGGATGTTGGGGGTGTGTTTGTCACAATTAGGTTGTTTGGGGGGGTGTTTGTCACAAAAAAAAGTTTGGGGGGCAACTTGTCACAAGGGGATAGTTTAGGGGGGTGTGGAGTCATTTCCCCTAACTTTTAATCTATAATAATATGAATTGATTCTTCAAGCCTTATAATGCATAGTCAACCAACTTTATCAATGAGACTTGAACTTGATTCGAGAAAATAAAAACATTTTCACTTGATCACTTCTATCTTATCATCTATGACCTTGCTCTTATTCGTCCAGCATCCTGGTATGAAGACTCTTAATTGTCCAGTACACTCAGTAGTCAGTATTGACTATTGACAGAACCCTTACTTAAAAAGAATGAATTTTATTTTACTAAAAAGAACTATTCATAAAAGTTGACTCAAACATTGTCTATCACAAAATTGGACAAGGAGATCACAGACTATAAAAATTGTATAAAACATTTTCTCCTAGAAAAGCACACAATTTACTTTCACCAGAATCTCCAAGGATCCTTGTAAGGAGGCACATAACTCTCAGTAGGAGGGACAAGACGGAACGACGCCACTGTTTTCTCTAGCAGAGGTCCTATCTGCAGTACCACCATAATAACCAGAAGTACATGGATTAAATTTTGGAATTATTAAAAAAGATGGATTTTCAAAGTTGAAAAACACTCACTTGTTCCCATTGTTTGCTTAGAGTTGAAGCATTTAGTGAGTACAAATACCCTGAATTTTAGAAGCAAACAGATAAATAGTTGCCCCTATATAGTTAAGAGAACAGTATGCTAATTAGCTATAAAATTGAATAAAATGTAATACCATCCCGTTCAGCAGTGACAGCCAAATTGTGGCGGAACAAATTCGGTTCTTGAACCTGTCAAAGAGAAAAGAGGTTCCCACAATCAAAAAGATAAATAAAGCCCCAACACATGGAATAATTACTTTATTCAGAGGCAACACAGATATCAGGTTCAACAACAAACTAAACATAAAATAGTTGTAGGTCCGGAATTTATGCAACTGCCTGATGTTGCATTAAGGACACTGAATTTAGCATTCACATTAAGTCCTTTGTGTTATTAGCTCGAACATAATGCTCAAGAATAAGAAATGTTTGTACTACCCTGCTCATCTCAAATATAAAATAATATTCAACACAAAGATAGCAAGAGATAAAAAGGAGCAAAGCCCAAACTTCAATAGGACCGATATTGCGCAGTGGTCACACTATAAACCAGATGCAGGTCAGATTACAACTAGCCAAACTGTTATGACTGAACCATTTAAAAATTCTAACATTGTAGTTTTTTTCTCTTTAACAAAGGGGGCCCTAGGTTAGTTTGTTATTTTGCCATTCAAAAAAATTGGAAAGGAGGAATTTAACATAAAATACTTGCATAAAATGCCAAGGAAAATTAAATTTTGATCCAACCCAGTCGACTTCCAACCCAACAAAGTTCTGATATCTGACCAACCAGTGGGTTTCAACGAGATCCTTGTTGAATTTTCTTCACTCAATGGTTGGTCAGCCTTCTTTTTAACAATACTTGCCAATGAAACCAACCCGTGGACCTCGTGCGAATAATTTATTTTGGTTTGGCAACCTTTGAGCAAGAGACTTACAAATGTTGTTGGTGATTTTCGAACTATATACTCGTAATACCAGTATGGTTCATTTCCAACCTACAATCAAAATTAAGTTGCTCAATATAAACACACCAAAGTAAGAAGAACAGCAGAAATATAAGCAGAATCCCCCATATTCACCGAGAGTGACCTCAAATAACAAGCCAAATACCTAAATGTTCCCTCAGAAAGTGAATAAAAAAAACAAGTATAGCATATTTGCCGTTTCCTTTTAGTTACTTGAATGAGAAAAGAGGGTTGCTTGTTTCAAGAAAAAGGGAAAAATAGAGAAAAATTGCTTGAGAACTATTTTGGTATTTGCTTATTTAGGGCTTTAGACGTACTTGGCAATTTTAATGAAGCACTAGGGGTTTCAATATTTTGCACCAGGGAGCAATTCTAATTTTTTGAATACAAGTGACAAGTGAATAAACAAGCAAAGAATGAATACAGAATATGTTAGCTCACATTATCAGAGTGCACATCAATAATAGAGCTCTCAACCATTCGTTGCCCCGGTATCTGAAAAAAAATATACAAATGTATCATGAGTACCAAGAGAGCTTAATTCTTAGACCTTAAATGTAAAGTATTAATTAGAAAAGTTGTACTTCATATGATAAAGGTGAGACCAAATTAAACATGAAAATTAGTAATATAAGACTTCACACAATATCGATTGACCAGCCGCTTGGTTTTAATAATAATAGTCAGGTGGCTGTTTTTACTAGATAAAAACCTAGCTGAAGTGATTTCAACTTAAATTAGCAGACCTCTAATTATAAAATTATGCTACAAAGATATCAACAGAATGTACCAAAGCAGATTTATCTGATAGAACAGAATTAGCTACATCCCCTGCTTTCCATGTGCTCTTGTCATTTGATGTTAAGAAGTATGAATTGGGAGGACCAATCTGCAAAAGACAGTATCAATTAAAGAACAACTGAAAAATGTATGCCAAATAGGATTAATTGTATGATGCAATTAGAGAAGTTGCCAGTCACCGGAGACTGCATCAAACTAAAAATGTATCTGCTCAAAATTAAAATATGAAAAATATACTACTGTACCAGTCAGATCCTTCAAGGGGTACATGTTCTGTTACTAGAATGGTCACAATTGCATAACGCTTGTTTCCAACAGAAACTATATTTCTGAACCAGTCAAAACTTCTAATTTTCTTACAAAATTTGTATAAATGAAAATTACCGATACTGAGATGACTACGTTGTTGATCATGTCAAGGCGCTCCGAAACAATCCTCTGCCGTGCATTTGCTGCATGAAATAAATTTATTTGATCTGTTACCATGCTGAAAAAATATAGTTAAATAGTCAAAATATAAAGCGAACAAAAATAGTATCAGGACTTTTTATATATCCTGACAGCTTTTAGCTGCCGTAAATTGAAATTTTCAAGTAGCAACGAAGAAACATACAAAGTCATGTGTACAGTGAATGGAGATTAATAGTAGGCCCTAGATATGTTTAATGACAGCATCTGAACTAAATTAATGATAATAACAACAAAATAAAGAAAAGAAGTTACAAAGAATTCAATCTTATAGATTGCTCACGGGATAGTGGTGCCGCGGAAGAATATCTTTCTGGCTTTCTAGATTCCACCCTTTCACCATACAAAAAAGTATGAATAGAAAAGAACAACCAAAACAAGCATATTTCTCTAAGATGTGTGTGTGCATTATTAGTTTTGTCCCTACAAATTTAGGAACAAGGGGATAATACCTGCTTCCTACAAATGTATGATCTATAGAAGGACTGTTTCTAGGGAACTTAATATTGTAGAGCAATAGATTGGATTCAGCTTCTTATTTTTAAATAAATTTCTAGTAACATTTATTTATTTATTTATTTTATTCTGCATGGACATATATGGTTCACTGGCAGAGATCAGAATGAAATAATTTAGCTCGAGTGATTGCACTTATGTTTGATTCACGGGTCAAGAACAGCATGTAGTTCTTAACCCCTTCTTCTTTTAATTCAAATTCAGATCAATACTAGCAATATATCACCACATATGTGAACCAAAAAGTTGAAGTTCAGAAAAGTACCATTTAAAGGAGGAACCAGTATTTGGAAGCTCAATGGGGTAAGCAAATGAATATGCGTTGGTATCATCTATAAAAGTATTCATCTTAACATCTTGCTCGGAGCTAACAACTGCTAGCAAACCTACATCAAAAGTTTAAAACAGAGCAATCTGTTAACAATTTCAATAAAGGAACAACATAAGCTAAGCACTTATCTGCATACAACAGCAGGCATAGACGAGATTACATATATGTTGCCGTTAGAAATGAACTCACAACCTATCAATAGTGTACTGTATGCTGGTGTCACAGGAGTTGGGTGCAGTACCAGTATACAATTCATTGTGTTAAACTTATTTCAGTCAACCACCTGCAATCTCGCTTTTTTTCCTATTTTTGTTCTCTGTTATCTTTTGCAGTTTGTTTACAAACGGCCAGTCCAGGGGCGGAGGGAGGGGTGGGACATGGGGGTGCTAAGCACCCCCCCATGATTTTGCAAGTTAAAGGGATATATGTTATTTTTCTGTGTAATTTGGTCAATAATTCCCGTTTGGCCCCCCTATAATAGATTGACATGTAGTTTTATACTGCTAAGCACCCCCCATGTTACAACTCTGGCTCCGCCCCTGGGCCAGTCATTGCATCAAAGTGACTTTATTTTTGTTTCATACTCGTTGATACCGAGTCTTATGTAATTATTGTCGTAATCATGACATATGGTATGGTATTAGCTCGTAACAAAGCGAGTTTATTCCCATTAATACGTCCGAAGCAGATATGATTACAGTATTCCATAAAAAATGAAATAGTTGTACCAGAATTTGGGCCCGGTAGAACAAAACTGGATGTCAGTCCCAACAGCACCAAGTCCCGCCTACGCAAGCTTGCAATTCTCCAAGCAGGTGTTGAAGAACACAGCACCACGCCGGCATTTCTCCTGCCAAACAAGAAAAATCCGTCTACAGTATCAGACAGGAATTAAAATAAAAAAGAAGAAAATACATCATTTTGCTACATCTCTCAAAATCTTTGACATGCATTGTATGTGTGCAAAGAGACCTAGCGCGCGAGGGGGAGAAGCAGAGTGCGGAAGAGGAGGAGAGGAGCGCAAGGGGTGCCATCTGAATGCTACGATTGGTTTCTCGTCAGCGTCAGGTCTCAGCTCTTCTGCGGGGGAGCCGAAACAAGCGCGGCATCCATGGGCGACACGATGACACGAGAACGAACTGAGACTGAGACTGAGAGAGCGGACTGATGATGATAAGGCGACTCTAGTCTTCTAGCGGTACGCGGTGCTAGTTTTACCCGATTACCCGACCCGGATATTATAAGCGTGAATGTCCTCTCTACTGCGCAGTACGGCGCGGACGGACGATGTTTAGATTATAGGGTTTTTTTGAGATTGTAGTTAGCTCGAATCTTAAAGCGTTCGAACGGCTCACCTATGCGCCATAAAGTACTGCGCAGTAGGTGATAGCAATTGATATTATAATGGTATCAATACTCAATATATACCTAATATATACTATGATAATACAAATAATATGAAGAGGAGGGATCCATTGACAATCCTTAATTTGATAATCTTGATAATGAGAATTTTAAAAAATTTGTAAAAATTCATAAAAACTCTTAAAAATGAAAGATGGTTTATGAATGTATTATTTAACTTATAGATTAATAGTGTTTCAAATTTCAATCAATTTGATCATCGTTTGATGCCTTATTAAAATTTTGTGTATTTTTTAACGGTTGTAATTTAACGGATCATTAAAGAGCTATCAAATATCGCTCAAATTAAATATAATCGGAAACATAATCAATTTATAAGTTAAATAATACTTCCGTAGTCATTTTTTTATTTTTAAGATTTTTTATGAATTTTTATAAAATTTTGAAAGATATGATTGTCAATATTGTCAAAAAACCCATTGTCGATAGATCCCTCCTTTAATATGAATAATAAAGTAATAACAAAGTAGAATGATTAATGATATGATTAATACTTATTTCTCAATTGTGAGTATATATGTTTACACAACGAAGAAGTATTAGTGATTGATTAAGCACTTTAACAATTAATCAGTGAATTATTAGATAACACTAACACTCTAGACAATATTTAGATTCACAAATTTCGAACTCAAACCTACCCGGACCGAACCGAAACCGATAAAATAAATATATGGATCAAAATTTGGACCCGAACCCTCTTAGGCTACAGATCCAAATATGATAGTATGGGAGCTGCTTTGGGCAGCGTCCATTTTACTTCCAGACCGCTTTTTACCCCATTATGGACAATATTGCCCTTCAAGTAAGAATGCTTCTCCCAACATTAAAAATATTTATGACATCTTTTCAAAAATTTAAAATAAATATTTAGAAAACTTAAAAGATAAAATAGTTTTTTTATTCCCTAATATTTTTATACAAAAAATCTATTGAGCACTATAAATCATGATTTCAGACACGATAACATAAATTTTGAGGCGTTAGCATTTTCGGTTCAAAATGCAAAATTTGTATAATAGTCTAACTTCTAAAAGTCTTGTTAATTATTTTGCCTTACCAGTGCCGTGTTACATTATACAATAACATTTTTAGAAAATAAATTAGGAAAAACATTAAGAAGAAATGCAACATAACTAAAAAAAAGAAATGGTAAACATTCGCTTGAAAGTTGGAACAAAATAATAATAGTTATACAGTCCTGTGATATTAGGGGCAGTATCGTCCATAATTGGACAAAAAGCGGTGCGCAAGTAATTAGGTCGCTGCCCAAAGCAGCCCCCATGATAGTATCTGGACATTGTTGGGCCATATTGGCCCACTAGTATCACGGCCCAACACAGACCTTTAATAATAAGCCTGTAATATGAATGGTTGGTTATTGCGGAGCGCAGAGTGCTGCGACTCGCTGCGATTTCTTCTTGAATCAATTCACTTCGATTACAATACAAAGTTACAAACAAACCCCACCCTATTCTGCTTCGACTGGTAGAATCGCCAGAAGCCGAAAAGTAACAAGAGCCTCGCCTGCCGGCTGCCGCTGCCGCCGCTGGCTAGGGTTTTCTCGCCCCGACGGACGGAAGGACGGACGGACGGGAGGCTTCTTCTTCCTCCTCTCCTTATTCTTATTATTGTTAGCAGGTCTGGTTTGGTCTGGTTTTATTTTATTAGGGTTTTATTCGCAGCGATTCCAACGACTCAAAGATTTCCGATTTGTGCTGCCGATTGATTGGCATCGTAACCCCATCGAACCGTGGATCGTACGGTTTCTGTTTCAGTGAAACTCTGCGCCTCAATTGTGAAGTTATTGTTTGTTTATTTCAGTAAACTAGTAATAATGTCTCACAATTTGTAAAGACCCTCGGAATTGGATATAGGTACGGAGGATAATTTGAATTTGATTGGCTGTCACTTAGGATAGCTCCGTACATCAAGTCGTAACTTTCTGATTTTCACTCAAACATGCCATGGTGTTTCTATGCACATAGAGATACCCTCTTTTGTGCAGAGATTGTGCACAAACAAGCTACACGCATTGAACAGTAGCGATAAAAGGCAAATGCTTTCCTGAGTACCAACTTCTTTTCTTAATGAGATTTTCCAATATGATTGTTTAGTTATTAGTTAAACTTTTTAAATGAGAAGGCATTGAATATTGGTTATTAATGTTATGATAATTGGTGCATTGTACTGTACAACTGGTATGATGAGTTTGGTTTTGCAATCACTTTGAAATTTATATGTGCGGATCCTTCTTTGATATGTATGTTTCTTTCCATGTTGAAAACAGCCCCCTAGGCCTGGTGCGCCCGGTATGAGTGGTCCGGCTCAAAATTACGGTGCCCCTATGCAAATGCAGGTATGTTAGTTTGTTACTTGCTAAATAATGCATATGTGCTGCTTTTGTATGCTCTGAGTAAAGTCTGTATGTTCTTAGACACCATCATTAATGTTATTTAGGTGTCATAATTTTAAGGATTTGATTTGTTGATTTGTTGTGGCAATGCCCTATTGACATATTTTTTCCCTTTATATTGAGTTCATTATGGCATGAACTGTCATTGGTTAACTTTTGGCTAGCAAAAAGGACCATACAATAATTCTTAAGATTTTGTTTAATCTTATTTTGAACCTAAGTCAATTATTTTGCATATTTGTATTTACATTTCTTATAATAATTTTTTTTTTTCTTAAAAAGCAGTATAGGGCACCCTTGGTGCCAGGACAGCCAGGGCCTCCCCCACAATATGCTCCACCAGGCCCACAACAGTTCAGGCCGATGGTTCCAGGACAACAACCGATTTCTTATCATCAGCCTGGGGCCCCATCTTCATCTCAACCCATGCCAGCTATGCAGTATGTACAACCGGCTGCTAGGCCTATGCCTGGCGGGTCAGCACCTGCGGCGCCTACATCATATTCGGTACTTTCCTGTTCCTTTGTTGTTTTGAAATTTTTTAATATTTTGCAGCTTCCACTTTAAAACTTGAAATATCATGTTGTACCGTATGGCTGTGAGAACAGGCGTACACCACTCTGTATTTTATATTTTGTACAGTTGTGAGGACAGAAGTACAAACCTGGATATTTAAGATTTTATAACACCGATGAGGATAGGTGTACCCAACATATGTCCCTTGTATGTGATATCTGTGTAGTATTTATTGTACCCCTTGTATGCAATGTTCTTCTGTTATGTTAGGAGATTCCTCTCTTTTAAGTTTTAACTCTTTATGGTATGATATATGTGTAGTATTTATTGTACCCCTTGTATGCAATATTCTTCTGTTATGTTAGGAGATTCCTCTCTTTTAAGTTTTAACTCTTTATGGTATCATTTATTCTTTCAAAGTACTAGAAGTGAGTATGAGTTTCCATTGTATTTTGAACAATTTAGCATCGTTATGCTGTTGAATGTAGTATGGACCTCCTTCTTATGGCATGACATCTGGTGGTATGAGCATGCAACCTCAGTATCCACCTGCAGCACCTCCTCTAAACCAACAGTGGCCTTCAGCTGGTACACATGGTGCACCGCAGGTACCACCTCTAGGACAACCTGGGCAGCTGCCATCCTCCAATGTGAGTAACTTATGCCAATTTTTTACTCTTTGCCATGTGATGCATAATTGTTATCTTTTAAGTTTTAAACAAATCCTCTTTTTGATGTTGCTAATTGTAAATATCTGTTCTGTTAGTGAAATATATAGTCTCAATTTGCACTGATGTTTTGTAATGAAATCAACACAGAATATGTAACTTATTTAAAGTTCCAAAACAAAGTTGTACTGTTAACTTTGTAATTGTTTCAGATATGTTTGCTTAGCCTGTGTTTCAATCAACACTGGTTACTAACATTTAAAGTGATTGTCTGTAATATGTTAAAGTACTGCATCTTCCTAATTTGATTTTAAGTTATTTTTTTTGGCTTCATTTTTAATCTTCTTTCATCTATAGGGAACAAATGTACAATCAGTTTCCTCGGAGAGTGCTGCTTCAGATTGGATAGAACACACTGCAGCTGATGGTAAAAAGTAAGTTTGGAACCTAGAAATTACATTCTAAGTTTATATTGGAACACACACTGCCTCAGATGCAGAAAAGTTATGGTTTTAGTATGGTCAGCTTTTGGTTTATGTTAGTTACAATCCTCAATGAAAACAGCTATTGCTTCGTATGCAATGTGTTTTCAAAGAACAATAGTGAAGTAAATTTTTGGCGACGATTACTAAGTTTGAGTTGCAACATATTACATATGTCATTGCAATATAGAATAATATACAGCAAAACAAATGTCTTTTCTGGATTATTATTTTAAGTGTCAGATTTTGAGACTGCAAAAACAAGATGGTGTTTCCATTACATTCTATCCTGACTTTTATTTGTTTATAGATACTATTATAATAAGAAGACTAGGCAATCTAGTTGGGAGAAGCCACTGGAGCTTATGACACCTATTGAGGTGAGCCGTCATTGTTTCCCATACAATTATCTTCTGATATATATTATTTCATGTGATTCATAACTCTATTATGCATTTGTCTCTTTTTTTGGGTAAAGTTTTGATTTATATATGCAATCTGCACTGTTGTGACCAACTGGGGTAATTCTAACAAATATTTCAGCGGTAACAATTGTACTGAACCGGTGGCCTAATTGGGTCGTTTTGGAGGCCGGGTCAAGCATGGTTTGTTCTTTTGTGTAATCTTGAGAGGGGATTCGTTCTCTTCTTTCTCAATTTTGCCTCATGTACCACTAGTATGTTCTCTCTGATTCATATCTTTTTTGATGATAGGAAACATAAAACTGGAATTTGAGCAAACTGTTAGTCAAAATTCCCTTTGATGATTTTACTAACATATTTTGTTTAATAACCATGTTTACACAACTGTGGATTACTTAATTATCAAATCTTTAGATAACAAATATGCCGGGAGCAATTAATCCATCAACTTGCGGATCTAAACATTGTTAATATAGAAAGTATTGATCAGTTCAGTTGCTGTCTACTCAACTTAAGCAGCCAATTGTAGATTGAATATTTGAAACTTGCTAATGTGATAATGTTATTGGTTTGTTAGGGTTAGATTTATTAGGATTTAAAATTCAAACCCACTAAGAACAGTGACATCTCAATGATAATGATGAACAATTTATGAGTTCTGAAATCCAGTAATTCAATTGGGCTCTAAATTAAATGTCCACATCTATCTGTAGCCTTGGGCACTGAAGGGTCATGTAGATTTATGCTTGTTACCATTTATTTAAATATATGGTGAAATTCACAGTATGTCATATGCTGTATATCCTTTATTGCTGTTAATATATCATGTAATAGAGAACATGCTTTCTACGGTGGAGCAGTTTTATTGGTTGAGATGGCATATTCTTCCCATTTTTTATATTTTTGTGGAGGTTTATCGGACTGAATGATTGTAGTACTGTGTATGCTGTGATAGCTATATTAATACAAAATATGGGGTAGGATTGTGGGGTTGAGGGATTGAGGAGAATGGAGGGAATAAAAGTTTAACTTCAATGTGCAAGACAAGAAATGAAGGATGTTGAAGTTCCCTATGTGAACTTGTCCGGTGGATATTAGCCTTTTGTTGCAGTTCTGTTGTAATACTAGTATACATTCTTCACTGATGTTATTATTGGCATCTTATTTGATATTTAAGCTTTGTCATTTCATTATTCTTTCGCATTGTTATAGAATTTAATTAGTCAAACATCGTTTGAAAATTTTTCTACAGTACTTCCAATACTGGCTTGTAAATAGTTGGCTACTATACATAATAGCACAGCATGTATCATGTTTTTAACTGCTTCTTTATTCCAAATTTATGTTTTTATATTTACATAGAGGGCGGATGCCTCAACTCCTTGGAAAGAGTTCACCACTCCAGAGGGCCGCAAGTAATGTTTAAAGTTTTCTTTTCATTCTGTTCTTCTTTTCGTAAGAAAAGTAATTGTTTATTTTTAACTTTATGATAACCAATTTCAGGTATTACTTTAACAAGGAGACCAAGCAATCAAAATGGACAATACCTGATGAACTTAAGGTTTTGTGTACTTATCTTGACATGTAACATAAAAATTTACCTGAAATCCTAGTCCAAAAATTGTTCCAGTTTTGTGTACTTGTCTTGATATGTACCATAAAATTGGCCGGAATACCAAGACCAAAAATGGCTCCAGTTTGTTTCTTTGTTTACTTATCTGTTGTTTGTTGTAACAGTTGGCTCGTGAGTTAGCAGAGAAGGCAGCAGCAAATAAGCAGCCGACATCAGAAGCCACACCTGCTCCAGCCAATGCAGCTACTCCATCTGTTAATGTGGCTTCAACTCCACCTGGACAGGTGGGTGGCCCTGGCCCTGTTGCCGCTGCTGCTTCTACTGTCACAACATCTCCCGTTACTGCTGTTACCCCTCCTTTAGGTGATGTGACACCTCCAGCTTCAGGAAATTCTGATGCTGTCGGTGCTAACAGTGAGAGGTAAGGCGATCATTCCTGTATTATTGTTGCATGGATAAGATTTTGCTCAACAAACATTCTATTTGATTGGACTAAAAACAAGTATAGAATACAGTTGCCTGAATTACCAGTTTTATTTTTTAGTATCATACTTTGTATATAGTTTCCATCTGTTTTTGGTTTTTTATTACCAATGAGCTTTCTTTCGGTAGTTCTCAATACAGGTAGCTCTAGTACATACTGATACTGCTTATTATGTTGATATTTTATAGATCTAAAATTTGATATTTGAACTGTGCAGAATAAATCAAGTTGATTCCCAATTGTCTAATGGAGCTTCTTTGCAAGACCTAGAGGTACAAGTTTTATAATTATCCATCTTTGGCTATTATTACTCAAACTGGAATATGCAAGGATTATTTAATTTATATATTTTTCTGTAAGGTCCTTTTTTATTATTAATTGAAACAAACATACTAGGCTTTTCGCCTGCTACATAAAAATAAAAGTTTAAACTATAAAAAATTTTCAGAACTCACAAGTAGCAAAATGCCAGTACTACGATTTTCTTATAGAAATTTGTTACACATTAATCTGTAGTATTGACCCTAGCTGTAATATTTGCAAGATGTTTAGCAAAAATATTTTTTTTTCTTTGAAGGAGGCAAAAAAGGCAATGCCAGTTATTGGGAAGATCAATACAACTCCTATGGAGGAAAAGAAAATCGAAGAAGAACCTGTTGTATATGCTAGCAAGCAGGTTATAGTTACATTTCGTTATATTTATGGCTGGTTGTACACACATGCAATTATTAAATTGTTAAGTCCTAATTATAGGTTGACTTTGTTTTATTCATTAGATTGATTATTTCTTGGATTAGAACTGCATTGATGTGGTGGATATTATGTACATATGAATCTTCCTTTGGTAGACATTAGTTATTGTTAGTTCTGTTCAGCAGTGGAAATAATTATTATTTATTTTTAATTATGTAGGAGGCAAAAAATGCATTCAAAGCATTGCTTGAATCAGCAAATGTTGAGTCGGACTGGACCTGGGACCAGGTAAGAGATTTACTTGCTTCTTTACCTCTTTTGTAAAAAACTTCCAATGCTTTTATCTTCTAAATCTTTAAAGCTTGTTTGTTTTTAGGCTATGAGGGTTATTATCAATGACAAGAGGTATGGTGCGTTGAAAACACTTGGTGAGAGGAAACAAGCATTTAATGAGGTACTTATCCTCTTGATCATATTTTTAGTGTTTTTAGTTGCACTTGATGCTTTACATCAAGTTTTCTTGGAATGCCTCTTTTTCATTCAAATAGTTAAATTTTGTAAATTGGGATTGGAGATAAACTTACCAATTACTTCTATGGTTTGATTAAACTCTGATTCCTATTTCGGCTCCAAGTCAAGATAAAGGGGGAAAAAAAAACTTTAAAGAGTACAAAAGAATCTATCTGCAGGATCACATAGTGTGCTTAAGGGTTGGGCCTGTGTGATTTTTGGAATTATGAGAAAACAAAAGAATTCTGTGCTGAACAAGAACATATGGTATACCTAAGACTTCAGCATTTCACTAAGCATGATTTTGCTCGCTTACTTTAATGTTTATCTTAATTTTGTAGTATTTGGGGCAGAGAAAGAAACATGAGGCAGAGGAAAGGCGCATGAAGCAGAAGAAAGCTCGTGAAGACTTCACTAAGATGCTAGAGGTACTCATCATTTCAAACAGTCCCATTTAACTATCCTTGATTGTTGTTGATCTTTTCTTGAAGTACAATGAATTTCATCCTTTTCAGGAATGCAAGGAGCTTACCTCAACGACCCGTTGGAGGTATCCCATTCTCTGCTTTCGAATTTTCTAATTCATATTCACCTTGCTTACATAATAGCACAGTCTCAGTTGGTTCTGTTCATGCATTGAGATTTCATTCAAGTGTTTGCCTGCTATTCCTAACTAGAAAAGATACATATGATTTTCCCTCACCAATTACAGACATGCTGTTTGAATCATGATCTTTTAGCTTTCCAAGGGAAAGAATAGATCAAAATTCTATGTAATACAGTTTCACTTTCAGGATAAATGGGTGTTTAGAATTCAGTCTGAGTTATTATTAAAGTATTAGTCAATATGCATGCTTATGCTAATGTTGTGAATATTTCAGCAAAGCTATAAGTATGTTTGAGGGCGATGAACGCTTCACTGCAGTCGAGCGCCCGAGAGACCGAGAAGATCTTTTTGAGAGTTATTTGGATGATCTCCAGAAGAAGGTTGGTCTCAAACTTTCAATATTTTTAGAAACCGTAGAAAGTTCACAATCTCCATTCCCGTATTTGAGATGTCTTTTATACTCCATTCAAGCACTGAGATATAACTCAAGTTGTTAGTGTTTCTGTCTTTGTTATAAGTAACAATTATCTTGAGCTACTTGGCCCAAATTAATAATATAACTTTTAAAGTACCAATGAAAAGATGAACATAATCATTGTATACAGATGACACATTGATATTTTGTTTTCAAATGATTTTTGTTGAGCAGGAAAGATTAAAGGCAGTTGAAGAACACAAGAAAAATCTTGCAGAATACAGGGCATTCCTTGCATCATGTGACTTTATCAAGGTTTTCCTTTTTGTACCTTTTCATCACACGCTGTATTTTTCCATATCTACTATTCTGCATGTCTCTTATTAGTGAGGAGCTTGCTTTGAAGTCTTACTGGCATACACTGGAAACCTATTTTTCCCTGTCCTTAGATTGAATTAAAACCAAGCACTGTCTTGAAAGCTTGGTTGTGGTGTTCAGGATATGTTTGCAAACAAATTAACACTTATCAGGTGTCTATTGCAAGGATGAATTTTGCTAGATCAGTTCTGCAAATTCAGTGATCTAAATAAAGTTAATTTCTGTTTATGAAGTTAGACCCAGAAAAATTCCAATAAACAAATGATGACAACAATAACAAAGCCTTTAGTCCCAAGAAAGTTAGGGTAGGCTGTACTGTTGAAAAACACTATGCTTATTATTTTTTTGGAAGATAACTGGACTATACCTTGAACAGGTTAACACACAATGGAGAAAGGTGGCTGATAGACTAGAAGATGATGAGAGATGTGCTCGGCTTGACAAACTTGACCGCCTAGAGGTTTTCCAGGTTTGTTTTATGCGTGTACATATCTGTAAACGTCACATAAAGATTGCTATTGATACCGAGTTGATTATACAATAAAGAGCAAAAAAATAAAGAGTAGGACACGTACGATTAATCTTTGATATGCTTTTAATGAACTATTAGTGGACTTGATGCAATTGTTTTCATGCATATATCCCGGTTGGGTTGGGTCCTATGTTGACTGAACCCGACCTTCATATTACCTGTG